>OX463230.1:56096797-57296797 GCA_949820135.1 Sylvilagus floridanus | reverse complement strand
TTGTTTTAACTATTCAAGGTATCCTGTGCTTCCATATGAATTTCAGCATCATTTTTTCCAGATCTGAGAAGAATTTCTGGTATTTTGATTGGTATCGCCTTGAATCTATAAATTGCCTTTGGGAGAATGAGCATTTTGATGATATTGATTCTTCCAATCCATGGCATGGAAGATTTTTCAATTTTTTGGTATCCTCTTCCATTTATTTCTTTAAGGTTTTGTAATTTTCATCACGGAGATCTTTAACATCCTTGGTTAAGTTTATTCCAAGGTATTTGATTGGTTTTGTAGCAATTGTGAATGGGATTGATCTTAGAAGTTCTTTCTCAGCCATGGCAGTGCTGTGTATACAAAAGCTGTTGATTTTTGTGCTTTGATTTTATATCCTGCTATTTTGCCAAACTCTTCTATGAGTTCCAATAGTCTCTGAGTAGAATTCTTTGGATCCCCTAAATAAAGAATCATATCATCTGCAAAGAGGGATAGTTTGAGTTCTTCCTTCCCAATTTGTATCCCTTAAATTTCTTTTTCTTGCCTAATAGCTCTGGCTAAGACTTCCAGCACTATATTGAATAGCAGTGGTGAGAGTGGGCATCCTTGTCTGGTACCAGATCTCAGTGGAAATGCTTCCAGCATTTCCCCATTCAATAGGATGCTGGCCATGGGTTTTTCATATATTGTTTTGTTTGTATTGAGGAATGTTCCTTCCATACCCAGTTTGCTTAGAGTTTTCATTATGAAAGGGTGCTGTGTTTTATCAAAAGCTTTCTCTGCATCTATTGAGAAAATCATATTGTTTTTCTTCTGCAGTTTGTTAATGTGGTGTATCACATTGATTGATTAGCGAACATTGAACCATCCCTGCATACCAGGGATAAATCCCACTTGGTCTGGTGGTTGATCTTTCTGATGTGTTGTTGTAGTCTATTGGCCCGAATTTTGTTGAGTTTTTTTGTGTCTATGTTCATCAGGGATATTGGTCTGTAATTCTCTTTAAATGCTGCATCTTTTTCCATCTTAGGGATTAAGGTGATGCTGGCTTCATAGAAAGAATTTGGGAGGATTCCCTCTTTTTCGATTGTTCTGAATAATTTGAGAAGAATTGGAGTTAGTTCTTCTTTAAATGTCTGGTAGAATTCAGCAGTCCAGTCCTGGGCTTTTCTTTGTTGGGAGGGATTTTATTACTGTTTTAATTTCTGTCTCAGTTTTGTGTCTGTTTAGATTTTCTATGTCTTCATGGTTCAATTTAGGTAAGTTGCATGTGTCCAGTAATCTATCCATTTCTGATAGATTGCCCTGTTTGCTGGCAAAGAACTCTTTGTAGTAATTGATGATTATTTTGATTTCTGTGGTGTCTGTTGTTACATTTCCTTTTTCATCTCTGAATTTATTGATTTGGGTCTTTTCTCTTCTTTTTTTTTATTTAGTTGGGCCAATGGGGTGTCAATTTTGTTTATTTTTTCAATACACCAGCTCTTCCTTTGGTTGATTTTTTTTGTAATGTTTTTTGGATTCAATTATGTTGATTTTTCCTCTGATTTTAATTATTTCTCTTCTACTACTTTTGGGTCAGGTTTGCTGCAGTTTTTCTAGATCCTTGAGATGAATTGAAAGCTCTTTTATTTGGTGCCTTTCCAATTTCTTGATGTAGGCACATATTGCTAAAAAATTTCCTCTGAACTCTGCTTTTTGCTGTATCCCATAAGTTTTGATATGTTGTGTTGTTATCCTCATTTACTTCCAGAAAGTTTTAGATTTCTCTTTTGATTTCTTCTATGACCCAGTGTTCATTCAATAGCATGTTGTTCAGTCTCCATGTGTTTGCATATGCTCTAGGAATTCCTGAGTTGCTAATTTCCAGTTTCATTCCACTGTGGTCTAGAAGCTGCATGGTATGATTCTAATTCTTTTGAATTTGCTGAGACTTGCTTTATGGCCTAGTATGTGGTCAATCCTAGAGAAGGTTCCATATACTGCTGAGAAGAATGTAAATTCTTTATGTGTAGGATTAAAAGTTCTGTAGATATCTGTTAGATACATTTGGGCTATAGATTGATTAAATCTGTGGTTCCTTGTTGAACTTCTGTCCAGTTGATCTGTCTATTTCTGAGAGTGGAGTATTGAAGTTGCCCAGTACTATTGTATTGGGGTCTAAGTCTCCCTTTAAGTCTCTTAACATATCTTTTAAATAAACTGGTGCCCTGTAATTAGGTGCATATATGTTTATAATAGTTACATCTTCCTGTTGAATTAATCCCTTAATCATTATATAGTGCCCCTCTTTGTCTCTCTTAACAATTTTTGTGTTAAAGTTTATTTTATCTGATATTAAGATGGCTACGCCAGCTGTTTTTAGGTTTCTGTTGGCATGGAATATCTTTTTCCAACCTTTAACTTTCAGCATGCATGCATTTTTGATGGAAAGATGTGTTTCATGTAAGCAGTAAATAGATGTTTTTTTTTTTTAATCCAATCAGCCAGTCTTTGTCTTTAACTGGAGAGTTGAGGCCATTAACATTCAATGTGACTATTGATAAGTAATAACTTTGCCCTGCCATTTTCCCAAAGATATTTCTAATATATGCTTTGAACTTCCTGTGATTTTATACAGGGAGGTTTTCTTCCTTTACCTTCTTTCATGTTGATGGCCGTATTTCTGTTTTTCTGTGTGTAACACATCTTTAAGCATTTTTGCAGGGCTGGACATATGGTGACAAATTCTTTCAATTTCTGTTTGCTATGAAAGGTCTTAATTTCACCATTATTCACAAATGAGATTTAAAAGAGCTTTGCAGGATATAATATTCTGGGCTAGCAGTTTTTTTCTCTTAGTACTTGGGCTATATCTCACCATTCCCTCCTAGTCTATAGGGTTTCTGATGAGAAGTCAGCTGTGAGTCTAATTGGAGATCCTCTGAGAGTAATCTGACATTTCTCTCCTGCACATTTTAGAATCTTTTCTTTATGTTTCACTGTGGTGAGTTTGATTACAATGTGTCCTGGTGAGGATCTCTTTTGGTCATGTTTATTGGGGATTCTATGTGCTTCCTGTACTTGGATGTCTCTGTCCTTCTCCAAACCCGGGAAGTTTTCTGCTAGTATCTCATTAAAAAGGCCTTGTAATCCTTTCTCTCTCTCCATGCCTTCAGGAACTCCTAGAACCCAAATGTTGGACATAGACAAAGTTGTTTACTGCATATTTTTTGCCTATGATCTACTTAAGAGTGTTCATAGATAATTAGAATAGATAGATAATAGACAGAGAGACTGGACACATTAATTACACTTACTGTAAAACTTTGAACACATGCCAATTTCTGTAACAAACTACCTGTGTACATTTCACATTGGCCAGAATTAATCATTTCTACTTATATCTCCTGTCTAAAACATAGGCTTTTACACTGTATGTGATTGAACATGTTGTTTTTAAACATATAGTAAATGAGTAATTATACAATGTGTGATAACAATAAATTACCTCCATTAAATCTACTAGCATGGAAAAATTAAATCAACTTTTAGCTTCTAAAATACAATACACAAATATTCTGAACTATTTTTAATGCTTTAACATCATAGCTAAATATCCTAAACCCACCACATAGCTTATTTTAAACTCCAAAATTACAGCATCCCCCATTCCTCATTTAAAGTAGCTTTTCAAAAAACTCAGTTGTTAGAACAAATAGAAATATCTTGACAATATCAAAGCCTAATGGGATTATTTTTTAAATCAAAAATGATCTTAATTTTTTTTTACATATAGGGAAAATATGTATCTTTTTTCTAAAAGTAAAACACAATGATTAGGAAAAGCTCTGAGAAATTAAGATATGGAGAAAATCTATATGGGCATAATAAAAATATGTTTAGGATACTATAATCAGCACTAATACAAGAACAGAAGCTACTTGCTTCATGTAATGTTGAACTCCTGAAACACATTTACTCCAAATTGACCTGTACAGTAAGTACATAAAATATATACTGGATTCTGAATACAGTACAAAAATGTAAAGTATCTCATTAACAATTTTATATCATGTTGAACTAGTAATATTTTGGATATATTGAATTTAAATTTTTATTTTTAAAAAGTCCATGGAAACATTTTTAAATGAAAATGAAATACTGACATATATATATATATATATATATATATATATGAAATAAATTTCACATACTTTTCTTTTTTAATATGGTCACCAGAAAATGTAAAATGATATAGGTAGCTCACATTATATTTCTTTTGAACATCACTACCATATAGAATCATTTCTTTTCTAATTTGTTTAGTTTAAACTGGCCTTTAATTAAATGGACTTCAGCTTCTAATGAGCACACGGAGCAGGTATTTTTAAAAGCCCTCCTCTTACCATATCCTCTGGGTAAATTAGAACAAGCACATTTTAAATTTTATTGATGAACTTGCAGGATAGTATGTAAGATGCCTACAAGGGAAAATAGAAGAATGAGCTGAAAGCAAATGAGTGAGCAATAACCTCCTAACCCAGATCTGCTTCTGTCCTGAGAGGTAATGGAGAGCCGGGGAGGTGAGCCATTCCAGGAGATCACACAGCGGAGAGGCTGAGGAGACGCGTGCGTGTTCGGTAGGAGCTGTGAAGCTGATTATATTATGGTAAAAAATGGGCCAGAAAAAACAATTCACCAGCAACTTTATTCTCCTCATTATGGCTCCAGATGGACATAATATAATGAAAAGGATTTATGTATTCAATAACTAGTTTTTTTTAGAAAAGTAAAATTATAAAATTTTGGCAAATATCCACCAAAAATTGTCATGAATAAGTAACTAGGAATTTCTAAAAATTTCTAAAGTTACAGATGCAACAGAAATTATAAAATTCAGAAAGAATACAATGAACAACTTTGTGGTATTAAATTTGAAGCTAAAATAAGAGTTAAATTTGAATCTATTATAAATAACTTACCAAATCAGACTCAGAAAGAAATAAAAACCCTGAAGAGTCTTAAAATAATTAGATGAATTGAATCAATCATTTAAAATCTCCACACAAAGCTACGAGTCTCACCTCCTCAAGAAATTAGTTATTCTAGTATTTTTAAAAAAGATTTATTTTATTTATTTGAAAGACAGAGTTACAGAGAGAGGTAGAGACACAGAGAGAGGTCTTCCATCCACTGGCTCATTCCCCAGATCCCGCAAAGGCCAGAGCTACACAGATCCGAAGCCAGGAGCCTGGAGCTTCTTCCGGGTCTCCCATACAGGTGCAGGGGCCCAAGGATTTGGGCCATCTTCCACTGCTTTCCCAGACCAGAGCAGAGAGCTGGATTGGAAGAGGAGCAACCGGGACTAGAACTGGTGCCCATACGGGATGCTGGCACTTCAGGCCAGGATTTTAACCCGCTACGCCACAGCGCCCGCCCCTATTCTAGTATTTTAGCACTATTTGGGGGAATTTTGAAAAGCAATATTTCCAAATCTGGTAATTCTAGAAAAGAAATTCATTTAAAAATCTCATAAAAGAGAGAGGGAGGGAGAGAGAGAGACAGAGAGAGTCAGTCTCTTAAAATATAATCCTTACTAAATATTGAAGGAATGACAGAGGCAAAAGCATTACATTTGGCAAAGAAATATGCTAAAATTAATTGAAGTAAGAATCACTAATGAGTAGTCAGTCTAGGCAGAAAACAAAGTATCATGTATCTCCCTAGAAAAGCTTATTACCAATGAAAAGGGATAACTGTGCAGATGAGCTAGTGGTCAGCCACTTAATTAAGTAATGAAAATTATCACCAGTCGGGAGCAACCACATCCTGCGTCTCTGGAATAAAGCCCGGGATGGATGCTGCAGCATTTGGCTCATGCTCCAGGAAAAAGTGCGAACTATCCTAAAAACCCATATTGAGAGGCACTCTATAAAATATTTGGATCTATGTGCTTTAAAAGTAGCAACATCATTAAAGATAAACAAAGATTGAAAATCATTCCAGAATCAATGAGAATAAAAACATTCAACTAACTAAATGCAATTTTCCATTTTACAATGGCTCCTATGCAGAAAAAAATGCTATAAAGTACACTTTGTGACACTTGCTAAATTGGGGTGTTGACTTACAATAAATCAAAATATGATAGAAATATAGTTTTTTTAATATGGAACTTTGTTCATACAATTTAAATCCTTACTAATTTAATTATTTAACTGATTTGAAAGGCAGAGAAAGAGAGAGATGTTCCATCTGCTGGTTCACTCCCCAAATGTTCACAACATCCAGGGCTAGGCCAGGTCAAAGTCAGAAGCTCAGAATTCAATCTGGGTCTCCAAAACGGTGGCAGGGACCAAAGTACTGGCACTGTCAACCACTGCCTGACACGGTGCACATTTGCAGGAAGCTCTATCAGATGCAGGGCCCATGCACAAGCCTAGGATCTCCAGCATGGGATGCAGCCCCACCAGCAGCAACTCAAGTATTGCACCAGAGGCCTGCCTACAGCATTGCATCTTTTAAGTTAACAGCCACACACTTGATCTCTTGATCTCTCTCTCTTATTTTTTTTTTTTGAGATTTGGTTTATTTATTTAAAAGGCACAGTTACAGAGAGAGAGAAGAGAGAAAAGGAGAGAGAGACAGAGAAGGAGCTCTTCCATTTACTGGTTCACTCTGCAAATGTTTGCAACAGCCAGGGCTGGGCCACGCCAAAACCAGGAAAATGGAACTCTATCCGGGTCTCTGACATGAGTGGGAGGGGCCCAATCACTTTCACTGCTTTCTCAGGCATGTTATCAGGAAGCTGATTAGAAGGAGGAGTAGCCAGGTCTTGAATCTTTGCTCATAGTAGGCGGTGGCTTAGCTCACTGAGCCATAACACTGGTTCTTTAAGCAAATAGCCTCAGAAAACAGACAGTAGGGGTATAGGAGGTAATAAATGTGCAACTTGTTCTCATGTCATTCAAAAATAATAATGAAAATATTTGAGAGACAGAATGATGAAGCAAATACAACAAACTAATAAAAAGTAGTGAATTTGGTAAAGGGTTATAAAAGATCTCCTTATATTACTCTTGTAACTTTCTGCTAAGTTTGAATTTACTTCCAGACAAAAGTTTTAAAACTTACAAAGTTTATTATGTACTAACATGAAACAATCTCCACAGTGCATCGTTGATTAGAATAATCAAGGTGAAGAATGATGTACATGACAAAGTATATGTAAGGATAGAGAAACACAAATATACATGCATGCATGTGCATATCTCCTTGGGGATGCATAGAATATATCTCAAAAGTGACACGGCAAGTTGGTCACACTGCCTCTAGAGGGCGTAATCAAAGGTGAGAGGGATTCTTCCTTCTACAGTCTCGATCTTCTCAAGTTGAAAAGCCTCATTCACTCTGCCTACCAAAGCCTTCTGTTGCTGAGAACATGTGGCGGTGGAGGCTCTCCCATACAGTTGACAGAACAGTAAATAAGTGCGGTAAGTTGAGAACGTACTTCAGCATTTTGTTGTAAGCTTGCACGTGTCCAAACCCTCCAAACTTCGTGCTCAGGGGCTATTTTCATAACTGTGCGGTTCTCTGGAAAATGTGCATCAGGAGTCACAATCCTGACTATCCAAGGCAGCCTTGTTTGTGGCAGAAAAAGACAGCGCAACTCAAGTCTGGATAGACAGAGGACGAGATGTCCTAGTGATACCTTGGAATAGTAGCCACATTAGACATGAGAAAATCTTAGCTGACCGTTAAAAAATTATGAACCTCAAACATGTAGTGTTGAGTAAGAACTGAATCACATACAGTGTGGCACCGTCTTATAGATTTCCAATAATACAAAATGTAATCATATATTTGTTATACAGTATAGATGGTAAAGTTGATGTTATAAGAAAAATTAATGAGTTACAAACACGTAGAGGATAATTCTGGTTCCTTTTGATGAAAAGATGCTAGTGAAAATAAAGCAGCGTGTTTTCTGTTTCCTTAACTTGGTAGAGAGTATATGGATAATTGTTTCATTGTTCAAATACACAAATACATGGATTTTGCTTATCTTTTACTAAACAACTCATTCAAATAATAAATTATTTGAAAAGATAAAACATTTAGAAGACTTTTCAAGAAGCAAGTCAAAAAGTATGCAGGGACGAAAACAACACAAACTGGGTTGAGAAAAATAGAATACTGCAGGTCAGAATGGAATCATCTCCATGCAGGGCTGGTGTTGTGGAACAGTAGGTTAAACCACAACTTATGAGACCAGGACCCCGTATCAGAGTGCTGGTTTGAGTCCTAATTGTTCCACTTCCAATCCAGCTCCCTGCTAATGCACCTGGGAAGACAGCGGATAATGACCCAAGAACTTGGGCCCCTGCCACCCATGGGGAGACCTGGATAGAGTTTCCTGCTCCTTGATTTGGCCTGGCCCATTTCGGGGGGATCCAGAAGATGGAAGATCTCTCTTTCAGTCTCTTCCTCTCTCCCTATCACTCTCAATTTCTGGGCTTCTCCATTTTTCCATTTCTGCCTTTCAAATAAATACATTTTTCAAAAATCACTTCCATCTCTACCCAATCTATTTATGTGAACATAGAAATGATTATTTTGGAATTACAGTCTTCATTGTTCATCTTCTCTGTTTGCCTTGAGAGAGAAGTGAGAGAAGGAAGGTCTGTACTCATGGAGAGAGATTGCAATTTTGAGCTATGAAGCAATGGCCAAGGCAAGGCCAGCCTCCAAGTTCCTTTTGGAAGTGCATATTTTCATCTCAAGGGTCAGAAAGCTCATGAACTGGCCTCATGAAATCTAAGGCTAGATGCTTTATGGGGACCTTAGGGTGTTCCAGGAGACACCCTAAGGGAGAAATATTCCACTATTTCAAGTCAGAGTTTCTTCTACCTTCAGACAAGGAAAATAATGACAAGCACTCATTCATTCATTCAACAAACACTATTGCGTGTTTGGACATAGGGAAGCTCAGGGCAGTAGAGGTCCATGTTCCTCTTTCTGTTCCTGAATAGAACTTTCTCTCTCCTTTGTGAGCAGGTCACTGTTGGCTGACCTTCTCCTCAAGGATTTAACCTCACATTCTCCTTTTCTTTCTACTTTAGGAATAGTTTCTAATATTTCACAAGCAAATAAAAGCCAAGTCCATATATTACATGTCTTCTAGACATCTCTACTTACGCATTTCAGTTACCTATTGATAAATAAAACAATCTAGCAAATGCAAGGCCCCTCCATATAAACAACAACAACAACAAAAAAACAATTAGTGCTGGGGTGCTTTAGCCCATAGAGGAACTATAATCTAGAACAATTCATGACGTATCTCTAAATAAGTGGGAATGTTTGAAGCTCTCCACTATATGGAAATGATAAATGAGGAGATGGAAATACAAATTACCCTGACTTGATCATTACACACTGTATACATATACTGAACTATAAATATGTACAAATACTATGGGTCAAATTAAAAAATCAATTTAAAATTCAGTAAATATCATCAGGTACACGTGCGTGTAAATGCAGGAGGAAAATGGTTACAGTGTCATGGTGAGATTTCCCATAAATTTACTTATAAATGCAGAACACGTAACAATTTAAATTCTCTTATCTCCAGGAGAGAAAAGATGCTTATTATTGTTATGGTCTATGTGTTATGGTCTATGGTCTATGTGTGTTATTGTCTATGTGGCTCTTTTAAGGGCCTAAGTTCTTGAAGGTGTGTGTTTACAGTCTCAAGGAACAAATATTCTTGACCTTGCCTTGTGAAACTCAAGGTGAAATGTTTTATGTGCCCTTAGTGTCTTTAGGAAGACAGCCCAAGGAGGGAAATGTGGGGATCGATCACCTCCCTCTCTACTAAACACAGGACATTCGGTCCTCTCACCCTGGCGTTAGAAAGCTTGGTCTGCACTGCAGCCATCTCTTTCCCTGTGCCTCCAGCCTGCTCCTTCCTTATCTCCACCTTGCAGGGAATTGGGCCTCCAATCTGCCAAGTCTAGGCCCAAAGCAGAAATTGAGATGTGACTGATTTTTCTGCCTCTTTCCCGATCCCTCCCATGTGCACATTAGAAATTCCTGGCCATTGTAGCTCCTGTGGATCTATTACCTCTGTGTCTTCCCTCTAGCCTCACTGCTGTACCTGATTCAGGTCACAACACCCTTCTCTCTATGCTGGTGTGAGTAGCAACCCACGATCAGGTCTCCCTGCTTCCAGCACAGCCTCATGGGGAGTAGATGGGTTGTAGGAAGCAAATATAGAAACCTGAACAATGTGTGCTTATTTCTTTTCATCAGAAAGAAGATTTAATAGAAAAGGGGGTCATGAAAAAGCTGTCCTCCAGCACCCTCCATTTCTGAGTTTCTCCATTTCAGAAAAAAAAAAGCTTTCTTTCCCCTTTTCGTGTTTTACAACGTGGTTCTTTATCCTCACTCGCTTTTCTGTCCCCCAACTCCCAAATATTAACGAGAAAGTGAGAATGTCCTAGGACAGCAGACAGCAATGTGTCGGTTTTGTGTGGCCAAGGGCCATTCCCTCTTGGGACTGCTGTTGGCTGCTCAGACAGAATAGGAAGGTTGGTCCTCATCCTGCAGAGGCCCCGGAAAGGATCGAGGCAGTGGGCTGCTCTCTAAACACTGCATTGATGATGAATAATAGATGAGGCCCCTGTCAAAGGAAAGCGATGTTTTCAGGGTTTCAGATGCAAAATCGGTCAGTTTGTGGTACGCTTCTTATTGTTCATCCCAAGGCTTGCAAAGCCCTGAAAACTGCAGAATTGTGTCCTGGAAACGAATTTATGGAAGATTCGCTCATCTAGGAAGGTATCAGATATTTTTGGAAGAGAGGTTTGGAGGTTGGAGCAAGGGAGCAGCTAACAGTTATGGATAGAAGTGTACAGCCACAAGGCAGGCAAGCCGGGAGAAATGAGATGATGTAGATTAACGCCTGGAGCCAGGTTGTTTCTTACTTTGCTCATTTGCTGGCTTTGTAAGTAGATCACAGTGCCTGGGATGTGGTGGTGGTGGTTGTCTTTAATCACTCATGATAATGGCAGGTCATTTGTTTTTTGAATTTCAAGCCCTGGTGGGAATTTTCTCAGCATTTCAAGTAAAGAAAGGAAAGACTTTTTGTTTTTAATTGAATCCTTTAAATCTTATGAGAAGAAAACATGTCATACTGTTATAATTTTTGTGGTGTCATTTGGACTACTATTCTGAAAGCTGGATCAGTGTTTCCATTGCAAATCAGTCCTTTTATAGGTTTATAGCTGTCATAAAATACCCTAGGGATGGAACTGTGCCACCTACATACTTTTTTGGTGCACCTGCTGCACAGCATAATTAATAGAACTACTTTTACTTTCACTCAGTTTTATCATCAAAAGTATGAATATCAAACAAAACTAGTTTTAGTCTAACATAAAGAAAAATGTCCCTCTTTCTCTGATGTGATGGGTGTGAATGCCCATTTTATGGCAAAGAAAAACAAGTTCCAGTGCAATGTGTACACCAATCATTTGTCCATAAAAAAGCTGGAGGAAATCCCCAAAAGTGACAAATTTGCAGGGTGCTCCGTGAAAACCACCGATTGCTGTCTTCAAGACTTCACGCACTGGGGCAGGCGTTGTCACAAAGCAGGTTAAACAGTCACTTGGAGTGCCTGCAGCCCATATTGGAGTGTCTGGGATCAAGTCCCACCTCCGCTTCCATTCCATCTCCCTGCCAATGTGCCAGGGAAACGGCACTCGATGTGTTAAGTACTTGTGTTCTCACTAGCCCTGAGAAAGACCCAGATGGAGCTCATGATTGTGCCTTCAGCCTGGCCCAATCTAGGCAGTTGAAGGCGTTTGGCCAGGGGGGTGGGGGGAGGGGGCAAGAGAGTGAGTGGAGTTGAACCAGAGGATGGAATATCTCCCTCTGTCTCTGCCTTCCCTTTTTATCTGTCATTGTCTTTCAAATAACTAAAATACACTTCATAAATAAGCTCTAAATTACTTAGAACTCCGTTTTCCTTATTTGTGGAATGTGACTAACAATGCAGCTTCAATTTCTACTTTATGTAATTGTAAAGTAACACCTGCATGGTGGCTGTTATTAGTCATCTTTTGTGAACTTGCAAAGGAAAAGGCTTACTTTTACTCAAGGTTTGGGAGTTCACAGCCTAAGATCAGGTAGTCTCATTTGTCTGATGGGGGCAGTGGATGCTGACATGTGCAGAGGAAGGGGCGGAGTGGAGTGCCAAGAAGCAGGCCCGGGAGGAGGTGTGCTCAATCTCCCTGTCTTTGTGTTTCTCTCTCAAAAGCCAGCGTGATTTGATCATGGGTTCTCCTTTCCAGCAAGCCCCCAAAGACCTCACTTCCAGCCACCCTAATTAAGTTGTCTTAGTCTTAGAGACAATTAAATTGTCTGTATTCTTCATCAATTAACATGAGACTTGGGGACTCGAACTCCTAACACATAAGCCCATGGGAGACACCCAAACTAACAGTCAAACCATAGCAACAATAAAGAGAAAAAAAATAATGCAACATAAAGGCATATACAAAGGGGGAAAGCCTGTCTCTTTTACTCATTCCATCCATTGTTTCCCATCCTCCCAACTCCACCTACCATACCTTGTCCCTTGGGAATCCTTCCAGAGTTACTCTTTACTATGTGCATGCTTGTGAACATGTGTAAATGTATAAATATATAAGAATATACATACATTATTTATTCCAGACATGTACAGAATATCACAATATTTTAATTAATTGCTCTTTTTCCTAACTCTAATTAATCCCTTTCTTCATCCTACCACATGTCTTCAAAAAGTTCATGAAAAAGGCAGGCATTTGGCATAGTAGTTAGCAGACATCAGTTGAGATACCTGCATCTCGTATCTAAGTGCCTGGGTTTGAGTCCTGGCTATGCTTCCAGTTCCACCTACCTTCTAAAACATACCTTAGGAGGTCACAGCCATGTGAGAGACCTGGGTTGAGATCCTGACTCTTGATTTTGGCCTGGACTGCCTGGCTATTTTGGCACTGGGGGTGTAAACCAGCTCGTATCTGTAGTATGTCTCTCTCTTCCTCTCCCTGTCTCTCAAAAAATGTAAAAAATACATTTTTCAAAGGTCACTGAAATATATATAATGCAAAACTAAATAGGAATTTCAACACTTTTTACAACAAAATAAACCATTTAATTCCATCTTTCTGTGAAATTTTTGAAGTCCCCTTATATTTAATGCTCTTCAGCTATTAAGTGCTAACAAGTCCTGATGTACTCCTTTATAAATATGTATCAGTTATCTTTCATGTGAGAAGATGTCTTTTTAACCAAAGAAATTCGTTTCCAGGTCCACTTCTCTCAAACATAAAGATAGTGGTGTTCTCTTGCCCATCAATAAGACTTGATGAAGACTGCATAATGACTGAAACTATGAACACACTGCATGCTGCCTTTGACAGTCTGATGTAATTCTTTCAATAGGAGCAATTCTGATTACCTTTTTTTGTACACCAATAATTTTGCACAATTTTTCACACGTGCCCATTTGACAATTTTTTCCTCTAGAAACTAGTTTCTGATAACAATTTTTTACAAACTAGTTTCTGATAACAATTCTTAGGTCTTTCCACCAACAACCAATTCTCCAACACCAACTAGTGCGCTATCATTCAATTCAGTTCTGATGTTGCTAAGTAGCACAGTTCCCACAGTTTCAGGGGTCAGTTCCACTGATGCTTCAAATGGGGTCCATGGGCAACTCACAATTCTACCCTGCCAGCTCCAAATTTAGGGAATCCCATAACTCACTCCCCTTCAAGCTTGCTGAATTACTAGAATAACTGACAGGAGTCAGGAAAGCATGATACTTATGATTATAGCTGTATTGTAAAGGAAGACACAGCTCAGACATGACCAATTGAAGAGATACATAGCATAAGGTATAGTGTGGGAGGGGAGCTCTCATGCTCTCTGCAGGCACACCAACATTCACCAGACTGGGAGATCCCAGAGTGTCCATTTCAAGAGTTTTTATGAAGTTTTCATTGGGTAGAAATGATTGATTAAATCATTGGCTATTGGTGATTAAAGGCAATCTTCAGGTCTCTTCCAGTTCCCAGAAGTCAAGGGGTGGGGCTGAAGGTTGTAATCTGTTCACTAGATTTTATTTTCCTGGTGACTATCTCTCTCCTGAAGCTATCTAGAACCCTGGCCACAAGTCACTCATTGGCATACAAGACAAAACAAAGCAAAGCAAAACAAAATTAAACTAAACACCACTCCTGTCACTCAGGGAATTCCAATTTTAGAAGCTCTGTGCCAGACAGGGAACTAAGGGTAAATATACATGATTTTTATTATATAGATGCTCCTTAACTTACAGTGCAGTTATGCCTAATGAAATCCATTGTAAGTTGAAAACATTCTGAGTCAAAGCTGAATGTAATACACCTACATACAGAACACCTTAGCTTAGCAACACGTTATACCACAAAGTATTGGTTATACTTTTCTGATCATGTGACTATCCAGGAGCTGTGGTTCATGACCTGGCACCTTCAGAGTATGATACCACATATCACCATCCCAGTAAGTCAAGATTATCTTACCACAGCCATATTTTTATGATCAGTTTTATTCTCTTTAAGAAAACTACACACTAGTTAATCCTTTTGACTTAGAATACCACCAATATATATTAAATGTCTAGCCATTCATTGATTTGGTTTTGGAGTATTACACTACCCAACTTATTTAACAACTTCTTCACTGCACATTATTTAGATTACCATAACATTTTTAAAATATTTTAATATCTGAAGGACAAGTGGTTCCTCTTTTTCAAACTTGTTTTGATTTTGCTTTTATGGGATTTAAAATCAGTTTAATAAATTCCATGAAAAGCCTATTGGAATTGGAATTGGAATTTGGATTGCATGAAATTTATAGATTATTTTAATAATAGACACTTTTTATTTAATCTTAGTGAAGAGGTACACTATGTTAACCAGAATTCTAAGATGGCTCCAATATTTCTGCATTATAGAGTACATGCCTTGATAATAATTCCCCTGGGGTGTAAGAAGAACTTGTCACTTGGTGGGATTATATCCCCATGATTATGTTATGATATGTGCCAGAATATAGCTGAGAATATAACCAGAATATAGCTAATCAGTTGACTATGAGTGAATAGAGAGAAGGTTCTTGGTGGGTCTGACATAATCAGGTGAGCCTTTAAAAGAGGAAAGCAGCAGCAGATATCCTTCTGTTAATCTTGAAGAACTAAATTCCCCTGTGTGCATTTGGAGCACATTTCCAGGAGGTGAGCGAGACTCGCAGTAGCTGAGAGTAATCTCCAAGCTGACAGCAATCAAGAAGACAAACACCTCATGCCTACAGTAAGAAAACCAATCTATCATTAATTTAAATAGGCCTGGGAGGGAATCCAGAGTTCCAGTTGAGAAAAGAGTTCAGCCAAAACCTTGAGTTCAGCTTTGTAAAATCATCTACATCAGATCCAGACTTGAAAACTATGAGATAGTGAATGGGTATTGTTTTGAGCTTGGTAGTAACATGTTATGCAGAAATATTAAATAAATACACATATAGGCATATCTCACTTCATTATGCTTTACTTTATTGTACTTTATAGGCATTGTGTTTTTTAGAGATTGAAAATGTGCAGTAACCCTGCATGGAGCAAGTCTATTGGTGCCATTTTCCTAACATGATGTGCTTAGTTCATGTCTGTGTGTCACATTAGGGTAATTCTCACAATATTCCAAACTTCTGCATTATTATTATTTATATTATGGAGATCTATGACTACTGGCCTTTGATGTTATGGTTGTAATCATTTATGAGATGCCATGAACTACTCCCATAAGAAGCAATAAACCTCTTCAATAAACGGGTGTATTCTGAATGTTTTGCCTCCCAACGCCCCCACCAGCTCTTTTTATTCTCTGAGACACAACAATATTGACAGTGGGCCAATTAATACTCTATCATGGTCTGTAAAAGTTTAAGGGACGGGAAATGTTGCATGTTCCTCATTTTAGACCAAAAATCAGAAATGATTAACTTTAGTGAGGGAGTTGCGTTGCAAACTGAGATGTGCCAGCCAGCGCCACAGCTCACTAGGCTAATCCACCACCTGTGGTGCCAGTACTCTGGGTTCTAGTTGAGGCACTGGTTCTGTCCCAGATGCTCCTCTTCTGGTACAGCTCTCTGCTGTGGCCCAGGAAGGCAGTGGAGGATGGACCAAGGGCTTGGGCTCTGCACCTACATGGGAGACCAGAAAGAGGCACCTGGCTCCTGGCTTCAGATGGGTGCAGTGCAGCAGCCGTAGCAGCCATTTGGGAGGTGAACCAACACAAGGAAGACCTTTCTTTCTTTCTTTTTTTTTTTTTTTTTTTTGACAGGCAGAGTGGACAGTGAGAGAGAGAGACAGAGAGAAAGGTCTTCCTTTGCCGTTGGTTCACCCTCCAATGGCAGCCGCGATCAGCGCGCTGCGGCCGGCGCACTGCGCTCATCCGATGGCAGGAGCCAGGTGCTAGGTGCTTTTTCCTGGTCTCCCATGGGGTGCAGGGCCCAAGCACTTGGGCCATCCTCCACTGCACTCCCGGGCCACAGCAGAGAGCTGGCCTGGAAGAGGGGCAACCGGGACAGAATCCGGCGCCCCGACCGGGACTAGAACCCAGTGTGCCAGCGCCACAAGGCGGAGGATTAGCCTGTTGAGCCACGGCACCGGCAAGACCTTTCTCTCTGTCTCTCTCTCACTGTCTAACTCTGTCTGTCAAAACAAACAAAAAAAAAAAAAAAAAAGAAGAAAGAAAAAGGAAAAAAAAGAAAATTGAGATGTGCCAAAAGCTTCTTCTGTTACACCATACAGCTAAGTTGTGAATGCAACGGAAAAATTCTTGAAGCAAATTAAAAGCACTAATTCATCAAACATATGAGTCACAAGAAATGTTTTAGGACATGGGTAAATGGAATCAATGATACTACACTTGATCTTAGCCAAAAGGAGGAGAAGCAATGCATAGATTGAATCAATGAAAAAATTATCTAAGTCAAGGATAACAATCCAGAACAAGGAAGGTCTTAGCTCTCTTCAGTTCTATCAAGACTGGGGGAGGTGAGGAAGCTGCAGAAGAAAATGTTGAAGATAATAGAGATTGGTTCATGAGGTTTAAGTAAAGGAGTCATCTCCATAACATAAAATGTGTAACATGAAGCAATAAGTGCTGATGTAGAAACTGCATCAAATTACCTAGATACAGCTAACATCCTTGATGAAGATTATTACATTAACTAATACATTTTCATTGCAGACAAAACAACATTCTATGGGAAGAAAATGTTACTTAAGACTTTGGCAGCTAAAGAGAAGTCTTCAAAACTTCAAAGGAAGACACAAACTGACTCTCTTGCCTTGGGATGATGCAGATTAGCTCCAATTGACTCAACTTATACCCCAACTAGCATCATCAATAGCTGCTTAAAGCAACCTTGAGTCGTGGTTTCAGCTCAGCTGCAGGTCTTGGTCCACCCCATAGAATTATGGGGCTTGGTTCAGTTCCCATGTTGTGCTAGTCTGGCAGGCAAAGGTCTCTGAGTGTGTACTGGAATTGCAACTTTGGAAAATACAAGACTGTCCAACTCATTCCTCTCCAAACCCATTATCACAACACAAGCAGAACAATTGTTCACTTGGGCAAGGAAAATGAAAGGCTTTGCATAAGAAACTTGGATTGGTTCTGTGGCCCAGAATCAGGCAGATTCTTTTGGAGCCTCACAACAGCCCAATGAATGTAGATAAGGTGTCTTGGTCAACCCAGGCCCTAGAAAGATGCTTGCAAGAATGGGCTGCCCCCTTTTAGACACTATCTCCTCAATTCATAAATAACACACTAACTCTGGAATTGGGGAAAAACCTGGGATAAGGGTACCCTGTAGTGCTGAAACAGTCAAAATACTCCAACAGCATACTTGAAACAAGTTTAAATGTAGGGCTCTACTTTAGTGTTGAAAATAGCAAAGTGTCAGAGAAAATAGAAGACTGCTTAGATTTCTGGAAAGCTGACACAAAAAAATCACATTATGAATCCTGAAAATGTATGAAGCCTTCAATGTTCAGATGACATTGTATGTCAGCAAGCATAGAGAGCTCTTAGGGAAACATGACCTCAATTGAGGAACAAACTAAGGTACCAGAAACTAATAAGATAGCAGCTGATATATGCAAGTTCTCAGGTACAGAATTCAAAGTAATTGTTTTAAGGAAACTCAGTGAACTTCAGGAAAATACAGAGAAACAATTTAAAATTGTAACAGAAACTTAACAGAGAAGTGAAAGTAACTTTTAAAAATTAAAAAAAAAATTCTGAGCTAAAAAGTACACTAAGTAAAATTTGAAGTGTGAAAGAAGTCATCAACAGCAGGCTAGATTGAAAAGAACAAATATTTAATGAGTTTGAAGAAAGGCTATTTTAAAATATATAGTTTGGGGGAAAAAAAAAGACAAAGGATGTGAAAGAATGAAGAAAGATTATGGGAACTTTGGGGCAGCATTAAAAGAGCAAATGTTTGGAGACAGCACTCTGGCATAGCAGGTAAAGTCACTGCGTGCGGCACTGGCATACCATATGGGCACTGGTTTGAGTCTCGACTGCTCCCCTTCTGATCCAGCTCCCTGCTAGTGAACCTGGGAAAGCAGTGGAGGATGGCCCAAGTGCTTGGGTCCTTGCACCAGAGGACAATCCTGGTTCCTGGCTTTGGATCAGCCCAGATCTGGCCACTGTGGCCATTTGGGGAGTGAACCAGCAGATGTAAGATTCTCTCTCTCTCTCTCTCTCTAACTCTACTTTTCAAATAAATACATATATATTTTTTTCTTTAAAAAAGCAAATACTTGAGTTATTCAGGTTCAAGAGGAACTTGAGAAGGGCAAAGCTGAAGTAGGCATATTCAAAGAGATGACAACATGAAATTTCCTAAACAGAAAAAAAAAAAAAAAACAACACACACAACTTCGCAGATGCAGGAAAGTAAGCGGTCACTGGTTGGATTCAACTCAGAGAAGTCAACTTCCAAATATGTCTTAATAAGCTCTTAGAGGTTGAAGACTAAGAGAGAATTCTCAAAATTGCTAAAGAAAAGAAACAAATAACAGTTAAAGGTGTCCCAATTCATGTGACTGCAGACTTTCAGGCATAAACTTTACTGTCTCTTAAGATAAACTATAGGGAGTTGTTGAAACTGAAGGAAAAGGACACTAAGAAGTAAAAAAGAAATATCAGAAGGTAGAAAAATCACTGAATAAATAGCCTAGATGCAAAGCTGTGAATTTACAGCCAACTGGTCTTTTATAAAGGTACTCAGTATAGGCATTGGAGAAACAACACTCATTTCAACAAATGATGCTGAGAAAACTGGTATTCTCATGCAAAAGAATGAAATTGGATCCATAACTTCTACTATACACAAAAACCAACTCAAGATGGATTATAGACCTAACTATAAGATATGAAACTATTGAGGGAAAGCATAGCATAAATGCTTCAGAACAAGGATTTTATGGATATATCTCTGAAAGCAAAGCAATAAAAGCAAAATTACTTATATAGGATTTCATTAAATTGCAAAGTTTCCACAGCAAAGGAAATTATCAACAGAGTGAAGAGACAACCTACAGAAAAAGAGATAAGATTTTTAAGCTATATAATATCTAACAAGAATTAGTAAAGGGAATATATAAGGAACACAACTCGATATCACAGGAATAAATAATCCACTTAAAATAAACAACTTTGTTCTAAACCTTTGTCAAACAGCACTGTGTTCTATACCTTGGACAACAGCACTGTGGCATAGGGGCTGAAGCTACTTGCAGCAGCAGCTTTCCATGTGAGCACCAGTAAGTCCTGGCTGCTCCACTTCCAATCCTGCTCCTTGCTAATGTGCCTGGGAAAGCAGCAGAAGATGACCCAAGTTCTTGGGCCCCTACACACACACATGGGAGACCCAGAAGCTCCAGGCCTCTGACTTCCAATCGCCCAGCTCTGGGTGTTGTGACCATTTAGAAAGTGAACCAGGGATAGAAGATTCTCTCTCTCTCTCAATCTCTCTGTCACTGCCTCTCTATACGTTTGTCTTTCAAATAAATAAATAAACCTTTTTTTTAAAAGTGTTATGCTGCTATAGGTTTAATGATCTATGTTTACTTTAAAATTTACTGTATATGGGCGAAATGGCCATTTTTCCATTCAGTTATTATTTATAGTCATTGTCTCTATTTTCAATAAACTAGGATCATTTTGCTTTTTACTTGTTAAACTTCTTATTTGGTGAAGTAGTAAGTATTTTATTGCAATGTAAATTTAAAATGTTTTCTAAAAAAAAGAAAGAAAGGGGAAAGGTAGGAAGGTGGGAGGAAGGGGAGAGAGGGAGGCATTATCATTCTTGTCTTAGAATTGTATCCACAACTTGCATTGAATTTGTTAATCTAAAACTAAGCAAAATTAAAAAGTAGGCAATTCATCTGAGTAGACATTTTCCAAAGGAAGACATACAAATGACCAGTAGGCTAGCATGAAATATCCCTAACATCACTAATAACCAGGAAAATGCAAATCAAAATCACAGTGACATATCACCTCACTACAGTAATAATGCCCATTGTCAAAAACACAGACTATAACAAGGGTCAACAAAAATGTGAAGAAAAGGAAACCCTTTTATAACTTTGATGGGAAGATAAACTAATGCAATCTTCCTGGAAAACAGTTCTATGGCTCAAACCTGGAGGCTTTGTAAATGAAGAGAAGAAGATAGGTGGGCACAGACAGACATACACTAACTCCCTCTCTCTTGTCATATAATGCTTCGGGACTCTGGCAGCAAGATGGCCATGACCTGTGGCCAAACCAATAGGATTCACCTGATTTTGGACTTTGAATCTCTAAAATTAGAACCAAAATAAATCACTTTTCTTTCTAGAGTAGACTGCTTCCAGTGTTTTTTATAGTAACAAAATGTTGACTAATACATGCATTTTGAAACATAGAGATACACAATTTAAGAGATAAACCAGGACTGCAGACTCAAATCTCTGCATGAACCAGGAAAACAACACAAATGAAACCACCTATGTAATTGTCCCATTATACAATGGGCATACGTTAGATGCTTTCAGGGAAACCCATGAGCAATCCATGGGAAGCAGCCTCTGCTCCAGTCCTGCCAATAATAACAGACAGAAACATGAGCACCATGCAGCAAGATCTACCAAATGTTTAATTCCTTTAAAAAATTGGCTGAAATAAGAACAGAAAGGTCACTCTTGGGGCTTTGTTTGTAACTTTATTTAGACAATAAATCATAGCATTAACAAACCTGTGTACATTAAAAACACATCAGAGAGAATAAAAGAAAAAAGCTATTTTTCCTATGAACTTCCTGTCGATAGAACATTAGAGATTTTTAAAGAATCCAGAAGAAAGGTAGACTCCTTTCAAAATTATAGCACTATTTAAACTATAAGAACACAGAGGTGATTCTGAAAGACAATGAGATCACTGAAAAGTACCTGTTAATCAGAGTTTTATGTACAGTGATAGAAATGAAAATCTCAAATTGTTTCCTGAGCTCATAACTAATCAAATAAAACCAGACATGACAGTGAATTATTGCTTTTGACTCATATGAAAACTGTCATCTTTTGCTAGATTGAAAGCAGTAGGTTAGACGACATCAGAAAACTTCAGAATGTTTTGGAAAATATAAGCAAATGAGCTAAATAACTTTTGGCCTATATAAATTCCATATAAAAATGACTGCACATTCTTTTTTTAAGATTTACTGAGTATGATCATTATAGAATGGCCATCACTACTCAAACATTCCAAAATCTGGAATTCCTCAAAATCTGGAATATCCATAATCTGAAACCTTTTGAGTATGAATGTAACATCACAAGTGGAACAGTCTATACCTGACTTCAGGTGTATGATCTAAAGGCAAAGATGACATATAAAATTACCTTCAAGCTATATGTATGAGGTGTAAAGGGAACAAATAAATTTCTTGTTTAGGTATGGGTCCTGTCTTCAAGATATCTCACCATGCTTATGCAAATATTCCAAAGTCTAGTTCAAAGTACTTTGGATAAGGTATATTCAGCCTGTGTTAAACAATCTTTGCCTCCCTTTGGGTATACCCAACTGGAGGTAGGCAAGGAAGTCTAAGGATTCAAAGTTCCTTAATCATATACTGTTAAACTGGCACATATATGTAAAGGCAAACCACTGCTACATTGAACCTCCCAAGTCCTCGTTCCTTTCTCTAGAAAAATCTCAGATATTTCATATATCCCTTTGGGAACCATATTGCTTTTCTTATTGAAGTCTACTGTGTTGCTTTTCCATTCACCATCATTAATTTGAGCCCTATTCTTTGGCAGACTCAATGAGCTACTCAGCTTTTCTTCTGGAAGTTTGTGGATTAGCAGTTTGCAAAATGCGATGGCAAAGTTGGAACATTTAAAATCACACCAGCACCGTCTCTTCTGTCTCTGTGGTTACAGTGCCTACTGATTTTGTCCACAGGCCTATTTCAATGATCTTCAAGGAGGAAATGTTCTAATCCAGCGGTTATTCAAGGTGTATTCAAGAGTGTCAGTGTGCAGTGACAAACACGCCCACACCTGTAATGATGTAGTACAATGCAAACTTCTCATTTGTGTGATAAGTCAGTTCTGGTCAGTGAGGACTGACTGCCCACTCAGGATACTAGGCTGGTAATGACTGACTTCTCTGATACATGACTTCCAAAGTTAACAAGAGCAGGACAAGTAAACAGAAGAGCATGCATAGGAGACATTCTATGCCAGATGTAGCTGCAACAAACTTTATTTCTACCCACATTCCATTAGCTATAAATAAAATCATCTGTCCTCACCAAACCACAAGGACAACTGGGAGTTGAGTTCTAGCCAAGAGTCTATAAGGAGAAAAATCAGATTTTGGTAAATAGCTAGCTTCTCAGCAGCAGATGGGAAGAAATATCATCTATACCAACTGCCTCTGGGTATCCTGAGGAAAAAAATAGATTTTCCTGTAGTTTTTTTTTTAATTAAAAACATTTAAACATGTTGTATATAAAAATATTAAAAGACTCAGTAGATATTTGAGTGTAAGTCATATATTTTGTACATTAGAGCATTCAAACCCTTAGAAAATCTTTACCTTTTGTGGACTAACTCATGTGAGGTACACGTCTGCTGCAATCAAAACATGCAGAATATTTAAAGGTATTTCAAAAAAACATGGAAAATGGAATTAAAAGATAAGTTTCAGGTGAAAAAACATTTGAACTCCACATATAGTTTTTGTATAGTGCAAAATTTTCTATGAACTTTTTGACAGTTTCTTGTATATTTGGGTTTATTTATGTTTTCATTCAATCTTCCATAAACTTTTTGAGATTCCATCATAGGACAAACTTGGCACAGGCTCTCTAACCCTCAGGAATGTGCAACTGAGTCTCCAGGAAAAGGAAGATTCATTATAATCACGGAATGATAAAAGTGAGACAACAATGCACTATTAAATCCCTTCTCTTTATATGAAGATGAGGGGCAAGGCACTGCCCCTGGGTAGCCTCTGATACATCGCCATTTGCATAGCATGTGTGAGTATTTTAGGGATAAAGAGGAGAAATCTTTGAGAGTTGACTATATTTTAAGAGTTGACTATATATTTTTTATAATGCTTTTATTTAAAGAATATAAATTTCCAAAATACAGCTTATAGATTACAATGGCTTCCCCCCCCCATAACTTCCCTCCCACCTGCAACCCTCCCCTTTCCCAATCCCTCTCCCCTTGCATTCATATCAAGGTTCATTTTCAATTCTCTTTATATACACAAGATCAGTTTAGTATATATTAAGTAAAGATTTCAACAGTTTGCCCTCACATAGCAACACAAAGTGAAAAATACTGTTGGAGTACTAGTTATAGTATTAATTCACAATGTATAGCACATTAAGGACAGAGATTCTACATGATATATTTTTAATTGATTAATTTTCTATGCAATTTCCAATTTAACACCAAGATTTTTTTTCATTTTTAATTATATTTATATACAGAAGATTGATTCAGTATATACTAAGTAAAGATTTCATCAGTTTGCACCCACACAGAAACACAAAGTGTAAAAATACTGTTTCAGTACTAGTAATAACATTATTTCACATTGGATAACACATTAAGGACAGATCCCTCATGAGACGTAAGTACACAGTGACTCCTGATGTTGATTTAACAATTTGACACTCTTGTTTATGGCGTCAGTAATCTCCCTAGGCTCTAGTCATGAGTTGCCGAGGCTATGGAAGCCTTTAGGGTTCGCTGACTTCAATCTTATTCCGACAGGGTCATAGTCAAAGTGGAGGTTCTCTCCTCCCTTCAGAGAAAGGTACCTCCTTCTTTGATGGCCCCATTCGTTCCACTGGGATCTCACTCACAGAGATCTTTCATTTAGGTCTTCTTTTTTTTGTTTTTCAGGGTGTCTTAGCTTTCCATGCCTAAAATATTCTCATGGGCTCTTGAGCCAGATCCGAATGCCTTAAGGGCTGATTCTGAGGCCAGAGTGCTATTTAGGACATCTGCCATTCTATGAGTCTGCTGTGTATCCCGCTTCCAATGCTGGATCATTCTCTCTCTTTTTGATTCTCTCAGTTAGTATTAGCAGACACTAGGCTTGTTTATGTGATTCCTTTGACTCTTAGACCTATCAGTGTGATCAATTGTGAACTGAAATTGATCACTTGGACTAGTGAGATGGCCTTGGTTGACTATATTTTAATCAGAAAACAAGTTTATTAATTTTATAACCACTGCTTTTAGATATAAAGAAATTTCATGACTAGAATTTTCTGTCTTTGTTTATTGTCCTCTAGCTTTCTGTCTGTGCACCTTGGTTAAGTGAAGTACTTGCTAACAGTGTTTCATTTTCTCGTATCTGCCTTCATACAATAATGAAATCAAAGATGAGACTTGCCATGCTTAGAAGAGGGCCTGCGACAGTACAGGAAACGTCGCTCTTCAACAACTTTTTAATCACAGCATTACCCAGACCTATCTGTAGCTTTCAAAGAGACAGTCTTCGAAGTTTGGCTATATTAAAATGCAGCACAAAACTCTGCATTAAGCCACAGATTCTCCAAATGCAATAAAAGGAAATGTAAAAAGATATTTTCTTCAAATGCTTCCAGCTGGCCATCTGCCCTAATCACATACAGGCCTCAAAATTGTTTTCCACTGGCAATAATAGGATCTATAAAGAGTATTACTGTGGAGTGATTTGAGAGACTGTGGAGGATGCGACCTTTGGCCTTGGTGGAGCTGAGCGAGCCTGGATAGGAATACAAAGGCAGGCCCAAAAAGGGCCCCCCCTGTGCTGCACAGATTCCACATTGACTGCTATGTGGTATCTCTGGAATCTCTCTGAGGAGCACAGGACAGCTGATTAGCTGCTGATCTTCTGCCTTCGAGGGCAAATGCACACAGCAGAGACGGTGGCACAATTATGGTAATAATTCAGCAGATTGAGGTTTTTAAAAGAAAAAAAAATAGGTGGCCTTCGGCTGATGCTCTGAGTCATGGGCACTGACTGTGCCATCCCACGTGCAGTGTGCAGGGCTGTGCCACGGTGAGCAGCAGGAATGTGCATAGAGCTAAAGAGAAACACAGAAGGAGATGCAGCAGGCGCCCCGAATCAGTGTCCCTAAACTCCTGCCTTGCTAAGGAGACTGCTCTGGAGCAGGTGAGCCCCTTATTGAGTGATTGGGCTTTTGGTAATGGGTCAGAAAGCACTGACAAGTGGCATCCTGCTAAGGCAGGGAGGATATCGAAGTTCATAACACAGATCTGCCTCTGCTTACTCCACTCCAACCCCCAGGGATGTGCAATAAATCACCTCCTGCAGCCCCAGGTCCCTCATCTGCAAAGAAAGAATTATAGCAACATGTACCATCAGAATTGCCATGTGGCGTGATTGAGATGTCTTTGAAAGGGCTTTGAAAACAGCAAAATATTATGACTAGTACTGAGTGAGATTAAAGAACACACAAAAGATTCTGACATCAAGGCACTGTTTCTTTAGTGAGAAGAGGACATGAATCGAACAATTTAAGGAAAATGAGTGAACGGCAAAATTATGCATCGTGTGACAGGCATGCATCTCATCTACCCCAGCATATATGCACATTTATACATGCACCTAAACATTTTCAAAGTGCCTTCTTCAAATTGACCTTGCAACAACTGTGGACTAGAGCAAGGCTAGACCCCATCATTGTGTCCATTGGATACATTTATTATGCCATGGTGCCAATGCATACAGCACAGACGGCTCAACTTCCTTTATGTGCTGTGATGGTCACAACATCCTTATAGCCACAGAGTGAAGCCTTCACTAATGTTTTCCCATTGGAGACAGGGAAAGTGAGGCAAGTTCATATAGACAGATAGTACTTACCTGGAAAAACACTCTCCTGTGTACTACATTACTGTCTCATATGCAAGAGTTGAGGTTCAGAGCCCAGAACTTTCCAAGACAACTAACTGTAGGCACAGGAAGATTCAGTACTAAAATGTGAGCCTTTTGACTTCTGGTCCAATGACCAGAAACCAAATGTTGCCATAAAAAGCATGAAAGATTACATCTATTTTCCCTGATACATTTTTAAATAAAAAGTAATTTGCTTGAAAAATTAAGCATTTTAAAAGGCTTATTTATTTGAAAGGCAGAATGACAGAGAGGAAAAGAGAGGAGAGAGAGACAGACAGACGGACAGAGAGAAACTTCCATCTGCTTGTTCATTCTCCCAAATACTTACAACAGCCAGGGCTGGGCCAGGCCAAAACTGAGAGCCAGAAGTTCCATCTAGGTCTCCCACATATATGGCAGGTACTCAAGTACTTGAGCCATCACCTGCTGCTTTCCATATACATTGGAAGGAAGCTGGTCAGAAGCAGAGTAGCCAGGAATTGGGATGCATATGTCCTAAGAAACAGCTTCACCAGTTGTAGCACCACACCAACCCCCCACACACACAAAGGATGAAATATTTACAGTATTATAGGACTGCAGACAGCTTGGTTAATTTCAATCACATAGAAATATTTCAGTTGTGTCTGCAAACTGCACTGACTGCACTGACATTTGTAGTCACTACCTGATCTTCCGCATTTGGACCCCATACTGAACTTTAAGATGAACCCAAATCCCTGCAGCTTTTCCATATTGGTTGTCTTCCTCTCCAGCTAGTCTGTTCACCTTCTTACCAAATTCGCAAACAAAGGCACAGTTCAGGTCTGGTTTCACTTGGATTTAAAAGCACTTTATTTCCTACCTGGGAGCAGATTTTCAGTTAATCCCAGAAAAGGTCTTAACCCCTACAGACCAGCTCTCTAAGCACTCTGAACTGACATCTTCGTGTCTGACAAAGGCAGAGAAGAGAGAACAAGAGGGCCACCTACCCCTTGATCACAGAGGATTAATGTACTACTGCTGGCCTCCGTCCTGCCAAAAATAAGGCTCTCGATTTCCTCTTAAGTTTCCTTGAGTTGCCATTTCTGCCTGCCTTGGGAAAGGTTCAGTGCTGGGAAGAACCAGACTGGTGAGTTGGGAGGTGGCGTGCCCTGGTGGAAGATGCACACAGGCTGGAAAATCCATCACTGATGGTGCCCACTCACAGAGATGCTGAGAAGATCACCTATGGGAGTGCTCTTCATAACTCTTGCTCCAATCGATGGGAACCAGCAATGACTTTAATTCTGACTCCCCATTTGATGACTTTGCGACCTGAGTGGTTCACTTAATTTTTCTAATCTTCAGATTTTTTCAAGTACTTTAGTTCAAACATTCATTGAGGGTTAGAGTTAAATCAACAAATATTCTTGAAGTAACTATTATAAGCAAAACCTGTGTTTGCTCTTATGAACCAGCAGTGAATAAATTGAACACTGTCTCAGTCCAAGCAGAATGCTTGTTCTAGAGCCAGGCAGTTTTCATTTAAAGGTAGGGAAATGTTTGACCATAGAATTACTTGAGAATTCAGTGAAATAGTGTAAGTAAAATATGAAGCACATAGCACTCTACATACATTATAGTCACTGTGTAAAAACTTTATAAATTGGCATTTACAACAATTCAATCAGCTTTAATAGCTTCACTAGGATCTCACTGAAATGCTTATCAAGTACCATGCTATTTATGGGGACAAAAGGCCAGCTTCATAGAAAACATAACATTAAAAACTCATTTGAATGGAGTATATTCATGCTTAGAAATTTGGGACACATAATTTCTTCACTTCTCATTTTGCATATATGGAATCCTTTTGAAATTTGTCAAGTTAGTTGGACTTTTCAGAGGGAAGAAGCTATCAAAGTTCAAAGCAATAATATTCTGGCAGCTGAAATAGGTTGCAGTGACTCCACAATGGCATTTTTGAAATGGCCCTGCAGGAGTCACTTGGTAATGGGCTAGTTGGGCTATACCCTCCTAGCTAACTGCCATGCCTAGTCTAGCAAAAATGAAAAAGGAAATGGAGGTAATTTCCCAAGTAATTCAGCAAAAAAGCACTTTCATCTCAATTCTCCAGGTACCATAATTGGTGCCAATCTCTGCCCGGTGGTGGAGACTTGGCCATTGTGGACCCACGGCCATGTCAATCATTGAGGAAATGTGGAGTGAGGGCTGGGAGTGCAAGGGAGGTTGTTGGGAAGAAAGCATGTACTTCCTTTGCATAAGATCCAGATGGGCTGCTCCACTCACTGCATTGGTTTGTTTCTCTTCCAATTGCAGTTGGCCAATTCACTTGTTCTGGTTTTGCTGGAAAAACGTTTGGTTACATTAATTCATATGGATTTTTTTCTGGTAGCGTTTTTCTTCACTTTAAACTCAGCAGATCTGTCATTTCTGAACCTAGAGAAGAATGAGTATACAAAGAGAAATGCCAAGAATCACATGGCAATCAGCATAAGTAGACAGGAAAACAGCAGCCTCCCTGGGCTGCCAACCAGAGTTCCATAAACCCATTGTAAAGGGGGCAGGGACTTTTTTGGCATTAGTCCTCCCTCACTGTGTCTCTCTGGCAGAATGTTTATTTATTGCTCAGCCTGGGAAATTACACCAACTCATTAAAAAATAAAGAAGCAAAACCCCCAACTGATGACTGTTTTATCATCCTGCAGCTCAGTCTCCAGGAATAGAATTGCTAAGTTAAACTTTAGCAGAAAGAGGAACTTCTGGATGTGGGGCCCATATCTTCTCTCTTTTCTGGCCTAGACACCCTTAGCTACTTCAGATAAATCACAAGGGATTGTACTCCAACCAACAAGTAGCAAGTTATATGGAGAAAAGTATGGGATTGACAAACAAAAGGATGCTAAGAAATACCTCCATCACTATGTGATATTTGCTAAATTACCCAACTTTCTGGACTTGACTTTCCTTATCTACACAGGCATATCAATGAATATTAGTTTGTCAACATAAGTAACACAAGGCATGGGGGAAAATTGGTATACATAGTCAATGTACCTTTCTTTGTGTCTAGTTGACTTATATTTATTTCTTTCTTCTTATATTTTGAGGTTCGTTGTATAGACCCAAATTACACAATGTTCCTTGATACTGAAGCAAAATTTGCACAAATTTGGTACAAAATTTTGCAACTGTAATTCAGATCTCACCCTAAATGTGTGCAATTTGGAAGTTGATTCCTTTAGCAGGTGTTCTCTCAAGAGAGATGCATTCCATCAAAGAACATAGATTGAAGCTGCAGAAGGCATGTTAGATACAGTAATGTTTACTCCTACTTAATGTCTACTCCACTTCCAAATGTGCCAAGAATATCAAATCAGAAGTCTGCAACAGGCCGGCACCTCGGCTCACTAGGCTAATCCTCTGCCTGTGGCACCAGCACTCCAAGTTCTAGTCCCAGTTGGGGCGCCGGTTCTGTCCTGGCTGCTCCTCTTCCAGTCCAGCTCTCTGCTGTGGCCCAGGAAGGCAATGGAGGATGGCCCAAGTGCTGGGCCCTGCACCCACATGGGAGACCAGGAGGAAGTACTTGGCTCCTGGCTTCAGACTGGCACAGTACACTGGCTGTGGCAGCCATTTGGGGGGTGAACCAACAGAAGGAAGACCTTTCTCTCTCTCTTACTAACTCTGCCTGTCCAAAACAAACAAATAAATAAAGAAAGAAAGAAGTCTGCAACAGCTCCTTTACTTATAGTCTCTCAATTTGATTTTAGGAGCCCCAATCAGGTCACTGTTAAACAGAAGGGTTAATTCTGCAATGAGAGACACCTTGATTTGTGTATTAACTTTGGTATTTACTTACTATAAAAATTGTATTCCTATGGTAATGGAAATAATACAGAAGAGTTTGAGATGGAAAGTTAAAGTTCTTTCTAATAACCCAACACCTTTCCTTCCTGTCCAACACACAGTGGATTTAGTCTCTGACTTCAAATTGGACTGACGCTGACTTCAGGTCAGGCTGAGGAGGTGACATATTGAATTTCCTGAATTTCATTTTTTGTGAAGCCAATTTCACCATTCAAAATACTCAGGGTTGTGAATTTGGTAGAAGATGATTCTAATGGAAAGTCAATTCCCATCTTTGCATTGGCTGTGGCTGCCTGAGGAGCTCTTACAGTCACACCTACATCTCTCCCTACCACACAAATCTTTGCAAATATGTCCCTTAGTTCTGTTGGAATCAAATTTAGTATTGTGTAGAAGATACTAAAGCATTTTTAATACCACATATTAGTGGGCAGGATATTTCTGATTCTTAAATTTCTTATTTCTTATAAGTTTTGCTCAAATTTACCAAGAAAGATACCAGCCATTATTTTTTCCACAGATTATTCCTCAACTCACTGAAATAATAATAATAAATAATAATAAACCTCCCAGTCCTTCACTGAAGGCCAGAAATTAATTGAGGCATTAAAAGAAACTGCTTCATATTTGTATTTATTATACACATTTAATTTGCACAAGGAAAGCACATTTGAAATTTTTTGCTTCTGTTTTTCCTCTTGCCTACACTAGTCAACTCCTTCCTACTCATGAAATTTCTCTCTACAGCAAAGTTGTAAATATGAAAAAATGTGTACTCAGGAGTCATGATTCATTCTCCATTACTCAGAAAACAAAGTCCAAATGCTTGTCATCTGGGTCCCTTGTTAGCCTAATATACCTTTCCAGATGGTTCTTCCCCTGATACCAACATGACACAATTAGCATGCATGGGACTGCTTCTACAACACCCTGCCGGCATCCTTGCCTCCATGTAAGGAATGCAATTACTTCTTCTATTCAATGAGGATGCGTTTTACTTATATGTCTGTTTGAGATATCATATTTATGTGTATTACAAATAATTCTTTTTTCCAAAAGAACCCAAGAGCAAAAGGACTGTAGTGAGTCCTACATTGCGTTATGGCGATAATGATGACGATGATCAGAAGAAACTACCACTGGAAGCATTCGTATTCAAAGAAATCTGTCCGATAGAGCATGCGCACCTGCTCAGATTAAGAGAGCACTGCCATCACAGGGCTTTGTGCTGCTCAGGTATGCAGTTCCGTGACAGAAATCCCTTGGTTCACTCAAGTACTTTACGATCTGTAGGTACCTAAGTCAGCGTGGAATTCGGGTCACAGTAAGGTCTACAGAGAATCAATCTATGAGGCCTTGAGCGTTTTGTGGTTTTCTGAGAGACAGCTAACTTGTTGCTGAGAGAGGAGTTTACAGGATCAGCAGGACTGGAGCAGAGATATTCTCTGTGAGAAAGGTCCAGTCACATCACGTGACTGAAGGACTATTCATTTCAGGGCTGCCTAACATTTGCTCCAACATTATTTGCAGACCTGCATGAAAGGTCAGCGCTCTACTTTCCCAACATTTTAGTAAAAGTGACTCAATTCCCCAGCTCTCTCTTCAGGAGAGAGAGAAGGAAAAGGAGAAAGGGGCCTGCTAGCAGAATCCTCGTCCAAGGAAGAAATACAAAGAGAGGAGAAATAAATACATGGAGTGCAAGCGTCCCTCTTACATCCCAGCTGCACGGGGAGAGCAGAGCTGCGCAGCACCCACAGCCTGCAAATGTGTAAGCAATCCAAAATCAATGATTGTGGTTTTCAGCGAGGAAATTTGGGGACGCTTTGCTATAAGTACCAGCAAACCATGTTACGATGAAGTAATCACAAACTTCAAATCCATTTTTAAAAAATTTTTTAACAATTTTTAACTGCTAAATGCTTGTTTTCATATAATTATATACATTACAGTTGAAATTTAGCACAAATCAGCTAACGTGTTCTGTACTCCCTTACTCAAAAGAAATGCCCCAGGATCTCCTGCGGGCTCGGAGAACAAGTTTGAACTCCTCAGCCTTGCTGTGATCCTTTGCAGATGAGCCTCTCTTTTTCCTGCATATTTCCTAGCTTCTGCTGGAGTTCTCATCTCGCTACGTATATTGAATATGGACTTTGGAATTAGGGTTTGGATTTAAATCCTGGGCCTGCCCACTTAAGAAAATTCCTTTATCATAGCCCCTACATCTCACTTTACTTGCAACATGAAACCAATTATATCATTAGGTCGCTGGGAAGATTCAAATATCTGATATACAGAAAACACCTGCCATTCTGTTTCTCTTTTGGTTTCTGCCCTTTGTTACTGTCTCCATCCTTTGAGTTCCTGGTCTACACCTAGGATATTATTCAGGGCAAAACTCATGGCCCGTCTGATGCCTACATTCCTCACAGAGGAAAGGGCCATGGGAATGTTGTTATAAATCCACTGAAGCATTTTATGGGTGGTCACGGTGCTGGTGTCTAAAAAGAGACCAGATTTGTGTGGCCTTTTTCATTCTCTGGACTCTTCATCAAACATGTGTCTGTGCTTCTCGGGAGGTAACTACTCCACTATGTTTTCTGCCTCCAAATAGAAACCAAAGGCAATTTGATGATCTTCATTCATGAATCTGATTGGGTTTAGGAGGGTTGAGTCTGTTCTACATGACTGGTAGAATACCAGGGGGATTAGTGTTTAGATTCAGAGTAGCCCTGACTCTCAGACACAGTGTCCATTCTACCTGTCTATCCCTTTCAACAAATCTCTTGTGCCTGCTTGACTGGAGGGCACTTAGGGAAGACCAGTTCCTTTCCCTCTTCTTTGTATCCTTTTAAACTCAACCTGTTCTTCAAAAGCTCATTCTGATCCCAGTCTGATTTCCTGCAGTGAAAGGAATTTCTACTTCCTTCAAACTACAATAAGGATGATATTTCAGATGGCTTTTGTGAGTTACCTACCTTTCTATGTGTTTATGTATTATCTCCTCTTTCAGTTTATTCAATCTTAAGTTACTCTTCATCAAAGCTGACCTGGTGGGGCCAGTGTTGTGGTCAGTAGATTAAGCTGCCACTTGCAGTGTCTACATCCCTTATCATAGCACCAATTTGAGTCCCAGATATTTTGCTTATGTTTCAACCCCTGTTTATGCACCCAGGAATGCAACAGGTGATGGCCCAAGTACTTGAGCACCTGCTACAAATGAGGAGTCCAGGATGGAGTTCCTGACTTCTAGCTTTGGCCTGACTCAGTCCTTGCTGTTACAGCCATGTGGGGAGTGAAGCAGCAGATAGAGGATGTTTCTCCCTCTCCCTCTCTGTCCCCCTCTTCCTCTCCCTCTCTCTCTCCCTCTCCCTCCCCCTCCCCCTCTTCCTCCCCCTTCCCTTCCCCTCTCCCTCTCCCTCTCTGTCTTCCCATGACTCTCTGCCACTTTGCCTTTTAAATAAATAAATCTTTTTGAAAAAAGGCTAATATGGTGCCTTGGCCAGATGATGTTCAACAATCATTTATATATGAAGTATCTACCAGAAACCTTCAGAAAGTTCATGAAAAATGAGTATAATGAAAAAAAAATTATGTACGGATTTCGAATTATTTTTGCACCAACATTAATTTATCTTTTAATTCCTTTTTCTGCAAACTATTCAAATGTACTTGCATTGTTGCTATTTGTTCCATCCAGGACCACGCTATATAGATGACCCTTGACCTTGGCCAATTACATCGATCTGCTGTTTTAAAAATAGATTAGGACGAAAAGTGCTCACATACTGCACAGAATCCAAGGCTTGATGCCCACTTTCTTGCCTGGTACTCTTATTTCCTTCATCTGGCTCCTCTACCTTCCCTAGCTCCCACATCCAGCAGATAGACATTTGTTCAGAATATAAGCTAATTCTCAGATCCTACCTCATTTTCTCCATCTTCTATAATCTGCCAAATCTTTAATTCTGTTTTCCTCATTTTTAAAATTTATTTAATTTCCTGGAATCTATGGATGGAACAAACTTTCTACTATTTTTCTTCTACTATATTGTCCCCACACAGGAAACAGTCAGATCCTGGATTTTTGTTTTGTTTTCTTCTGTACAAAGCAAAGCATGCTAAGTTAATATTGACATGGGGGGATTCCACACAGTTAAAAGAAGCAGTGGACCTATTGCCAAGAAAGACAGCAACATTGGGACACATAACACTTGCCAAATCAAAGGTCTCACGAATTGGAAATGTCCTCTCTCTGATTCTGTCAAGAGGCTCATATTGATACAAGCACCAAAAAAATAAAAATCCCTGTCAAATCTGATGTTGGATCTTGTAGAATAGCTTGTGCTTGACCTGAAGTGGTCAGTGGAGCATGACACTGCAAAAGGACGGCAGTGACAGCAAGTGTTTACCCAAAACTTGCAGTAGAGGCTGTGTTTGGAAAATACAGGAAGAAAAAAAATATGTCGCCATGGCAACAAATTACTTTTATACTCACATAAAGCAAAAATAGATCCCTTTCTTTCTTCCTCTCTGAGAAGCACATATTTTAAAGTGCAAGGAAGATTAAAGGTGATGTGCAGAAACAGCTGCATGAATATATTTTCATTTTTCTTCGTTTAGTTTATATTAATGTCAGTATAAATCTGAAAGGCAGAAATAATTTTGAACTGGAAGTATCTCAGTTCCAGAGAGCATGAGCAGCTAAGAAGGGAAATGTATAAATCAGTCAAAAGCTCTATTTTGATTGTAATATAATGATGGCAGAATTGAACTTATCATAACAAAATGTTCCTGGCATCAGTCACCAAAGAAAATATCACTTCTTCCTGTGTTTTTTTTTTCTTTTTCTTTGAAAAGCCCCCAAATGTTTTAGTACTCCTTTTAGCTAACAAATCAGGAGCCTTCCATTTAAATTATGCAAAAGATGGGCAGCCATTTGGTGCAGAGGTTAAGACACAGCTCAGGACACCGCATCCTGTATCTGAGTCCTGAATTCACACTGAGTTCCAGTTTCCTGTTAATGCACACCCTGGGCAGCAGGTGATGAGTGGCCCAAGTCCTTGGATTCCAGCCACCACATGGGAGACCCAGAATGATCCCAGGCTCCTGGCTTTGGGCTGGCCCAACCCTGGCTATCGTAGGCAACTGAGGAGGGAACTAGTGGATGGAAGATTCTCTCTTTCTCTCTCTCTCTTCTCTCTTCTCTCTTTTCTCTTCTCTCTTCTCTCTCTTTCTCTCCCCCCTTCAAATAAAAGATAAATTATGTGAAAGGTAAATAATATCTCCAGGACTCATTAGATTAGGTTTTCTTCACCCTTCCAGGAGTTGCTGCTGGATGTGGTGACTGGAACCCTGCGATTGGGTTTCAGGAAAGATGAGCTTGTCAGGATCCAGTTGCCCCTTCAGAGCTCTTAGGAGCAGAACACTACCAAGCCCCCACTGACCTCGCAGGTCAGAGCTGCTCTGTGGCCTGCTGTCTACCACTGACTGGTCCAGCAGAAAGAGTAGTGAGACCTTAGGGTTAACTCGAGTGATAGAGATATTTTGGTATAATAAACTTTGTCACATTATATTTTTCACAAAATATAATTTTATGCACTTAAGAATCATTACCTCCTTGGTGAAATCCAAGGAGCATTCCTCACAAGCTTCTTCCCCAAGCTGGAAAACAACTTGACTAATCATATGAAATTGATTTTGTGAAATTATTGAAATTTCATATGAAATTATTTTGTGAAACAAAAATGGCCAAATATTAACAACTCCATATTTCTCCCACCATAATGGTCATAATACTTCCCTCTAAACCACTGATGCTATTGAAAATTCACATCAAATTCCTCACCATCGACTTTCTGCTGTCATAGATAATAAGTTAATAGGCTACGTTTTTAAGGATAGGTTTTGTTACTCCATATCTGACTCAATATGATTAAATCCAAATGCATCCTCAGCACCCACATCCCAGCCAGGTGACCATCCCATTAATGTCCACGTCAACAAATGGCTTTCCCACGTACCTGAAACAGAAATCTGGGAGGGTCTTCAATCCCTCAATCTCTGTCTCTTTCTCTCTCTCCCTCCTTTTCTCCCTCCTGCCATTCTAAGAATGTCCAGGTTCTGAGCTTCATCAATCGCAACCTTCCTTTCTCAGCCCTAATGATACTGATCACTGCTATATGAGGGAACTTCAAGCAATTCATGGAAAAATAGAATGAAAATATAGGTTTATTTGCATGCCAAAAAATTTTGAAATTCATGCACCGTTTTTCATAAATATTTTGGAACAACCACATAATTCAGGATTTACTCACTGCAGTAGTCACAAGAATAATCTCCACATTTACATCTCCACATTCCAAAATTTCGGTTCCACTGTTGCCAGAGTAGCTTTGTTAATATTACAAATCTAAAATAAATCTGTACTGATCAAACACCTTAAATTCAAAATTCTAAATTGTAGCCATATTGGACAACCAGTACTTCTATTCTTGGATGCATTTGCTTATTCTACGTCCTGCAACAGCTCCCTTACCCTGCTGGACCTTGTTCAGCTTGGAAACCCCTAATCATTATGTAAGGGCAAACTCTAAGGCCAGGAAAATCTAGATTCTCTGTTTCTAAATCCCAAAAGCCCTTATAAGACTTGCCACCTTTTACCTGAGCCCTCCATATACTCATTAATGATGGTTACCACATTGGAGGTTATATGAGTAGGCATTTGCACCTGGCCACCAGATTGTGTTTCTTGAGTATACATAGATTTGTTGAACTTCCTTTTCTAGCAATACAATCTAAATTTTCATCATTATTCATGTTTGTTGAAAAGAGGAAGGTATCAAATGAATGACTGCACATATCTTCCAAAACACTCTAATCACTTGGAGATAAAGAACTTGTTTATTTATAGACACTGGCAGGATCCAGAAGTACAGTTTTTTTCACCTTTTTTGTATCCAAAAGCATCATTTCTTACAGTTTAATATTGTTTTACATGTGGACAACCTGTCTCCCAAACACTTATTTTGTTTGTTTGTTTGTTTTGCTTTCTTGTTTTAACTGCAAGCAAGAATCTCTGTAGGTCATGTACATCCAAACTATCTCTGAAGAGCTCCTATGTCTACACCTATTTTTATATGCTATCATGAGCTCACTAATTTATCATACTTTGAGGTGATGTAGAATACGCTGTAGATTGGATGTTCCACTCTGTATTCCAGTTCTGGGCTTCTTTATGGCTGGACGGTTTCTCCTGTGCAAGTACCAACATCCTTCTGCTTCTCTGTTGGTGGCTTTCCCATCTCCTTAGGAGGTTGCACAGCCCAAGATAAATGTGGTTGCAGAATGCTATACATTTAAGTCCTCCAGGGTCAATCTTTGCACAATAATGGAGAACAGTAGGTAGACAAATATTTTTGCCTTCCTGTTCCTCTGTGGAATAAGTCTGAGGTATATTCTACCCAAGGCCTGTGATTTCCCAGTGGATTTGAGCTTCAGTTGACCAAAGCAATTCCTCACTAATTAATAGCTTTTAATAGCTTCTCTCCCACCTCAATTTTTTCATTTCCTTTCCTGTACTTACTTTGATCACTTTTCAATTATGTTCCACACTTAGGTTCTTGTCTTAGAGTTGCTTTTGAGGAAATTAAAACCAAGACAATTAATATTTTAGGAATGTGGTGTGTAAATCATCTAGAACATTGGTAAAAAACAAAACAGGAATAATAATAATAAAATTACGAAACTTTAGACCAAATGGATCCATAAAGATCATGGACTCTGTTCCCTCTAATTTTCTGGCTATCCTGGTTTTCTTATCTACACAAATCAAACTATATGAACTTATTAATGCTTTCAAATGTTTATGTTATTTGATAGGCTTCCTTGAGAAGCCTACAGAAAATGTGTATTATTAAAAATATGTACATGGGGGGCTAGCACTATGGCTCAGCGGTTAACACCCTGGCTTGAAGCGCCAGCATCCCATATGGGTGCCTGTTCAAGACCCGGCTGCTCCACTTCTGATCCAGCTCCACTTCCAATCCAGCTCTTTGCTATGGCCTGGGAAAGCAGTGGAAAATGGCCCAAGCCTTTGGGCCCTTGCATCCACGTGGGAGACCCGGAGGTAGCTCCTGGCTCCTCACTTCGGATCGGCCCATCTACGGCCGTTGCGGCCAATTGGGGAGTGAACCAACGGAAGGAAGACTTCTCTCTCTCTCTCTCTGCCTCTCCTATCTCTGTGTAACTCTGACTTTCAAGTAAAATAAATAAATCTTTTTTAAAAAAAAAAGTACATGGATTTCAAAAATTTTTTGCATCAAAACATACTTGTCTTTTAACTTGATTTTCCATGGACTTTTTGAAATCCTCTCATATTGGCCCACGTTATTTTGCTGGTTATTTGTCTTCTGAATAAACTTTATTTATTTTTTATTTTTGACAGGCAGAGTGGACAGTGAAAGAGAGAGAGAGACAGAGAGAAAGCTCTTCCTTTGCCATTAGTTCACCCTCCAATGGCCACCGCTGCCGGCACACTGCAGCTGGCGCACCGCGCTGATGTGATGGCAGGAGCCAGGTGCTTCTCCTGGTCTCCCATGGGGTGCAGGGCCCAAGGACTTGGGCCATCCTCCACTGCACTCCCTGGCCACAGCAGAGGGCTGGCCTGGAAGAGGGGCAACCAGGACAGAATCTGGCTCCCTGACCGGGACTAGAACGCAGTGTGCCGGTGCTGCAAGGTGGAGGATTAGCCTGTTGAGCCATGGCGCCGGCCCACTTGTGTTTTGACTAGAATTGTTTTCGATGTACAGATTAAGTTGCTAAAAAGGTAATCTCTTCACTTGAATTTTCTTCTCAAAAATCAATTGACAGCATGTGTCAGTCTGTTCTCATAGGCTGTTATACTGTCTAGATAACTGTAGCCTTAGAGTAAATCTTAAAATCTGACAGCATAGGATTTTATATTGCTTTTTCAAGAATGTTTTGACTTTTCCAGATAACTTGAGTTTATATGTAAATTTTAAAATCAGAATTATAATTATCTCAAAAATCTTGCTAGGATTTTGATTGAAATGACATAAAAAATCAACCAATCAACCAATTTGAAAAAAGATTGATATCTTAACAAAATTGAATCCTCCAATCTACAAATGTGTTTACATTTCTTCAATGTATCCTAGTAATGTAGTCTAGTTTTTAACTTTGAAATCTTATAATCATTATGTGTATTGATATTTTCCTACACAATCTTAAATTTTTTATGTTATTATACATGATGCTTCTAAATTTCCTTCCCCACTTTGCATGTGAAGAGTTTACAGAAATTCAATTGAGAGACCAGCTCTGTGGCTGCTCCACTTCCCATCCAGCTCCTTGCTAATGTGCCTGGGAAAGCAGCAGAGGATGGCTCAAATGCTTGGGCACCTGCACCCACATGGGAGACCTGGAAGAAGCTCCAGGCTCCTGGCTTCCTCCTGGCCCAGTCCTTGTTTTGCAGCATTTGGGTAGTGAATCAGAAGATGGAGATCTCTCTCTCTCTCTTTGCCTCTTCCTCTTTCTGTATAACTTTGCTCTTCAAATAAATAAATTTTTAAAGGAATTTTTAAAAGAAATTCAATTGATTTTTAATATTTTTCAAAAATTTATTTGAAAGGTGGAGTTACAGTTAGGGAAAGACAGAAAGAACAGAGACAGAGAGGCCTCCCATCTCCTGATTCACTCCCCAAACGGCAGCAATGGCCTGGGCTAGGCCAGGCCGAAGACAGGAGCCTGGAGCTTCATCCGCATCTCCAACATGGAAGCAGGGGTCCAAGGATTTGGGCCATCCTCCGCTGCTTTCCCAGGCCATTAGTAGGAAGACAGATCAGAAGTGGAGCAGCTGGTATTGGAAATGGTGCCTATATGGGATGGATGCTGGCATTGCAAGTGGTACCTTAACCAGCTGCACCACATTGCCCGTCCCACAATGGATATTTTTACATGGTGAAATTTTCATCTTGTGATCTTGCTAGATTCAGTTACTAATCTTATTATTTGTTTTGCAGATCCTTCAGTATTTTCTGGAAAGACGATCATGTGAATTCTGAATTCAGACTTTATAATGTATAACACTATATCATTTTAATTTTATAGTATTACCTTACAATAACTACACAGCATTGAACTGTGTTACTTATACAGCAATATATAGTAAAATAAGATTATTTCTATGCATAATTAAAACTTGCAGGGCAAGTTGGAATAGAAGTGATGAGACTGAAATTTTTGCTTTGTTACCAGTTTTACAGCATGTTATGGCTTGAATGCATCTCAAAATCTCATGAGTTGGAATTTTAATCCCTAGATTCATATATTAATGATACTTGGAGGTGGGGCCTTTGGTAGGTAGTAATGGATTAAATCGGTCATGAGAAGGAGCCCCATGATGGTATCAGTGGCTTTGTAAGCAGACAATGAGAGAGCAAGGCCAGCCCACTTGCTGTGTCTCACCACGTGGCACCCCCCCCCCCATAATATGATGATGCAGGCAGAATGCCCTCACCAGACGGCAGCGCAGGCCCTCAGACTTCCCAGTCTCCAAAATCATGAGAATTAACTGTCTTTACTAATGACTGGGTCCCAGGCATTTTGTTAGAGCAACAGAAATTAAACAAAGACTAAAAGTGTTTTAAATAGTTCACTAATAGCTGTAGCCATTATGCAAGCATACTTCATGAAATTAAGAACCTTTCTAAAAAATTTTTATTTTAGGGCATGATTCTTGTCAAGTGTTTTGTTCTAGAGCATTGGAGACAATATTATAAGTTTCCTTTTTACCAGTTTATCATTGAATTACACAAGTTGTCTGTCTAATGCTAAATGATTTTGCATTCTGGGGAAAACTCCATTTAATGGACTGTATATTTGGTGTTTAAAATTTACATATTTAAATATTAATATTTAATATTTTACATATAACAATTTATTACATTTAATGTGTTAGTTATAAACATTTCCCTTGATTACTCATTTTAAATATTATTAAATATATTTATTATTAAATGTTTTATGCATTTGAAAGGCTCTTTTTAATTTATTGAAGTTATAGGAGTTTCATGTCTTTCATATATGCAGATTTAGGAACATAGTGAAATTCCCTCCCTCCCATCCACACTCCAACATTTCTTCCTCCTCCCTCTCCTATTCCCACTCTTAATTTTTACAAAGATCTACTTTCAGTTTACTTTATACTCATAAGGTTAACCCTATACTAAGTAATGAGTTCAACAAATAGTATGAAGAAAAAACAGCTCATAGTAAAGACAGAGCTGTAAATAATCATTAAATCTTCAAATGTCCATTTCACAAAAATTATATTTTATTTATGTGTAAGGATTTTTGTATTTCTGTTCATCAGAAATGTTGGTTTGTAATTTGCGTTTTTTGAAATATCCTTGATGCTCTCATAGACACGTAGGAATCTGTCATCTCCACCAGGAGATAATCTGACAGAGTTTGCATTATTTCTTTCATCCATATTAGGATTTGCCACCATATTCATCCCTCAGAGAATAATTTTAATATAATATTAATTTATTTACTAAGTATGGGAATATTTTCTTCTTTTTGTGTCTATTTTGTGATTTGCTAAATTGTGTTTTTTAAGGGACTGTCACTTTTGTTCAAGTTGTCAAATTTATTGCCATGAAATAGTGCATAATATTTCCTTATTATCATATTCCTTATTATTCTAATACTGTCCACAGAACTCATGGTGAAATCCTGTATCATTGTTGGCATTGGTAATTCTGTTTTCTGTCTCGTTTTTCCTGGATTAATCTTGCTAAGGTTATGTCATTGTTGATGTCAGGGGAAAAACAACTAGTTTTGATTTTGTAGATTTTCAATTGTATTTGCTTTCTCTCCTTTTAAAATGCATTATTCTAGGACCATTTTGACTATCACCAAATATCTCATTCGTTTTCTATTTTGGCTCCTCCTTCTATTAACATCACAGAATTCACAATGCCGTTGTTCATACAAATGTCCTGTCTCATCCCTCGCCGTGTCCACTCCCTCTCTGTCGGCACTTTCTCCCCTTCCTGTGGCATCTTCTCCTACTTCCTCCCGCTTCCCTGCTTTCTCCAGTTACTGTGTCTTCCTTCCAAGTCCTCCAGCTCTTCAAGTGCACTAGGGATCTCTGATTCTGCTGTCTGTAGATAAACCCTTCCTGCACGCTTCCGTAAGGTTTCTTCCTGCTCCATATCTCTTTCAATTTTTTATTCAAAAATAACTCCTCTTACAAATTAGGAGGGAAAGGGCACTTCTTCACTCTGAAAGCACCTATGTAATTAAAAACTTCACCAAACATCACATGTAGAGGTGAGATAGCAAACTCTCTCCATCTGAGATTGGTGTTAGAGATGTCTACTAACACCTCTTATTTCAGTGCATGACTACAAGTTCTAATAGGAGCGGTAAAGTAGGGAGAGACAGTAAATTCATACGGAATGAAAAGGAAGGATCAGAACTGTCACTACCCACCAATCGCTTGAACATTCATATAGCAAATCCAGAAAATCTGCAGGTACACTATTGGAACACAGAAAGAAATTTACCAAAGTCAATCATACCAAATTATCCATGTGTATGTCTGTGTGTGTGTGTCTGTGTATAATTGATTAGCAAAAATGTTAAAAAGGATGCTACGTACATATAATAGTGAAAACTTAAAATACAAAAATAATTTTTAGAGATTTATTTATATTTTTGAGAGGTAGAGTTACAGAGAGAGGAAAGACAGAAAGGGCTTCCATCCACTAGTTCACTCTCCAGTTGATCACAATGGCCGAAGCTGAGCCAAACCGAAGCCAGAAGCCAGAGGCTTCTTCCAGGTCTCCCACGTGGATGTAAGAGCCTAAGCACTTAAGCCATCTTCCACTAATTTCCCAGACCTTCAGCAGAGAGCTCAGTAGGAAGAGGAGCACCCTGGACATGAAACAGGCACCCATATAGGATGCTGGCACTACAGGTAGAGGCTTACTTAACCTGCTACGCCACAGTGCTGGCCCCTACGTGGAACATTTTAATGTAATCTGCAAGGTCTCTATATAGAAGATTATTAAACACTAATAATATAATTAAATAAGACACAAAGAGAAGAGCAAACCATTCTCATAGATCGAATCAGTCAGTAGTGTAGAGAGTAACCTATAGGTCCATTGCAATACTGATAAAAGCTTGGCAGGATTCTAGTGTAGAAATTACAATTCCAAAATTTTATGAACTTTCAGGACTACCCAAAATAATCAGGAATAAAACCAACTATTAAAACAATTCCATTATCAAATATAAAGGCTTATTTTAAAACTCTTATTGTTAAGACAGCATAGTAAGGCCGACGCAGCGGCTCAATAGGCTAATCCTCCACATGCGGCGCTGGCACACCAGGTTCTAGTCCCTGTCAGGGCACCAGATTCTGTCCTGGTCGCTCCTCTTCCTGTACAGCTCTCTGCTGTGACCCGGGAGTGCAATGAAGGATGGCCCAAGGACACCCGGGGGGAGACCTGCACCCGCATGGGAGACCAGGAGAAGCACCTGGCTCCTGGCTTCAGATCAGCGCAGTGCACCAGCCGCAGGCATTGAGGGGTGACCCAACAGAAAAGGAAGACCTTTCTCTCTGTCTCTCTCTTTCTCTCATTGTCCACTCTGCCTGTCAAAAAAAAAAAAAAAGACAGCATAGTAATGGTGCAAAGATAAAAAAAAATTTGAAATAATAATCCAGTAGTGAGCTCCTAAGTGAGGGTATTTGATTTATTGTAAGAATGCCTGTGCAGAAGGGAAAGACTAGTCCTTCTAATAAGTGATTCCAACCTAATTAGATATTTTTAGATAAACAAGACTGCTCCTCAAAGAGTTCATGAAAATGTGTTAAAATATGTTTATTCCAATTCAACAAGTTTTTGAAATCAATGCATAGTTTTTTTTATAATACATATTATCTAAAGAATTTCTAGAAAATCCACCATGTCTTCCTGCCTCAAAACATTCCCCAAAATAAACTCTTGATGAACTGAAGTCTAATTGAGATGTATTTAAAAAAAATAAAGCTTTGTGGCCAATAAAATGGCAATAGTAGGTTAAGCCTCTGCCTGTGGCACTGGCATTCCATATGGGCACCAGTTCATGTCCCTGTTGCTCCTCTTCCAATCCAGCTCTCTGCTTATAGCCTGGGAAAGCAGTGGAAGATGGCCCAGGTCCTTGGGCCCCTGAACCCACATGAGAGTCCTGGAAGAAGCTCCTGGCTTCAGATAGGCACAGCTCCGGCTGTTGCAGCCATCTGGGGAGTGAACCAGCAGATAGAAGACCTCTCTCTCTCTCTTTTTCTCTCTCTCTCTCCGTCTCCTCTCTCTGTGTAACTCTGACTTTCAAATAAATAAATAAATCTTTAAAAAAAAATAAAAAGGGTTTTTACAAGAATACCTAGGGGAAGAATAAAACCCAGGAAAAGTGTCAGGCATTTTTAATAATGGTAAAGACATCTTTAATATGCTCACGTCCTATATTGGAGTGCCTGGATTACAATACTGGCTGTACTCCCAAGACCACTTCCTACAAATGCATACCCTGGGAGGCACCAGGTGATGGATCAAGTCCCTGAGTCTTTGCCATGCATAGAGGAACCTTGGATTCAGTTCAGGTGAACCAGTCAATAGAAGATCTCTGTCTCTGTCTATTTGCCTTCCAAATAAGTAAAAATTAAAAATTAAAGATAAAGTTTGGTATGAAACAATTTTAAAAGGTATATATATATAATATTATTTAAAGTGTATATATATATATATATTATATATAGTCTTTAAGAAAATAGAATACATGGGAGAATATCTTCATGAATTTGGCATGTGCCAAAATTTCTCAAATAGAGCAAAAAAGGAAAAATTATTTTAGGTAATTCATTAAAATCAGAACTTCTGTTCATCAAAAGATACTATGAAGAATATATATGCGTATTTATACATATACATCTTTTTTCTCAGATAAATCAGACAAATGCTCATATCCAGAATATACAAGGAACTCCTTTAGGAAAATGACTTGAACAGGCATTTCATAAAAGAGGATATCCAACTGGTTAATACATAATTAAAAACTTGATCAGCATTCTCAGTCACTAGAGAAACACCGATTAGAACAATGATATACTCACACGTAAGCATCAATATGGTTAGAGTGACAAAGATGAAAGACACCACATATGTTGATGAGAAGGCAAACAAGTGGGACCCTCAGGGTCTGCTGGAAGAAGGGTAATTTGGCTCCACCATTTTGGAAGCCCTTTAGCACACTGCAACTGAGAAAAGGCATGACCAACGTACTGCCTGGTAATTCTGACCTTGGATGTTTGTTCAAGAGTAGTACATAGGTGTATGTGCTGGATTATGTGTCCAAGAAGGTTCGCTACAATGCTACCAGCAACAAACACAGAAGCAACCCAATGTTTATTAACAATAGGATGGCCAAATAAATCTTAGTGTACTCACACTGTGAAATCCTATACAGCAATGAAGATGAACAAAAGAAGCCCGAAACAAAAGAGTATGAGTTGATGATTCCTGTTATGCTATTCAAATACAGGAAAAATTTATTAATTACATAAAAACCAGGGCTATATTTATCTTTGTGAAGAACTGGCTGAGTGATCAGATGTGAGTCTAAACAGATGCTAAATGCATTGTCTCTCTTCAGCTAGATGTTGATGATGTGTTATTACTTGCATTTCATTCGAAGATGTTTTCATTTCATGAAAATTCCTGGAAGTGTACACTGAAGATTCATGGAATTTTCTATATGCATATTATGCTTACTGTTTTAAAGTTAGCTTTTAAAAGTTGACTTCTACATAAAACTATCATAGCCACCCCATCCAAAGCTACACAACTCCTCTCCACATTTCACATGCCCTTTCCTGATTTAATTTTTCCTGAACCTACCAGTCTCTGATGTATATATCTTCTCCCTTAAGAAACTCTGAAATACAGCTTATTTGGGAGGTGATGAAAGAGGTGGGGCAATGTGGAAGTGAGAACAAGATCAGAGGGAAGAGAAGTCTGTAAAGGACACCCTGTGCAATCACTGGAGTTTATTCCTCTTGGAAAATTCTGGTACTTTTGTAAAGCATACTCTTTAGAGATATCCCATGCCCCAATGGTGAGTGGAGACTGGATATTTGCATGTAAATTTCTGTCAATCATTTGTTGATCACTGCTCCCAGGAATGCCTTGCCTGTCTTGTATATAGGCAAAGCAGGCTATTAGGGATACACCCTCAGAGATTCATGGGTTGGAGGAGGTCAGTACTGCTGGGTTACGGATTGGACATAGCATTTCATGGCAGTTATTTTCTGAACCCACTCCTCCCTAACCAGAGTATCTTCTTCAAAAGTCTGTTTATGATTTATTGGAATATGCTCAGTAAATATTTCTTTGGTAAACACATGGATAACAATCAAAACAGCCATCATTTCATGGTAATTTAAATTACCTTTAAGTGTATGTAACTAAAGAATAGACAGGGCTAACACTCGTTTAGACTTCTTTGGTAGCAATATCCTTTGGAAAACCTGGAAGGTTTCCTCAAAGTCACATGAATTCTCTCACTTTTTTAAATATTTATTTATTTATTTGAAAGTCAGAATTATAGAGACAGAGGGAGAGACAGAGAGAAAGAGATTTTCCCTCTCATGGTGTACTCCCCAGATTACTACAATGGCCAGAGCTGGGACAGACCAAAGCCAGGAGCTAGGACATTCAATGGAGTCTTCCATGTGGATAGTGTAAGGTATCTGGTGGGTAACAAAGCTTCCCAGCCAGATGAATCAATTAATTCATAAGCTTTTATCGGGATTCTGCTCCTGGGCGAGGTTCACCAGTCCCAACAGAGCAGGGGCCGCGGAAGTCACACGTTAGAGGTTGGGAGGGCTCCTTTTGTAGATACAGGGAATGGGGGTTAAAGTTTGAGGCAAGTCTGATCCTCGTTGGTTGACCCTTAGACATCCGCTGCTTCATTGACAAGGAATTTTCATTCCCAGAAGTGCGGTAGGGACTCTCCATTCCTGGAAGTGTGGGCCTTCTCTCCTTGTGGATCCCAAAGCTACCAGATGGTAGGGGCCCAAGCATGTGGGCCATCTCCTGGTTTTCCCATGCCATTAGCAAGGAGCTAGATGGGAAATGGAGCAGTTCAGACTCAAACCAGCACCCAATATGACATGCTGGCATCACAGAGGGGGTTTTACCACAACACCAGCCCCAGGAGTTCTTTCTCCCTTTGTTGATGTGATTGGGCTCTTCACTAGAAGTAGGAAAAGTCTGACACAAAATAGTCTCCAAAGAAACAAAGTATATAAGTGTGTACATGTATCTGTATGTATAGAATCCTAGCCAATTTCCAGAATTCTGAGCAAATTGTAAAAGTGTAGAAGCAGAGGCAAGGAGATGTAGACATGGGGATAGTTAGCAAGAAAGAACTGAGGCCCCCAATCCCTCCTTGCAGCCCCAACTGTGCTGCAGCCCTGCCTGTAGGACCCACCTCCCCATTCTCCACCCTCACCCTCACCCCCACGTCCAGTGCATGGAAAACCACTCCTTCTGTAAAACTGTAGCTCAGAACTGGTGCTGGAAAAAACTAGCATGGCTGCCAGCTGCCTCCCCATCTGATAATCTTTACCTTATTATAGTATCATTATAATAAAATTACCATCATTGACACTCCTACTCCCATCATGCACCTTATATAACCCAAAAAAGGGCAAGGAAATGGGTGGTACTCAAGCCCCACCTAAAACTCTGCCCCTGGGACTGGTATTGTGCAGCAGGTTAAGCCAATGCTTGCCATCTCATATCTGAGTGCTGGTTCACGTCCCAACTGTCCCACTTCCAACTCCGCTTCCTAACTATTGCACTTGGGAAGGAACAGAACATGGACTAAGAACCTGGACCTCTGCCACTGTATGAGAGACTGTGGGAGTTCCAGGCTCCCAGCTTCAGCCTTGTCCAGTACAGGATGTTATGGCCAGCAGATGGAAGATCTCTCTTTCTTTCTCTATCTCTCCCTCCACCTGTTCCTCTACCTTTCAGATAAGTAAATAAATCTTAAAAGGAAAACACTGCCCTTATGAATAGTCAATTAATCCTTGTCCCAGACACCACCCTCTAGGCTGCCACATCATATGCAGAAATGGACTGGAAACTTGTTGGGTGCAGCCCTCTTCTCAGCATGCCTGTACTCCTTTTTGAGTGTGTCCTTTCACTTTGCATGTAAGTAAATTGCTTCTCCACTGACATATAGCTATGTCTCATCCTCAACTCAAAGATAAGAACCTGGATCCAGCCATTCTATAATAATGGGATAAAGGTGATTTCCCCCTGTATATCAAAGCTATGCAAAAATATAAAGCCCAGGCTTAGGAGAGGTCAGTAAGTAGCAGCTTTCTGGAGGCAGTGAAAGATAGGAAGAGGTGGAGTGAATTGTTTTTAAAAATCAGAAGCCCTTAATTTTAATGGGATTTACTTATTGAAAAGGTCACATGTGGTCGTTCTACCCTACCACAGTGTGTACTTCTTGTAACTGGCAAAGATAAAAGGAGACCATAAGAAGGAGGGACTTGGGTAAAGAAAACTTCATGAGTTCAAAGTTCCAGGAGAGTGTGAAAAGTAAGAAATACAGAAAATCAGGTGGATTCCAGAGAGCTTCTATTGTTGAAGCATGTGCCAGAGAAAAAGGGACCACAAGGAGACTCAAATGGGCAGCCCGAAATGAGGAGAGACCTAGATGTGGTTCGTCACAGATATAGGAAAAAGACTAATTCTCAGGTATCACACAAGAAGAAAAGATAAGGAAATGGAACAGCTGGTTGCCTGGTATAGTCAGTTTAAGTTATGTATGTATGTTGAAGTTGCATTGTATCCCTTAAAATGTGTAAGTATTATGTGTAAATCTAATTTTTTTTTAATCTGACTTTTAAACAACACTGTGGACCAAAAGGATCGGGAAATTGAATGATTCAAATTGTAGGCATTCAAGATTGCTGAAAACAGTGAAGAACAGTGAAAAGATAAAAAATAGAAAGTGGAAAAATAGAACACATTAAATTAGGATATTGAGAAAGCAACACAGGTCTTTATGTGTGGCCTTTTGGTAAATTGTATAAAAGTCTAAAATGCTTTTGGGTCAGAAGATTTTTATTTCTCTCTGACCTTCATCTTTTACACAAATTAGGTATAGAGATGTGCTGAGGCTCACAGAGGGAGTTGTCAGATTCTCAGTAAGGTCTGAAAATCACTCCTCCAACTCATCAGACGTGTGCTGTTTCTGTCCCTTGACCTTCTCTGTCAGAAAACAAGCACAATTTCCTGATCATTTGTGTGGCAGGCTATGTTGTCTTGTTTATTAAATTTGGCATTTCTTTTTTGGTGCAAGCATTAATGCAGCGCTTGTGAGAATTTTGAATGATAATAGTCAAATCTGAATATAGGCATAAATGGATTTGCCTGGCATACTAATAAACACACTATAGGCTAGATTTTGTTGTAGTAAAGTAGCTTTTCAGGCTTTTTCAAATCTCAAGAGAATTGTCTCCTCAAGTTAAATAGTTCGTAGTGCCAATATATAACAACACACAAATATATTAAAAAATAACTTTAAAATTATTTATTTATTTATATAAAAGGAACAGATTTCATGTATTTCATATATTTGCTTTTAAGAACATAATTATTCTTCTCACTCTCCCTCCCTGGGAGCTCTTTGAGTTGGTTCCCATGTCCTTTGAGATAACCTATAATTGTGGGTTGTTTTTCATTTATTTTTTTGCTTTTTCTTATTTTCTTGTACTATAGGATGGGTCAAGTTTACCATGTATATTTCTTTTTTTTTTTTTTTTTTTTTACAGGCAGAGTGGACAGTGAGAAAGAGAGACAGAGAGAAAGGTCTTCCTTTTTGCCGTTGGTTCACCCTCCAATGGCTGCCGCGGTCGGCGCACTGCGGCCGGCGCACCGCGCTCATCCGATGGCAGGAGCCAGGTACTAGGTGCTTTTTCCTGGTCTCCCATGTGGTGCAGGGCCCAAGCACTTGGGCCATCCTCCACTGCACTCCCGGGCCACAGCAGAGGGCTGGCCTGGAAGAGGGGCAACTGGGACAGAATCCGGTGCCCCAACTGGGACTAGAACCCGGTGTGCCGGCGCCGCAAGGCGGAGGATTAGCCTGTTGAGCCACGGCGCTGGCCCATGTATATTTCTTATTCTAGTCTTTGTTATTTCTCCAAAGAACTTCGGTTCCTTTCATCAGAGAATGGCATTAGAAACCAAAGTCTGGGTGCTCATGGCTCCTAGGGTGTGCATCCTAACAGGCTTTCTCAACTCACAAAGTAATAACACATTTTTGTGAATTGTGTATTTGTAGGTACGCATCTAAATAGCATATAAATATGTCTCTGTATTATAAGAACATAAACTATATCTGCATTAAGTAAACGTGGTTCTCACCGAGGACTGCAACTCTAATCCATCACCACACCGACCGTTCTGGCCTCCTCCTTTGTTTATCCATAATTTCCCATTCCAACAGTTGGAAACCCGGTTCCCGCCACCTGACATTCGTTGAATTAATTGTTCAATTCCAGGACACATGTATAGTGGTTTTCAAATTGTTAATTCATCTACCCATGGACAGCAACTTGTGTCAATCAGATTGTCAAGCAGAGTATTGCTTATGTGAAAATATTTTTGCTTTTTGTCCTATAGATTCCACTCATTGTCAAAATCACTTAGTCATCACCTTTCCTTTAATACCCTTCAGTGTGCTTTGTTTCATATAATTCTAATACAGATAATAATTTTTCCATATTCTGTGAATTCCCAGGCTTCTTTAAAATTATAAATTTCTTCATCTTACTTCTTTGTTGTAAAGTTCTATTTGTTTTGACAATATTTGACATATTTCATCAAGAATCTCCCAGGACATTACTATAGAAAATAGCTACACCACCCTCAAAACATCCTCTGCCAGTTCTGTCCCGGTTGCTCCTCTTCCAGTCCAGCTCTCTGCTGTGGCCCGGGAAGGCAGTGGAGGATGGCCCAAGTGCTTGGGCCCTGCACCCGAATGGGAGACCAGGAGGAAGCTCCTGGCTCCTGGCTTCGGATCGGCGCAGCACGCCGGCTGTGGCGGCCATTTGGTGGGTGAACCAACAGAAGGAAGACCTTTCTCTCTGTCTCTCTCACTGTCTGACTCTGCCTGTCAAAAACAAACAAACAAAAAAACCTCCCTTCCCCTATGGAACTCTGGTAACCATTGATCTGTTTCCCATCTCTACAGTGTTACCTCTTCCACATGGTCACATAATTAAAATCATATAATATGTAGCATTTCCAGACTAGCATCTTTCACTGAATAGTCATTGAAGATTAAGTCATACCTTTGTATGGCTTGGTAGTTCATTCTTTCTGTTGTGGAATAGTTTCCATCGTATGATATAGTAGCTTGCTTATTCATACACTTTGTAAGGACATGTTGGTTACTTCCGGTTTAGGGTGATTATGAACAAACTTTCTATAAACATTCCTGTGTAAGTTTTCAAACCATCTGAGTGAAGTTTTACTGTTGGATAATATGGTAAGATTAAGTTTAACTTTGTAACAAATTAGCACACTCTTCTGCATCATCATTGTTGGTAATTAATATTGTCCAGTTTTTATTTTGTAGCTTTTCTAATAGATGGGTGCCAGTATCTCATTGTTATTTTGTTTTGCGATGTCTTAATGGAAAATGAAATCAACTGTTTCTTCCTATGCTTATTTGGCACCTGCATATCTTCTATAGTGCATTATCCCTATCTGTGGCCATTTTTCAATTGATCTATGCTCTTTCAAATTAAAAATCCTGGGGCGCTGTGGCACAGCGGGTTAAAGCCCTGGCCTGAAGCGCTGGTATCTCATATGGGCACCGGTTCTAGTCCCGGCTGCTCCTCTTCCAATCCAGCTCTCTGCTATGGCCCAGGATAGCAGTAGAAGATGGCCCAAGTGCTTGGGTCCCGGCATGGGAGACCTGGAAGAAGCTCCTGGTTCCTGGCTTCAGATTGGGACATCTGCAGCTGTTGTGGCATCTGGGGAGTGAACCAGCAGAAGGGAGACCTCTCTCTCTGTCTCGACCTCTCTCTGTAACTCTTTCAAATAAATAAAATAAATCTTTTTTTAAAAAAAATCCACCTTGATAATTTAAGTATTTTGTGTAGTTTTCCACTGATTGACACCATATAAACTTTCTTTCTTCTTAAAGCTTGGGTATCTGTTCTCAGGCCATTTGAAGTGTTCATTATTCTCATATTTTACAAGCTTAGCAAATGTTGTCAGTTGAACATTCTTTATTCATGACAAAAATAAAGCCTCATGGGCCATGAGTTCATGTTACAAAACAGTCAAGATCTGGGAAAGGAAAGGAATACGATTGCTTCACAGCTGGATGGAGCAGCCTTGGTCCCAAACACACACCAGCATGACTGTTACGAGTGAGCCACCGGTCTGAGCTTGCACAGTGTTCCATACACAATCTAAGTCAGGCTGGAGAAGAACCAGAGGGGAACAATGCTCTTTCTACCCAGAGCCACTTACATTAAGGACAGTAAGCGAGAAAGAATAGCATACCATGTGCTCACTCGTTTTCTAGGCATTTTCACTATGGTGTCCCCTGAATCGAGTTTGAAGCTGGTTTTACTAACAAGATGATGTTGGCAACCAAAAGTACAACATTACCAGACCTTGACCACAAATGCATTTCTCCCCTGAAGAGAGTGCTGAGGAATGTGTCCCATGCCGTTCCCAGAGTTCCCTCCCAGATCCCTTATGCACAGAGATCATTTATTTGCTATTATGCCGATTAATGACTTTTTTCCCTTCCCCCTCCTAGTGTTACCCAGAATGAGCTTTGCACTCAAAGGCTTGTCTTGGGATCTTGTAGGAGAATGCACCCTAAGACAGCCATTTATACTTTACAACATGTGCTCACATGTGTTTGCTACAGTTGTTATGTCTTTGAGAAGTAGGTTCGATAAGTCATATTACTCTATCTCATAGGGGAGAAAACTGAGTCTTGAAGAAGTTAATCCATCCCTCTACCACCAGTCAGGGCTCTTTAATTAGTAATAGAATTCGCACTAAAATATAAGTCTTCCAACTTCCAAGTGGAATTGTGACACTGTGCTGAGCTACCTAGGAAAACCATTCATGGGCCTCCATTTCTGCAGTATAAATGGAAGTTGTGATTTTATTGTAACAGCTTTGGAAACAGTAACTCATCTGTCCTAGGGGGATTTTCTCTTTAGCTCCAAAGAGGACCTGGGGTTTTCCTGAGTGTCAATTGCTGAAGATGTTTATCTGGACTATCCTTTGGAGGCTACTAACAAGGCATCAACTTCCCCAGTTTCTGTGGGCAACTGGTGGGTGAACCAGACTTTCTCACAATCAACTGTCTCAGTTTTCAAAGTTCCCCTTCAGGAAGGCAGGGTGTCAAAGCTTCACGACCTAATTGCCTTAGCTTAGAGGTGCTACAGCTTGTTAAAAATTCTCACTCCTTATTGATTCCTTGTGGCTTTTCAAAGAAACAGGACATTTTTAATGCATCATGTGAAGAACCTGTGCTACAATATCATCAGGAGTTGAAAGCAATCAAAGTCCAGATTTCAAAACCCATTGCTGCACAACGCTTACTTGTCAGATCTCATTTGTTGACAGTGTTCAAATATATGTAATTTCTTGCAAGGCAGACTTTTAGAATGTGAGGACATGGCAGTAATGAGGAAAATGTGTACAGTGGGTTAGCTGTGAGCTTGGATGATAGAACTTGACTTGGTAAAGTCAACACAATGCTGGCATTAGTATTCAGACAAGACTTCAGTGCCTACGAACAAGCTGCCATATCATCAATTTGTCAAGATAAAGCTTCAGAGTCTTGGCCCGAGTCATTTTACCAATAATCAGAACTTCCAGGACAATGAGAGAGGCAATTTCAGGGATACTGATGGCAATCCCTTTGCTGAAGGGGTTGCACTGACTGTAGCTGCAAAATGCTAAACTGGGTCCTTTATGGTTTAGGAAATGTCCTCTCTTAATTTTGCTGGTATCACAACAATTTTGGTTTCATAATAATTTGAGAACATTCTTCACTGCCATTAGATATTAATATTTCTACCAACTATTAAGTGTCCTATCAAGGGAAAGCACTTAGAAAAAAATTTGATTATGGGTGAAGACAAGGCTCACAAAGTTTTGGAAGATTATGGGTGACTTTCACTCTGTGCTCATTTAGTTAAATTGCCATTTGGTCGCCATGTCCTTGGCCAGGTTTGAAAAGATTGAATGCTTAAGACATTCAGACTGGCTTTATAGAGGTGAGGGATTGATCCTAAACAATGGTCAGGAGGCATAGCCAACTAAGGATTACACCTCAAGGTTAGTAACAATTTTTATACATCATTTGATCTTGTATAATTTTAATTTTTATGTCAGTCATCATTACCTTATTACAGAATTTCTCAGTGTTCCAAGGAGCTTTATTTCCTCAGGATGTCCATAGGTGTGACTTGTTTTATAAAAAAGGATAAAGAGCAAATAATCTTGAAAACTGCTTTTGTAAACAACTTTAGGAATCACCAGTTTAAGCTTTCTTATCAGTAGAATACTGCAATGTATTTAATATGCTGATACACATTGTACTCTTCAAAAGAGGTTATAAATAATAGTGTTTCTTAAACAAATGTTCTCATTAAGTTCCTTTTCATGGATCACCTCCTGGGACTGCCACTCTGCAGAATAAAGTGTTGGAAACACTACCGATGTTTGAAGGGAGTGAAATTTAATCTGCTTCTCTTGAATTGGGCTTCATTACCAAGCCAATAAAATTGATAGCTTCAGTTCATTCCTAATGTCTTCTTTCTTTACTACAAAATTTTCCTGGAAAAATAATTTACTTGTGCATTGGTTTGTCCAGGAAACTAAAGGCTTGTGTCCTTGCTACTACATGTGAACTCCGCAGGGTGACAAATTATTGGAAAAAGAAGTCTGAGAACTCAAAGTGGTTACCTCTGAAAGTAGTATTTTTCATTGAGTCCATTAGATCTAAGATGTTTAGTGTTTAATAAAAATATAATATACTCACCCACGTCAGATGCTTTACTCCCTGTCAGACCCATGAGCATAGAAAAAAAATTGCAAGAAAAATAGAAGGCCAAAGCTGATCAAGAGAAGGTGATATTATTTTTGTTATGCAGTGACATAAGCAATCATAAGTATTTGTAATACACATAACAAATAAGTACCAGAATTCAGGTGGATATTCACGCGCTCCAAGTGACCATTCATGAAGCTTTTTGTTTTATTAGAAAGCTGTAACACAAACTGATCATTACAGATGATATTGGTATAGAAGTAAGAGGGCTTTTGTGGATGTGATTAGCAAGTGGATGTAACCAGTATAGGGAACAAAGGAAGGATTTTTTTCAAGAAATAACATTTAGGCTGGGGTCTGAAGACTGAGCTTAGAAGCAAGAGTCAGCACACTCTGAGCAGAGTGGATGGAACTGCAAAGCTTCCTATGATGGAAGATAAGAGAAGTCTGGTCAATCTCAGACAGTTTCTAGCAGGTGCCCACAGTGTCGCATAGCTTCATGTTTCTTCTTTTCATGCCTGTGAGAGGCATTCACTATCCATTCACTTGTTTCATACAGATTTACTATGTACAAGAATCCAAAGAGGATATAAAAGACATTAAGAGCACTTGAAAATAACTTATAGTCCACTAGCAAATGATGGGTGAAAGAAGACAATGACAAATACAGATAAATAATCAGTACCATTAGATAGTATCTTGAATTTAAGAGATCAGGATGAAAATAGGTCAATCCACTCAGTGTGTCGAACAGAGGCCAAGGACTCTTACAAAGTGTTGTCCAGGGTTCTTAGGAAAGACACATTCTAGGGTATTTGAAATGTATTGAGGATTTGCTGAAACAAGGTTGACATTTAATTGCTGAAGGTGGCTTCTGTCTGATGAGGTGGCAACCCTGACACATCTTCAGAAAATTCAAGTAAGCCCCCTTTGTTGGCCATTTAGTTTTGTAGGTGCAATAATAGTGATGTTAAACATTTTCATTAAACCTCATGACAGCTCTGTGAGCAACATACTACCATGATCATCCCCATTTTACAGATGAGAGCTATAAAGAGGTTATCTCCTTGCCAAGTTCATATCAGATCCAGGACTAGATCCTTCATCTGCTAATTCCAGAACCTTTTTGTCTGAAATTGCTGAGGCTGTTGTGACAAATTCCTACAAATCTGGTCTCTTAAAATAAAAGAAATTCACTTTCATAATTTTAGGGGCTGGAAGCCCAGAATCAAAATGTCATCAGGGTCTGCTCACTCCTGAGGCTCTAAGAGAGACTGTTTCCTCTCTTTAGTACCTGGTGGCATGGCTTGGCTTGTGGTCACATGATGGCAATCTCTGACTCCAGGTTTTCACTGTCCTCTCCTCTCTGTGTGTCTCCCACAAAGACATTTGTCACTGGACACAGAGCCCGTTTGTAGAATCTAGGATTATATTATCTCAAAATCCTTAACTTAAATATATCTGCAAAGCCTATTGGGTCAAATCAAGACACATTCAGAGATTCTAGAGAATAGGACATGGATATATCTTTTGAAGGGGTCACCGTTCAACCCACTACAATGCTCTTAACCAACATATGATGCTGTCCAATGGGTGATAAGGTTGAGGAAGCTACAAGTGCTTTGAGGTGAAAATGAACACAATTGTCCTCTGTGCTGGAGGTAAACAGCCCCCTAACGTGTTGCAGAAATGTGATTTGTCTCAGAAGGAAATGATAGAGAACATGATACAGTGCTTATTCCAAGTAATTCCTGTGGCCAGAAGCTGGTGGGAATTTCTTCAAAGTCAATTTCATGATACTCTGCACAAGAAGAAAATTGAAGAGCTCAGAGTTCAAAGTGAGGTGCAGGTGTGGGGATGCTGTCACTTCTCCACCTCCGAATGGAATCCATGCCCATCTGGTTCAAAAAAGAATCACTACATCAACCATGTCCTCTCGTGATAATCTGTGATTAGTTATTGTTTAAAAAGTCTAGCCTTCAGAATGTTTATTTTATATCTCTTCTACTTCCCATGAGTGTTCCAGGTGCACAACCATCTCCCCTGAAAACAATGATGGTATTGCCTCTTTCCTAAGTACACATCCCACTAGATAATGCTTCCTGATTTAGCACATTATCTAAATCATAAGTTGTCATTAAGGTAATGGGCATATATCATAGTTGAGTCTCAATAGAAGAGATGATATGAACACAGAGATGAGCAATAGAGCTGCCAACTCCGAAGTTACTGAAGGATTTCACCATGATGGGCAAGAATGCTGGCTAGGCTCAAAAAGATGGCTGTGAGCAGAGGAAAAAGGGGACTCTAATCATCACACCACTCTTTGACACAGAGTTCATTATGAATAAAGGAATAATAACCTTTGTCAGGGCCGGCACTGTGGCATAGAGGGTAAGCTGCCGCCTGCAGTGCTGGCATCCCATATGGGTGTTGGTTCAAGTCCTGGCTGATCTACTTTCAATCCAGCTCTCTACTATGGCCTGGGAAAGCTGTAGAAGATGGCCTAAGTCCTTGGGCCCCTGCACCCATGTGGGAGATCCAGATGAAGCTCCTGGCTCCTGGCTTCGGATAGGCCCAGCTCCAGCCATTGCAGCCATTTGGAGAGTGAACCAGAGGATGGATGATTCTCTCTCTCTCTCTCTCTCTCTCTCTCTCTCTCTCTCTCCATCCCTCCTTCTCATTCTCTGCCTCTGCCTCTCTGTAAGTCTGAATTTTAAACAAATAAATAAATATTTAAAAGAATAAAAGTTAAAATTAAAAAAATAAACTTTGTCAATCTGGCAATCAAAATTGCCTTTGTTTTGAGAATTATTTCCTCTTTTGGTAAGGTTGAAGCTGCTGTGGCTTCTGTATACTATGTCCTATAGTCTCAAGGTTGTTCTTGGCAACATATTCATTTTTTTCATCATCAACTGTCATTCTGCAAAGATGTGAAAGCAGAACTGACAAAATTCAGGTAAACCCAGAAGTTCATCAGAGAAACAGGATGGAGGAAATACCAACAAGCAATCTAAAGAAGGCTCTGAATAAGAATAAGCTTTTCCAGAAGGACTTTCGGGTTTTTTAATCAGGCACATAACTAGTGAAAGGGTGATCCTTTCCTGTGTTATTAAGAATTGTTTCTACTAACACGGTTCTTCATCAAAGATAATTAATTTGATGTCCTTGCAGCAGAACATGATTTTCAGAAACCACAATATCTCACTGTTCAGGCAGTGTTAAGAAAGGCATGCAAGAATAACACAAATATTCTGCCTACAGACAGGTTTTGTGAGTTGGAATGTTGCTTACGCAGAGAAGAGCCACCTTGAGAATGCATTTTTGCCTGGAATTGTTGGGTTAGACAGAAACCTCTGCTTGACCATCGTGAATTTTTTTACAGTATTCTTAGATCTTTTTATTGTGTGTACAATGAACAAATAAAACAAAGGAGACAATAAAACATTCCTTATTTCTGAAGAAATGACAGCTATTCCAAGCTTTGTGTCAATTTCTTTAATATATTTTAATTTAACATAAAATTAATATATTTTCATCATAGGTAATTCAAATATGTTTAAATATATATGTATTTAAATATATTTATATATTTATTTGACAGAGACACAGGAAGTGAAAGAAAAGATAGAGAGAAAGCACCTATTTGCTGGCCAACTCCCCAGATGTCCCCAGTGACTTGGGTTACACAAAGCTGAAGTCAACAGCCCCAGGACCTCATCCATCTCTCCAGTGTGAGTGGCAGGAACCCAATTATTTGAGCCACCACCTATTCCCTCACGGAGTGTGCATTAGCAGGAAGTTGAAATCAGGAATTGGAGCCAGGAATTAAAAGCAGGCTCTCTGAAGTAGGACACAAGTATTCTAACTACCAGGCTAAGATCGAGTCCATATTCTAGTTTTTTTTTTAATAGAAAGCTTTTATTTAATAAATATAAATTTCATAAATCAAACTTTTGGATTATGGTGGTTCTTCTCCCCATACCCACCCTTCCACCCTCAAATCATCCACCTCCTACTCCCTCGCCCATCCCATTCTTCATTAAGATTCATTTTTAACTATCTTTATATAGAGAAGATCAATTCTATACTCAGTGAAGATTTCAATAGTTTGCACCCACACAGACACATAAACTATAAAGTACTCTTTGAAGACTAGTTTTTTACTGTTAATTCTCATAGTACAACACATTAAGGACAGAGATGCTACATGGGGAGCAAGTGCACAGTGACTCCTGCTGTTGATTTAACAATTGACACTCTTATTTATGACTTCAGTGATCACCATAGGCTCTTGTCATGAGCTGCCAAGACAATGGAAGCCTCTTGAGTCCACAAACTCCAACCTTATTTAGACAGGGCCATAATCAAAGTGGAAGTTCTCTCTCCCTTCAGGGAAAGGTACCTCCTTATTTGATGGACCCTTCTTTCCACAGATAACTCACAGAGATCTTTCAAGTAAGTGATTTAAAAGTAAGGGGGCTGGCGCTGTGGTGTGGCAGGAAAAGCCAGCACCTGTAGTGCCAGCATCCCATATGGGTGCCAGTTCAAGACTTGGCTGCTCCACTTCCAGCCCAGCTCTCTGCTTTGGTCTGGGAGAGCAGTAGAAGTTTACCCAAGTCCTTAGGCCCCTGCTCCAGCTTGGGAGACTGGAAGAAAGTTCCTGGCTCCTGGCCTCAGACAGGCGCAGCTCCAGCCGTTGCTGCCAGTTGGAGCACGAACCAATGGATGGAAGACCCCTCTCTTTCTCTCTCTGCTTCTCCTTCTTTCTCTGTATAACTCTGAATTTCAAATAAATAAATAATAAATCTTTTTTGAAAAGTAGAAAGATGTCAGTGAAATGAAGAGATTTTTTTTGAAAAAATAAACAAAATTGATAAACCACTAGCCTTAACTAACCAAAAAAAAAAAAAAAATGGAGAGGGGCTCCAAATTAATAAAATCAAAGATTTTAAAGGGAAGTGTTATAATGGATAACCACAGAAATAAAAAAAAATCATTTGGAATTACTACAAACAGCTATATGCCAACATACTGGGGGATACAGAAAAAATGGATGGATTGCTGGGCACATACAGTTTACCAGAATGGAGGCAGGAAGACACAGAAAACCTAGATAGACCAATGACCAAGATGGAGATTGAATCAGTAATAAAGACTCTCCCAACAAAGAAAAGCCCTGGACTGCATGGCTTCAATGCTGAATTCTGCCGAACTTTTAAAGAACTAATCCCAATTTCCTCATAAACTATTCAAAACAACTCAAAGGAAGAAAATCCTCCTTCTCTGAGGCCAGTGTCACCTTATTATATATGTTGTTATATACAACAAAGAAAGAGAACGATAGACCAATATCCTTGATGAAAATAGATGAAAAAATCCTCAACAAAATACTAACTAATTGAAACCAGCAATACATCAAAAAGATCACCTATCTAAGCCAAGTGGTATTTATCTCAGGGATGCAGGGACGGTTTAATATATGTCAATCAATAAATGTAATACATTGCATTAACAAATTAAATAATAAAAATAATAGGATGATCTCAATAGATTCAGAGAGAGTATTTGATAAAATAATACACCCTTTCATGATAAAAACCTTAAGCAATATGAATGTAGAAGGAACATACCTCAACACAATCAAGGCAATATATGACAAACTCACAGCCAGCATCATATTGAATGGAGAAAAGCTGGTAGCAGTTCCATTGAGATCCAGAATCAGACAAGGATGTCTACTCTCACCACTACTATTCAATCTAGTTCTGGAAGTCCTAGCCACAACCATCTGACAAGAAAAAAAATTGAAGGGATATAAATGAGAAAGGAGGAAGTCAAATTATTCCTGTTTGCAGATGACATGATCCTATAAGGTACAGGAAGCAAAAGATTCTACTAAGAGATAATTGGAACTCATAAGACAGTTTGGAAAAGTTGCAAGATATAAAATCACACAAAAAATTCAATAGCATTTGTATACACAATGATATGGCTGAGATCAACCTATTCACGTTTAATTACTTTGGAATAAACTTAACTAAAGACATGGAGGAGCTCTACAGTGAAAATTACAGAACATTAAAGAAAGAAATAGAGGACACCAGAAAATGGAAAAATCTTCCATGATCATGTATTGGAAGAATTAACATCAGTAAAATGTCTATACTACACAAAGCATTTTACAGATTCAGTGCAATCCTAATAAACACACCGAGGACATTCTTCTCAGCTCTAGAGAGGAAAAAGACCCTAAAATTCATAAAGAAACATAAAATAATAATAAACAATACAAACAAAGCTGGAGGCACCATAATATCAGATTTCAAGACATATTACATGGCAGATATAATCAAAACAGACTGGTACTAGCAAAAAAAATGCATATGGACCAATGGAACCAATAGAAGACCTCAAAAATTAATCCACAAATCTACAACTCACTTATCTTTGGACAAAGAAGTTATAATCACTCCTTGGAGAAAGGACAGTCTCTTCAATAAGTGGTGTTGTAAAAATTGGATCTCTGTATGCAGAAATATGAAATACGACCCATACCTTACACCTGATACACAAATCAACTCACAATGGATCAAGGACCTAAACCTAAGAGCTGAAATCATCCAATTACTAGAGGAAAACATAGAGGAAACACTACAAGACACTGGCCTAGTCAAGACATCTTGTAAAAGACACCAGAAGCACAGACAATAAAATCTAAAAAATGGGATTACATCAAGCTAAGAATCTTTTCTACAGAAAAGGAAACACTCAACATACTAAAGAAGCAGCCAACAGAATGGAAGAAAATATTTGCAAATTATACTTCTGCTTAAGAATTTATACACAGAATATATAAGGAACTCAAGAAACTCAACAACAAAATAAGAAATACCCCAAGGATATGAAGAACTTTTCAAAGGATGAAACAAATGGCTAGCAGACATATGAAAATATGCTCAGGATCACTAACCATCAGGGAAATGCATTTCAAAAACCACAATGAGATTTTACATCTACCAGTGAGAATGATTATCATCCAGAAATCAAAAATCACAAATGCTGGCAAGGATGTGAAGAAAACGATATACTAACCCACTGTTGGGAATGTAAACTAGTATAATCATTATGGAAAACAGTAGGGAGATTCCTCAGAAAGTTGAAAATAGACCTGCCATATGACCCAGCCATCTCACTCCTGAGAATTTATACAAAAGGGATGAAAATAGCATATGAAAAAGTTATTCATACTCTCATGTTTTAGCATTTCAATTCACAATAGCTAAGATATAGAATAAACTCAGATGTCCATCAATTGATGACTGGATAAAGAAATTGTGGTACATACACATGATGGAATACTATTCAGTCATATAAAGAATAAAATTCTGTCTTTTGCAACAAATGGATGCAATTGGAGACCATTATGCTTGGTGAAAGAAATCAGTCTCCAAAACACAAATAGCATATGTTTTCTCTGATTTGTTGTAACTAACAGACAAATTATTTTAAAAAATGTAATATATATGAGTGAATTGATGTTTTGAGATTTTTTATTTATTCATTTTTTGACAGGCAGAGTGGACAGTGAGAGAGAGAGAGAGAGAGAGAAAGTTCTTCCTTTTCTGTTGGTTCACCCCCCAGTGGCCGCTGCAGCCAGCGCACTGCGCTGATCCGAAGCCAGGAGCCAGGCACTTCTTCCTGGTATCCCATGCAGGTGCAGGGCCCAAGCACTTGGGCCATCCTCCACTGCCCTCCCGGGCCACAGCAGAGAGCTGGACTGGAAGAGGAGCAACCAGAACAGAACCTGGCGCCCCAACTGGGACGAGAACCCAGGAGCCGGTGCCACAGGCAGAGGATTAGCCTATTGAGTCGCGGCGCCGGTGATGTTTTGAGATTTGATTATAGGTTATAACCCTTCTCTATACTCTGAGGAACAGGGATTTTTCCACTTACTACTTTGTTAATTATTTATTTATTGGAGGATTAAGTTTGTGAGTATAAAGTAAATTGAAAGTATGTCATTGCAAAAATTAAAATAAGATAGGAAGAAGGAGGGATGTGGTAGAAAAGGGAGGGAGGGAGGCAGTGTACAATGGGAATTACCAATATGTTCTTAAAATTGTATATACGAATCACATGAATTTTGTTCTCTTCATATAAAGAAAATAATAAAGTAAAGAAATATGGAGAATGTTCTGAAAAAATATAATGCCACTCCTTAGTGATAACCTGTGTTAATATTTTGCACATATATTTGTGTGGCAATATTTTAGATTTTTTGTTTATTCATATATAAATATCACTATTGAATAGGCATTTCACAAATGATCTATCATATAAATTCCCAAAAGCCTCTGTAAAGCAAGTATCATTCTTAGTTTACAACAATTTGAAGCCTAGTAAATTTTCCTACAATCTCATCTAAAAATGAATAACTTAAGCCTAATTCTTCTAGACGCAGAGCTATATAGTATTCCACATGCACATTTTATTGATTTCCACATATAGTATATACATACACATATATGTATATATTGAATTTAGACTTTCTTATTTTTAAGAAACAGATATATTTATTTATTTATTTGAGCATCAGAGTTACAGAGAGAGACAGAGAAATAGACTTTCCATCTGCTGGTTCACTCTCCACATAAACACAAAGGCCACGGCTTAGCCAGGCTGAAACCAGGAGCCCAGATCTTCATCTGCGTCTCCCACATGGCTCGCTCGGGCCCAGACTCTTGGGCCATTTTCCACTGCTTTTCCAAGGCCATTATCAGGGAGCTCAATTGCCATGCAGCAGTCCAAACTCAAACCAGAGCCCAGACTCAAACCAGCCGGCGTTGCACAAGGCTGATATTTTTCTTATTTTCATAGTAGCAAGCATAAGAAGTTTTCTCCATTATTAACTTTTTCTAGAAAACATTATTCTAATGATTGTACAACATTTTTATTGCATAAACACTTCAGATTTATTTATTATAACTATTGTGTAATGAGTATCATTAAAAATAAAATTTGGGCCTTTGATTATTCCCTTAGGATAACTCCTAGAAGAGTACTATGAGTGCTGTGAATATTTTTCAGGCTCTTAATATTTATTCTGAAAGCATATTACAGTGTCTTATACATTATTAAATCTCTACTAAGACAAATACCACTTGAGAAGTATGGCTGAGGGACAGACTGATAGGCAAAAGGAGAGAAAGGAACAGAAAACTGGGAATGGAATTACACCAAGGATGAACGAAGTGTAGGATCCCACGTCCTAGCCATTCCATATCAGAGCACTTGGGTTTGAATCCTGACTCTGCTCTTGAGTCCATCTTCCTATTGATGTTCATCCTGTAAGGCAAGTTATGCTCAAGTGGTTGGGCCCCTGCCACCCACATAGATCTACATTCAGTTCCTGGCTCATGGCTTCATCCCCTTCCCACTCCAGCTATTGTGGGAAGTTACAAGCTCTCGCTGTCCATACTGGACACACCATTTCTTCCTACATCCAGCAGAAGGGTTTCCCAGGACATCTCAAAGCCATGGTCATGACTCTGTAGACTATTGCTCGAGAAGACGATCATTTGTTAAGACAGATGCAGTTCGATGACCCATTCCTTCTCTTCTGTTAAAATTCTTAAAGGAAAAAAAAATCATGTGTACCTGTTATTTAAGTGCCAGCCAGCTAATCAATATTTTATTTAGTGCCAAATTTACATTCTCCTGAGACTTTGTCTTTTGGTGATGGCACTTCTACCCCTTGCGTCATCTCTATGTTCTCCATCTCTGCTAGCTGACCACAATCTTTCTAACTGCATTTGGGATGGATGTCCCTGTTGTATCTCCATCTACATCCTAACTGTAACCCCCTTACCTGCCATGTGAGTACGGCATCTGGAAGTGACTAAGCAGTTTAGCATCTGGTATTCTGGTCTCCTATAGCGTAAGTTCTGCCCACAAGCTGTTCTTCATGTGCTTTAGAAAGTCAGTAAAAGGAAACCATTTTGCTCATCCAACACATGTTATTGAAGAGCTCTTATGTGCCATTCACACATAATGTTAGTTTTAGAATAGATCCAAGAAGACACCAGGGATCCTATCTTCAATAAATGTTTATTAAATCAGACACAAAGAAACAATTGCAGTAGATTTTATAAGTTAGTGATTAGCCATGGGCCAGGTCACAGAGAAACATCTCAATTAAATTGGGAGGTGAAGGAAGTTTCACAGAAGAAATGGAAGGTTTTCTGAATGATGCATAGACCCGAAGTAGTAGGAAGAGGTAGGAAAATGTATTCATGGAAGAAATGGCAGTTATGGGAAAAGGAAGGAGCAATTCAGACCACATGTGTGATAGGTAGGGCTGCCAGAATAGCAAATCAAAATGCAAAATGCCAAGTTAAATTTGAATTTCAAATAAACATACAATAGTGGTTTTGTATAAGAATATTTCATTCAGTATTTAGGACATACTTATATTAAAACATTATTAGTGGGTGATTTATCAGAAATTCGATTTTAACTTAGTGTCCTGGATTTTATCTGACAACTCTAGGTTGAAATGGAATTATAATGATTTAGAGATTGCAATAATAGGGGAATATAAAAGTGGCTGGAAGACAGAGGCAGGGATCGAATCATGAGGAGCTATTTAAACATGGTCCTCACAGCATTAATGATCTCTGACAGATTTAAAACAAGCAATAACGAGCATATTTGTAGGTTCTATGTTACTGGATGTCCAGGAATTGGTGTATTAATCAAATGGCATGAAGTATAATGCAGGTGGCCATACTGTTAAGGTGCCTAAAGTGAGAAGTAAAGAAGTTTACCCCAAGGCAATGAGAAAAGGGGACTCTCCCAGCACTGTCAAGCTTTGAATCCCTCTTTGTGTACTGATTTTTCGAGGATTCATCTATAAAAAAGAGATTCCTTAAACACCTTTGATATTGACCCAAAGTGGCCAGAAATCTTAGACTAAAGGTTCCTTATCTTTGAAGGTGTATAACTCACTGACCATAGAAGAAAAGTAGATGGACCTAACAATGTGCGTTTTTAAAAAATTACACGGGATTTCTTATCTGGACAAGATTGGAGAGGTTCAAGGTATTGCAGAGAAGTTAGACTTGGGCCAGACTGTTCATCCTTTGAAGTAACAGAGCCCCTGACCTTATTATGCATTGTGCCTAAGGCCACATAACTGTTCAGGGCCATGGTTGTCCTGAAGACCACATTGTCTGATCAAGTGCTCTCTCAGTAACATCACCTGCTTCTTTGCAGGTAGTTTGGATTGCAAATAATGGCAACTACAGGACAAAATATAAAGCTGGAATCAGGAGCAGATTTGGCATTTGAACTCAGGCACTTTAATCTGAGAGGTGGGTGTCCCAAACGGTTTCTTAACCTCTTAGCCAAATGACTGCCTTTTCTCTTTTACATAATGGCTATCTTACTTTACATTCTAATTTCAGAATTAGCTATAGCTACATGGAGAGAGATGGAAGGGAGATGGAAGGGAGATTTAATGTATTTAAAAAAGGAGAGAAGGGGAGGGGAGTGGAGAGGAGGGGAGGGGAGGAAGGGGAGAGAAGGGAAGAGGGAAAATCTAGTCTGTGCACAGGTATCAAATACATAACCCTAAGGCACAGAGGAAAGGAGGTAGGGAGTACTGTTAGGAAATGAGTAAAGTGTGATTCTAGAACTCACCGTCTGGTGGAGGACATTGAAATTGACATGGCTAACACTAGTACACTCAGGCCTGGGTTAAATGCTCTAAATGTAAAGCAGTTTCCAGGATAGCTGAGAAGATGGAGTGAGGACATCAAGAAGGATTCAACAGGAAGAATAAAATGTAAGCCAGGCTGTACAGGGCGAGGGGCCCATGACAAAGGAATGAAGAAGAGGCAAGAGGGCATTAAATCTTTGCCAGGTTCAAAGTAATCCTGTGTACCTACACCATAATAGGTCTTTGAGGAAGGATTGGACATGACGTGGGTTAGCAGATGGTTTGTGGAGAGTCTTGAATGTCCTGATGAAGCGTTTGTCCTCTCTCCTACAGACATGAGAAACTTTCCAGTCTGTGAGCAGAAAAAAATGCCTACACATGGCTGTGTTTTAGGAGAGCTAAGCACCAGGGTAAAGATGGCTGAAATGGGAGAAGTTAATGCAGGCAGATAAATAATGACTTTGAAGCAGATCAGAAGTGTTTTCCAAGTTTGCTTTGTAGACTTCAAGACCCCTCTTTGCCCTTCCGTGATGGCAAGAAGGTTTTCAAACAGGTCTTGAGACATTGAGCCATGTGTTTTTTCCTATTTATAACCATTTGAACACAGAACAAATGATTATGAAAGCTCTGTGAAATTAATAAAGGCAATAATCAAAATATTTAGTAAGCGATAATGAATCAATGCTTTCTAACCAAAACAGGTGCCAGCAAGGTTCTGGAGACCCTCTGCATGCAGAAGACTGTGGGCAGATGGTGGAATGTGATGGTGAGGAGGAGAGGGAAGCCAGGCGACAGAGGGAGTTCATGGTATCCAGCTCTCCACGAAAGATCAGGTTGTTAGAATCAACATTATAGCGCATGGTAAACACACAAGACATTCAGAGCTCTTTCCAATCCACTCAGAATTCACAGTAAGATTTTTTTTGAAACCATCTTCAGCATTCCCAGCTCTTCTCTAGAAAATAAGATTATTCCTTGGTCTCAAAAATTTCCTTTGTTTTCTGTCTCTGCATTGTTTCATAGAGTTCATAAAACATATGTTTGGAAAATCAGACGTTCTCAGTGCTAATACTCATCCAGTTTACTGTGGTATAACCATGCCAGTTGGAAAAATGTTGAAACATATGCATGCTGGTTTGGAGCACTCCACTTGATTATAAGAATAATGCAAGGTAGGAACACCTCTAGAAGTATCCTCTGTTTTTTATACTGTTCATGTAACAAGAGACTGCATCAGTCAAATGCTGCATCTGTATTCCAAAGAGAGGACACGTTCCATTATCTTACAAAAGAATATACCCCTTTCCTACCTCAGGGCCTTTGCACATGCCTTTCCTTTGCCAGCAGTGTTCATCTACCACCATCACCACCCTCCTTCAGCCAAAATCTCTTCATACTTTCACATGTAAACTGAAACCTACTTCTGTGTCAACTTCAGTCTCACCTCAGAGGGGCCCACTTTGATCACCTTACCAAGGAGCTATTTGTTCTCTAAGCCTATTAGTTTCTTTCTTGGCATTTATAATAACTTGAAATATTATTTTTAGTGTGTTTTTTTAATTCTCACCTCTAATAAAATATAAGATTTATGAAGATAACAGCAATATCTACTTGGGTCACCATTACACTCCTTTTGGCATCTACTTGCAGAAGGGAGAGAGGTAGAAGGAACACTTCCACACAGCCAGGCTGGGAAATCAGTACCCACAGAGGGGCTCCAGGTTTCCTCTTTTATAGGACAAACTTACTCCCTACCACCCACTGTGTGCAAGGCACTTTTATACTTGGCTGAATAGAGCACTGGGCCCATTAACACAGTGGGCTTGTGCTGATTGTGCTAAGGCTGAACAATCACAGCATGACATGTTTGTCCAAGTGAGCTCTGAGCTTTCAGTCCTCACGTTTATGTATTTGACTTTTAAAAAAATTATTGATCCTTCAGAGCAGCAGACTCAAGCTTTGTTCTCTCAGATTACTTCAAAATAACTGCTGTCCATTGCAGTGTGCATCAATAGAATAATCAGGAGGCATAAGTAGCACTGGGTAGGGAAAATGCACACTAACCATGTGCTCTGCATCCTAAATGACTTCATTGAATTTTTTTTTTCCAATGCCATAACAGTACCTGTTTGACTATAAAATTAGGTGGCATTATGAAATATAAGCCCTAAATAATCCAACTATTATTTTTCCTCTCTGGCATGACTTATACTTTATATAATAAGACAGAAAAGAAATGTAGGCTTAATAATCCAACAGGGCTCTGTGAAAATTGATGCAAATAAATTATTCACTTCAGCTTTTCACCATAATTTTTAACATAGTCTTGGGGAAGCTTTGGGATATTAAGAAGAATGAAATTATCCGCACATTTATAGTCATCTTCTTCAACCTGGAAAAGAGTTACCAGCACAGTTTCATGTATATAAGCATATTTTTTAAAAAAGCACAACTTTAGAAAGTTAGATAGATACACAGATAGATCGAAGTGATGGATTAGTTAGATGATAGACAATGATGCTGAAGATAGATGATGATGATAGTGGTAATGATTGATAAAATAGATTAGGTTGATGAGAGATAGGTAGATGGATGGATGGATGGATCAGATCTGCAGCACACAAAGTCTATGGAGACAGAAGGAGATGCACAACTTTGTATCCTATTATCCTACAGGTTATTTATATGAACAGAACTTTAGAATTTATTCTTATGTTCTAAATTTTCTCTTTTTGTTGTCAGAACTCAACAATGGATAGATAATTAAGGTAACGGTTATTTTTCAACTTTAGAAATAAAGGATTTGACTCAACAGACCTTATTACTTGGCCCAAGGTCACAGTACGAAGAGGGGAAGAGACCGCTGTGAAGCTAGCTCATTTTGACTCATTTCCACACTCCCCCTTTATGTGTCGTTCTTGATGCAGAAGACCTTCTAAGACACAAAATTCCTGAACTACATGAAGTCATTCAGCTAAACTCTGGGTACCTGAAGTACTTTTTTGGTGTGATAGGATGTATTTATATCTTACAAAACTCCTGTAGCATGTGTTTTCAGCTCAGGAAAATTTATTATTTTGGGCTTCATATTACTGGTGCAGTTTGTTGTGAGCATCTACTTTTTCAAGCTGCCAGCAGGCAGTATCTTACAGCACCAGTTGGAACTAGAAATCGTTGCTGTGTTTGATTCCTGAGATTAAAGTAAACTGAGGACTTTAACCTACTCTTCTGAGAAATGCAACCAATAATTTCAAATCCAATATATTTTCTTTAATGTCGCACTTCTAATATATTTTTAATTAACCATGGTGCAAGAAATGAAAGTCTACTTCAATCTTTTCTCCTTCCTGTCTCATCTGTGTGTATTTACAAGACACATGGTATAGGAGGCTTTTTGACCCACTAGCAGAGAAATCTGCATTTGTTTAAAGAGCTGGCAAGTTGAGGCCAGTGTTGTGGCTCAGTGGGTTAAGCTTCTGCCTGGGTGCCTGCATCCCATATGAGCACCAGTTGGAGTCTCAGCTGCATCACTTAAGATCCAATTCTCTGATAAGGCACTTGGGAAAGTGGCAGAGATGGTTCAAGTGCTTGGGCCTCTGCCACCCACATAGGAGACCCAGAGGAAGCTCCTGGTTCCTGGCTTCAGCCTGCCCAGCCCTGGCCATTGCAGCCTTCTCTCTCTCGCTCGCTCCCCCTCCTTCTCTCTGTAACTCTGTCTTTCAAATAAATAAATAAATCCTGGGGGAAAAAAAAGAGTTGCAGGGCAACAAGTCAATCAAGTAAAAGGGAGAGAAACAGTAGATAATCAGTGAATGATGCAGTTGTTACACTGCTGTTTTCTCTGAAGAATGTTGTGATTTGCTTCTTTGAGAGACTTATCATAAACCAAACTTTTTAGATCACAGTCCTCAACAAATTCTTTGAAATTAGGAGATGATGCTAGGTACAAGAGTAGCATTAAAGAAAGAAATAGAAGAAGACATTAAAAAATGGAAAAATCTTCCAGATTTGTGGATTGGAAGAATTAATATTATCAAAATATCCATATTACCAAAAGCAATTTACAGATTCAATGCTATCCCAATCAAAATATCAATGACATTCTTCTCAGATCTAGAAAAAATGATGCTAAAATTTGTATGGAAACACAAGAGACCCTGAATAGCTAAAGCAAACTTATATGACAAAAAAAAAAGCCAGAGACATCACAATAGATTTCAAGACATACTATAGGGCATTTATAATCAGAACTTCCTGGTACTGGCATAAAAAATAGACATATAGACCAATGGAAAGAATAGAAGTGCGAGAAACTGAAAACCATTATACTTAGTGAAATAAGCCAGTCACAAAAAGAAAGATATCGTATGTTTTCCCTGATCTGATGTAACTAACAGAATACCTGAAATGTAATGTATTGGAGTGAAATAGATATTTTGAGAATAGGTGATTGTTTATAGCCCTTGTCTCTTACACTGAGGAACAGCGTCATGTTTGGTTTTGTTTCTCTTCATACTATTTGTTTAATTCCTTTACTTAAAGGACAGTTAAGTTTACAATCATTTAGTATACTGAAAATAGATCATCGTAAAAATTAAGAATAGGAATCTAAGAGGGAGGTGGAGGAAGGGTTAGAACGTGGGTGGGAGGGAGGGTGCAGGGGAAACCCCACTATGATCCTAAATATGCGTATGAAATATATGAAACTTGTATAACTTAAATAACATTTCAAAAACATTAAGAAAGGGGAACAACACAGGAAGGAGGAAGAAGGGGGGGAGCATGGGCAGGAAGTAGGGTAGGATGGGAAGTATCACTATGTTCTTAAGTCTGCAGATATGAAATACATGAAATGTGTATGCCTTAAATAAAATTTTAAAAAAGAAAGACTAAATATAAACTGAAAATGACAGCAAATTAAAGCATGTCTTCAACTAAGCCAAATGCTTCACATAAATAATCACTATGTAAAAAAAGAAAAAACAATGATAGTTAGTGACAATTATTTCTGGAATGGTCATTTTTTTCTTTTGTTTAAATAAGCCACACTCCCACATCCCTTGAAATATAAACTAGCTATATGACTAATGATATGATCTATATATAAATATAGTGTATTTTGAAAGCATTTATTTCAAAAGGTAATATATAGGATATCAGGCAATGTACAGGATATTGTGAATTACATATCATTAAAATAAAGAAGCAGTTAACTCTTTCTTAGTCCCATGGCTAATTCACTTATTTTTGGAAGGAGGGTGTAGCTTTCCTATTCACACTTCAAAGACAATTCATAAGCATATAGGAACCTAATGAATACAATTACTTGGGGAGAAGAGTTGCAATTTATTAAGTACTTCTGTTATTCACTGTACTAGAAAAGAAAATTTAATATAAATAAATAAATGTATGTACATCTACCAAAACAAACAAACAAAAGAGTAGCAGTACATGTGGACTCACTGAAGTTTGAGATGTGTTGAGTCTAGGTAAAAGCATGTTTATCTTTGGTTTAGCCCATTATCATGAAATTATTTTGCTACAAAACCTGTTTTTTAAGAAAATCCCTGGTAATCAAATCATATACTTAGTTATTATTTAAAGTGCATTTATGTTTAAATTCCATTCACTATCTTACATTTCAACTGGCCAGTTAATTTTAATGTTTAAAGAACTTACCAAATTATCATTATGTTGAGCAAAATCAGTGTTTGTATGAGACAGGTTAAGGACTAGTTAGAAGACATTGAGACTAGAATCAGGTGTAGAGTCAAGCAGTAAAGGATGTACTTCTCTCTCATTCTTTTCCCTTGCACATGGCAGCACACTTTCCCTGCCCTGGCAAATAGTTGCCTTATGGTTATTCATTCGGCTCTTTCCCTTAGAGTCCATCCTGGAAATATTTTATAATTATCCAAAATATCTTCTGGTTAAGCAGAGGTAAAACTTTCTAGAAGTTCTCCATCATTTTTAGCTCTTGCAATGCTTCTTAAACTTGATTAGCTTGGGAACCATTATACTTAGTGAAATAAACCAGTCCCAAAAAGCTAGATTTCATGTTTTCTCTGACCCGAAGTAACTAATAGAGTACCTGAAGTGTAGTGTTTACACGTGAAATGGACATTTTAATATTCAATGATTGTTTACAGCCCTTGTCTCTTCTGTTGAGGAACAGTGTTTTTTCTCTTCATACTATCTGTTGAATCTTTTACTTAGTGTAGTATTAACTATACAATCATTAAGTAAACTGAAAATAGATCTTTGTGAAAATTAAGAGTGGGAATGTGAGAGGGAGGAGGAAGAATTGGAGCTTGGGTGAGAGAGAGGATTGGAGGGGAGTATCACTATGTTCCTAAATCTGTATATATGAAATGCATAAAGCTTGTATGATTTAAGTAAATTTTTTAAAAAATGAAAAAGATTTCACACGTCAATCTTCTTTTAACTTGCTTCATTTAAACTTTTTTGCTCTCTTCCATTAACTCTATGCTTTATTTGTCTCAATACCTCAGTGACACAATCATTCCATCTAAGGCCATTTCTAGACATTCCAGGGAAAATTGAACATCATCAGAAGACTTGGAGCCCCTGTTACTCACAGAGCTATGTAGAGAGGCTACGTGACGAATAGCCAAGGCCCATTGTTAGGTTCCATTCAATTGGTTTGCTATAGAGACAACAATATAAAGCTTAATGTTTAATTTTAAAAGCAGATGCCAGCAACCAATGGCCTCTGCTATGAAATGGATATTTTTATCACCCTAAAATTCATATATTAAAGTCTAAATCCTCAATGTCACATATTTGGAGACTGGCTCAAAGGAAGGTGAGTAGGTCACAAGATTGGAGCCCTCATGAATGGTCTTAGTTCCTCTCTAAGGAGACTCAGAGTCTGGAGCTCTCTCTGCTTCCTGTTATGTGAGGACACAATCCTAAGACAGATGTCTACAAACTAAAAGATGGATGGATGCATGTCTACAGTACCTGCTGGCACCTTCATCTTGAATTTCCAGCTCCATAGCTTTAAGAAGCACATGGGTTTTCTCTTTTTTTGAAGATTTATTTATTTACTTGAAAGAGTTACAGAGAGAGAGAGAGAGGTCTTCCATCCAATGGTTCACTTCCCCAGTTGGCTGCAACGGCTGCAGCTGCACAGATTTGGAGCCAGGAGCTTCTTCTGGTCTCCCACATGGGTGCAGCAGCACAACAAGTTGGGCCATCTTCTAATGCTTTTCCAGGCCACATCAGAGAGCCAGATGGGAAGTGGAGCAGCCGGGCCTTGAATCGGTGCCCATATGGGATGCTGGCACTTCAGGCCAGCGTGTTAACCTACTGCGTCACAGTGCTGGCCCCATGTTTCTTTTTAAGCTGGCATTAGTTACACAAAGTATGGCATTAGTTACAGCTGACTGAATGGAACTGAAGCTAGATTCAGATAAATTAAAGCTATGCTCAGATTTCACACAGTAACCTAATTAAGCTCAAATCAAAGTCAAATAATCGCGGACTCAGCATTCTACTGTCCTCTGGGGCCTGCAGACACACCTCAAGGACGTTTTATGAAATGACATTGCTCTTAGCTTCTCCATGCTCTTGAAAAGATAAACATATATTTGCAAGTTGTGATTCTCTTCCTTAGTTACAATTATGAAACTCCAATAATGTCATGTAGATGCAGATATTCTGTACTTTCCTCACAAATCTGCCTACTAAAATGTATCTGCTTGTGGAGAGTGTTTGGCCTAGTGGTTGATGCCAGTTAGATGTTTGCATCCCGCTTAGATTTGAGTCTTGGCTCCGACTCCCTGTCCCAGCTTTCTGCTAATACAAAAGGCAGCAGTGTTGGTTCAACAATTGGGTTCTTGCCACCCATGTGGAGATCGCGTTCCTAGCTTCTGGCTTCACCTTGGCCTAGTCCAAGCCATTGAAGGCATGTGTGACTGAATCAGAAGATCAGACCTCCCTTTTTGTCTCCTCACTCCCTGCCCTGCTTTCTCTCTCCCTTGGTCTCAAGAATAAATAAATAAAATCAATTTTTAAAGAGAGAATATATTTGGAGGTGAATGATTGTTTGAATTTAAATATATAACTAAATGAAGCATCTTTTGCTCAAAAAACAAAGTAATTAGAAGTTGTTCTTTTCGCTGAATCTCTTCACAAGGCTCTGTCCTTTATTTTTTTCGTCAATCTCTTTTCAGAATTGAGAATTTCAAACCATTATCTTAGTACCTTTATTTTTTTATATTCTTTTAAAAGTACTGTTTTTAGGCTATGCCTAATGTCTCTCTGTCATCCCAGATTTTTCAGAAGAGTTATCTAGTAGGTACTGTTTAAATTTAAAAGGGTACCAATAGGGGCATGGATTGTGATGCAGTGAGTTAAGTCAACACTAGGAATGCCCACTTCCCATATCTGAGTGCCCAGGTCAAGCCCAGCTTCCTGGTAATATACTTGGGAGGCAGTGGATTATGGCCCAAATACTTGAGTCTTTGCCACCCATGTGGGAGAACCAGATGGAGTTCCTGGTTTCTGGCTTTGACCTGATTCAGCTCCAGCTGTCGTGGACATTTGAAAAATAAGCCAGCATATAGAAGATCCCTCTTCTTTGAAGGCCCCGTTCTTTCCACTTCCATAGCCTCGGCAACTCATGACTAGAGCCTAGGGAGATTACTGACACCATAAACAAGAGTGTCAAATTGTTAAATCAACATCAGGAGTCACTGTGTACCTACGTCTCATGAGGGATCTGTCCTTAATGTGTTTTCCAATGTGAAATAATGCTATTACTAGTACTGAAACAGTATTTTTACACTTTGTGTTTCTGTGTGGGTGCAAATCGATGAAATCTTTACATAGTATATATTGAATCGATCTTCTATATATAAAGATAATTGCAAATGATTAAAAAATCTTGGTGTTAAACTGGAAATTGCATAGATAATTAATCAATTCTTTAAAAAAAATCATGTAGGATCTCTGTCCTTAATGTGCTGTACATTGTGAATTAATACTATAACTAGTACTCCAACAGTATTTTCATTTTGTGTCTCTATGTGAGGGCAAACTGTTGAAATCTTTATGTAATATGTACTAAACTGATCTTCTGTGTATAAGGAGATTTGAAAATGAATCTTGATGTGAACAGAAGGGGAGAGGGAGCGGGAAAGGGGAGGGTAGCGGAAGGGAGGGAAGTTGTGTGTGTGTGGGGGGCCATTGTAGTCCATAAGCTGTACTTTGGAAACTTATATTCTTTAAATAAAAGCTTTATAAAACTAAAAAAAAAAAAAAAGATCCCTCTTCTGACTCTTCCACTCCCTCTCTCCCTCCTTCTCTCTCTCCTTCTATCTATTTCAAATAAAGAAGCATGTTTTTAAAGTGTAACTTTTGGTATAATTCCTCAATTCTTGAAGTATGTTTTTAATTTTGCTACTCTTTAAAATTTCTCCTCCCAAAATGTCACATATTTGTTCCATTCAATTTTCAAACAAGAAAAAGGATGAGGAGGAGGAGGATAGACTGAGGAACAATGCAAGCCAGAAACGTATGGCAAGTGGCCTTGCCTGCTGTATTTTCTCTCTGTATTTAGATTTCAGTGATTACATTAGATACTTACGACTTCAGATAACTTTCCGAACTAAGGCACCATGAAGGATACAACTCCACAGGGACAAGGTAATCATTTGTTTGTTCTTCCATGCATGCGTGAAGAAAATAAGATTCTCTTAATTATTTACTTGATTTACTTGGATTGCATTCATGATAATCCTAATCTTAAAAGATTTTATAGTCTGTTTAATAAGAGGACTTTAGATTCTCTCATTGCTTAGGAGTGAGTTTCTTTCTTTTCTTTGTTTTTACAAATTTATTTATTTATTTGAAAGGCAGAAGGAGAGAGAGAGAGAGAGAGAGAGAGAGAGAGAGAGAGAGAGAGAGAGAGAGAGACCCTCTATCCACTGGTTCACCCCCCAAATGGTCACTAGGGCCAGGGCTGGGTCAAGCCAAAGCCAGGGGCCCAAAACTCCATCTGTTTCTCCCATATGGTTGGCAGGAATACAGGTACTTGGTTCATCCTCTGCTGCTTTCCCAGGCTCCTTAGCCGGAAGCTGGATAGGAAGTGAAGCAGCAGGGACATGACCTGGCACCCATCTGGGACGTCGACATCACAGGAAGTGCCTTAACTTGCTATACCACAATGTCAACCCTGGAATAACAGTTTAATCACACCATTGTCACTGAGTTGCTATCAAAATACTTCCAGGAGAAATGCCTGTATTTTCCCTTTACTTAGCAGGCTTTATTTCCAGAGCAAGATCACATTTCCAAAAACAATTTTGTTTCCTTTTATTCCCCTCAAAATCTAGACTCAAGATATAGACAACTAAGGATAGGATTCCAGTAATTCAAAGCCAGGAAATGTTCACAGATCCTTCTTCCAGCACAAAAACGAACATCTGTCCATTCTAAAATGATTAATTTCCAAAAATCACATAAGAGCTGTCTGCTTTGAGCTCAAGTTGTAAAATTTTTCAACAAGAAGTTCTCTCTATAATTTCTTGTTTCTATTATTTGAAAAGCAGACAGAAAGAGGTAGAGACAACATGGAGAGATCTTTCTTCAGCTCCTTCACTTCCCAAACATCTTCAACAGCCAGGGCTGGGCCAAGCCAAAGCCAGGAACCTAGAACTCAGTCTAGGTCTCCTGCATGAGCGACAGGGACACGAGTACTGGAGCCGTTATCTGCCGCTTCCCAGGGAGTGCATTAGCAGTAAGCTGAACACAGGCACTCCAATGCAGAAGTGGCCCCGCTACTGTTGCATGAAGTGTCTGCTCCTCTCTGTAACTTCTTTTAACTTTTCCCATATTTTCAAAGTGAGCTAATAATTCCCAATATGCTGTATAAATGTCCCATGTAGTCAAAGCAGAGTTTTACTGAACAATATTATTTTACAAGAGAGAATTCATAAAATGACATAGTTGAATATCTCCTAGACAGACAGAAAAAAAAAATTTTTCCTACGGGGTTTCTGAGAACTTATCTGGGATTAAAGACTGGAAATTACCAAGATATCATGATATTAGAAACAGAAAACAATCATTATCTAAGAATTTGAACAAGAAGCTACTTCCGGAAAGGGTAAAATCCTGTCCCTAGTGGTTTTTTAAGATGGGCTCAACCAAGGACACCACATGGGTTGTTCTTGCATTTTTCCTGGAGTCTGGAGAAAAGACACACAATCCTCCCTTCCACCATAAGCAGGACACTCATTTCTGATACTCATCTGTGTTGAGATGGTGATTTACAGATCACAGGCAAGGGAGTGGCGTATCTGCTTTGCACCAACTCTGTGTGTGCACAGTGTGCTTTGCTTCCCTTTATTTAATCAACTCAGCATTCCTGTGAAACCAGCATTCCTGCATTTTCAGATGAAATCTCAGATTTACATATAGCTTAGACAGAACAGAATTAATCTGAACCCCATTTCAGATTCTAAACATTATGGTTCACTGGATTAAATTGCTGCTTTGAATGCCCACATCTTATATTGGAGTGTCCATTAGGGTCTTGGCTACACCCTTTCCAACTTAGCACTCTGTTGATACACCTGGAAGGCAGCAGATGGTGGCTCAAGTACTTGAGTTGCTGCCACCCCTGTAGGAGAAACGGATGGCATTCCACGCTCCTGGCTTCAACCCAGTCTAGACTTGGCTGTTGAGTTCATTTGTGGGTTGAGCCAGTGAATGGATGATCTCTCTCTCTCTCTCTCTCTCTCTCTCTCTCTCTGTGTGTGTGTGTGTGTGTATGTGTGTGTATGTCTCTGTGTCTTTCTTACCCATCACTGCCTTTCAAATAAATAATTTAAAAAACTATGCATAAAAATTCTTATTTCAGATTCCAAACTTGCTGCTTTTTGCCACACACAATGCAGCTTCTTTATCAATTCTCTGTGATTGCTTCTGCTATCAGTAGTCTTTAAGGCCACTTTTGGAGAGAGATTTAAAGAGAACTGCTTGCAGATGATTTTTCAATAAAGATAAATCCTTGAAGCACATGTCATTCCCTTCAGCTCCATGGAAGATGGTTTCTGTATTTTAATGAGGATTGTGCATTATATGTGTTCAAGTCAGTTGACAGCATGCTGACAAAACTTCTCTCCAGACACAAACGAAGAATACCACTGGGCTAAACTATGAGCTCCTTTCTAATTCCAGAATCTCCTGTGGCACCAAGTATAGTGCTTTATACGCGTAGAAATTCAGCAAATGAACATTCAATCAAATCTAATGCTGTTCCTGGGAATGTTTACAGCATGCACGAGTGGAGCAACAACATGATTTAAAGCCAATGACTTTGTGAATTGTGGCAGTCTACAGATCAGTTGTGCTACTGTGGAACAGTCATTTAACCTCGCTGAATCAAATTCCTCCTCTGTAAGATATTAATAATAATGTCTACCTTTCAGGATTATTGTGGGGATTAAAGGTGACTCATGTGAAAAGTCTAAGCTATTGCTTATCATATATAAGTCACTTTATAAACAGTAGTTGTTATTACCCTCAACTTGTTGGATTTTATTACAATTAACACCTCAATTTGTTAGCTCCTCATTATAAAAAATGCCTGTATGTGTTTGAAATCATAGGGTCCGCTTGTAGTTCTACTATTATATTTTCTAATCCAAACCTTCTCTTCATTTAAGAAGGGCTTCCTGTGGATTGTTTTCTGAAGCTAATTATTCTATATAGTTAGCGAAGAAAGATATTTTTTTTGGAAGTGTGAAAATAAAAATTCTCCGGTGCCGGCACACCGGGTTCTAGTCCCGGTCAGGGCGCCGGGTTCTGTCCCGGTTGCCCCTCTTCCAGGCCAGCTCTCTGCTGTGGCCTGGGAGTGCAGTGGAGGATGGCCCAGGTGCTTGGGTCCTGCACCCCATGGGAGACCAGGAAAAGCACCTGGCTCCTAGCTCCTGCCATTGAATGAGCACGGTGCGCCGGCCGCAGCGCGCCGGCCGTGGCGGCCATTGGAGGGTGAACCAACGGCAAAAGGAAGACCTTTCTCTCTGTCTCTCTCTCTCACTGTCCACTCTGTCTGTCAAAAAAATAAATAAATAAAAATAAATAAAAAAATAAAAAATAAATAAAAAAAAGAAAATAAAAATTCTCAAGTTAAAAAAATTATTTATATAATATCCAGTCATGTGCCAAAAAGACTTAAATGAAGCTCAAACCATGAACTCTGACATCAGGAAACACATATTTTAGTTGGAATGACAAGACCAAGTCATATACCAGCAAAAGAATGAGTAATTTATTACTAATAAGTTTGCTATTATTAGGAGCTTGACAGATTTCAAACAAGGGAATCATCAGAGTGGGTTGGAGAAATCAAGAAAGTCTTCACGAACTTTAGAAGCCACAAGTAGGATTTGGACGGCATGGATGAGAGCTCTCTTGAGGGAGAACTCTGAGTAAGAGGTGAAGGGAAGAGTCAATGCATGTGAAGATCCTGGAAAAATTCATGCTGAATGTTAAGAGTGGGGCAAACAGGGACATGGTACAGAGGCTTTTTGCCTGAAAGAAAAATGAAGCTAACATTGGCTTAAATAAAGAAACAATGATAGCGAGAGAGAGAGAGAGAGAGAGAGAGAGAGAGAGGGAGAGAGGTTGCTGGGGGAGGGATTTGGCTCTGTTAAGCAGGAAATTTGAATTTGCTGCAGGCAAGCCTAGATGCAGGAATGAATTTGATGTTGTCAGAGCTCTCTTTATCAGCTCAGTTTGCTTGTATGTTGGCCTTGGCCTCATTCTCTTATAATTGCAGGTAGCTTCTCCCATGTTGTGAGGGAACAGGATCGGGGGAAAACTCAAATTATCAAGTGCCGGACTTAGAAATCTTGGTGGAAAGAGCATTTTTTAAGTAACACTGATTTCTTAAATACGGTCTCAAAAGGCCTGGAGGGTCTCCAAGACCCCTTCAGGGATTCACAAGGTCAAAAACATTTTTATAATAATGCTAAGATAGATATTTCTCTTTTTATCATGCTGATATTTGTACCAATATACAAAATTTCTGGTGCCTTAGAGGAGCCAAATTGTCTTAGTAGTTATTTCATTCTTCACTGCTGCACATTCACAGTACAACATTTAAAAGGTATCTTTACTTAAGAATGTCTCTGATGAAACAGTAAAAATTACTAATTTTATAAAGTTTCAACTCTTAAGTACATGAATTTTTAATATTCTCTGTAATGGAACAGAAAGTTCACTTTATTAGTGTTCTCTAGAGAAACAGAACCAATTGTGTGTGTGTGGAGAGAGAGAGGAGAGAGAGAGAGAGAGGCTTTATTAGAAAGAACCTGATCACACAACTAGGTAAGAAAGGTGGGAAAGTCACCCAGTTTACATTGGCAAGCTAGAGACCAGCAAAATGCCCGTGCTTTAGCCTAAGTCCACAGGCACAGGAAGGCTGATTTCCTAGTTTGAAGGCTACTGGGCAGAAGCTATTCTCTCTTACTTGGGGCAGTGTCAGCCTTTTTGTTCTACTCAGGCCTTCAACTGACTTGACGAGGCCCACCCACCCAAGGGAAAGCAACCTATTTTCCATGGGAAGCCCACTGGCTAAGGGACTATGGTTTGGTCTTTCTGAAGTGCTGCCATGCCGCCCAGATGGTTAATCTGGAGATTCCATGCACTGTCGATGCTGGTGCATCCACCACAGTTTCTTCAGCACCCAGGGGAATTTCTGCTCAGGGTCTTGCAACAAGAGAGGAATGCATGAACTATGAACTTGAGGGTGAAAAGGGGTGTGTGTGTGTGTGTGTGTGTGTGTGTGTGTGTGTGTGTTTGCTGGCATATGTGTGTAAGAGAGAGGTGTACAAGAGCAGGCTCAATTCCATTCCAAAGTGCTATCTTGTTAGGTTTACAGCTGAAGATTACTGATAACTTAAACAAAATACATTAAAATGTGTTAAAACTGGCTAATTGTAGACATTTTTCAGATTTCAGTCTGTTACTTTCTAAAATTCATGTGTTAAAAGATATTTGTATCATTTTCAAAGTAAGTAAAATATGAAACTATGATAATAAATGAATCATATAACCAATAGTTTCTAGGCTAAAAGTGTTTTTAAAACATCTCATTCTTTTCTTCACCTAAAATTAGATGGCCTTGGAGCACTGTCAACCACATTAACATCTTAATCCTTCATTAATCAAATACTTAAATGGTACACATCTAATAAACAGCTTTATGAAGAAATTGTCCCTTAAATTATATGACTGCTCCCTTTATTCCAATATTATGAATTTAGGGACTTCCAAAAAATGTATTATTGATTGCAATAAATTTAGTTCTTCTAATGACATAAAAAAGAGATATTACTTGTTACAGAAAGTAGAAGAATAATTTATTATATAAACAGAATCCATAACCAACCAAATGAATATAGAGAACAAAATATGTAAAATATGTGCATTAGAGTGTATATAAATAAATACATACCAATTTTTTCTCAGATTTCAATGCATGAGAAGCCTTAACAAAGCAAACAGAAAGGTGCTTAGGCTACAGGGCCACAATAGCTTTGGATTCAAATACTGCCTCTACCACTCATTTTGGGTAAGTTAATGAATTTCTTTGGGCTTTATGGAAGACAATTCCATATGAGCAGAGTGACTGGCCATGAATCACATGCTGGTATAACCTCCTCCCCTGGGTGCTTCCTTCTACCCTAAGAATCTGTGAACTTGCTTCTAACCAATGCAAGTATTTTAATTTACCTTAACCCTGGTGAAATAGGGATTGCTCTTCCCTTGAGACTGGGATTTAGCCAACAGTATCCACAACCACTACATTTGTTCAATATTATACTGAATATCCTACACGGTATAGTAAAGTGAGGAAAGGAAACAATACACATAAAAATTATCCAGGAATAATTGCATGCTCATTATTTTCAGATGACGTGATTGTGCAGATAAAAATAAAGAAATTAATAGGCAATCTGTTTAAATTAATATGTGAACTTAGCAATGTCCATTAGATACAAGGTAAAAATTCAAACAAAAAGTACCAACAAGCATTTGAAAACCAAATAACTCATAAATGACAAATTTAAATGGAAAACAACACCACCATTCACAAGCTTATCATAATACTTATACTACCTGGGAATTAATTTAACAAAAATGTATAATTAAAGATCTACATCTGAAAGTATAAGATATTATTTAAATAAACTATAGGGGTCTTAAAAAGGAGGGCATGCAACTTTAGGGAATGCAACATTTATTTTATAAATATGTTCATTTGCCCCCAATTAATCTATAAATTCAATATTTCCCATTCAAAACACCAGAAGGTTATTTGCTTAGAAAATTATAAGTTCATTCTGTAATTTATATAAAAGTAATATAATACTGTCATTTATACATTTAAAAAAAGAATGTCTACATGGAGAAAAATTGTTGGCACACAAACTACCAGATACCAAGAGCTACTATAAAGCTGTCTTTATTCAGATAGTTTAGTGTCAGTTCAAGGCTATATGAATGAACCAAGGGAAAAAATAGAAAATCCAGGGGTGGGCACTAACACTCACAACCCCTTGGATTGTGCCAAAGTTGTCAGTGAAGTACAGTGGAAGCCAAGTGCTCTTTTTAATAAAGATACTAAGTTAACTTATCACCCAAATGGAATAATTATCCACCTGATTTCATCACTACACACTGTCTACATGAAGTGAAGTATCACACTGTAGCTCACAATAAATGTACAATTAAATTTTAAAATAAAACAAAACTAAATAAAAAATAAATATTGTCCCCCACCAAATTTCACAGTTAGAAACCATTCTAAATGATTTGCAGATTTAAGTATAAAAGCTAAAATTCAAAATATTTTTAGTCAAATAGGAAGATATCTTCATAACCTTGGCAAGTGCAAAGATTTCTTTTTTCCCCCTTTTTGTTTCATTCTTTTTTATTTATTTAATGAATGCATTTTTATGTAGATAAAATTTTAGGAATACAGTGGTTCTTTCCTTCAAGCCCCCCACCCCGCTCCCTTCCCCCCTCCCACTCCCTCTCCCATCTCCTTCATTATGGATCATTTTTAGTATAACTTTATATGTAGACCAAACAATGTACCAATAAAAATCAACAAATTAACCATATTAAGAATGCTTATTTACCAAGATACAGGATTAATCAACTGAAACAAGTCACAAAATGCATCCCATATATCTGTACATGTATTTATTTACATAAATATGCATATGCATGTATGCGTATGTATGTATATATATATATGGACATACAATGTATATATGTATAATTTGTGGGGGAAAAGACAAGAGAGATGAGAACAGAGGGAAATAGAGAGCCCCCATCCATTAGTTCACTCCCCGAATGCCCACAAAAGCTGGAGTTGGACCAGGACAAAGCTGAGAGCCAGAAACTCAAGCCAGGAATCCCACATGAGTGGCAAGAATCAAAGACGCCATCACTTGCTGCCTCCCTGCTCTGCATTAGCAGGAGGCTGGAGTGAGGACCAGAGCCAGGAATTCAATCCAGGGACTCTGATACAGAATGTGGGTATCCCAAACAGTATCTTGCCAAAGAGTATCTTAACCCCTAGTCCAAATGCTTCCCATACATTTGTATACTTTGAATACTACTAATTAATTTTAATGATAAAATTCATGCAGAAACTAGTCAAATCACTTAAACAGGTTCTTCACATTGGTGAGCCACATATATGAGATATTCAACTTCATTATTTGTTACTAAATTAGCATATCATAAATGTGATTCCACCACGCATTAATAAGTTATATTAAAAAAAAAAATGTACAGGGACAGGTGGTGCAGTGCAGAGGGCTAAGCCCCGACCCACGGTGCCTGCATCCCAGATAGGAGTGTTGGTTCGAGTCCTGACTACTTCACTTCCCTTCGAGGTTCCTGCTAGTGTGCCTAGGAGACAAATGATGGCTCAAATATTTAAGTTCACATCACCCAGGTAGGAGACGCAGAGGGAGCTCTTGGTTCCTGGCTTCAGCATGGTCCAGACCCAGCTATGTGGCCATTTGAGAAGTGAACCAGCAGATGAAGATCTCTCTATTACTCTCTCTATCTCTCTTTAAATCTCTCTCTCTCTTTCTCTCTCTCTCTCTCTCTCTCTCTCTCTCTCTCTCTCTCTCTCCTTTCTCCCTTTCAAGTAATTGAACAAGAAAACTTTACAGAAGAAAAAAATACCAAACATTGGCAAGAAACTGAAGTATTGCAGGGTTTGACACTTTCTGTTACAGGATTTCATAAAGTTGAATGTGTGCATCCCCAATGGCCTATCATACCACTCTTAGATAACACTCAACAAAAACATATACATTTGACCACTAGCAGACACATAGTAGAATGTTTATTGTAGTACTGTTTGTAATAGGAAAAAATAATGGAAAAGTACAGAATTGTAATACATTCACACAATGGCATACTATTCAATGATGAGAATGAAGAAAACATAACATAAATAACAACAAAAATACATAACGTAATGTTAACAAAACTCATACAAACAAGTATTTACTGCATGACTCCACTCATGGAAGTTTTCAAAACAGGCAAAACAAACCAGTCTGCAGTGTTAAAATACAGAATAGTGACTACTGTGGGACAGGAAGTGACTAGGAGGCGCCCCTAGTGGTCCTCAAGGGTGCTGCCTGAGGTCCTGCTTCTTCCATCTGCCGCTGTTTCATGGAGCGTTTTCACTTTGTGAGAGGTCTTTAAGTTGAATGTTATGATTTTTCATTTTTCTGAATGTGTCTTAAGATTCAATAAAAAAGAAAACGTAACAGTCAAGCCTCCACTTGAGATGCCTGCATCCAGAGTGCCTGGGTGCAAGTCTCAGCTCCTCCACTTCCAATTCAGCTTCCTGATACTGTGCATCCCAGGAAGCAACAGGTCATGCATGGCTCAAGTACTTGAGTCCCTTCCACCCATGTGAGAGACCTGGATGGGGCTTCAGCCTAGCCTGGCTCTTGCTGTTGCGGGCATTTGGGGAATAAACCAGCTTATGGAAAATCAATCTTTCTCTCTCTCTCTTTCAAATAAAATGAAAATAAAAATAAACAATAATTTGAAAAAAACAATGCTTAAAATTTTTTTTTTTTTAAATTGGGGCCAGAATTACAATGTAGTAAGCTATCACCTGCAATATCATCCTTTATGAGCACTAGTTCCTGTCCTGGATGCTCCACTTCCAATCCTGCTCTCTGCTAATGCACCTGGGAAAGCAGTGGAAGATGGCCCAAATGTGTGGGGTCCTATAGCTACGTGGGAGACTCAGTCGATTCTCCTGGCTACTGGCTTTGGCCTGGTCCAGCCCTGGCCATCGTGGCCATATGGGAAATTAATCAGCAGATGGAAGATGGAAGGTGGAGGATCTCTCTCTCTGACTCTCCCTCTATAACTCTGCCTTTCAAATAAATAAATTTTCTAAAATATATATTTTAAAAGTTAAAAATAAAATATGATTTTAAATTCTTTAAAGAAAATGCAACATATTTAATATGCAAACTTTCAATGACTTAGCTTGCAAATGTTAATTTTTTTAGATATTATATAAAATACAATCCTATTTTTTTGTAGTTGGGATTTATCTTTGAGTATGGCTTTGAAAATGCCAGATCCTTATTGCAAACACCCTTAGACCTGGTGGGAGAGGATAGAGGGCAAGCACCTTTAAGCTAAGTTAGTTAACAGAAGTTTCAGTGATGCCCAGGGCTGGTTTCTCTCCCTGACTGATCTTCTGGATAACCATGTGCAGTGCAGCGTTGTCCTGTGATGAAGAGCAGAGAAAGAACCACTGCCCTGATGCAAGGCCTCTGCTAGCAGACAGTGGAGAACAAGGGGGCAGCTACTCCACAGCCACTCATAAATAGTAACGGCCTAGTGAGTTGGGAAACAATGATAAGGGCCATCTGCCCTAAGGAGCGCATTACAGGAACAAATCTTACGGCTCTCAGACAGCCACTTAAAATTTTTTAAGCAGCAAAGTTAATCTAAAATACAATTTCAGCTAGATTAATTTTAGATAAGGAGCAGGGCTACACATTTTCATAACTCATTTTCTCAGCCGTCTGATTACCTTTGTATCTGTATTTGAAATCTGTGTTCCTATAGGCAGGTTCTTGATAATTTTGCACAGCAACAAAACCACAGGAAAAGCTTACACCTAGAGTCGAAAGACAAGAGCTTGAACTTGGCATTTGTCATTAACCAGTCATGTGACTGCAAGCAATTAATTGATTTGACCTTTCTGGGCCTCAGTTATTCATTGGTATTATAAGAGGTTTTGACTACACAGTTTCTTTTAATTGTATATATTTAAAATGATATACAAGAGGCTATCAAAATGTTCATGGAAAATACACATTATGAAACAACTATACAGGGCTCTCAAAAACTTTTTGCATCAAAATAAACATATCATTTTTATATTTATCTATTTATTTATTTGAGAGGCCAGGAGACACAGAGGCAGATGGAGACCATTTCTAATACTGTGTTATTTCCCAAAAGCCCACAACAGCTGGGTGAGGCCAAAGCCAGGAGCCAGTCCCATGTGGGGGACAGGAACTCAATTACTTGAACTGTTACCCACTGCTTCCCAAGGGCATTAGCAAGGAGCTAGATGTGAACTAGCACTCTGTCTGGGATCCAGGCATCCCAAGTGTCATCTTAATCCACTGCACCATAATGCCTTTCCATGATCCTGGGGGCCTTCTGAGAGATTGAATAGATTCAGACAGCTAAGTGAACTTGTCTTTTGCCATGTGATGCTGTGTGCCATGAAGAATGACTTCAGTAGAGGCCAAACCAATATGGTCTTCCTGATCTTGTACTATGAACGCACAGAACTGTGCACCAAAATAAATCTCTGCCCTTTATAAAGTAGTCTGCATCAGGTATTTCACTATAGTGATAAAAAGTTACCTATACATCATCCTACCAAGAAAGACAGCCAAAATATCCAAAATGCAGGGACTTGGGCAGCCTTTGAGGACAGGTTCAGCAGCTGTGTTGCCATGTGAACAGACCATCAGGAATGATAGGATTTAGTCTCCCTGCTGGTGGGCGGGTCACACCATGAGACCACAGAGTAGAGCAAGGACTCAAGTGTCCTGAAAGAGTACTCACAGAAGAAAGGTAACACCATATATATACAAAGAAAAAAAGTAGCAGAGAGAGAACCAAAAAGACAAGTGCCCTGGCAAAGGAAAACCAGGCAGACTCAGTTATGAGAAATAGGACAAAAAGGCAGAACAAAAAGGCCAAGGGCAAGGATAATGGCTACCTCGTCCATTTAGCATCAGTACTGCTCATTCAGACCAAGGCTGTTGGGTATCAGCAGCTGGGATCACGTAGCACCACCTGTAGAGAGGAAGGAGACTGAGATCTGGGCTGCCAGGGGATCTGGTGGTGCTTGATCCTAAGGTCCAAGGAAACAAGAGAGGAACCCAGGCCGGGACACATGGTCATCTCAGAGTTGAGCAAGGCCTCTTCGTTTTCTCTTTAGCCCCTGTCACCTGCGCCTATCAGTTATTTCTTCTATGGTCTTCCCCTTGTTGTTCTGAATTATTTTTAAATCTGATTTCTTGGTATCATTCCTTTCATTTTCCTCTTTTCCCTCCACCTTCTAATGCCCCTTTAATCTGTCTGCCCAACTCTTTCACTATCTCCCTCTTCCCCAAGCCTAGAATTTCCCATTAGTCCCCATACTAAATTCTATAGTTCCTATAATTTAGTGTAGCTATCCAATGAAAACTTAGAACACCAACTTGTAATTTATGGAGGGGATAATTAGAATAAGTTACATTTCCTTCACTCTTCATGAAAAGATGAAAGTAAACAAGTTACTCTCCTTTCACACGCATCAGACGCTTGGGGACAAAAATTCTTCTTTTCTCCAGCAGGTCTGTTATTTTTAATAGAAGAAAAAAGAAACAAAACTCTCTTTTCTTGTTTTAAAATGTTGTAAGTCATCATTTGAAAAAGTATCCCCCAAAATGAAACTATTTCTGCATTGTTGAGTTCCATCATCTCATTGATTTACTATGTTTGTGTTACAGCACAGATAGAGAAGATGAGAATCTGACCCGGTTATAAGTGGTAACAATTATATTCATCTTGACTAGGTTTTTTGAACATCAGAGTTCAAGAAGATGAGCATCTCACCCAATAAGATCTGTGGCCATAAAAGCCCTGGTAATAAAAAGAAAAAAAAATCACTAAACCAATAGTAAGTCCTTGGCATGTATTGTTTTCCTGGCATCGACCACCATTCATTTTAACACAATAAGATCTCATTCCCAGCCAGTGTAAAACATGTAGAATGTGATGATTGCACATTCTTTGTTCACTCAGATCGCCCTGTGTTTTCTGACCTCTAATGCTAAAATTGCTATTGAGGTCTGCATTCTCTATTACCAGCCTGGTATTAGCAAACTGGAAAAAAAAAAAAAAGAAAAACAACCACCTATTTGAGGAATTCATTGTCTGCCATACTGCTTGCATCAAAGAGGCTGAAGAGCTGCCTCATACAGCTCTTACATCACCATCTGTAATACAAAGGAGAAAAGCAGTGTCTCCGAGTTTTCAAACCAGGAAGAGAATATGATTCCATTTATTAGGTGTTCAAAAGCTTTGACAAGAGAGGCTGTCAGGTGCTATCTGCATGTGCCATTGGTGTGCAGGCTGTAGCCATGCAGCCCATGTGAACTGTCACTCTGTAAGTTCAAACCACTGTTTGTAAACCTGCGGAGCAAAAGCCAGTCGTTGTCCTGTTCCCAGGAACATTGCTGAGAAACTGGTGTCCTCACAATTTGACAATGCACTTTTCAGGGAAAGAAGCTTTTCAATACAAATTTATGGACAGCATCTGAACTGGTTTGGACCTGGTGGACCTTGTGTTATTTTACATGATTATTTTGAGGAAATAATAATTCCTAATTTTCCTTCCTCTATAGCAATTCTTTTTTTGTCCACTTCCTTCTCCATTTGACAACCTCCATCCCTACCTCTTCTCTGTAGCCAGTTTTGAGGCTTCTTAAACTCTTTTGTATCATTGATAAAATATATTTATAAAATTGGCAAAACTAAGATAAAATATGCTTCCATGCATTCTATAACACAAGGAGATACAAAAGAAGATCCTAATAAATAGCAAAGAACAACAATGTTTTTGGAGGGAAAGACTATATTACAAAAGATAACAACAGCTCCTGGGGTGAGTGCTGTAGCACCAGGGATTACCCCACTGCACAGTGGACTGTCTGGGCTTGAGTCCTGTCTCCTCGTCAAGCTCAGCTTCCTGTCTATCTGCATCCAGAAAGGCAGCGGGTGATGTCTCACAAAAAACTTGGGTTCCTGACACCGTGAAGGGGGAACTGGACTGGGTTCCAGGCTCCCAGCTTTGGCCTGGCCTAGCCCTTGCTGTTGTTCATTTGGGAAATGAACCAGTAGATTGAAGAGTCTCTCTCTCTCCCTCCCTCCCTCCCCCCCTAACTCCCTCCCTCCCTCCATCCTTCTCTCCCTTCTTCCTCCCCTCCCTCTCACAATCTTCCTTTCAAATAAATAAGTCAATAAATAAATCTTTTTTTAAAAAAATGACACTAGTTATACTAGTTATTTCAAGCTAAATATGTCCTATATGGCAATTCCCACAAAAATCAGAAAAGGTATTTTTCCTCTGTCATGAATCATTACAAAATTGTCCCAGTGTATATATAGAAGGTTAAACAGGCAAGGACCACTAAGAATTTTTTAAATAACAATGAGGAGGAAATTTCTTCAGCACAAATTAACATGTGTTCTGCAGCTACCACAGCGATACCTAGCAAGAATAGGCAGATTAACAATAGCACAAATTATTAGGATACAGATTGCACATTCTGAACATTCTTTTTTTTTTTTTTTTTTTTGACAGGCAGAGTGGACAGTAAGAGAGAGAGACAGAGAGAAAGGTCTTCCTTTGCCGTTGGTTCACTCTCCAATGGCTGCCGCGGCCGGCGCGCTGCGGCCAGCGCACCGCGCTTATCCGATGGCAGGAGCCAGGTGCTTCTCCTGGTCTCCCATGGGGTGCAGGGCCCAAGCACTTGGGCCATCCTCCACTGCACTCCCGGGCCACAGCAGAGAGCTGGCCTGGAAGAGGGGCAACCGGGACAGAATCTGGCGCCCCGACCAGGACTAGAACCCGGTGTGCCAGCGCCGCAAGGCAGAGGATTAGCCTAGTGAGCCATGGCACTGGCCCAGATTGAACATTCTTAATCCAAAAATCTGAACTGCTCAGAAATCTGAAATTTTTGGAATGCCATCATATTGCCACAAGCAAAAAATTTCATACCATAAACGGTTGTTTCATGCACAATATTATTTAAAATAAAATACCTTCAGGGTATATATATTGATTAGTGATGCATATATATGTATATATGATGTATATGAAACACAAATAAATGTCGTGTTTAGACTTGGGTTTCATTCCCAAGATATCTCACTATGTAAATACAAAAATCTGAAATCCAAAAAAAGTCCAAAAACTGGAACATGGCTGCTCCCAGACATTTCTCATAAGAAATCCTCTACCTATAATAAATTCATGCAAGGAGCACCCACGTGTATTTTGTCCATGACTGTTATATTCATCCTGGTATCTCTTCAGTGCTTGGCATGTAGTAAGCATTTGTGTAATGAACAAAGACGTAACACAGTAAAAGTAATAAAAGTTGCATCAGAATATACATATACATATTCACACAACATTAGAGAAAGACAGCATCACAAATCAGTGAAAAACAAATGTTTTATTAAGATAGTGTTGAGAAAATTGTCACTTAGGTAAAGCAATATACTGTTTTAATCATTACCTCACAGGATACATGAATAGAAGCTGACTTCATCTATAATTAAAGTGTAATACAAAAGAATTCATTGTTAAAAGAGAGAAAATATAAGTGACAATAATTTTGATCTTTGAATTAGGGACAACAGCTTCTCAGAAAAAGAGAACAACTTTCCATGGCAAAAGCAACGGCGTTTATCACAAAGGAAGACTTATTTCTAACAGCAGAGTTCAGAGATTCTGTGTGCAGTCATGTGCCTTATGCTCAACACAACTCTGAAAGCAGCCTTCCACGCAGAGATGGGCCCCCGAGACGAGCATCATATCCTTGCTGGGCTCCCATACTCTCTGAGGAATTTTGGTCTCCTAAAGTATATCAGTTAGCAAGATTTTAGAATTTATGTGTCTCATGATATAAGGCTACACTGGGGGAAGGGTAATACCTTCTCTCAAACTCACCTCGATCTTAGATCAGTGGTTCCTGAAGTGAGATGCCCAGACCAGAAGCTTTGACATCACCTGATCCGCACGAGACCCACTGAGTCAGAAACTCTGGGGTAGAACCAACAATTGCATTTTGACAACCCCTCTACATGATGCTGTGAAGCACTCAAGTCTGACAACCATCTGCTCAAATGAGACAAACCATCATCCACATGATATCAGAAGCTACTGCCTCACCTGAGTTCAACTCCACTTTAACCAATATGAGCAAAACATAGCATTTTTACAACCAGTGCTTACATTCTGTCTTTGGACCTTTCAGCCAATCAGTATCTGAAATATACTCTCCATGGATCTACTGCTGCTGTCCTGTGAATTTGTTAAAGTTCAATATGCCCATGATCCAGGATCCTTAAATCATAATTGCAGAGACCATCAACAGCACCTAAGTCCTACAAGTCAAGATGGGCTGAAATGGCTCAACTCTAAATTTTTGCCAATCATGAGCTACCACTAAAGAACGTCCTAGAAGTAAAAGTGAATGCAAGGTGACACTGCAACATTGCTAATACACAAAGAAATGATAAATGATGACAAATGATAGTGACTGTTTCCCCAAAGAACTAAAGGAAGAGAGGAAGGCAGAGATCATATAAATGAGACAGATTTGGAATACTCGTGCTTACTCTTTGTCCAAAAGAGGATCATTTTATCCCCCATGAACACCCTCCACAGATAAATATGACAACTAAGAAAATTCCCGAGTCTTCGAGAGGAAAATTATGTAAGGTTATGAATTGACACCTCACATGGAAGTGAAAATTAAAAGAGCAAATATATAAATGTGGAAGTATTATATCTCTTTAGTAATGGAAGATGGAAAAATAAAATTCAGTTTTTATTTACTAGCTGATCACAGATTGGAAAACATAGCAATGCTAATAGAAATACTAAATGATCACAACTATTCCATGAGGAAATTTGTCAAGCCACATTAAAAGCCTTCACATGTTAAATCTTTCAGCAATTCCTTCCAATAATCCATTCTAAGGAAATGAATGGAAAAAGACTCAAATGAAAACTACTTACTTTAATGTTATTTCCAATGCTATTCATGAATTGCAAGCAATTTTAGTGTCAAATGACAATAAAATGAGGAAAGAGTCAGAAAACTCTTTGTGAAAATGTAGTGCATCAACTGAATATGTATTATGAATTCAAATATATAAAATATAATAGGCATGTGCACATGCTAAAATGTTAATGGTATTCATTCATGGTGAAATATTGCGGGTGATTTTATTTTATTTTCCACACTTTCAAAATTTTCTGTAATGAGGTAAAATTATATTTACCAGAAAAATAGCTTTAAAGGTTATCACATGAAAATTATGTTTGAAACATTTGGGAAACACCTAAAGTGATGTGATCTCTTCTACAAACTACAAAACTCATTTCCTTTTCATGAGTTCTAATGACACAATTGTTCCATTAAATTGAGCATTCATTAACCTTCTATAAGGAAAAGTCCACTTTTTTCAATTGACTTGACTTATAATATGAAATCAGAGGTCTATTTTTATGTCAAAATTCTTTCATTATACATAACTAAAGATTTTTAAAAACATGAATTTATCGGTTGTGGATGGACAAAATGGATATATAAAGTACTTTGGCAATATTTTGTTGTCTGTCACAGCACACCTTCTTATTTCATCAGAATAAATGCAATGTATATGCTATTAGCAATTAGCCCTTCTTTAAATCTCTGTAGTTCAAGATTTCAAATCCTGAAAAATAAGCAAACCAATCAACCCTGTTAATTATTTTCAGAATGGGCAAAGATAAAATAGATTTTACAATCTTATCTGAGAAATACTGTACAAAACAAAGTTTGTGTTAGATGTGATCTTAAATCAGTACCAAAGGTAGACATGAACTTCTATAAAGAATCACAACTGTATTTTTTAGGGTAACTAAGCCATTTCAAAAAGTTTTCCATTCCCTCCCAGACATTGGAGTCTCACCATTTAAATATGATATTCATTGTTTTCATCATACACCTGTCTAGTTCACGGAATGGTGTGCAGTTGATCAATCTTGGACAGGTCTGACCAGGAGCAGATAGTTAATAAACTTGGCATTAAGAATGTAGATACAGATATAAAGCAAGAGAACAGGGACAACGTGTTCAGTCATTGAGAGTGGTCCTCTTATACAAGCCTATGGAGCCTCTACTAGTCAGAGCTAGGAAGAGGTGCAGATAAGCTGATCAATGATATGGTGAACACATGAAATTTAGAAAATGACATAACTAATGAAAAGAATAAGCTGAGCTTATGCATACTTGTGGATGTCCGGCACAGAGCATGGGCCTTGCCTACATGGGACTCACTCAAAGGCCCTCACTTTCCATTCTTGGCAGTGAACAATCCTGATATCCCTACAGAACTTGAATAGACCATTCAAGACTAACATTTGTTGAAATTACAGCTGTGAATTCTAGCATGTAAATACATGACTTTATCTCTCTGTTTTGAGGATTATTGGCATCTCAATTTACCATTTCTGCTACTGAGCCTTGGTCGTTCTCAGATAAATGCTGTCTCCTCTTCTCCCCACTTGCTTTACAGAAGTGGATTGAAAATTAGGTAAACTCATGATCCTGACACTGCTGCATTAAATACCAGCTCTATCGCTTTACTGATGTAGAACTGAGCTGTCATTTAACTTCTCTGTGCTTCATAGTCACCCTCAATGAGACGGGGGTGACAATAACAGTCTCCCACCTCAAGGGGCTGTTTGGAGGATTAAGTGAATCGGCGAATGTTAGCTGTGTCTGGCACATGGCACATTTCATGAGAATATTGGCTGCTGTTATATGTTAGCCTTACACTTGTCCATCTCATCAGAAACTCTTCCTTGGACCTATGAGACCACTTACTGTACATGTAAATCAGCCTATTTTTTGTTTCCTGATCTTTGTTCCAGGAAGAACCATGCAAGTCCGTTACCCACTCTCAGCTCCTTCTTTACTTAAAAAATAATAATTTATTTGCATCTTATTTGAGGGGCGGATGAGAGAGAGAGAGAGAGAGAGAGAGAGAGGATCTTCCATCTGCTGATTCACTTCCCCAAATGCCCATGGCAGCCTTAGCTAGGTCAGGTCAAAGCCTGAAGCCTAGAACCCTATCCGGGTCTCCGAAGGAGGAGGCTAAAACTCAGCTTTCTCTGGTTGCCTGAGAATGTTTGTGGCTTAGAAGGCTGACCTTGGAGTGGGAGGGGCTGGGTAGAACTGAAGAGTGTCCAGATTTTATTACGCAGTAAAGACAACTGGTTTCTGGGACTCTGATCACAGCATCGGCCTCCCTTACTTTCACCTGCAGCTGCCATCCCCCATTCATTTATAACGCCACCCCTACATCAGTCAGTTTGTTCTAGTCACTACCTGTTCATGATGCATTTAAATAAGAAAACATTTTTTCACAGATGTTCATCACCAGGCTTTCTATTGCTTTTATTTTTTGATTTATTTATTTGAATAACTACCATGATTAATTAAAGTGTTGTTTGTACAGAATAGTGAAAAATTTGTTAATACTCTTTGAAAATATTATGATGTTGTCATCTTTATTACCTGAAAAAAAATTGAAAGAAACTATCAGAGGATATACTCTTTAGGATCATTGATCTCTAAAAAAATGCCAAAATATTTAGCATATAAGAAAACACATTGGTTAATTTTACTATCTCAATAGCATATAGCAGAGTGAGTTAGCAAAAGTTGTAACAAACTTAAAGAGTGAACACTCTAGGGACCCCCACTGTGACATAGTGGGTGAAGCCACTACCTACAATGCCAACATCTCTTTTTGGTGCCAGTTCATGCCCTGATTGCTATACTTCTTTTCTTTTCTTTTTTTTTAATATTTATTTATTTATTTGAAATGCAGAGTTACAGAGAGACAGAGGAAGAGAGACAGAGGTCTTCCATCTGCTGGGTCCCTCCTCAGATGGCCACAATGGCCAGAGCTGTGCTGATCTGAAGCCAGGAGCCAGGAGCCAGGAGCCAGGAGCCTCCCTGGGCCTCCAACACGGGTTCAGGGGCCCATGGACTTGGGCCATCTTCTATTGATTTCCCAGGCCATAGCAGAGAATTGGATCGGAAGTGTAGCAGCTGGGACTCAAAACTGTGCCCATATGGGGTGCCAGCACTGCAGGCAGCGGCTTTACCTGCTATGCCATAGTGTTGGCCTTTGCTATACTTCTGACACAGCTCCCTGCTAATGATCTGGGAAAAGCAGCTGAGGATGGCCCAAGTGCTTGGGTCTGTGCCACCCACGAGGGCGACCCAGATGAAGCTCCTGGCTGCTGGTTTCAGCCTGGCTCTTCTCTGGCCATTGCAGGCACTTGTGGAGTGAACTAGTGAATGAAAAATCTCTTTCTCTTTCTCTCTCCACCTCCATAACTCTAACTTTCAAATAAATAAATAAATTTTAAAAATAAACATTTAAATAACTATCATAAAATTATGATATGACACCCTGTGATTATTCAGTAAATATGATTATCCTAGATCCTTAAGTAAACCACTTCTTTCTAGGATGATGGGAATGACCTCAAATTAGATTATGTTGCTGATTGTACAACACTAAATATAATAAAAATCCACTGAATTATACACAGAATGAATGAATGTTACACTGCAAAATCTATGTTCCAAGTTTTTTTTTAAAAAAAGATTTATTTATTTATTTGAAGGTCAGAGTAATAGAGGGGGAGAGGCAGAGAGAGAGAGAGGTCTTCCACCCGATGACTTACGCCCCAGATGGGCCCAACAGCCAGAGCTGCATCAATCCAAAGCCAGGAGCCAGGAGCTTCTTCTGGGTCTCCCACATGGGTGTAGGGGCCCAAGCACTTGGGCAGCTTCTACTGCTTTCCCAGGCCACAGCAGAGAGCTGGATGGGAAGTGGAGCAGCCGGGACTCGAACTGGTGCCCATACAGGAATCAGGCACTGCAGAAGATTTCACCCGCTAGGCCACAGCACCGGCCCCTCCAAGGTCATTTTTTAAAGGAAAGAAAATACAGCGGAAAACAGAAGTGTCAGTGAGGTTTTCAAAGATCCCCTCATTCCTAACCATCACTTGCTGGCTGATGAAACCAGGCTCAGGAGAACTAGGTAATGTGAACCAGGTAATCTGGCTTAATCCTCACAGCAGGCCTCTGGGTCAGTGTTGCTCTCTTTGCCTAATAGACAAAGACAGCTCCTGCTGAAGTTACCTTGATCTGAAGCGCAGGAGCAGGAGCCAGGAGGAAAACCCAGATTTCTTTGACTAGACTCCAAAGCACATGCTGTGTTCTACAATTTCCTTAATTCTGGGCACCCCATTGAATCCTAATTTTAAAATTGGATTATTAGTTCAAATCCTTGCCTAAATAGCATTTGAATAAGCAGTTTCTTGAGAAACCAAAACGTGTTTGATGTCTGGAGTAACAGATAAGCAAATTGAAAATCCGAAGAAAGCCCAGAGGATGTCTTTGTTCTGCTCCTGGGGGCTCTGCTCTGGGAGGTGCTGGGAGGGGTGGTGTCCTTCAAAGGCGTATTGTCAGGCCATGCAGGCTGCCAGGGCTTCTCAGAGGGAAATCCGCAGCCATGAGACACGCGGCTAAACTGCTGAGCTGGCAGTATATTCAATAAGGCAAATCCACAAGAATAAAACAACAGTCTTCACCAGTGTGTCTTTCACAGAGTGTCAGACACCTTCCCTAGGAATGGGCAGGCCTAAGGGTTCGAAAACCTTCCTTTGACACAGTCGTGTTTTATATTTGTTTTTCCCTCCGTTTGGAATATTTCCCCTACCCCTTTCTAAGTTTTGCATCTTCAGTTCTCTGCTTCAAAGCCATTATTTGGGGGAATCCTTTTGAAAGTTGTTTTAAAGATTTATTTATTTATTTGAAAGACGGCATGACAGAGGGATGTGGGGAGACAGAGAGAAGGCGATCTGCCACCCACTGTTTCACACACCAGATGCCGAAGGCCAAAGTCAGGGGTCAGGAAATCCACCCAGGTCTCCCACAAGGATAGCAGGGGACCTCGTATTGGGCCATCTTCTGCTGTTATCCCGGGTGCATTAGCAGGGAACTAGATCATATGTGGAGCAGCTGGGATTTGAACCAGAGCTCTTATATGAGATGCTAGAATCTCAAGAGGCAGCTTTAACCTGTTGTACCACAAAGCCGGCCCCTTGAGTTATCCTGACAGACCTGCATTCAATCCCAAGTGGGTTAAGTAGTTGCTGTGTACTCACTGAGTCATTGTAGATGTAAGCATAGTTGCCCAATGAGGAAAGAGACCTGTCAACCACATGTCATTACTGAATCCCCGACAGTTACCCCAGCACAAGAAAAACAGTAGACACCAGATAATGACTAAGTGAGAGAATGGCCTATTCTTATGGGAGATCCTGGAGATTTCAAATTCTTATTTTTTTATTACAGAATGAAATCCCTATCTATAAATTGATATGTATAGATATTTGAGGAATAAATATATATAAACAATTTTATAATGGTGTGGCAAGTGCTGTATTTAAGGCATATGCAAGGTACACTAGGAACAGAAAGTTGATTTACTCTTTATAGTCTCTCTCGTTACAATAAATAATTAACATTTATAATATGGGCCAACCAAGCAGTAGGGAGGATTTAGTGAGACAAAGACTCAAGAATATTCATTTCCCATTAGATATGTTATGCTACCAATTCAGCACCTGCACTCCATGATCCCAAGAATAATGAATTTGCACAGATCAAATGAGCTAAGAGAGTAGCTGTATCTCCACATTAAAAATGTGTACTTACCCTATATTTAGGTTCCTGATCCATGACCTACATGGAAGTCCTGAAACTATGAAATTACTAGAAGAAAACAAGGAAAAAGCACTTCAAGACATGAGTACAGGCAAAGGCAAAGGTTTTTTGGACAATACTTCAAAAGTATAAGCAACAAAAGCAAAACTAGACAAATGGGATTATCTAAAACTTGGGAGCTTTTATATAACAGAGGAAAACAATCAGCAGACTAAGAAGATGGCCAACAGAAGGGAAGAATATTTTTGAAAACTGTTCATCTGACAAGCAATTTAATTCCAGAATACATAAGGAACTCAAACTACTCAATAGCAAAACAAACTAGATAATCCAATTAAAAATGAGCAATAAATTTGAACAGTAACTTGCAAGCGACCAAGTATATGAAAACATGCTCAACATCACTAATCATCAGGGACATGCAAATCAATACCACAATGAGATGTCATCTCACCCCAGTTAGAATGGTTATTATCAAAAAGACAAAGAAATGATCAATACTGGAGAGGATGAAGAGTTTCCCTTTATATATTGTTAGTGGGAGTGTAGGATAGTACAAACATTTTTGGAAAATAGTGTAGATGTTCTTGAGAAAAACTCTAAAATAGGTCCACCATAAAATCCAGTAACTTCACTACTGTGTGTATACTCAAGGGAAGTGAAACCAATTTGTTAAAGAGACATCAGCACTCCCTTGTTCATTGCAGCACTATTTTTTTTTTTTTTGACAGGCAGAGTTATACAGAGAGAGACAGCGAAAGGTCTTCCTTCCATTGGTTCACCCCACAAAGGGCCGCTAGGGCCAGCGCTGCGCTGATCCGAAGCCAGGAGCCAGGTGCTTCCTCCTGGTCTCCCATGCGGGTGCAGGGCCCAAGCACTTGGGCCATCCTCCACTGCACTCCCAGGCCACAGCAGAGAGCTGGCCTGGAAGAGGGGCAACCGGGACAGAATCCGATGCCCCAACAGAGACTAGAACCTGGGGTGCTGGCCCCGTGGAGTGAGCTGCGGCGCCTGCCCATTGCAGCACTATTTACAATAGCTAAGAAATGGGATAGACTGATTCCAATTATCAGCGAATGAATGGAGAAAACAAAATGAGGTCTTTACACATAATGGAATATTGTTCACCTGTTAGAAAAGAGGAAATCATGCTGTTTGTTATAACATGGAGAGAACTGGAGGGTATTATGTTAAACAAAGTAAGCTGGAGGGAGACAAACACCACATGATCCAATCATGTGGGAAAAAATAAGTTGGGGCCGGTGCTGTGGCATAGTGGGTAAAGCCGCCGCCTGCAGTGCCAGCAGACAGTGCTGGTTCTAGTCCCAGCTGCTCCTCTTCTGATCCAGCTCTCCATTACGGCATAGGAAAGCAGTACAAGATGGCCCAAGTCCTTGCACTCACATGCACCCATGTGAGAGACCAGCAGGAAGCTCCTGGCTTCAGCTTGGCACAGCTCCATTGCGGATAATTGGAGAGTGAACCAGCAGATGGGAGACCTCTCTCTCTGCCTCTCCTCCTCTCTCTGTGTAACTTTCAAATAAATAAATGAATCTTACAAAAACAAAAGTAAATCACACTGAAGTACAGTCTATAGAAGCTAGGAAGAGTAATAAGAGGTGGATAGCGGGTGCCTAAGCATAGCCATGGTAGTAGTAGTTCCAGTGTTCTATAATACAGTAAGGTAACTACATATGCAACAATAAATTCCACATTTCAAAATAGCTGGAGGAGATGAGTTTGAAGGTTCCCAATACATAGAAAGAGTAATATTTGAGGACATAGAAATGCTAATTATCCTGCTGATTGGATCATTACACATTTTTATATTTGTGAAATTGTAATATTATACCCCATGAATATAAATATTATACACTAAATTAAAAATAAAAATGTTTACCTATACAAATTCCCAATTTCACACATATAAAGGACAAGCCATGGTTCTTCATGAGCTTTCTCCTCACCCCAACCCATTCATCCAGCCCACTGAGTGACTACACGTGGTGCTAGAATATAGACTTCTAGAGAGGATATTGGATCTTATCACTATAGAATTTGTAACATCTTCCTGAAAGCTTCTCTTTCGAGGACAGGCATGTCCTGGACATTGCTCGTCCCCCAAAACATGTGGAGGCCACAGGGACACTAAAAATTTGCTGAGGTTCTGTCAGCTACATGGTGTCTCCCTTTGATCCAATGTCTCACCCTGGGGTCCTACAGGTGAATCTGCAGATTCCAACTAGAACAAGAGTCAAACGTGTAGCATTTGTCTACAGTCCTGGCACCACAAGAGGAACACCAGCTATCCTGCTACACTTTACAGCAGCCCAGTGAAGTTATGTTTCTCACTGGACACTGGAGCTAAAGAGCCACAGCTAATAAACAGAGGCTCTACCATTTCATCCAGGACTGAGACTTGGCAGTGGTCTTTTCTGTATGTGCACCTTCCAGCCCTTTCTTTTTATTCTCCATGAAGTCTGCCATCAGGAATACCAAGAGGCAGACCAGACTCCAACATTATTTTTACATTTTTCACAAAAGTTGCAACAAAACTCATTTTAAAAACCTACACATAGAAATAAAGTGACTCTGAAATGTTAAATGAGATATTTTTTAAATCTAGGTTTTTGAAGCAGGCATTTTTAAAAAGATTTATTTATTTATTTGAAAAGCAGAGTTACAGAGAGGCAGAGGCAGAGAGAGAGAGAAAGGTCTTTCTTCTATCCTCTGGTTCTCTCCCCAAATGGCCACACCAACTGATCCAAAGTCAGGATCCTGGAGCTTCTTCCAGGTCTCCCACATGGGTTCAGGGGCCCAAGGACTTGGGCCATCCTCTACTGCTTTCCCAGACCATAGCAGAGAGCTGGATCAGAAGTGGAGTAGCTGGGACTCAACCCAGCATCCATATGGGATGCCAGCACTGCAGGCTGTAGTTTTTATTATTATTATTATTATTATTATTATTATTATTTGACAGAATTAGACAGTGAGAGAGAGATATAGAGAGAAAGGTCTTCCTTCTATTGGTTCACCCCCCAAATGGCCACCACAGCCGGCGCTGCACCAATCCAAAGCCAGGAGCCAAATACTTCTTCCTGGTCTCCCATGTGGATGCAGGGCCCAAGCACTTGGGCCATCCTCCACTGCCCTCCTGGGCCACAGCAGAGAGCTGGACTGGAAGAGGAGCAACCGGGACTAGAACCTGGCACCCATATGGGATGCCGGGGCCACAGGCGGAGGATTACCCAGTGAGCCACGGCACCGGACCCCAGGCTGTAGCTTTTTCCTCTAAGTCATCACACCAGCCCCAAGACAGGCATTTGACCTAGCAATTAAGCCACCACTGCAGACATCTATATCCCATTTCAGAGGGTCTAGGTTTGAATCCTCATTCCATTACTGATTCCAGCTTCCTGCAATGGCAGCCGATGATGGCCCAGGCAGTTGGTCTCTGCCACCATGTGGCAGCCCCAGATTGAGTTCACGGTTCCTGGCTTTGGCCTGGCTCAGGCCCAGAATCAACCACATCAAGCAACTGGGGTGTGAACCAGTAGATGGGGTCTCTCGCTCTCTCTGTCTGTTTCTCTCTCTGTTTGCTTCTCAAACAACAACAAAAAAATAAAATAAAATTGTTTGTTTTTTTTTTAGTTTTTTGACAGGCAGAGTGGACAGTGAGAGAGAGAGACAGAGAGAAAAGTCTTCCTTCGCTGTTGGTTCATCCTCCAATGGCCACCGCGGCTGGCGCGCTACAGCCGGCACACCGTGCTGATCCGAAGCCAGGAGCCAGGTGCTTCTCCTGGTCTCCCATGGGGTGTAGGGTCCAAGCACTTGGGCCATCCTCCACTGCACTCCCTGGCCACAGCAGAGAGCTGGCCTGGAAGAGGGGCAACTGGGACAGAATCCGGAGCCCCAACTGGGACTAGAACCCGGTGTGCCGGCGCCGCAAGGCGGAGGATTAGCCTAGTGAGCCGTGACGTAAAATTGTTTTAAAACCTTATTTTTTATATTGTTTAGGATTGGGTTATTAACAACTGAATTATTAACTTTTCTAGAATGACCAATCTGTTTTTCAAGCAAATTGATTCTTTGAACCACAGTACAAATGTATAACTGGTTTAACAGATTTATCAAGCATCTTAGAGCAAGTGTCTTATGAACATATATATAATAGTTTTCTAAAGGAGGAACTTCAATATCAGCCAAAGGAATAATCACTACAGAAGAAAAAAAAAATGGGCAATTCATTCTAAGTAACTTCATGGTTTCCATGACAACCACAATTAGTACCATTTAACAAGGAAACAATGGATTTACTGGCGGCTCAGAACAGTAGTCATTACATGTCTTCTAATTTATTTCTACCATGAGAAACACAAAGAGATAATTGAAAACGGGGCTGTGATGGCTCTTGTGCAGGCGCTTCAGTATTTTTGAGGCAGTGAGGCGATCCCATCATTAACATAAACAATATTGATTGTGTGGGCTGCACGTTGACGGAGATAAATGTCTGCTTCCAAATGTCATCTGAACACCTACCACCACCCCGACTCCATTACTCTCTGCGAGAAAGAAGGACTGACAAGGGCTTTGTTCCAAAATGACTCAAAGACAAAAGGGATTCCCTGATACACCTTTATTTTTGGTTGGGTGGATCGCTTTGAATTACAGAGGTTAACTAAAGGCAAATCAATAGGCCAGAGCTGTCAGCATTTCATGATGAGGCCCATAAAACCTTTCTGAACACCCTTTTCTCTTGACTTTGCTTTTGAGAATGAGGAAATATGGCCACATCAATTCGGAGCATATAAACGTGGCTGTGATTACTGCCTGCCCGTGGCTGAGTCAGCACGGAGTTACGGCTCTGGAGTAATGGGCTGTGACAGCCTCGGCTTTCCTGCAGGGACGTGTGTTGTTGCAATGCCCTCAACTGTTGGCAAATTGTATACCTTGGCCTTCTTTATCTATCTGGTACTATTTTGGGGGGTTTTCTAGTGAGTCACAATTAATTTGCTCCCCCAATTTTTCCCTGTGAAGTAAGAATAGAGAGAAAAGCAACATGTCTATGCAATTTTGGTTATGATAATGGCTGCCTAGCATTGATTGCCCAAGAGCACTTTGCAAGCATTTTCGCATTTAATCCTCACAATAACCATATGAGGAAAATATTACTGTTATTATCCTCATTTTTACAGCTCCAGGGACCTCACTCCAGAGAAATGGCAGCCCCAAATCCCACAGCCAGTTCATGGCCATGTGAGGGTTGAAATCTAGCAGCCTGTCTCAAGGCTGGTATTACAATAATGGGATTCCAATTGCTGAAGTCTGATAGCCCAGTAATTCTCTAATCCAAATAGACACTGTTAATTCCACACAAACCAATGAGACTGCAATGTGTCCATCTGGCTTTTCTTTTTTAGGGATTTATTTGTCCTGGGAGGCAGAATGATGCAATGTTAAAAAAAAAAAAAAAAAAGGAAAGGAAACCACAGGGTCCCAGTCTGAGAGTTCAGCTCTGTCCCCACCTGCTGGATAACCTTGGGCAAGCTTCTGGATCCTTCTGAACTTAAGTTTCCTCAAGTATAACATGCAGCCCACAGAACTTTGAGGAACCCGAGCAATGGCATTATTAAATGTTTTCATAGGTAATGGGTGTTCCGAACATAGAGCTGATAATCCTTCCGAGCTTCTAAAACCAGATCCTTCAGATCCATCTCTGAGCCCAGGTGCTCTGGCTGCCCCAGCAAGCAAAGGTTTTGTTTTGTATTAATAAAATTCAAGCTCTCTATATGCTTCTGAATCTTGCTGTTGGAATGGAAAGAGACATATCTTTTAAGAGAGAAAGATGGGGAGAGACAGACAAACAGACAGAGAGCTTCCATTTGTTGGTTCACTCCCCTCATGCTCAAAATAACAGGAGCTGGGTCAAGCCATTGTCAATTACTCAATCTAGGTCTCCTACGTGAAAGGCAGGGACCCAATTACTGAGGACATCACTACACCTCCTAGGGTCTGCATTAGCAAGAAACTGGAGTCAGACACTAGACCCAAATTGAACCCAGCTGCTTGGATTCGGGATACTGGATGTCTTAAACATTGTCTTCATCACTATGCCAAATCCCAACCCCCTCCTTTCCTTTTCAAATGAAGAAACTTATATAGATATCTTTATGCACAATGATATCAGGAAAGATTCTGAAAGCCAAGGAGCCCATCATTTCCTAATATGGAAACTACAGTCATGAAAAGGTCAACCTACACAAACAAGATGGTTCAAGAAGAAAATGAATTGCGGTCTGAGACTTCACCACTAGGTGCTGCCTGGCCTGGAGCGTACCAGCTGCAGCTAGGACCCTGGAGGTGTGCAGAACACAACTAAAGGAGCTAAAGGGGGCTGCTGGCAGTATCCGTGTCACTGCAAAGAAACAGCGGGGCTCTTTGGATGCTGATACAGTGGACAGAGCCTGAGCAGTCCTGGGACAGCAGCGTGAACTGCCAAGATGCTCTGGCCTCAAAATAGCCACGCTTCTTTCCCATGCCTGAGATGACTTTTCCGGAAATTAAGGTTCTTGTTCACTGAAAAATGCACCCTGTTTCCAATAAAGAGGCACATGAGAGCCTGGACCCCTTAGCTCGCACACAGTCTCCCCTGTGAAACGAGGGGACTGGCACAGAAACCACCTTTGCCTGAGACAGAGTCTTAAGATTCCAGGGCTTCCCAGAGAAACATGGGCCTAGGTGCCTTACAAATCTGTTCAGATCTCAAGCACTTTAAAATGGGGATTTATGTCTTGGGTTTTACCCTTCTTTCCTCCATTTCAAAAGTTCAGGAACTTGAAACTCAACATATGGATGTCTCTGAAGTCCCTTGTACTTATTTTGAAATGGCATCTTTATTTTTGAAAAATGAACCAAATTCACAACTTTGACCTTTAGTGTCTGTTCAGTGATGTCAGTTACCTTGGAAACTGGGAGGTAAAACACAAACAGAACAAGGATGCATTTGGTAAATGGAATTTACATTTTTACACATACATATAGACAGACACACCAACACTTGCACCCACACATACCCACCCATACAAAGTGTCTCCAAATTCAGCAACATTTTTGCATTATGAAAAAACAATGTATGGATTTCAGCAATTTGTTTGATTTTGAATTTTAAAACTTAAATAATTTCAAAAATATTTTGACCCCAAACAAACCTATCTTTTAATTCTATTTTTCCACAAATTCTTAAAGTCCCCACATATGTATGTACATGTACATATATACATGCATACTGATGCACACATGTGTGTACATGTACAAGCGTACAACAACACACATATCCAGACATGTAAACACAAGGCTTATATACACATTGACACAGACATACACAGCGACATTGACACATAGGTGTGTATGCAGTCATGGGTACAGTTGCTCCTGTGAGTCGCTGGAGTGTTTCCACACTTGCACTATTAACCAAACCACAAGGACTTTGAGGCAGTGTTTTGAATGAGCACATTTCATCTACTCTGCACTCAGATGGCTATCCTCGAAGAATGCCCCCCTCTAGGCAAAGTCTGACTTTGCATGATCCAGTCCTCTTTGTGGCATCTGTTTTTGTTACCGAAGAATCGCAGTGATTTCTGTCTAGAGTGAAGTTTCGGCAGGATACTATATATATCAGGAAAACCATTGCCTTCTTTTCCTTTCTTTCTATCACCAAGGGGACTTTCCAATAATGTTGTTTAGATTCTGAGTCTTAAGGAAAACAGCTTTGGAACTGAGCTTTTAAGTGTAGAGCAGATGCTTGGGAAGGGGCTACAGCAGGTCGGGTGTGCAGTGACAGCATACAAGCGGGACATCTGCTACTGAGCATCGCCGCACACAGGCATTTTCCTTACAACTTCTAAGCCCATAACGTTCTTCCGTGGAGACATTCCTTCCACGGGGTGGGGGTGGGGGCAACTGAAAAAGTTGATGGTATGCTCCGGTTTCTCTTCACCACTTAAAAATCTTTCCTTTTACTAAAAGCTGATGGACAATGCATATTATGAAAAGCATATCCATGGATTTCTTTTTTTGCCAAAATAAATGCCTCTCTTAGTTCTGTGTTTCTGTAAACATTATGGAATATTCTCAAAATGTTATTGCCTCTCGATTTTAAAATCAATCATTACAAATAGGGTGGGTGCTTGTCAAGGTTAAGACATCCCTTAGGATGTCCTCACCCCCTAATGGAATACCTGGGTTTCAATTCCGCCTCCACTCCTGATCCCAGTTCCTGCAAATGCACACCCTGGTGGCGGCAGGTGATGCTCAAGTACTTGGGTTCCTGCCCGTGTGGGAGACCTACATGGAACTCCCAGCGCCTGGCTTCAGCCTGACTCAGCCTTGGCTGTTGCAGACATTTGAGAAGTGAGCCAGTAAATGGGAGATCCCTCTCACTCACTCGCTCTCTAGCTCACCATCTTTTTCTATGTTTTTCAAATGAATTAAATGCAAAAATAAATCATTTTGAATAATTTAGTCCTTTTTTCTTTATGTAATCATATTAAAATAATAATCTAACCTCTGTAAACGTCCCCAATATCAACTCCCATTTCTCCTCCCTCGTACTGATTGGGAAACTATCCTAAGTGATTGAGAATTAGGGTCTAGAAAGTTTATCTAAAAAAGAAAAAAAACAAACAATAAGCACAATAAAATACCCACCTCTTGCCTGAGCAAGAAGAAACTGGAAATCTACCCCTAGGGAAGCAGTGTTTTCATTCTTCACTGCAGATACACTGGTTAGTGAGTATGCGGACTTTCTTTTGAATGCAGGGCATGTTTTCAGATTAAATAAACTTTATTGTCCTTGTGCTGAAGAAGGTTAGAGTTTAATAGAAGAAAATATATATGTATATTTGGTAATACCCAGAAAAGGTGGAAGTGTGCTGACATTTAAAAACCTCTTCATTTTAGCTCTTGAATTCTCTGTTGGCAGCATCATAATTCCTGCAGCAGAAACTATGACAGCCAAACAAAGGATTAAGGCTGTTTGTGGAAAAGCAGCAGCAGTTGAATTCATAAGCAAGAGGAATTCAATATACTTGTAAATGCCTCTCACAATAGAAAACAAGGGAGATAAAACTCCCAGAAATAGAACTATTTATTTCTCTAAGATTACTTGAATTCTATAAGTGGAGAAGTCTTTTTATTTGCTGCTTGCCAGTTGCCATCTTGGATTTTTACCACATTAGAGAACAATTCTTTTGGGTGTTCATTTTTAATGTGTTATAAAAAATATTAGAATACATCTTAAATTTTAAAAGAATATACCACTCTCCTAACACAATTATTTCCAGTTTTGTTTGCTCTTTCTCAGTCATTTTCATGTTTCATGCTTATTCTTCACAAAACTATAAATATAGAGCCAATGAATTCTTACAAATGAATCCATGTATGAGATCATTAATTTTGTTCCAATTTCTAAGGAGACTTTATAGATATTATGAATGGCTGCATAATATTATACAGAATTAACATACAGGATCATTATTCTAAATTATTACTTAGTGACAAACATTTAATTTGTTTCCTTTTTTACTAATATAAATAATCCCACAATAAATATGATCAAACAAATATAGCCATTTTCTTCTGTTGAAATGTTTTGTCTGGATATTTTTCCAAGGAAGTGATATTGCTGAGTCAAATGGCATGTTTTTATGCTTGACTGATAGTGGTATATTGCTTTCTTAAAATATCCTTCTTGGGACCAGCAGTTAAGACAAGAAGTTAGGACCCCCACATCCTGCATTAGGGTGCCTGGGTTCAATTCCTATATCCAGTTCCTGACTCCAGTTCCTTATTAATACAGACCCTGGGAAGCAATGGTGATGGCTGAAGTAACTGAGCTCCTGATATGTTTGTGGGAGACCCGGATCACATTCCAGCCTCTTGGCTTCAGGCCTGGCTCAGTTGTAGCCCACCATTGGCCAAGGTTGGTGCTTGGGGAGTGAACCAGTGAATTGAAGTGCTCTCTTTGTTCACTCGCATTCTCTCTCTCTCTCTCTCTCTCTCTCTCATACCTTCCCATCTGAAATTTTAAAAATAATTATTTTTAGGCCAGCGCTGTGGCTCACTAGGCTAATCCTCCGCCTTGCGGTACCGGCACACCGGGTTCTAGTCCCAGTTGGGGCACCGGATTCTGTCCCGGTTGCCCCTCTTCCAGGCCAGCTCTCTGCTGTGGCCCGGGAGTGCAGTGGAGGATGGCCCAAGTGCTTGGGCCCTGCACCCCACGGGAGACCAGGAGAACCACCTGGCTCCTGCCATCGGATGAATGCAGTGCGCCGGCTGCAGCGCGCCAGCCGCAGTGGGCATTTGAGGGTGAATCAACAGCAAAAGGAAGACCTTTCTCTCTTTCTCTTTCACTGTCCACTCTGCCTGTCAAAAAAATTTAAAAAAAGAAAAAAATTATTTTTAGGAAATTATTAAAATTGACCTTGTCATTACCATATGTGTGTCCATGATGTTCATTTCCAAATTCATGTAGCTTGGAGTATACTGGGGCAAAGTGAATGAATATGGAAGAGGGAGGCACTGGAAAGAATTGTAGTCAATATTTAATAAAGGTTGGCTGAATGAATGAATTGGTAAATAAACAATTCCTTTTCAAATGCTCAACTCTTTTCCTGGAAGAGAAAATTGCCTGGAAGGAAGCATTTGTCTAGCAAAATGAGTGCCTCCACTCTCTTCCAAATCTTGGCTCAACAATAGAGCGAGCAGTAGCTCCCTATTAGTTTAAAAGTGGAAATAAGATGCTTTCTTCCATGTGATTTTTTTTTATAATTGAGGATGAACTGCCTTAATACCACTACCATAAGGACAATACACTTTATCATCATTTCCAGTCTTTAACTGAATCCATTTGTAAGGCAATTACCTGTCTACTATTGATTGGCCATCTGCTTCTCTAGTAATTACATGAATGTATCACTTAGCAACTGGATGCATTCTTCCCCCATGTTTCCATAGAAATACAAGATTGAAAACAATGAGGCCTTCTCCTCCTACAGACACAAGCTCTGTGCACATGTATATGAACAGTGTGTCTGTGGACCCTTTTTACCCCGTCTGCTGTGGTAAACATGGGGAAAGGATATTTATGTTTCATGGATGTGTCATATTAACAACAGTGACAACCAGAGATTGGGCATGACTATTGGCCTGACACAACAACTCACTAACACTTCAGATGTAGCATTTCATTTAATCCATACAACAATCCTAGTTATTCCTAACTAGGTAGCTTTATATCACTTAATGATAAAGAAACCAAGGCTTAGAGAGAGTCATTTCCCTGTGGTCTTACAGGAAATGACAGCAACGAAGCTCTAAAAGAATTATTTACTCAAAAGCTCATGTTCTTGACTTTGTACTTCAAAGTGATCACAAAGTCAGTCCATTTCCTACTTGGGCAACTTGGTGTTTTATGAACAATCAGTATTATTCTAACCATGTAGAGGAGATCCTGGAGTGTCCTTGGCTTCCCCTGTGGATCTGCCTCTCTTCCACAAGCAGCCCCTCCAAACACTTCCCTGCTCTCCCTTACGTACCTGGCTGAGAGCCTTCTGGGACGGCCTGGGACCTGAGAAACACCCAGGTCCTGGCTGCAGTTGTGCTTCCCTTTCCAGGGAGTCTTTTAGTCGAACAATTATTAAGTTAGGTGTGGATCACCACACTTAGATGATCCACAACCATCTCAAACTCAAAAGTTTCAAAATTAAACTCACATTTTTTTTTTCATTTTGACCCTTTTTATACCTTCAAACTGTCTCTTGTTCAGTGACTCAGCTTCTGTGAATGTCATTGAATGTCATTGCCAGAGGCCAGTTTACTCAATAATGTCTGGTGCCTGTGATTCATCTATGATTCTTCTTCCTCATCTGCCCATGCAGCCAATCAATCACCAAGCTAATTATCACTCCTATCCTTCCTCTTACCTCCATCTCTAGGCTGTCATGCCCATGTCTGCTCTCGCTCAGGGCAATTTATTGTGTCACAGTACTGCAACTGAAGGATCTCTCTAAAATACAAATGTGGAGGCACGTGCTAGGACACAAGTTAAGACACCCACATCCCTACTGGAGTTCCTGGCTCCGGCTCCCGACTCCAGCTTCCTGCCAAGTAAACTCTGGGAGGCAGCAGATAATGGCTCAGGTCACTGGGTCCCAGTCACTCATGTAGGAACCTACACCGAATTCCTGGTTCCCAGCTTCAGCTCCAGCCCACATCATTGCAGGTGTTTGAAGAGTAAACCCATAAATGGGAATTAATTCTCAATCTCTCTCTCTCTCTCCCTCTCTCTTTTTCTCCCAATTTCACCTCCATCCCTCACTCTTGAATAAATAAACTTTGAAAAATTAAAAATAAATAAACAAAATTTACATCTGCCTTTTTCTCTTCCCTGCCAAAATACAATATTCTTAGAATGAACCCTCAATTCCATTCTCAGACCCACACGGCTTTTGTACCTGGTTTCTGTATATTTCTTTAGTCTCATCTTTGGAAATAAATCACTCTCCTACATTCTGACCACACTGATTCACTTCTCGTTCCTGAATAAATCCTCTTCTCTCCAGGTTATTGTCCTGCTGTTCTTCAGTCCACCACTGCCCAGCTACCCACTCTTTCTAGCTCACTAACTCCTATCCATTTCAAAACTCAACATTAACTCCATCATTTGGGGCACGTCTGATTGAGCATGTCCCAAATTGTACATCTCTTCCCTCTCTTATTCCCACTCTTATATTTCCAGAGTCAATGGAAACTCCATTTGTTGGATAACTGATTGGCTGACTAAATAAGAAGTTTGGAGCTGCAAGAAAGCATATTACACTTAGTCATTTTTTTTCCTGGTTTCAAATAATTTATTCTTCAGATCTGTTTCTTCATCTTAACCATATGAAGTGACCAAGAATTTGCAAACAGTTCTTACAGTTGCAGTGAGGAGATGTGAGTTTCATAGGTATGGATGGGGTCTGAGAAGAAGAAACACAAATGCTTTCTAGCAGTGACTCACCCAAAAATACATGCTTTAATAACCTTAAATGCACAAGTAGTTAAGAAAGAGGTTATCAATGGTAGGGAGGTATTGATACTGGTACAAATATCTGCACATGAACTCTTGACTCTTGCATGTACCATGACAGTAGAAGGTTCTCCAACCCAGCTCTACATTGGTGAAGGGAGACCGTGATGTGAAAGAGCTCTCTCATTCACCATCAATTCCATTTCCAACCATGAAAGCTGGGTCTCCACATTATCATCCTTAAAGCTGGTTTAAATCCTTAAACTGGTCCCTACAAGATCTGCTTCTGCAATTTCAATGAAAACCCTACTCCTTAAATGTTCTGCTCCAAACCTTGCCTCTAGCTCTCAGAGCCTCACGTTTTGGAAACTGCTGTTCTCCTTCACCTGGGATAACCTTCTCTAGGCTCCTTCTTGTCAGGTCTCTCTGGGCCTGGCTGAGGACTTTACTCACAGAATGCCTTCTGTGATCGCTGGAGCTGGGGTCCAGCTTTTCCTGCACTGATATTTATCACGCTCTACTATATCGTTGCCCTACTTCCAGGAATGTCTGAACCCACTGCCAGTAATAACAAGAATGAACATTAATAAATGCTAATTATGTGACAAGCATTTTACCGAACTCCTCACATGCAATCTTCACCGAAGTGCTAGCAATCCCTATACTACACGTGAGTAAGCCACGGCTTAGAAAAGAAAGCTCTGAGTGACAAAAACTGGACCTCATAGACCAACTGCCCGATTTCAGAGTGCAAATTCTTTAAAGAAAATTCTGTCCTATTTATCTGTGTAGCAAAAATGCATGCTCAGAATGGACTAGGAGCTAAGTAAATGTTAGAGAGTTGGAAGAGTAGTTGAATTAATAAACAAGTGAATTAATACATATAGCAAAAAAAGCAATAACAGCACCATAAAAATAATTGCAATAAAATAGTTGCAGCTAATACAAAACTTGAGAAATATCACACAGCAACATCTTCATTTTCTATTGCTGTAACAGAATACTTGACACAAGAAAATTTATAAAGCAAAGAGGTTTAATTTGGCTCACGTAAGATTGGAGACCAGAAATCCGAGATCAAGTGGCCATATCTGCTCAGACTGTGGTGAGGGCATTGTACTGCTTCTTACTGTGGCAGAACAGTGGAAGGACAAGCAGGCTCATGGGGAAAGGACAGAACATAGCAGTGGACTTGAATTGTAACAACTCACTGTCCCATAACTAAACCAGCACCTCAAGAGTAAACACTCACTCACAAAAGACAGACATTTAAGTATTCATGAGGGCTCTACCCTCAAGACCTAGCACTTCCCACCAGGCTCCACCTCTCAATACTACCACATTGAGAAATTAAGTTTCCAACACAAGAACCTAAGGGACACACTAAAACCATAGCAGACATCATTATCATGATTTCTATAAGACCTACATCATCTTTGGAAAAGCTGACTACTTTTAAATGATGAAATATCCCAAGCTTCTCTTCTCCTTCTCCTCGTGAACTGAGTGTCTAACACAATATCCAGCATGTAGTATGTGCTAATTAAATGTTAATCTTACTGAACAAATGCCTCAAACAATCTTTTCTGTGGGATGTCAAATATCATCCAAGGAGTATCACATATGCAATTTCCAAGCCCTCGGGGATACTCTTAATTTGATTATATCTTCAAGGCTTTTGGCTCAAAAAAGGAGACATTGCAGGGAGATAACATCTCCCATCTTGACCTTAAGAGGAATGGCATCATCATCTGAAAGAGGAGGCCAGCAACCACCTGGACCTCCCATTACCTCAGAGATCCCTAGAAAGTCATCTTTACACAAATGAAATGAAGACACTGAACAAACTATTTGTAATACTTATTTCAGGTATAAAACATTAATAATTTTGCATAAAGCCATGCTTTGATTCTTTTAAATACTGGATGGAGAATGGACATTATAGGTAATTTCAACTTCTTTTACATAATGTGAAAAAAACTATCAGTAGAGTCAGATTGTGATGGTTAATTTCATGTGTCAATTTGACTAGGCCATGGAGTGCCCAGACTTTCGGACAGACATCATTTCAGGTGTGTCCGTGAATGTGTTGCTGGAGCACTTTAGACTGAGTAAGGCAGGTTTCTTCCCCAGTGTGGGTGCACAGCCCTCTCGAAGTTGAAGGTCTGAAGAAAACAAAAAGCCTGTCCCTTCCAGGAAGAGAGGACGCTTCCTGTTTCGCTGCTTGAGCTGGGATAGGGGTCTTTTCCTGCCTTCAGAGTCAAACTGAAACATCAACGCTTCTTGGGTCTTGACTCTGCTTGCTTTTGAACTAGAACTTATACAATTGGCCTCTCTGGTTCTCAAGGATTTAAATTTGAACTGAAACTAGATCATCATCTCTCTTGGATCTCCACGTTGCCAATTCTAAGTCTTAGGACTTTTCAATCTCCATATTCCGTGAGCAAATTCTTTGTGGTAAATGGATGGATAGGAGATATACACACACACACACACACACATATATATATATGATTGATAGATTAATGATAGATATAGATAGATAGATAGATAGATAGATAGATAGAATGCAGATCCATTAAAAATCTCTCTGGAGAACTGACATGCAGATCAATATTTATCCTCCTTTCTGGAACCATAATAAGATTGCAACCAATATTGTGGGACTGACAATGTCCGTAAGAACTCAAGTCACAACAAGCTCTGTAGATCATGGAGCACCAGGGAGTTGCCCCTGGGCTCACAGTCAGATGTACTCCAGTTAGAACTTACGTAAACCCCATGACTCCAGGCCACAATAGCATACTCGGTGGCTTCTCAGTGTTGTGTGGTTTCTAAATGAATCTGAGTCTGCAGTGTGCCATTTCCTTTTAATAGGTTGTTCAGCAGATACTTTGCATTCTGATAAAACAATTGCTAAACTGAAAAACTTAACACTGTTTCTTAAAATAAAAGCAGTGCAAATTATTGATCTACTTAATGGAAACATTTATAGGAGTTGTTCTTTCAGTATTTCAGTACATGCTCTTTCTGACTTTGAGCATATCCTTGGAAAGACAATGAAATTTTATTATCTAATATTCTTTATTCCAAACACATTGAGGACATTCTATTACAGGAGCTGTCAGGGAGAAAGTGACATATAACATGCAAATGCCATGAAGAAGAGAAAGAATTATTTTTAAGTAGTGATGCACTGGTTCCCAAATACTTTTCAAAGGTTTATGAAAGGCCTTGACTTTAACATTGAAATGTGGCAGAAGAATTATTTCTGATTACATGCTTTTCTTGCTACTTAACAGGATTTAAATTGGATCACTGATCTAAAATATTCATTTTTAAAATTACTTCACACAAAAATAAAAAGATTAAATACTTGATGTTTTCAACTGTGAGACAGTCAAATGGTATTAGCTTGTTCTTCATTCTTTTTGTTCAAAATAATCTCCATTAGGATGATTAGTGTCAATATTTAAATTAACCCAAGAAGCAATTAATTCTGTTCTTATTAAATAAAAATGAATTAAATCTATAGGAACCTTTTCATCCTAAAATTTAACACAACAATTAGGTAATGCCTTCTTCACGAAGAACAGCATTCTCCAGCTGTAGATTTCTGTCTAATTTTTGAAATAAGCTACCTTCACAACTAATTTTTCATCTATTTTATTTGTCTTGGGGAGAATTAATTTTTGATAGGTGGTAACTTGGAGCAGTGAAATGTGTCTTGTTAAGAACAAATGGCCAATGCTGCCATCTAGGATTTCTGATCTTGGTTTAGGGATATGAATATACTAGCACTGAATGATGCCCACTTCTATATAATTTATTTTCATAATGTCAAAGCAAGAACTCGGGGATAGAAGAGATTACCCAGACTCTACCTCACAGCTGACGAGAACTGGAATCTGGAAATAGTTACTAAGTGCTTGGCACAGTGGTGGCCGTGGTACTGTGAGCAACAGAGAAGGAGGAGGACAGCATTTGACCTCACGGGGAAGATGCCTGCATCTTACACGAGCGCGCCTGAGTGCTCTACCCAGCTCCGCTCCTCACTCTGCTTCCTGTTAATGCGGACCCTGGGAGACAATGATGATGGCTTAAATAATCTGGGTTCTTGTCACCCACATGAGAGACCTGGATTGAGTTCCTGGCTCCTGGATTAGACCCAGCCAGTAGACATCTTGTGCATTTAGAGAGCAAACCCACCAATAGAAGCTCTCACTCTTTCTTGCTATTTTTTATTCTCTTTCTCCATGTCTCAATTTTTAAAAAAGAAAAAAAGCACTATTAGAAAGAAAACAAGTGAACTAAAATGTGGTTCTTTTAGAAAATGGAAACTATGAATGAAAATGGAAGCTAACAGTAAGACAATCTATGGGATTATGGCTGACTATATACTTTGAGACTAATGTTTCCATAGGAAGCGATGATCAGGATGGATGGTTTCTTTGTGATTCTGAGAAGCCCAGATTTGGTCATGGGTTGTATCTGTGTATCACCTAGAGGTCTGAATGCAATGTATGTCTATTGGGACTTACTACTAGTCCATTGCTTTACCGTGAAGGTCAGAAAACAAAGTGACTGGGGATTTTCTAATAAATCAGTTTATCCAACTATCAACCTCTCTTGATTTAGTGACCATGAGCCAAATAAATAAAAATCACACATTATAGAATGGTTTCCAATTCAGAATCACAGGTAGAATACTAATGTGCTGTGGCTATACAAACAGAGCGGAATCCCAGCGCAAGCTCTGTATTTTGAGGCTGTGATTAATGTTTCTCTTACATAAAAAGAACCAGTAATCAATCAAGCAACAGATTAAGTAACATTAAATATGTAGAATTATAAGTGACACCAAAACACAAGGACATAAAGGTTTTGAGGTTGAGATCACAGAGGTAATTAGTGAAGACAAAAGCCTGCTACATGGCACACCATATACAGCTAAGCATGGCAGCATTTTAGAGACAGATAATACCTGCTAGACTTTAAGATTCATGGTAGGCTTTTCTTATTATCACATAAATACCATGTGTCTTATCGAGTCAGATATGTATCAAAAATGGGCTTTTGGGGTCAGTATTGTGGCACAGTGGGACAAGCCACTGCTTACAATGCCAGAATCCCATAAATGAGCAGCAGCTCTACTTCTGATCTACCAACTGCTCTGCTTCTGATCCAGCTCCATGCTAATGCTCCCGGAAAAGCAACAGAAGACGACCTATTTTCTTGTGTCCCTGCCACCCACATGGGAGACCCAGACACAGTTCGAGGCTCCTGGCTTCAGCCTGGCCCTGCCCTGGTTGTTGTTATTTGGGGAGTGGCCCAGCAGTTACTCTCTCTGTTACTCTTCCTTTCAAATATAATAAATAAATATTTTAAATGGGCTTCCCTATCATTGCTCCAATATTTTTGAAAGGCCAGATTTGTTGAAGAATATGAGTAGGTCCTTTGAATTGAATATTAATATAGCCACTGCAAATCCAATCAACAGTATGTAGTGTTAGCCTACTAGGTAAAAGACACAGAGCTTAATACTGGAACAGTCATCTTTACTATTCACACTGATTATATTGGGGAAAAAGTTCATGGAAAATTTGCTGCAGCCACAAAAACCCTAGAGTTACCATCAAATATGAGTGTAGTTTTTGTTACAAACATACAGATGAGGGTTTTTTCCTTTGCCTTTTGTTTCCTTTTAATTTATTCTTAATAAAAATGTTTCTTTTTTGTCATATGTCACTCTCTGAATCTCAAAACAGGAAAACATATGTGGAAGAAACTAACTAACATATTTCTAAGGTGAATGCCACTATATCACAGTTATCACCTAGCTGGCAGTGACTTCAAGATCATCTTGATTTCAAAAGTGCTAGAATGTGAAAAACAACATAAATAACACAAATAACATGGGCCACTACCTTGCTAAACATGCATAATAGTTCTCATCAGCATTAAAGTCCCTAGAATATGCCACATCCCCCTAATCAGACCTTCCACCCTTCCACCCGACACAACTGCTATCTTGAATTTTGTATTTATCATCCCTTTGTTTTTCTCGGTAGTTGTACCAAATGTGGGCCTCAAAAACACACTGCTGAGTTTTTATTTTTATTGTACTTTATTTTTAAGATTTATTTTATTTATTTGAAAGGCAGAGTTACAAAGAGAGGTAGAGACAGAAAGTGAGGTCTTCCATCTTCTGGTTCACTCCCTAAATGGTCACAATGACTGGGCTGGGCCAGGCTGAAGCCAGGAGCTAGGAGCTTCTTCCAGGTCTCCCACGTGGGTGCAGGGGTCCAAAGACTTGTGCCATCTTCTCCTGCTTTCCCAGGTGCATTAGCAGAGAGCTGGATTGGAAGTGGAGCAGCTGGGACTTGAACTGGCACCCATATGGAATGTGGGGGCTGTAGACTGGCACTTTAACTCACTGCACTACAGCACCGGCCCCTGTTGAGTTTCATTTGTCAATAAACACAGGCTCTGAGAGTCCCACAAGCCCTGTTTCGGTCAGCTTTGCCACTCCAGCTTGCGTGGCTGTGAAAATGTGTTCAATGGAGCACCCATCATGGTCTGAGGCACCTCTGTGTTGAGGAAGTCACCCAGGAGGCACCTGTGTCGGGAACGTGGATGGAATTGCTAAGAGGCAGGGGCAGACTGGCAGAGTGTGGCTAGATTGTAGGAGGGTCTAAAGGGGCCAGGAGGGGACTGGAGTGTCATCCTGATGCTCTCAGGGCCACCTGGCCTGTGGTGCGCACGTGATAGGATTGGACTTGTGTTTCAGGACAGGGAATCTCTGACCCCAAAGTATGAGGCGGGCCAGTGGTTGGAATGCAAAGTGGTCAAGGACAGATGCACCCTTAACAAAATTGGTGAAGAGTAGGAGTGAGAAAGGTGCTTAGGAAACAACTCCAAGGTTTTGAGCTTGGGCCATCAAAAAACTGTAATATATTTAGAAACAAAGCAAAACAAAAACAGGATTCCAGTTTCCTGCTAGTGCCCACCCTAAGAGGCAGCAGGAGAGAGAAGTAGTTGTGTTCCTGCCAACCCCATAGGAGACTTAGACTGAGTTCCCAATGCCTGGCTCAGGCTCCCACGAGGAGTCTTCACAGAGATTTGGGGAGTGCACCAGGAGATGGAAGAGTTGTCTCTCTGTGCTCTCTCCCCACCATTTTTAAAATTTATTTATTTATTTGAAACACAGAGCTACAGAGAAGCAGAGGCAGAGAGAGAGAGAGAGAGAGGGAGAAAGAGAGAGAGGTCTTCCATCTGCTGGTTCACTCCCTAGATGGCTGCAACGGCCAAAGTTGTGCCAATCTGAAGCCAGGAGACAAGAGCTTCCTCCAGTTCTCCCACATGGGTGCAGGGTCCCAAGGACTTGGGCCATTCTCTACTGCTTTCCCAGGCCATAGCAGAGAGTCGGATCAAAAGTGGAGCAGTCGGGACTCAAACCGTCGTTGCCCGGATAGGATGCTGGTGCTGCAGGCAGCAGCTTTACCCGTTATGCCACAGCACCAGCCCCTGTCTCTCTGTGTTTTAAATGACTGACTGACTGACTGAATGAATGGATAAATAAATAAATAAATAATCTTTAAAAGAAAGGAAAAAAAGAACATCAGGAAGAGTAACTGACTTTTTAGAGAACAGTGTGTTAACTTTTGGTCATAGAATATAATGCCATTTCCCATTCATTCAACAATTTTTAAATGTCTATTACAAGGAAGGCAATGTACTAGAGGCTAGGAATACAATTTTGAAAACGACAAGGTGCCTGTAGCAGAGTAAATGAATAGGAGGTAAAATTGACCATAAATGACTTTGGTATGTTCAAAGAATATTTCTGGAAAAAAAATTTTAACACAGTGATGAAAAAGAAGCTGTGACTGAAAAAGATCATTTTAAAGGCACATACACATACACATAGAAATGTAAAGTCAAGGAAGAAAAAGATCCATCAATGTCACAAGCATGGATGTCTGTAAGACACATCAGGGAGTAAATACCTGTCTCTGAATACTTTTGAACACAAACGCACAATTGGGAGACAAAATGAAGTCTTAAATTACCACTGCACTCTTGGAAGAGAACCACTTAGCAACAGGATTACGACAAGAAATAGCAGTACAGGGACCACACACAGGGGTTGAAAACCCCAAACCATTTCCCATGTGATGAAGGTGGCATAACTAAGTAAACCACTTAACAGAGCATTATTGTGACAAAGCAACTAACAGAAGAGGTTAATAGGGGAAAGAGGGGACATAGGGGGCATGTGGTAACTCTTTGTATCACTATCCACTATTTTTGTTTTATGAATTTAAAACTTTTGAAATAAAATGTTTTTTAAAAGTTGGAGCCAAGTTAAAATGGGAAATATTAACATACATTACATAATATAAATAAGTAGATGCATCAATAAAAATAGAAGACGCATTGCTATAGATAGAAATATATACTCATATAAATGTATATATATATACTGTAAGCCAACCTTTCATGTAAATGTATATCTACACAACACATACACGCATAAATCCTTTTCCTGTGACATTCTGCCATGACTAAGCGACTCTCCTTTATCCCATGCTGCATTAAAGTTGTGAGTTTTATTTATAATATATGTTCTCTAGAATAAAGAAAAGTGTGTTAAAATGAAGATGTTTTAATGCTAAAAAAAAAAAAGAATTCCAGGCAAAGTAGCACCAAGGGGTGAGGGTGGGGATGTGGTCAGAGATGCAAGACAAGGAGCAAAAACACAGAAGAATTTTCTAGGTTTTGTATTGTGCACATAGAAATGGAACGGTGAGTCTGTGGGGATATTGTCCCTCATGTGAAGAGGCCCTCTGGTCAGTTCCACAGATTGAGCCTGATTTTTCTCAACAAACACTATCTGTGACATAAATAACATCTGCTATATCTTAGGAAGAAGTAAGCTTTATGCCCTAGAGTCAATATAGGAAAAATTGTTAGCAATCCCCTTGTCATTGATTAACAATCCCATTGTTTGCTTTTCCCTGAATTTAGATAACACCAGATGGTGGAAATGCAATATATCCTTGAAATCAATAGCCTAGTCCCTAATTATTACCAGATATCTTTCTTTAATTTTTAATGTGATTCACAATCACAACACAAATCTATTTCGCTTACACCTGACTCAATACACATACTTAGGGGCGAGCATTTGGAAAAGTGGTTATGACACTATTTGGGATGCCCTTGTCCTGTACCAGAGTGCCTGGGTTCAAGTCCTGGCTCCACTCCTGTTTCAAGCTTCCTGCTAATGTGGGTCCTGGGAGACAGCAAGACATGAGTCAAGTGCATGAGTCCCTGCCAACCAAGTGGGAGGCTTGGATTTAACCCTGGGTGGTGGCTTTGGCCTGGCCCAGGCTAGCCTGTTGTGGGCATTTGGGGAGTAAACCAGAAGATGGAAAATCTCTACCTCCTAGCTCACTCGCTCGCTCTCTCTCCCCACCCCCGCCTTCTCTCTCCTTCCATCCCTTCTTCTAGCTCTTGCTGTCAATTTCTTCATGCCTTGTAAATAAAAATCAATTAATTAAAAATTTAAAAGTTCACATTCCTACCCTGTAAAAAAACTTTAGAAAACCTATTTTCAAAGAAAAGCTTCTGTAGCAGTAATCAGACTACTTCTTGGTCTCAATTCTCATTTTGATTAGCTGATACAACTCAGATTCTCCAACCAGACTCTGATTGTTTTATTTGAAAATAAATATGAGACAGAAGTGTTTGAGAACCTCTTGGGTATATATCATGGTAGCTGGATGAAATATGCTCCAGCTCCTATTGTTTGATTTCCAGAAATTTTGTGAGCCATTTATGAAATTCAGGCACTATCAAAAATAGGTCACATAAATGTGTAATTAAACAAGTTTATTTAAAACAAATACAAGCATTCAAAACTTACCACTATCTAGTTGCCTTCTACATTTACTTTTTATATTATTATCTATTCTTTTTGAGATGCTGCATACCCATCCTTTTCTCTATGGTGGAGATATCTACAATGGAACACTACTCAATGCACATCCCTAGACAGCTCCACGTTTGCTGACATCATGTTGCTAGCTGGAAGTATTTGCACCACAGAAATTGGCAGATGCTACGCATCTTGGCTTGGTTTATTGTTTTGTTCACGGCCTGGTCTTGAAAAACTGATGGAGAAAGTGTGGTGGGCAGAGTGAGAGAGGGAGAGAGTAACCCGGGATTTGATCAAGAGCTTGACAGGGTGAGACTGTGTGGAGACTCTCAAGGAAGCTAAAGGAAGAACTTTGTATTTTAGTCTTAGTGGAAGAGGAAATCATAGGAAGGCTTCATGTGGGGGAATGATAGGATCTAAGTTACATTATTTTAAAAATCTCCCTCTCATCACTCTGTAGGTAATGGACCGTCAGGTCATAAGAGGAAATATAACAGCGGCTACTGTAGTCGTTTTAGCAAAAGATAAAGGTAGCTTGGGAACTAGAGAGATCATCAGTGTGAAGAAGACAAATGGTTGGACGTGGGGTGAATTTTGGAAGTACAAAGGCAATTCAAAAAGTCCACTGAAAAATGGAATTCGAAATAAGTTTATTTCCATGAAAAATTTTTGAAAGCCATGCCTGATCATTTTAAAATACACACTGCCCCTGAACATTATGAAGATCCTTTGTATAACTGATAGGATTGGCAATATGTACAGGTAAACTGCCTAATACACACTCAGTATAAAATCATTTAATTGTAATACTGAAATACTATTGAGACTGGTGCTGTGGCGCAGCATGTTAAAGCCCTGACCTGAAGCGCTGGCATCCCATATGGGCACTGGTTCTAGTCCCAGCAGCTCCTCTTCGGATCCAGTTCTCTGCTATGGCCCAGGATAGCAGTGGAACATAGCCTAATTCCTTGGGCCCCTGCACCCACGTGGGAGACCCAGAAGAAGCTCCTGGCTCCTGGCTTTGGATTGACACAGCTCCAGCCATTGCAGCCATCTGGGGAGTGAATCAATGGATGGAAGACCTCTCTCTCTGTCTCTACCTCTCTCTGTAGCTCTTTCAAATAAATAAAATACATCTTTTTTTTTTAAAAAAAAGAAATACTATTGAACAAAACTTTAAGATAAGATCACCAATGGGCTTTACTACCAGGGGCAAACTTTTTACCACCGATTTCCACTTCACTAACAAGAAGTGAAATGCAAAAACAGTAATCACTACCACTTTCACATGTACCCTCAAAGGCTAATTCCAATGGGATCTGAGAATCCTGTCATGTCCTGTCACCTCTGAATATCTAACCATTTTTCTCCATCTACATTCATCCTGCTTTTTCAAATTGCTGCTTCCTTTCCAAAGTTCAAATGTTGGTTTAAACATTATTACCTAAGCGAGGCCTTTCTTGACCAACAAAAGATATACACTGGATTTCTCTTCGTTATGGTTGTGTGAGCACCATGTTCATTTTCCTGGTAGCATTGGTCATAAATTATAAGTATTGACCTGTTTATTGAGTGTATTTATTTACATAGCCTTTCTCCCACATTAGGACAATGACAGTTCTTCATCAACATTTCATCCAATGGCCTATCATAGCCATTTGGGGACAATTGGTTGGTCAGAAAGAAATGACTAAATTACTTTTCTTTAGGTGAGCCTTTTGTCATGTAGTAAGAGTAGCCATAATCATAAGTAATAATTAGCCATTATTTATTGCGCGCTTCTCACTTGCCAGGTACTGTTCTAAGCACTTTGCATGAATTTCCTTGAGATTTACAACCTTATGGATAATTCCAGAGTCCTCATTCCCACTTTATGGTTGAGGAAAGGGAGGCACAGAGGTCAAGTAATGTGCCCAAAATGACAACATTGTGAGAGTCCTGATCAGTTCTATTCCATACACATGGAACTTAACTACTATATGTGTGTTCCCTCTGATACGTAGATGCTTGTTTCTGAAACAATCACACCGGCTTGAGCTGGGGTCATCCTCGGGCTTGAGAAAGCAAGGAGGCTGCTTCCAACATGACTTAACAATCTTGTAAGGTTCTAAAAGACCCCAAATACTCATAAACCCCCATGTTTCTTCACCCACATACACCCCCTCCTCTGCCTAGCTATTCACCATCCTTGACCTGGCCTGGCAGTCCCTCCATCGAGTTACACACTTGTAACAGGTGATGCCTTCTGTCTGAGTAGGCAGGGTAACTGTTTTAAAAATGTACCCACAAACTGGCCAGTGGACACTTCTCTGCTAGGGAAGTAGTCTCATCAGGTCTCTGTCCATTAAACATCTTCAAATGAATTGGTTTACTAGTTACTTTTTTAGAAGCTGCAAATAATATGGCTCAGTGTTTTTTAAGTGAAGAGAACTATGTTCCTGGGTGAAAGTGAGGTAGTGGAAAATCTTGCTGGTGACTGTTGGGAGCTGGGAGACACAAGGCCACTAACTCAAGGATGACAGTGCTCAGATGGTTGGATGTGATGAGGCAGACACCTTAGGGGGGATCACAGATGGGGCTGCTGAAGACAAAAGGGAGATAGAATGTGGTAGAGAAGCAGAAAGGAGGGAGGACCAACACCCAGCTTGGCAGATACCACTGCTCAGCTTTGCCTCCTCACAGTCATCTTTGGCATAGAAGGAGCAAAAGCTTTGTCCAGGCTACAGCAACCTTTCTTTAAGTCTTAGTCTTCTGGTGAATGCAACCAAAAGATCCAAATTCTTTATTCTGGCTTCCGGAGCCCTGGTTTTCACATTATTGCTTTGATAATTTCTTCAAATTTTCCCTAAGTTTTATCTTGAACAGGATTAGCCTACCTCCCTCCCCTCCTAGGCAACATTCCCCAAAGACCAGAACGTCCTTATGTTTAACTTGCCTCAGCTGCTCATAAAAACTCAATCAATATATTATAGGATATCAATGACATTATGACGGAGTTACTGGAATTGTTAAAAACCCAGTTGTTTGATTAGTTGACCAAGTTATTTGATTGTTCTGGTATGATGTACATACATATAGGCCAATAATATTATTAAATCATTTTATCTGCTTTTTTCCAGATTGAATTGTCCTCATATCATTAATTTTTATTCTTAGAAATTATTTTCTCATGTCTTATTAATTTTTCTTGCTTTCCAATGAAACATCTTACAACTATTTATAGACTTCACATAGGAAAATAGAATTTTAAGCAAATTTATATGATACAAAGATTCTGATATGATATAAAGGCCAAATATTCAGATATATACATATACATATTCATGTGTGTCTGGATGTATGTATATACCATACACATTTATGTGTAGATATTTACATGGTAAAAGCAAAGAATCTAGAATTTTTATAAGGATGTTTAATATGTTACTATAATTCAATGAGTTGTGTGCTGTGGATTGCTATTTTTATTTTTGTTAATTGATGGCTGTAACACGCAGATAATCAAGATTTGTTTCAATCAAGATACAGTACCACCATCATTTCTCCTTGATTCACCATATTTTATTAGCTTAAAAGGATACGGTGTTAAGTAGGACACATTAGTCATTACCCACTAAGTACCTTCTTGTCTTCAAGTTAGTTGCAAATTGATTGTATCAGGGTTCTGGCAGCATTTTCTTAAGTATCCAAGTGAAGTTTGCTTGTCTTTTTTGCTTGTTATATGAAGCGTGACTTCATTTAGTCCTCTACTGGTGACAGATTTCCTTGTTAACACCTCAAGATAAAACCTTTAAGGAATGTGGCATATGAATAAAAAGAATGAATTATAACCAAGGTTTGTGGAGTTGCTTCTATTATTAGAGTTCCTACTATGATTTTCTGCCAGTATTTTGAGTGCATCCTGAATGCTTAAAAATACCATTGCCATTCTGAGCTGTGTATTGAATATCAGATTTAGCAAGACACATTGTGAAAATTCCCCAGTTTATTACTTTTTACAAACATTATATGTGATGGTCTCTTTAGTTCTTATAAGTGGACTAAAAGGTTGAAAATTATTAAAAATTCTGGAGTTTTTCAGTTTACATATGAATTAAATCACATGCAACTCATGTCACCATTATTCCATGAATTATGTGATAAACATAAAATAATATGCTATTTCCTGGCTAAGTATTACATCTTTTAAAAATATGAGTTAATTCTTCGTAATAATATGCCTAGAAGAAAGCATAGTGGAAAGGGGATAGGAATGGACTTAAGAGTTCCATAGTTCTAGTTTGAGTCTATGCTGGCCCACGTACTAGCTAGGTGACCTGAGACATGTCACCTAAGAGCTTGGAACTGCTGTTCACTGTCAGTGAGATTGCCCATCACACCAGTTCGTAGTATGCTTACAGGACATGATATAATTATGTGTAGCAGAACATTTGACACACAGTGACTTATAAGTAAACATTAGGATACTCTGGTTTCTCTTCAGATGGTATAAATATTTCACCTTTTACTAAAGTAAACATTAGGGTCCAAAGACTCATAGCTTTCCTAAAGACATGTGAAAAATCTGCTAAACCATTTGGGGTAATTGTTTTACTCATTTCGTGAGCACAGGTCAATGCAATGATACCTATATCACCACTGTGTGCACCTAGGAATAATCGTTTCCAGTTTGATGAAGTTAGATTAATATTATACTATCAGCATTATTATATAAGGCAAACTACACACATAGGGTAGTGGGAGTACATATGTGAGCTCTGAGACACACAGACAAGCAATATTTGGGTTACAGGAACAAAATAATTGAATTTGTACATTAACATCATTTACCACACGCCATTTCTATTTAGAGAAACATATTGCCAAGTTACACAAGCTTCAGGTCAAAGCTGAGACCCTACCTGTCTCATACAACTGGACTAGTGAGTCATGATGCTCCTTGGGATTTTGTCAGGAGGTTTCCAAGCTTATTTTGACCTTGAAGATGACTATTTTCTCTGCTATCATCAACACAGAATAACTACATAAGGTCCATGAAGTCAGAGTCCTTGAACATGTGAGAGGTCATCAAAAATTTCATGGAAATCGTGTATAATGAAAAAAAAAAACATGCTTTAGGTTCAAAAATTTTGCAACAGAATAAATGTATCATTTTCCATGAACTTTTTGAAGTACTCTCATTTATCACAGTATTCAGAAAAAAATTCCAGTGCAAAATAAGCCATCAAAAGGTATTTTTTGAATGAGTAAATAAGAGTGAATTTTGAATTTTACAAATTGTTGAATAATCAACCAACCTGCCGAGTGAGCTATAACTTCCTGGCTAAGAGTTGAAGTGTAGCTCAGCTCCCTGCTGGTTCAACTCTTAGGATTTCTAAATGTTTCTCCAAATGTCTGTATATCATTTCTTGTCTTACTAAGCACAGTCTGGTGAACATAACTGCATCATTCAATGATGTGATGGATCATTGAAGCCTCAGGATTATCATGCTAAATCCAGTCTCACCTTTCAGCTGCAGATAGAGATGTAGGAAGGGTAAAATTTGGGCTAAAGGAAGTACGGCCTTGAAACAAAATTGAGTATTTTATTTAAAATACTAAATATATATTATTGATAAACATTTTCATCACAGATCTTTTTTCCTACATTCTATATAGAGGTAAATAGCCATATTTTCTAGGCATCTGATCTATGGGATCCGGATCATTTTTACTATAATGAAAATTCTATTATCACTAATAATAATTTCTTTCAGCCCAGAAATTGTGAGCACTATTACATGCAGGAAGAGACAGGATGCCAGACACTAGGTAAAGATAATGAATATGACATGGCATCTGCACTTGTGAAACAGACTCACAGACATTTAAACTACAATTCAATACCTTATAAAATGCTATCTCTGTAATAATACGTAACTATGAGAAACTGCAGATGACTATATGTGATTACTCTGCTTAGGAAAACCTTCCCCAAAGAGGCACCATGTGAGATAGGTCTTCAAGGATGAATAGGAGTTCATCAAGACCAATGTCATCTTAATATTAAACACCAAGAAGCACCATTCACACTAATAAAAACTGTATGCCCTGAACTTGGGCTCCTGGGGAAGAAAGTTTTTTGTATATTAGCTGGGATGCCTTCAGATTCAAGTACACACAATACTGCAGAAAATAGCTGGAAGCAGGACTTCGTTTTCTCAAAGCTAAAAGAAAGTAGCCACAGGGCAGTTGGTCACAAGGATATTTCCATCATCTCACTGGCCCTCAGTGTGTGGTTTCTACCACTGGGTTTATCACTTTGTGGTCACAAGCTAATTTCCCAAGTCTCAGATGTTACCACACACACATATAGGCAGAAAAATGAATAGGTGAGAAATCTCTCCTTGAATATATATCCTTGCAGCTCAATTCATAATAGCTAAGATATGGAGTCAATCCAGATGTCTGTCAACTGAAGACTGGATAGAGAAATGATGGTGTATGTACACCATGGAATAGAGTACATAAAGGTAATCTGTAGAAATGAAATTGACACTTTGAGATGCAATGATTTTGAACAGCCCTGGTCTTGACTGTTAAGGAACATTTTTTAAAATACTATTTGTTGAATTCCTAGTGTAGGGTTAATCTTACGTGTATAAAGTTACTTGAAAATAGATCATTGTAAAAAATAAGAATGGGAATAGGAAAGGGAGGAGGAAGAAGTGTGGGAGTGCAGGTGGGAGAGAGGGTATGTGGGAAGAGTCATTATGTTCCTAAATTTGTATAAACGAAATGCATGAAGTTTGTATACCTTAAATAAAAGGCTCCCATGTAAAAAAAAATTAAAAAATAAATAAAGCCACAATCCCCCCAAAAAATGTATATTTACTTTTGGTTTTTATTTTCCCAGGCTTATTAAGGTATAAGGTATAGCTGGCAGGTAAAACAGTGTATATATTTACAGTGTAAAAAAGTGAATTTTGATATATGTATACATTATAAAATGATTAATTCAAGCTGCTTAAAATATCCATCATCTCACAAACTTCCTTTTCTGTTTTGATATTTATAATTTTTATTATTAACTACACCCATGATGCTGACAGTAGATCTCCAGAACGTTTAATCTGTGGAGCTGAATCTTTGTACCTATCAACCAGCCTACTTCTTCCCCACCAACTCTGCCCCCTATTTTATTTTTTCTTGTAGAGAAAAAATCCTTCACAAAAATTGTACAGAGAATTTACCCTTATGTCTCATTGGCCAGAATGTATATGGACATTAATAACTAAAAGAGAAATTGAGATGGAAAGTAGTATTTTTGACCTCAATTGCAGGAAGCAGTCTTTACTAGAAAAAAAAACGGAAAGGAGGACAAATTTTTGGGTAGGCTATGCACAGTGTACACAGGCTTCTGAAAGTTTAGAAGAGAATTAACACTCCTGGACTCCAGAACCAAATATTTTGACAATAGCTTTTTTTCTGGCCCATGTTTGACAAAACTATACTTGGTTTTATTAAGTCCTAATATTTTACTTTCCTTTTTCCTCTCTCATGAGTAGCATGCTTCTGCTCAACATCCTAGTTTTATCTATGAAGGTACCTATCAGGGGGCAGGCGTTCTGCTCAACATCCTGGTTTTATCTATGAAGGTACCTATCAGGGGGCAGGCGTTTGGTGAAGCAGGTAAGCTGCAGCTTAGGATATCCATGTCCTGTATCACAGCACCTGGCTTGAATCCTGGGTACTTTGTTTCTGACCCAGCTTACTGCTCCTAGACACCCTTGAAAGCAACATATAGGGCTCAAGTTCTTGGGTCAGCGCATCCCATGTAGGTGAACCAGATGGAATTATTATGGTTTGATCCACTTCCACTATTCAGGTATTGGTGAGTGACCCAGTAGATGGATAATCTCTTTCCATCTATCTGTCTGACTCTCCAATAAATCTCTGACTTTATAATAAAGTGAAAATAAATATTTTTAAAAAGCCACCTATCAGATATGTATTATTATAGTTCATGTCTACTTGCCAAGGGTAGAATGAGAGCAAGGTGAAATAAGGAACAGAGCTAGAAAATAATTAAGTGATAAAACCTGGAATTGATCCATGGTCTCCTAACAGATCAAGATTTGTCCTTTGAAGTCTCAAATTTTTATGTTACCAGATCATGATATTAAAGTACTATGTGATGATGTAATCTGAGACTATGATATATTATAATTCCATACAGTACAGTACATTTTGATACTCTTTCTAACTTAATAGTTAATCCTTGGCACATTTCAAACTGACTAGTGTAGCTCAAGATGGATTAATCAACCTTGCACAGATTGTTCATTATAACTCAAAGGAAGCTCTGTTCAGTTGGGTGCTCTTTGTTCCAAGCGCCCAGCATCTTTGCAACATGGGCAGTCCCTGAGAGGAACGAAAGAGGTTAGTTGTCACTCTAAGAAGTAAGGAAGTTCAGAACATGACCTGGAACAAGGGCACAGAGCGTAAGAAAGGCAATGGTGACAAGCGAGAGCTCTACATTCTTCATACTGCTTTCCCTCCTTATTTTCCAGTTTGTACCTGTTAGCATGAAATAATTAAATCACAGCAAGTCAAAAGAGCAAATTGTAACAAAAGATGAGCCTTTAGAAACCCATAATGTACTTCATCCCTGGGAGAAGAAACGGCACGGACCATTTGAAAACTCTGAGAAGGACTTTTAGCTCAAGATCAATAGATTTAATATTCGACAGTAGCAGACACGGTCACCATGGTGAGCAAGGCTCCGGCTCTAATTACAAGGTTTAGCTGGATGGATTGCAGGGAGAAACTCTATGAACAAAACAGAGCTAGCCCCTTACACAGCTCATCTCCAGCGTATTTCTGACAGCCAGAGACAATTCAAAAGATGGTGGCTTTGAAGACAGAGTAGAAACTAGAGTAACTGGGTCATTTCATTCTGGGGCTTTCAAAGACTGCTCTTCTAAATCAGGCTAGGTTCTCAACAGCTCCCAGTGTCTATAGCCATTATTCAGGACCATGGCTATGTGTTTACTTGACCTTATTTCCCAACATGAAGAATTAGATATTAGACAAGTAAAAATAGACTCTCCCCAAAGCAAGCACACTTTGGTCAAGGCAAAACCTAATCAAGCAAAGCCCTGTAGCATGCAACTAAAAATGACAGAGGTCAAGGATAGAGTTTGTCTGAAATTCTAACATATATTTTTAAAACAAAGGAGCCAGAGAAAATGGTAGCATGTTATATTCCTGAGTTATAACTGGTTCAGTTTGTTTGGATCAGGGAAATTATTGTGCAGTTGTTCAAAAAAATGTGTTTCAGGATAGGAAGCTGAGCTTTTTGACTGAGCCATATACATTCTGAAAAGTCAAAGAGTATACAACAGCTTCAGATTGGTAACAAACCCTGGAAATAGTGCAAATAGTCGATGTGGATTTTTAAATTAAGCTTTCATTTTGAAACAACACGAACTTCACATGCAACTGCCCAAAATAATACAGAGATTCGAGTTGTCTTTTCCCAGTTGCTCCATTGGTAACATCTTTTATAAAAATAGAAAATTATCACAATCAAGATTTTGACAGTCAAATGATTCTTTAATCTTGTTCATATTTTCCAAGTTTTACACGCACTACTGTGTGTGTGTGTGTGAGTGAGTGTGTAGCTTTAAAGAACGTTATATAGACATGGATCCATCACCACAGTCAACATACAAAATAACTCCATAACCTAAAGAATCAGTCAGGTTGTCCCTGATGCAGGATTTTAATGATCAGTGAGAGAAAAATGACGACTACTTCATTATTTAAATGAAGAGATAAACAAAGCAGCAGATAGTATGCATTTTTAATGATTCATTTTATTTACTTGGAAAGCAGAGCCACAAAGAGAAAGGAAGAGACAGAGATAGACAGAGGTTCCCCCATCCACTGGTTCACTCTCCAGATGGCCATAATGGCCATGGCTGTGCCAGGCAAAGTTCAGGAGCTAGGAGCCCTCTCTAGGCCTCCCATGTTGGTACAGGGGCCCAAGCACCCAGGCTGTCTTTCACTGTTTTCCCAGGCACACCAGCAGAAATCTGGATCGGAAGTGGATTTGAACCAGTACCCACATGAGGTGTCAGCACTGCAGGAGGTGGCTTAACCTGCTACACCACACCACCAATCCCACAGTATGTATTTTTAAACACTCATTTGCAAGTCCTTCTCATTTTCTGCTACGTGCATATTTTTCCCTGGAAATCTAAAAATATAATTAATCTGACAATACACAGTTCCAATACCATCGTGTGTGTGTATATATCTTTTTTAAATTTTGATTCAAGTTATATAAGTCTCCTGTATTTCATTTATACAGATTTAGGAAAATAGTGATTCTTCCCACCCTATCCTCCTTCTTGCCCATGCTTTTTCCTTTTTCCTCCTTCCTGTGCCATTCCCACTGTTAATATTTACAAAGATCTACTTTCAGTTTACTTAATAATTATAAAGTTAACCCTACACTAAGTAATGTATATATAGCTACATATATATACACATTCCTGAATATTTATCCTACAGCAGGTAAAACTATGTTCACCTCAAAACCTATATACAAAAATACATAGCAGAGATTCCAAGGTGGCTGAATAGTAAAAGACGTGCTGCTTTAGATAAAGGGAAAGCAGCAGAAGCAAAGTAGAGGAAGTGCATTCCCAGGGGAGAGTTGAAGCGAAGTTTGCAGGGGCCAAGAAGAGGGATGCTGTGGAGCAGCGTGAAATGTGCTGATGAGCAGCAATGAGTGGAGAAATCACACACACATGTTCTCCCACAACCAGGAACTGGGGAAATGCCAGCCTTGGAGAGAGAGGTGAGAGCAGGCTGTGGCAGTCCATGCCACTGGTGATACTGCCTGAGGGAGAGCCCCGAGAACCACACTGTCTTTGAGTCCGACCTGAAGCCCTAGCAGAGGGCAGGGTATCCACTTAATGTAGTGTAAGAAAAGCACGTTTCTTTCTCCCCATCCCCCCAACAAGGGTGCCCAGAAACTAGTGTAGAAGATGCCATTTTGATGGCAGTAGAGGCTGTGAAATCAGGGGATTTCACCAGAGGGGAAGATCTGCATCCCTCCCCCCCATCCCCCCCCCCCCCCGTTAAGTGAAATAGTTACAGGAATGTCCCCTAATTTGGAGAAAGAAAGGGACATCCAAGTACACAAGGCAAATAGAAATCCTAATAGACATGACTAGAAAATTCTTCACCACAACACAAACTTTCAACAGTCAAACATAAAAAAGAGAATATAAAATGTGTACAAGAGAAATGCCAAATTAGACATTAGAAACACTATAGGCTAGGATAGAATGGAGAAACAAAGTCCAAGTTTAAAAAAAAAATGCCAATCCAGAATTCTGTGCCCTAAAAAGATCTAATTTATGAAGGAAAGTGAAATAAAGACCTTCCATTACAAACAGAAATTGAAAGAATGTGTCACTACTCACCCAGCCTTACAAAAGATGTTTAAGGATGTGCTACACACAGAAACACAGAAAGGTAGTCATCATTATGAAAGAATGTGAAGGTAGAAAATCTCCCAGTAAAAGTAAACAATAGTGATACCTATGGGAAAAATGGCAAGGACTAATCATCACGCATAATAGTGAACTTGAATGTAGATAGCATAAATTCTCCAGCTAAAAGGTACAGATTGGCTGAATGGATGAAAAACAAGACCCATCTATTTGGTGCCAAAAAGAAACACATATCAGCAATAAAGATACACACAGAATGAAAGTGAAAGGATGAAAAAAGATATTCCATGGTGCCAGAAAATAAAAACAATCAAGTGTAGCCATCCCAATATCAGACAAATTAGACTTTACCACAAAAACTGTTAAAAGAGACAAATGAAGGCACTATGTAATGATTAAGGGATCAATTCAATAGGAAGATGAGACTACAGTAATGCCATCTACCCAATAATGGCTATTTAAAACAAATATTAATGGATTTAAAGGGAGACATAGACTCTAATAAAATAGTAATGGTGGACTTCAACATCCCACTTTCATCAATAGACAGATCAATTAGACAGAAAGCCAACAAAGAAACAACAGAGCTAATTGACACTATGAACCAAACAGAACTACCTGATATGTACAGAATCTTTCATCATAGTTGAAGAATACACAATATTTTCATTAGTGTATGGAATTTTCCCATGGATAGATCATATGCTAGACCACAAAGTAAACCTCAGCAATTTCTTTTTTTTTTTTACACAAAGTTTATTGTATTTGTGCATTTTTTTGGACAGATAGAGATAGACAGTAAGAGAGAGAGAGAGAGAGAAAGGTCTTCCTTCCGTTGGTTCACCCCCCAAATAGCTGCTATGGCCGGAGCTACACTGATCCGAAGCCAGGAGCCAGGTGCTTCCTCCTGGTCTCCCATGCGGGTGCAGGGCCCAAGCACTTGGGCCATCCTCCACTGCCTTCCTGGGCCAGAGCAGAGAGCTGGACTGGAAGAGGAGCAATGGGGACTAGAAACCAGGGCCCATATGGAATGCCAGCAATGCAGGCAGAGGATTAGTCAAGTGAGCCATGGCGCTGACCCAGCAATTTAAAAAAAAAGCCTAAATAATGCCATGAATCTTCTCTGTTCACAATGGAATGAAGCTGGAATTACACCTTAAGAATCTCTAGAAAATATGCAAACACATGGAGGCTGAACAACCTGCTCCTGAATGAACAGTGGAACATTGTAGAAATCCAAAGGAAAATCAACAAATTTCTGGAAATGAATGAACAGTTTAAACACAACAGTTTAAAATATATGGGATGCAGCAAAAGCAGTGTTTAGAGGGAAGTTTATAGCAATGAGTGCCTATATCAAGAAATTTTAAAGGCATCAAATAAATGAGCTATCTATGCATCTCAAGCACTTGGAAAAACAACAACAAACTAAACCCAAAACTAGCAGGAGGAAATAAATAGTTAAAATTAGAGAAGAAATAAGCAAAATTGAAACAAAAATACAAAAGATCAGTGAAATGAATAGCTAGATTTTTGAAAAACTAACAAAATTATACATCATTGGCCCAACTAATTGAAAAAAGAGAGAACACTCAAATTAATAAAATCAGAGATTAAAAAGGAAATGTAACAACAGATACCATAGATATAAAAAGAATCATTAGGAATTACTATAAAAAGCTGTAGGCCAAAAAAAATCAGGAATCATAGAATAGATAGATTCCTGAACACATAAAACCTACAAAAATTGAGTCATGAAGACATAGAAAACCTAAACAGACCAAAAACCAAGACAGAGATTGAATCAGTAATAAAAAAAATCTCCCAAAAAAGAAAAGCCTTCAACTGCTAAATTCTAACAAACATTTAATGAATAATTAATTCCAATTCTTCTGAAGCTATTCAAAACAATTGAAGGGAGGTAATTCTCCCAAACTGCTTCTATGAAGCCAGCATCATCTTAATTCTAAAACTAGAAAAAGACACAAAAATGAAAGACAAATACAGACCAATATTCTTGATGAATTTGCATGCAAATATCCTCAACAACACATTAGAAAGATCCTTCACCCAGACCAAGTGGGATTTATCCATGGTATGAAAGGATGGTCCAAAATATGGAAATCAATTAATGTGATACATCATATTATCAACCTGAAGAATAAAAGTCATATGATAATCTCAGTATATGCAGAGAAATTATTTGATAAAATACAACATGCTTTTATGATAAAATCCATAATCAAATTGGGTATAGAAGGAACATTCCTCAACACAATCAATGACAAACATACAGCCACCATCATATTGAATGGGGAAAATTTGGAAGTATTTCTACTACGATCTGGAACCAGGGAAGGATGTCCACTTTCACCATTGCTATTCATTTTAGTCCTGAATGTTTTAGCCAGAGCTATTAGGTAAGAAAAAGGAATCAAAGTGATATAAATTGGAAAGGAGGAAGTCAATTACCCTTCTTTGCAGATGGCATGATTCTATATACAGGAAAATAAATGGCCCCACTAAGGGACTAACAAAATTATACATCATTGGCCCAACTAATTGAAAAAAGAGAGAACACTCAAATTGGAACTCATAATAGAGTTTGGTAAAGTGGTGGGATATAAAATTAAGACACAAAAATCAACAACTAGTACTCAAACAGTACTTACACTTTGTGTTTCTGTGTGGGTGCAAACTGTTGAAATCTTTACTTAATATATACTAAATTGATCTTCTGTATATAAACATAATTTAAAATGAATCTTAATGTGAGTGGAATAGGAGAGGGAGCAGGAGATGGGAGGGTCGTGGTGAGAGGGAAGTTATGGGGTGAAAAAGCCACTGTAATCCAAAAGCTGTACTTTGGAAATTTATATTTATTAAATAAAAGTTTAAAAAAAATTTTAAAAAATCAACAGCCTTTGTATACACAGACAATGGCATGGCTGAACAAGAACTTCTAAGATCAGTTCCATTCACAAATGTTACAAAATATTTAAATAACTTGGGATAAATTTAGCAAAGGAGCTGAAAGACCTCTACAATGAAAATTATAAAACATTAAAGAAAGAAATAGAATAAAACACAAAAAATGGAAAAAAATCTTCCATGTTGATGGATTGGAAGAATTAATATCATCAAATGTCCTTACTACTAAAAGCAATTTATAGATTCAATGAGATCCCAATCAAAATACCAATGTCATTCTTCCAAGATCTAGAAAAAAATGATGCTAAAATTCATATGAAAAGACAACAGACCACAAATAGCTAAAGCAAACTTATACAACAAAAACAAAGTTGAAGGCATCATAATGCCAGATTTCAAGACATACTACAGGGCAGTTATATTCAGACAGCTAGGTACTGGCACAAAAAAAGACAAGTATATCAGTGGAACAGAATAGAAACTCCAGAAATCAATCCACCTATCTACAACCAACTAAGCTTTGACAAAGGAGCTCAAATTAATCCCCGGAGAAAGGACAATCTCTTCAACAAATAATGCTTGGAAAATTTGATCTCCATACACAGAATATGAAACAAGATCCCTACCTTAAACGTTATACAAAAATCAACTCAAAATGGATCAAGGCTCTAAATCCACGATGTGATATCATCAAATTACTCAAAATTACTAGAGAAAAACACTGGGGAAACTCTGAAAGACATTGGCATAGGCAAATACTTCTTAGAAAAGACCACATCAGCACAGGCAATAAAAGCAAAAAGAGACACATGGGATTACATCTAGCTGAGAAGCTTCTGCACAGCAGAGGAAACACTCAGCAAGTAACTGACAGAATGGGAGAAAGTATTTGCAAACTACGCAACTGATAAAGAATTAATATCCTGGATCTATAAATAGCTCAAGAAACTCAATTACTACAAAACAAACAATCCAGTTAAGAAGTGGGTAAAGGGTTTCAACAGACATTTTTCAAAAGAGGAAATTCAAATGACCAACAGACACATGAAAAGATGCTTGGAATCACTAGGCATCAGGGAAACGCAAATCAAAATCACAACGAAGTTTCACCTCATCCCAGTTAGAATGGCTCTCATACAGAAATCAACAAACAACAAATGCTGTCAAGGATGGGTGGAAGAAAATACCCTAATCACTACTGGTGGGAATGTAATCTGTTGCAGCCACTGTGAAAGATAGTATGCACATATCTCAGAAAACTGAAAATAGATACCATATGACAAAGACATCCCACTCCTGGGAATTTACCCAAGGAAAAGAAATCTGCATATTAAAGAATTATCTGTACTCACAAGTTTAAAGTAGCTCAATTCACAATAGCTAAGATATGGCATCAACCTAGATGTCCATCAGCTAATGACTGGATAAAGAAATTATAATATTTATATCTGGTATTATATATATATATATATATATATATAACATATATCTATGTATCTATTGATTGATTGATAGATAGATAGATGGATAGAAGTTCAGCTGCCTGATGAGGGTCAACTTCCTGGTTTCCAGATGCTTGCCTTCTTGTAGCTTCTTATGGCAGCAAAGTTGGTGAGGCAGAACCACGTCTTTTCCTGTCCCCTCTTAATAAGGGCCACCAATCCCATACTGAGTGCTCTACTCTCAAGACCTGATTAGAGTCCAAGTGCCCCATCTCCAAACAACCAGCACTTTGGAAATTAGGGTTTCAACACATAAAAACGGGATGGGATCACTCCAATATTTGGGGCATGGCAGCTATACATTCTGAGTATGACAAAAGTTATGTAAAACTACGCATTACAGTTTTGCAGAACTATACATACACCAAAATGTTTGCACATAAAAAACATGTAAAATCTAAATTGGGTGTGTCAGTTGAATTTAATGTACCACCTCTGTATTCTGGTTTTTGTGGTGATCTATGTTTATGTAACATGCTAACATTGAGGAAAGCTTGGAGAAGGAGCTCTCTGTCCTAATTTGACAACTTCCTGTGAGTCTAAAATTATTTCAAAAAGGAAAAGGAAAAAAAAAAGAACTCAGATCCCTCAATTTTCTTTTTTTTTTTTTTTAATTTATTTGACAGAGTTAGACAGTGAGAGACAAAGACAGAGAGAAAGGTCTTCCTTCCGTTGGTTCACCCCCCAAATGGCCACAATGGCCGGAGCTGTGCTGATCCGAAGGCAGGAGCCAGGTGCTTCTCCTGGTCTCCCATGCGGGTGCAGGGCCCATGCACTTGGGCCATCCTCCACTGCATTCCTGGGCCACAGCAGAGATCTGGACTGGAAGAGGAGCAACCGGGACTAGAACCTGGTGCTCACATGGGATGCCAGCACCACAGGCGGAGGATTAACCAAGTAAGCCATGGAGCTGGCCAAGTCTCAATTTTCAAGACATAAACACAGACTCAGACTGGTTAAATAATTTGTCCTTATTTGTTTTAAAGTAAAGTAAGATGAAAAGTGGGGAGGGGGGAACTCAAACTAGCAAAAGGGTGACTAGGGTTTGAAGCCTCGGACTTCAGTTTACCACAGCGCTGCTCCTGATACCCTATGCTCAGGTTGAGCAAATAAGCAGGCGAGTGACAAGGGAAGGGGATGGAGGTGGGCACACAACATGTTCAAGGTCAGGTGCTAAACAAGAGCAAGGGGAAGAAGTGCAGGGCCTTGAAGGCTGATGGGCAGGAATTAGCATGCCAGAACCTGTTTGTGTGTGTGAGAGTGTGTGAGGAGTATGTCCCTCTCTTTTTGTAGCTCTGCATTTCAATTTATAAAGTGAAGTTTAATTTTTAAAAAGTTGAAGAAGGAAGAGAAAAGAGAGTCAGTGATGGAGTGATTCCATGAGAGAAAGACTGCAGCTGGCTCTGAAGATGGGAGGGACCACAAGCCCAGGAATGCAGGCCATCTCTAGAAGCTGGGAAAGGCAGGCACACAGATTCTCTCTGAAACCTCTGAGGGAAAGCACAGTCCAACAGCACCTTAACATTAGCTTGTTCAAAGTGAACTTCGACTTCTCAACTCCAGCACTGTAGCATAGCAGAGGTGCTGTTTTAAACCTCTATATTTGTGGTAACTTAGTTTGGCAACAATAAGATTCTAGTACAGAAAGTTCCAAAATGTCAATATTATTGATTTAATGTTTGAGTTCATTTTCTTTCTTTCTTTTTTGTAGGTGTGAGGAAGCATTTAAAAAAGAATTAGTGAAACTTTAACTGTGAGAAGGTATTTCTTTTTCCTCTTAAGACTTTGAGGCTTCATAATTGGCCACTTGACCCAAAACCTCCAACATAGCAGTAAGTTGGAGACCAGACAGAGCAGAGTAGGCCCTGAGCAAAACCTCCACGCACAAAGCTGTTTGCTTCAAAGTGACACTGGGGTTCTCAGGACAGTGGATAAAATTAGCCAACCTATTTTGCTTCAGGAAAAGGGCAAGGAAATGATACAATCTTTAAGAACATTATACAAGTATGCAGAACTCTATTTAGAATAGCAATCATTTAACTGTTCTATTGTACCAAATCATCGAAATTCATAAGTTCTCAGAAGAGATTTGATTTTCCATTTTGCTATTTTTTTCTAGAACAATGTGCTTCCGAAGACAAGGAGAATTGAATTTCAGTATTAAAATAGAAACTACACCTCATGCCTTTAGGATGGGAGGAAATTTGTAGGGCATTATGCTAAAATACAGCCTAGGGTTCTCATATGACATACCAAAAGCTTATGATTGAATGAGAACCAAAAACATCATGTAAAAGTTTCCAAAACCTCACTCACTTACCCCCTTCTCTGCATATCTGAAATTTCCACAATTACTTCTCTTTCCCTTTGAAAATGAATAACCAACATTAAAATGCAATATGGACTTGAGAAAAATAGGAAAGGCCAACCAATAAAATAAAATGGAAAAGGAAATGGTCACTAGTGGAAGAAATCAGGGGATGGATAAACCGATGGCTACTGGGTCACCACAGTATGGAAGTTTCCCAGCAGGGTTTCAGAGTACCTACTTCAGGGCACTTGCCTGGGCTCTAACCTTTGGTGTCCACTCTGAGTCCCTGAGATCCTGGATATTCAGACCCATGTACCTAGCTGCCTACCACACTCCGCATGTCCCATACTGAACTATCCAAACATTCCCAAAGTTACACCTGTTCCTCTCACATTCTTCCTGATCTACCCATTAAGACTGAAAACTCAGCTACTCATGGATCACTTCTCTCTTCTGCCCTCCTTACTATTTCTAGCCCACCACTGAATCCTTACAGTTTTTCTCTTCTGTGTCTCACAGACTCACACACACTCCTTTCTATATCCATTTACACAATCTCCATTCCGCACGTTGGTTCTCATTATTAAGGAAAAGTGATTCAATATATGTTGAAGCACAGTGGGGAAAACTTCATTCACAATAGGGGCAGGCACCACTGTGATGGGGTCTTTCTACAGTGAGGGAGAGATACTGGGCTCAACTCTGAATGTGCCATGGGCAAGCAGGAGTTGATAGCCAAGGAGCAGGGTGAGGTCAGTGGATGGAAAATTACTAAGAGGAAACATTAGATATAGTGGGATTCTTGTTAAACTGACCCAACAGAACTCCTGTTAAGAACAAACCAGAGTAATCAGATGTCACCATGGGGGATCAGGTATCCAGGATGGGGAGCTCTTGCTAACTGACTTCGCAGACTTGGGTTGTTTTTTTTTTTTTTTTTTTTGCTTTTTTTTTCCCCTAAAACTAGATTTTACAAGGAAGTACACAGATGAGCCTAAGAGTTATTTTGGGAACTTAAGTTTTGGTTAAGTATCATCAAAATCCTAATAGGTCTCTTGCAACCAATCCAGACAATAAGGATTTTTAACTACAGGACATAATTTTTAATTATTTCCTTTAAAAACATTTCTGCATGCTTGCTATATGAGTCATTATGCAAGACAAAATTTTTATATGAAGGAACTTAAAATCGAATAGGAAAGGAAACAATAATAATATATAACAATAGTAAAAACGATTTAGTTACTATTTATTGTACATGTTCTATAGTCTAGGAATGATGATTCCAGATGTTTTGCATATGAGGGGTCTTTAGAAACATTGTGGAAAACATATAAATTATGCATAGATGTCAAAAAAACTTTTTTTATTTGAAAGACATGGTGATAGATGGAGACACACACACAGAGAGAGACACCAAGAGACAGAGAGAGGTCTTTCATCTACTATTCATACCCTAAATGCTCACAACAGCCAGGGTAGGAGCTAAGAAATCCATCTGGGTAACTCACATGGATGGCAAGGACTGGATTTTAAGTACCTGGGCCATCATCTGCTGTCTCCCAGGTGCATCAGAGGGAGCTCATATTGAAATCGCAGAATAGCCAGGACCCAAACTGGCATTCTCATATGGGATGTGGGCATCCAAATGGCAGCTTAACCCACTGTACCACAATACTTGCCACTAAAATATCTGCACCAAAGCAAACTTGGCTTTTAATCCCAATTTTCCATAAACTCTTTGATGCATCCTCCTATATTGTCCCTTATAATCATAATAACCCAACAAGGTAGGAGTTGTGCTCATTTTAGCAATGAAAAAACTAAGGACTAAGGCTAACAGAAGTTAATACTTAACAAAATCTCACAGGCCTAATACAATATAACCCTGAGATTCTTGAAGACAGGGGCTATATTTCAATCTTTTATTTTCTACCAATTCCTAGTAGGTTAAACGGCTGCTCTGACACTGGCATCCCATATCTGAGTGAAAATTCAAGGTATGACTACTCCAATTCCTACTCACTCCTTCCTAATGTACCTGAGAATGCAGTAGATGATGGCCCAAGTAGATAATGGCCCAAGTACTTGGCCTCTGTCATGTGGAGACCTGGAAGAAGTTCTGAGTTCCTGGCTTTGGCCTGGACGAGCCCAGGCCATGGTGGTCTCTTAGGGAGTGAACCAGCATTTTGAAGATTTCTCTCTCTCTCTATCTCTAACTTTCTGTCTTTGTCTCCCTCTCTCACTCTACCTTTCAAGTAAAGGGTATGTATTATAAATGAAACAATAATAATATATAACAATAATAAAAGTAATTTAGTTACTATTTATTTTACATCTTCTATAGTCTAGGCATGATTCAAGATGTTTTGCATATGAGGGATCTTCAGAAACTTTATGGAAAACATAAATTATGCATAAGATGCCAAAAAATTTTTCAACAAGATAGGAGTTATGCTCATTTTAGCAATTAAAAAAACTAAGCCTAACAGAAGTTAATAACTTATCTATATATACAACAAAGTAGCAGACGGTTTTGCAGGTTGCCGCAAACCATGTAAGTCAGAGGAAAACTATGGCCTCTCCATGACATTTATATTTCTTATCCAGCTTCCATATCAAAGCCTCAGTTCTTCCTATTTATGTCTGAGGACCCTCTTCTTCTCTAATACCTCTTGGTCCCATCATGTTCAGGTCCTCTTAGAAAAAAATGCATAACATCAATGAGAATTATTCCACTTAAGCATTGGGAACATTTAGTAAAAAAAAATGCCTTGAATTGCCTACCACAGGGCCTGAGAAATACTATGCCTTTCTGAGAAGCAAATGCAACATACTGGTCAAGAGCGAGTGAACTTGGAACAGCCTCTGCTACTTGATGATGCATGACCTTGGAGGCCTCACTCAGCCTCTCTGAACTTGGGCCTCCCCAAAGGTAAAATGTGGCTAATATTTATTTTATGGGCACTGATGAATTCATGTCAAGCACATATGCTAACTTAGTAAAACTCTCAATGAATATTAGGTTTCACCTATTAACTTGCCTCCTCCCCAGAAAAGCAGTAAGTGCTATAGTGAAGGGAAATACCTGATTGTCATCTACTGCATCTGTATGTACATCAGTCCATTTTGCTAGAAGCTCATTCATTCAGCATCTGAACAGAAACAAAGCAAACTGTGGGATTTGGGTGCTCAAAGAGAACCTTCCCTGAAATCTAGCTCAAACTAGCCAGGCTCAGAAATAAAATAGCAGTTCGTAAAAGGAAAATTGACTATCCAATGTTACAAAGTTTAGTTAAGGCAAACCCAAGAGTAGAATCTAATTTATAAATTTACAATCCATTGCTATCTCAACTACCAAGAAATGTGCACCTTTTCACAGGTCAGCTTAGCACATTCTCATGCCAGAAATTCTATAATGAACCCAAGGCTTAACTGATTATACTAAGTAAACTATAGCCAAATTTAAAATTCAAGTAAAAATAAATTCATATAATACTGATATTTTTGTAAAGGGCTAAAGATAAAAATGTGAATTCTTTCACTGAGTTTTTAAGGTAAATGAGTTTTATAAAACTGTTCATTAAATTGAAAACAACAAATTGATGAAAATAATGATCAACAATAACTTGGAAAAATAAATATTTACGTAAAGCCCTAAATCAGGTATGCTTTCCACTCCAGGGAGAGTCCATCTGCTAATTTCCCAGGGCAGATCACAGAGAAGCCTTCCCATGCAGAATTTTCACTGTATCACCTTGGAGTTAGTAGTTGGAAATGTGGTCAAGTGTCATCTTGATGAGCACAGTGAATAGGCCTATCCAGTGGGTAACTATTGATTGAGAACTTCCTTTGCTCCAGGCCTGGTGGTAGGAGTTGGAGCTGCAATAACAGCTAATAAGCTAGTAGGCACTGGGGTAAAATAAAATAGAGTTTCTGTTCTCAGGAAACTTGGGATGTAATAGGCAAACGAAACAATTGACCAAGAAACTACAATCTAGGACAATACCTCTCAGAAGTTCACATTCACAATAACTGAAGTCAGAAAACAATATTTATTAAACACGTACTATGTACCAGGCCATACACTAGGCACTGGCAGGTTGTTTCACAAAACCCTCTGAGAAGGCTGCATTATTAGCCTCAGGAAACAAGATGAGGAATGTGCCTGAAGTCCCTGTGCTAGAAAGCAAGGGAGGCAGGACTCAACCTATGTCTTGGTCTGCTGAATCTCTGCCCTGTTAACCACAATGCTCTGTGCGTGACCGATGGAGGCCAAGCAGTATGCAATGGTGTCCACAAGGGAGAGGCTCTCACCCTGGCCTGGATGGGTCAGAGGTCAATCCCTAGAGGGCACCATGTGCCCTGAAACCTGACAGGTCAGGTAGGGAAGTGGAAGAAAGCAGGGTGGTGTCAAGGAGCATTTGAATATTTATGACACCCTTTGTGGGCCATACAAATTTATCAACCTAAAAATTAGCTTGCCTTAGATCTATTGAATTTTGAGTGTCAACTGCTGTTGCCTTGCTAGGGTCAGACAAAATGATCTCATGAACCTTACACTGTCTATGGACCAGAAGTACCCCATCCCTGTCAGAGGAACCACCTTCCCATTATCGTGAGGATTGTGTGTAGCCTGTAAGTACCGTCTTGGTCTGTCCCAGCCTCATCTCTCTCGCTGCTCTCTACTCAAGTACCTAGTCAAGGTTAAATGAAAAATTTAACAATAAAAGAACCAAGTTTGCTTTTCCTGCTGGGTCTCTGGCCATGCCATTTTTTCTGCCTAGATTATAACTCTGCTCCTACATAATGCTTACTCAGCTTAGATATTGCTTCCTCCAGGGAGCCTTCCATGAGCTCTACACTAGTGCTCTTCAAACTGCATTCCTATGGCTCCTTTCACTTGTGTCATCACGGTACTAAGAGCACCAAATCCATCTTCCAACAGGAGACTTCTCCCTGTACACTCTATTAGCGTGGTTTGTTTTATTCATTACTGTAATCCTAAAGCCCGATACAATGGCAGGCACATAGTAGGGCACTCAGTACTTGTAGAATGGATGAAAAGATTTAAGTTTATGGAGTAACATCCCCACCTTGTGGCCTCTTACAAGACTTGGTAAAGCAATAATCCTCTGCTATGTTTTCGATACTAAGAGCACAAGTGGGCTCTCAAGACCCTGGCTCCATGCACTGGATGAAATAAAAGGAAAAGCAAGATCTCATCTGCACAGTTCACATCCTACCATGGGTTGACACAAAGCAGGAGAAATGGTTGGAAGGGAATAAACCTAAAAATACAGTGTTAAAAACGAGTGGGACACAAGATCTCAACAAATTGCCTCATCTACTTCCACTTTTTAATCAAAGGATTTTATTCAGGCTTACCCTCTGGAAGGACATTTTCCAGGCGCACATCCATATTTCCTCATGGATTGAGTCATTCCCAGTCAGAGTCACAGCTTTCTTTGAATCACGGATCCTCAGCTAGTGAGTGGTCCTGCCAGGCTGAGAACCCGAACCACTTGGCAGCTGGCCAGTGTGATGGCCGTGCTGCCTCTACCTCATCACGGTCAGGTCTGCTAACAATTAAGCAGGGCTCAGTTGGTTGTGCTGGAATGAAACATTTTGTAGTTATAGCTGGTTTTATTATGGACTCATCATGATTAGCGCACAACTTCTCTCTTAATGAGTGGTGCCAAAGAGGGTGATGGCATGGAAATTAAAGTTACACCCAAAATGGGATGCTTTGAAAATGTGACACAAAAGGATCAAGAACATTAAAGTTTTATAGAGAAATTAGAATGGAAGTGGAAATTTTTATATCCAAAAGTGTTAGATTTTGACAGACAAGTCTATTCATCCCCCAAAATAATAATCTGAAACTTCAGAACCTCTGACAATTTAAACAGGAAAGAGGCTCAAAGGAAGACTAACTGTATTAACATGAATAAGAGTTTTCAAATAGCTTTGACATGCCCCAATAATTACTACTAATTCTTACTGGAGCACTTCCCGTGTGCCGTGAACTGTGCTAAGCATGTCCCATGACTCATCAATCTACCTTCGTGACAACAACACAACCTTGAAAACAGGTGTCCTCATTCAGCCATCATCTGGAACATGCGCAGATGAAGTGAAGGAGAATGAAGGTCTTGTTGAAAGTATCACAGCAAATAAATGACAGAGCTGAGATTCATGGCACCAGCATGGGGAGTCTCCACTCTCACCTTCCTTTGCAAAGTCAAAAGTTAACTCTGTTGTCTGTCATTTTCTTACCCTAAAACTTTCTTTTGTAGATGTGTCAAATTTATGGCTTCCCTCCTTCTCAGACACTTCCTGGATATTTTATCTGTCCTTTACCTCATAGAAAGTTCCAGTACATGAACAGGTCAAAGTGAAGTCAATGTAGCAGAGGATTTAGAGCTGAAAAACAAGGGCTTCAGAATATTCAGATCTTCCATTTGGTCAGGTCACTTAACCTTCCTCAAAGTTTCTCAAATCTGTAAATTAGGAGAAATACTTGTTCCACAGCCTTGTCGAGAGCACTGCATGAAATAAGGCCCAGGACCCAGTGGGTGCTCAAACGTTTATTGGCTCTGACTTGATGAGTGTTCTTGGTCTTGACAATTTCCTCCAAAACTGATCCCCAACCATGTAAGAAGCAGACAAGTGTGAGGTTTGTCACTGAGGCACTGGAAAAGGGAACTTCTTGGCTACTATTTTCAAACATTCCTGAAGACCCTACCTAGTTTAGAAAAACTGTTTCTTTCAATTTTGTCTCCTAAGCAAATCAAATCTAGCCCCTTCTAGTCATAGGTTTAGGCTTGTTTAGCCCACCTTTAGAAGTTAAATGGCTCTTTCAGCAATCACTGACTATAGATAAAGCAAACAAGCTCGAATTGAACACGCTTCATTTATTTTCCAGGTGGAAGCAATCAACCAATGATTCATTCATTCACTTAACACTTGGCAAACATTTATTGAGCGCCTATTGTATTTGTTTTTAATAAAATGTAATGCCAGGTATTCAGAATATTTGGAGTTTGGGGAAGGTCAGATATGTGTAAATATTTTTGCTCCCTCTTCCAATCATTTCCCAGGAATGCAATCTGAAGACAGACACACTTAGCCTGTGTGTGTCTAGCACAGAAATGACTGAGCACTGCATGGCGACGACCTTCCCTCTCTCATGAAGCCTCCTCACTCTGCTGGGATTCAGCCTCTTACAGAGCATGTTTCAGACTCTGAATGAATTCTCTTTGCCGTGCACTATGCCTACTGGCACAGCCCAAGGACACAAAGTCAAACAAACAAGCAGGTATTAGGCAAGTGGTCTCTTATCTCTTGCCACAGAGACAGAAGGAGGGAAAAAGTGAAGGAAGGAACAAATGAAAGCACGTGCAATGAAAGTTAACAAAGAAAATTAGGAAAGTACTGTGATGAACACTGCTGTTCAACACTGCTGGGTACAAGCAGGTGTACCTTAAGAACCCATCTTTTCACTGAACGAAGCTACAAAGCCCATCAACTCTTGCTGAACTATAAAACAGGGGCTCTTTCACTCATCCAGGGGTCAGGGGAACTGAGAGAGAGGTAAAAGTGCTGGGTCAAGTGAAGAGAATTGCCCCGTTTTCCTTATGTGTGACTACGTGGTTTGGACCTTCTTCTGCCTTCTACTTCGTTTGGTTTCAGAGGACTACAGGAAGTGACACAGAAAAGTGGAGGGATGTGGCAGGTAGAACAATGGCCCCTAGAGATGTCCATGCCTTACACCTTGGAAACTATGAATATAGTACTTTACACAGGAAAAGGGGGTCTACACATGTGATTAAGCATTTGGAGATGGGGAATTACCTGGATTATCTGGTGGGGGCTAACGTTATCAGAGGGCTACTTTTTTTGTTTAAAGATTTTATTCATTTATTTGAGAGGTAGAGTTACAGACAGCGAGAGGGAGAGACAGAGAGAAAGATCTTCCTTCTATTGGTTCACTCCCCAGATGGCCACAATGGCCGGAGCTGTGCTGATCCGAAGGCAGGAGCCAGGTGCTTCTCCTGGTCTCCCATGTGGATGCAGGGCCCAAGCACTTGGGCCATCCTCCACTGCTTTCCCAGGCCACAGCAGAGAGCTGGACGGGAAGAGGAGCAGCCAGGACTGGAACCGGTGCCCATATGGGATGCCAGTGCTGCAGGCAGAGGATTAACCTAGTGTGCCACGGCGCCGGCCCCTCAGAGGGCTACTTCTAAGAGGGAGGCACACCAGTTAATGACAAATGCAAGATAGGAGTGCCGGGGTTCAAGTCCTGGCTCCACTCCTGAGTCCAGCGTCCTTTTTGGTGATGTGCACCCTGAGAAGCAGCAGGTAATGCCTCAGGTAGGTGAGTCCCCGCCACCCTCATGGGAGACCCAGCTTGCAGTCCACGTTCCCTGGTTTGACCTGGCCATTTTAGACATTTGAGGAGTAAACCAAGGGATAAAAGCTATATCTCTCTCCTTTTCTCTCTTCCTCTCCTCCTCCATCACCACCTCTTTCTCCTTCTTCTTCCCCTCCCTCCCTCTCAAAATAAATAAATAAATAAAGATTTTACAAAGAGGGAATCAGGAGGATTAGAGTAAGTGGAAGAAGACGGGTGATAAAAGCAAGAAGTTGGAGTGGAGTGAGGAAGTGACCGTGAGCCAAGAAAAGCAGGTGTCCTTGGGCACTGGAAAGGCACAGCAACAAATGCCCCTGCCGAGCCTCAGGATGAACCAGCCCAGATGACATCTTGTCTTTAGCCCTGCAAAAAGGATTTCAGACTTCTGAGCTCCAGATCAGCAAAATGATTATTGTGTATGGTTTTCACCCACTAGGACTTACAGGGGGAAATTCACATAAGTAGGAAGCTATGTTCCAATCAATAAGAGTAAAGGACTGAGAATGGGATGACTCTGATTGCAGGTTTAACTCTGCCACAACCAGCTGCGGAACCTCAACAATCATATAACCTCCATGAACCCTGACTTCCTTAGTAGCATACATCCTGGCCAGGGTCAGTGTTTTGTAGTTGGGAGAAACTGAGTGACACAGAGATATGGCTGCAGAGCCACTTATATCAACATCCTCCTTTCTCCTTGATGATGTTCTAAAATGTCACTCAGATTCTCTTTTCCATACCACTGCCTAAATAACCATATCCCCAGATCACAAATTCTAGATGTTGGCAACGAAGACACACAGGCATATAACATATATTTATAAATCCCAGCATATGTTTTTCTAGTGCACAAGATGTTTTTTAAAACAGGGTTCTACATGATGTGGGCTTATTTTGGAGAAATACTGCTTTGTACTGGCCAGACAAATGGCCCAGCTGTCCCACTGCACCCACTGGGTTTTCCTCTTCTCTATCCTCTGCAGTGCTCTTAACGAAAGCTCTGCACCAGCCCCCAGCCCAGGTGGTGAGTCAGGCCCACCTGTGTCTCCTCCTGACAGGCTGTTGGATATGGATGCCTTCCAGTGACTAAAAGTCATGATTTTGTCTTGTCAACCTCCCTACATTTTCTCCGGGAAGCTATTGCACAATGTTGTATATTTAGAAATCTGATGTAAGCCGTTTCTTATTTTGCCACCCTTGAGATGTCATGGCTTGGGTTTTCCAAAAAAATAGATCCGTCTTTGCACCACTCCCCATCCTAGACACACACAAGAAGTGTAATTGGATTAAAGAACTCCTGTTATTTTACGTTTCATTTTCTTCAACATAAACAAGCCCACCCAGGTACCTGGCACTGGATGGGAGCCTGGGGGGCAAAGCAGTAATGCTCTGACCTTCTCTAGTCCTGTGCAAAGGATATTTTTGTTGTCTGAAGCTGAGCTGCGAATTGCTTTCAGGCTGCCAGATTCTGTGAAGATTTTCACCAAAAATCAAAACAGAAGCCAACACATTCCATAAGATCCTGGGTGCTTAGCAATTCTGACCGGAGAGCACCGAGAAGCCGGTGTGTTGTCCACTGCACAAAGGACTGCTTCTTCGCTTTGTGATGTGTGCAAAGGGGAGTTTTGTAGAGGGGTGTTTTTCCCTACTGGCCATCATGCCTGTGTCAGGAGCCTCTGAAAGCCTGAATAACAACAGGGGACTTTCTAAAATGAGACTTGAAGTTAACAACGTGATAGAAACTATTTCAGTATTTTAAGATGTAAGCAAATGCCAGGAAGAGATTAATCCTCACAGTTGAAAAGCCTGCTATTGCTCCCGAAAGTCAGAGGACAATAATGCCCTTGTCTCTCCCCACTTCAAGTGCAGGCTCTGAAGCACTCTTTTTCTGCCCCTCGCAGGACAGTTCCACGCAGCAGTGAAATTAGAAGGTGACAGGAAGGGCAAAGGCCTCACACTGGAGGCCAGAGATCAAAGATAGAACTTCAGACACAGAAGTGCGAGAGAAATACAATATCCTCTTTTGCCCATAAATGCGGGTTTAATTTTCAATTGCTGGAAGATTCTACTTTTCTATTTTTTTCTTTTTGCTGTGAAAAAGTAGATGAGTATATAAAAAAAAATCAATCACTCCTAAAAACAAATCATCACTGTTTTTCTTGTAGCCCTCTGTTTTTGTGTGGCTCACTCTACATAGAAATCCAATGTTATCCATGAATCAGTCAGGTAAAGGTCAAGACTCCTGGTTACAAGCAAGGGAGACCAAATACCACTAATTTAACGAAGCAGAAAAAGGCATTTTCCAAAAGAACATTGTGTCTCTAGCTCAATCAACAGGAAGGCCAGAGGATCCAGACTACTGAGGAAGTGGGCAGGGTCAGCGTGGAGTGAAAGCGGGGACACCAAGGGCATTCTGCTATAACGCCGCTACTGGTCACCACCACCAATAACCACGGCTCCAGGTTGCCACCACCAGACACTTCAGGTCCTTGTTCTCAGAATTATGACCCGAGCTGCTGCTGTCATTGCTGGATTCCGTGTCATCATCAAACTGGCACCTAAACTCGTTCCTCAGCGGATTTCTATCTTTATGTTATACTCCCAGGAACGTTCAAATGTTCAAGCCTGCATAAAGGAAACATGTCCCAGACACAGGCGTCCCAGGGAAGCACAGTCTGGCCATTTCATCTGGTGAGGCGTCCCAGCCAGCAAGAATCCCACCATGGAGGACTCCGCTCAAACAGAACGGAGTTTGAATGTGGGGGAGACAAACAGAAACTGATGCTCCGCACAGTCCCAGCCCTCTTCCCACCCAATATCCACATGTTCTCCTCACTCCTGCTGCTTAGAATGCTCTATTCCTTAACAATCAAGGCATTGCCAATCTTCCCAATAAAGGAGGGAACCCTAAGCCTTGCCAGTTACTGCTTCTAACTCCGACTTTAAGAGCTTTGAGTGATGTTCTTTCTCCATCTAGCTTCGTTGGGTTCCATCTTAATATTTAGCAGCCAATAACCTGAAATGTAAAGTTAACCAACAAAATATTTAAAAACTGATTTTTTTAAGATTATTTATTTATTTATTTGACAGGTAGAGTTACAGACAGTGACAGAGAGAGAGAGACAGAGAGAAAGGTCTTCCTTCCATTGGTTCACTCCCCAAATGGCCACCACGGCCGGCGCTGCGCCAATCCGAAGCCAGGAGCCAGGTGCCCCTTCCCGGTCTCCCATGCGGGTGCAGGGCCCAAGCACTTGGGCCATCCTCCATTGCCCTCCGGGGCCACAGTAGAGAGCTGGACTGGAAGAGGGGCAGGAGGGACTAGAACCCAGGGCCCATATGGGATGCTGGCGCCACAGGCAGAGGATTAGCCAAGTGAGCCACAGCACTGAGTCTAAAAATTGATTTTTAAAAAGTATAAATTGTTTATGGCTATTGTGGGGAGCAGAATGGAGGTTCTTGAAAAAGCTAGAACTGTAACTGGCACGTGATCCAGCTGTCCCATTGCTGAATGTGTACCAAAGGGGAATTAAAACAGTTTGTTGAAGAAACCTGTACTCTCGTGCTTGCTTCAGGTCTATTTACAATGATTAACAGATGAAAACAACCTAGGTATCCATTCACATGAGAGGTACATATATACATATATCACATAGTGTATAATACGTAATCCCATCCATTCATGAAAAAGATAAATTCTGTAATATGCCACAATTTATCAAGAACATTTGGTAAAATAATCCAGGCAAAGAAATGCAAGTACTACATGATCTCAGTATATATAAAATCTTTAGAAAATTTTTATATTTATAAAAGGTAACAAACATTATGTATTTTATATATAAAGTTTTAAGAGTGTAATGATCTCAGTTTGACACAATCCCATTTGTCTATTTTTGCCTTGATTGCCTGTGATGCTGGGGTCTTATCCAAGAAGCCTTTGTCTATTTCAATGTCTTACTGTGGTTTTTCCTATGTTTCCCTACAGTAATTTGATGGTTTAAGTCTTAGATTCAGATCCCTGATCCATTGTGAGTTGATTTTTTAATAGGATGTAATGTAGTGGTATTGTTTCATACTTCTGCATGCAGATATCCAATTTTTCAAACTCCATTTGTTGAAGAAACTGTTCTTTCTCCAGGGAATGATTTTAGCTCATTTGCAAAAGATTAGTTGATTCTAGATGCCTAGATTAATTTCTGAGGTCTCTAGTCTGTTCCATCGGTCAATAATCCAATCTTGTACCAGTATCAAGCTGTGTTGATTATAACTTCCCTGCAATATGTCTTGAAATAAGGTATTATGAAGCCTCTAGGTTTATTTTTGTTGTTTAGGATTGTTTTTAGCTATCTGAGTATCTTGTGTTTCCATATGATTTTTAGAGTCATTTTTTCCAGATCTGAGAAGAACATCTTTGGTATTTTGATTGGGATCACATTGAATCTGTAAATTGCTGTGGTTAATATGAACATTTTGATGATATTAATTCTTCCAATTCATGAATATGAAAGATTTTCCCATTTTTATATCTTCTATTTATTTCTTTAATGTTTTGTAATTTTCATTGTAAACATCTTTCACATTCTTGGTTAAATTTATCCTAAAGTATTTAAATTTTTGTAGCCATTGTGAATGGGATTGATCTTACAAGTTTTTTCTTTGCCATGGCATTGTCTTTGTATACAAAGGCAACTGAATTGTGAGTGTTAATTTTATATGCTGCAACTTTGCTAAATTGTCTTATGATTCCCAATAATCTCCTAGTAGAGTACTTTGGTTCACCTACATATAAGATCATATCATCTGCAAACAGGGATAATTTGACTTCTTCCTTTCCCATTTGTATCTCTTTGATTTCTTTTTCCTGTCTAATGGCTCTGGCTAAAACTTCAAAAACTCTATTGAATAGTAATAGTGAAAGTGGGCATCCTTGTCTACCTCTGGATTTTAATGGAAATGTTTCCAGCTATTCCCAATTCATTATGATGCTGGATGTGAGTTGTCATATATTGCCTTGAATGTATTGTGCCCTGTTCCTTCTGTACCTACTTTGCTTAAGGTTTTTTGTCATGAAAGGATGTTGTATTTTGTCAAATGTTTCCTCTGCATCTATTTAGTTTATAATTTGATTCTTATTCTTCAATTTGTTAATGTGATGTATCACATGTATTGGTTTGTGTATGTTGAAACATTTCTGCATCCCTGAGATAAATCCCACTTGGTCCAGGTGAACGGTCTTTCTAATGTGTCATCTTATTTGTTTTTTTTTTAACATTTATTTAATAAATATAAATTTCCAAAGCACAACTTTTGGATTATAGTGGCTTTTTCCCACATAACCTTCCTCCCACCTGCAACCATCTCATCTCCCACTCCTTCTCCCATCCCATTCTTCATCAAGATTCATTTTCAATTATCTTTATATACAGAAGATCAATTTAGTATATACTTAAGTAAAGATTTCAACAGTTTGCACCCACACAGAAACCCAAGTATAAAGTACTGTTTGAGTACTAGTTATACCATTAATTCACATAGTACAACACATTAAGGACAGAGATCTTGCATGGGGAGGAAGTACACAGTGACTCCTGTTGTTGATTTAACAATTGGCATTGTCTTATTTGATTAGGTCATATTTTGTTGATGATATTTGGATCAAGGAAGGAAGAATTGTGATTCTCATTCATATAAACTAGTCAGTTTCTCACTTCAGTATCCCTAAGAAAAGTTTTAGTTTTTATTTAAATATATCAAGAAGAACCAGAGTGAGCTACCAACCTCAGATCCCATAATTAATTATACATATTCAAAAACATTTATAAGTCACATCCTAACAATTGACAACCCAGATTCTCATGAAGGAAATGACAACACTTGGCCTTTTCCAATTAAGTACCAAACTTGGCTTGAGAATCTTGGTGCTCCCATTCCCACTGAGTTTATGAGATCTTTTCCCCCGCAGAATTTCCCATTGACATTTCAGCCTACTGAAAGATATCCAAACCACTTCTCAAGGATGTTTATGTCATCAATATATTTTTAAGGCCTGGGTGAAGACAGTTCTTCTTGAGAGCACTTAGGTGGCATAGTGATTAAAAACACATATGACTAATCCACTAAAGCACTACTCTGTCTAGCAGACATAGTCTACTTCACACTACTTTTTGACAGATCAAGTTTATTTACTCTAAACCCCTCTGGAGTCCACTTTTTATTCAACTAATCAAGTCAGCAATTTTAGAACTATGTCCAGCACATGGGATCTAGGATCTATGGGATATGGGTTTTTATTGATAAATTCAGTGTGATCTCTGCTTATATTTTCCACAAAAGAGCCACCTCAGAATTTATTTCCCTGCATATTTCGCTGATAGGAATTATCAAAATACCACATTCTTTTCTCATGTCACATTTCCCTCCTGGATTTGCCTTTGTAATTTTTCATGCACCCACTCACACATCAGGCTTACCTAAGGCACTCTTTGGTTCCAGGCCCAGAACCATCACTAGAGTAGGTGAGCACAAAGGGTTTGTAAATAGTCTGTTCCCAAAACATTCATGTGCTGGAAGCTGGTTCCCTAGTGGGGCATGGTTGAGAATGAAATTCAAGTGGGGATCCTAGTATATGTAATTCTAAGAGGCTCCATTCTCATGATTGGATTAGCGTTACTCTCAGGAATGGGCCAGGTCTCTTGGGACTAAATTAGTTCCCAAGGGAACATAGGTTATTACAAAAGCCTGAGCCCCTTCCCACTCTCTTGCTTCTTGCTCCCAAATGTGCCCCCTCTACATGCGGCTGAATCTCTTTTCACAAGTCCACTCTTGTGTGACACAGTCAGAGGGCCCTCTCTGGGATTCTAGCACCATGATCTTGTACTCCCAGAATCATGAACCAATAAGCTTTTTAAAATATTTCACAGTGTCAGGTATTTTGTTATATCAATGCAAAATGGACTAAAACCCAAGGCAACTCCCTCAGGCAAAAGTACCATGAAATCAATAAATGAAATAAATTCTCCATATTTCTCTAAGGTCAGTAATGTTCATAGGAGTATTTTTGTATATTTTTACAGACACTTCAGGTGTTCTGAAATGAGGAGATTACTCTGGACCCTGAAACCAGTATAGTTACAACAACACTGGATCCTATTGATCAATCACTCTCCTATTTGGAAACCCTCCTATGCTTCTATGTCATTTCAGCCTCCTAATTTTGCATCTTTCCTCAGTTTCTGACCATTCCTCACATTTCAAAATGGACTTATTTTCTTTCTTCTTCCCACATTTTAGACAATAATCAACCATTAATGTTTTTCACTTATGTACCCTAGGCTTTACCTCTGTTTTGAACTCCAATTCCATATTTCTAACACGCTAAATATCTCAAAGTTGCACAGCAACATAATACCTCTAAGACTGAACTTCCCACAAAAAGATCTCATCTTTCTTGCCGTCATCTCTGTGTTTTCCATTCTTCATAAACCACATATTCTTTGCCAATGCCTATCAAATGCTTCCATAAGTATCTCGGATCCATGTCATTTCTTAGATTGTATCTGTATTAGTCAACTTTTCATCACTATCACAAAATACCTGAGACAAGCCACTTATAAAAAAGAGTTATTTAGCTCACAGTTTCTGAAAATCCAAACAGCATGATGTAAGCTCTGTCAAGGCTCCACAGCAAACAGCAGAGCAAGAATGGAGGACGGGTCACATGATGAGGAAGGAGGCTGGGAGAGAGGATGGGGAGGCCAAAGTAGGCTCCTTTTATAACACTTCTTGAGACTTTGAGTGGCTGTAAAAGGACTGAAAACTGATTCCATGCGCACTACCTCACATCCCTAGTAACCTAGAGGGCTCCCACCAGGCCCCAACTCCAAAAGATTCCATAACCTGCCAATAACACCACTCTGGAGATCAAGTCTTTACTACTGAACCTTTGGGGGATTCTCAAACGCATATCCAAGCCATCGCAATATCATTTTCTGCTCAATTTCAAAGATTTCCCAGTGCCAAAAAGGAAAAACTCTCCAGTTCCAACTTGAGTATTAGTGACCTACTCAACATTTTCCCAACTCCATCTCTCTCCAAATAGACCTCCAGTTCACCACTTACAATCAACAATTCTCCCCAGTGTAACTGCAAGTGCCTGCTCTTTCATAATCACCCTCCACATATTCACTTCACCACCACTGGTCATGCTGTCCCTTCCATCTCTCAATTTCCAACCTTGCTTTATCAGGTGGACTAGATAAAGAAACCAAGAACTGAAGGATACAGGGAAGGGCTGGAAGAAAAGGACACAAGAACTAGGTGCTGGCCAAATCCTTGAGATTGTAATCTAGATAGACTCAGCCATCTGATTAGCCTCTTGGATAAGTCATGGACAGTAGTGGAAAAATGGCAAAAAACAAAACAAAACAACAACCAAGAAAAGGTTAGAAATTTGGGAGACAGGATAGAAGGTCTCTGTGCCCTGTGCTGAGTAGATCCCTGAAAATTGATAAGACCCCAGTGTTCTCAGCCATCTCATACAAAAGAGCATAGAGTAGCTACAATAATGGAGTAGAAAATCTTGAACAAGGCCCTCAGGTGATTAAATGGAGCACTTGTATGTCCATGCAGTGTCAAGCAAGACAATGATACCATTGCACCAAGGAGCACAGAAGAGTTGACTCAGCACTGACAACCCATCTGTGACAGAGTTCTTTTTTTTTTTTTTATTGATTTATTTGAGAGGTAGAGTTACAGGCAGTGAGAGGCAGAGAGAGGTCGGTCTTCCATCTGCTGGTTCACTCCCCAGATGGCAGCAACTGCCGGAGCTGTGCTGATCTGAAGCCAGGAGCCCGGAGCTTCTTCCGGTCTCCCACGTGGGTGCAGGGGCCCAAGGACTTGGGCCATCTTCCACTGCTTTCCCAGGCCTTAGCAGAGAGCTAAATCAGAAGAGGAGCAGCCAGGACTAGAACCAGCATCCACACGGGATGCCTGCGCCGCAGGTGGAAGATTAACCTACAGCACCATGGTGCCAGCCCCAGAGAGTTCTTATGGTTGGAACCAGGAAGACATAAAATTACCTGGGCAAAATGACTCAAGACCAGTGGGAATGTGAGTTACTCCACTGATTCAGCTGTATGGTAGAAGATGGAGATCCACACAGCACATGGCTCCTTTCAATGCCCAGATATTGTAAAGCCACACTGCTTTCCCCAACTCTCATGAACACTACCTAGCAGGGAAGGGAAGAGGGCTAAATGGATAAAGATGTAATGTCTGCTACTGAGCAGAGTGAGACTTCCAAACAGAAATCAAACTCGGATGCAAAATGAAAATAGCCATTTCATAACCTTCTGATTTGGTGTTTGAGACTTATATCTGCATCTGTATATTAGCATTCACACATAGTCAGGCATTGCCTAACAACAGAGAAACAACTAGAGATATGTATCATTGGCTAATTTCATCATTATATGAACATCATAGAGTGGACTTACACAAACCTAGATGGGGTAGGTCAATCACTTGACATGGCCTTGATGCAATTAACAGACACCACAAACAAGATACATGAATCTGTTCCCAGTGTCACAAGACACATTGTCTTGTAGTAAACATTTTTTAATAATAGAGGGGAGTATACACTAAAATAGCAATAAAATATTTAGTACAATAAATACATAAACCAGTAACATGGTCATTTATTATCAAGTCTAACATACTGTATTAATTGTATGTGCTATACTTTTATACAACTGGCAGAGTGGTAGGTCTGTTTACAATAGCATCGTTACAATCATGTAATAGATTACACTATGGTGTTACAACAATTATGATGTCACTAGGTGATGGGAACTTTGCAGCTTCATTATAATTATTGTGTGTGTGTTTGCATATATACATATATTTAGATATCTTTTGTAATTAGTTCATTGATATGATTATAAATATTGTGATGAAAAATAGTCTGTCAGTGAAAGGGCTCTCTAAGTGTAAGGAACATTGCTTTAAATATTCCTAGATACAAAATCATGCAGAGACTTACCAAGAAAACCTGAGTCAAGAAAAGGGAAATCTTTAAATTTTCCTTTAAAATAACTGTTAAATACATGTCTCATTGCAAGTATCCTTCACAGCAAGTTCCTTCTCTGTCCCCAAGAGATCCCACTTTGTGTAGAACCTAAACAAAGTGGCTGAAAGAAAAACTGTGCTGAGACTAGATTTAATGATCAGGCCTAATTCCTCTGTAATGGAAATCAGCCAAAGAACTGGGGAAAATGCTGACTGGAATAGAGATCCGAGTGACCTAGCTAAGTGAATGAGAACAACAGCTTTGATTAATTCAAAGGACAAACACTTCATCTTACAATGTCTAAAGGTGAGACCTGTGGAACTAAATAAATCTATAATGCTGATTGAGAGCACTTTCCCAATAATCCCAAGAAATACCCTTCCACACTATAGCATCTGAACTATAATATACATGTTTTTTTCAGGTATCTTTCTACCCCTGATGTGAAATTCAATGTTTTCTTGGGACTTCCAGAATAGGAATTTCTACTACCCCCCCTAAAAAAAAGAAAAGAAAAGAAAAGAAATAAAAAACCCAGTGCCTTACACTTTGAGGGAGGGTTTTATTGCAAAGGCCACTGACTATAATTGGCTGTTGTACTTTGGTACGTCCCAGTTAGTGTCAGTAGGAAAATGTTAGGTGAAAAATCATCTGGGCAGCTGCATTTGTTCTCACAACATGCACTGCCTCCAGGGCAATGAGCTGCAGTGAGTCTGCAAGTGATTTGCCAAATGAAAATGTGATCAACTTTCCTTTGTCAAAGTCATCCTGCAATCACCAACAATTAATATGCTTGTAGAAAATAGAGATTGCTTTTCTGGTATTATTAATCCAATGCCACACTAGAATCAAATTTATTGCCACTGTTCTAAATATGTTTTGGAATTGACATGCTGCCTTAATCAGTACATTCCACTTTTATGCCAATATGCTTTGAAATATTATGTGATTTTCTGTTTTCTAAACAATGTGAGTGATTGAAAGGATTTGGCTACTTTAAGAAGTCTCTGTAGGATTGTTGTTTTATGAAAATGAAGACTCACTAGCCAGGAGGAAGTTATTCAAAAGGACATAAAATGGCTGTTACCAAAGTAAGCTGCTCCTGATTGGAGGAAAACCGTGAAGGGGAATCCTCGTGCAGGCAGAAATGTATCACATCTGATTTCTCTTTTTGCTTTCCTTGCTTTGGCCTGGAGGGAAAAAACAAGGAGGTTCTCTATCCTCACAGCTGCCTGGGACACACACGCAGCCAAGTGCCGCTGTCTACGGCTGAGGTCTGGACAAAAGCCCATTCAGAGAGCAGCAGCCAAACCTGAAGACCACTTCACAGGATGCGCTGGAGGTGAGGGGAAGGTTGAGTCTGGAGAGACCAGGATATAGGAGAAACACCATCAATGATTGAAATGCATGCAGCACTAAATGTAGAAGACGTCTTTGAATGTGAGTGTGGCAGCCAGAGCCTGAAGGTAGCCCCTCTACACACCTCTCTGCAACTTTCTGTCCTGCCCCTTTTCGGAGTGACTCCCCTTGCTTTCCCTTATGGGGACTCTGCTACTTAAGGTTTCTCTCCTAGCTCTTGTCTATCTCCAAAAATGAAAAGAAATCCATGCAGCACACTGTCTTAATCTACTCCAACTGCCATAACAAAATGCCACTGTCTGGGTGGCTTAGCCAACAGACAATTACGTGTCCACAGTTCTAGGGGCTGGAAGGCGTGGTTAGGTTTGGTTTCTCCTGAGGCCTCTCTGAGGTCACCTTCATAGATGGCGATCTTCCCTCTGTGCTGTCACGTGCCCTACTCCCTGTGCTGGCTCCTGTCCTTACAGGGACACAAGTCCTAATCAACTGTGGATCCGCTCTTCTGACATCATCCAACCTTCACTACCTCCTTGAAGACCTTGACTCCAAATGCAATCATCTTGGGAGTCAGAACTCACCATATGAATTTGAGGGCGACATGGTCCAGTCCATTGAAAATATCCAGATAGGAATAAGCCTTAATTATCCACCATTATGTAAGGAAGGCTATTTGCCAAGCCTATCTGCAGGAAATGCTATTTATTTCAAACTGTAAATATATATATATATATATATATATATATATGTATATATATGCATGTATAATATTTTGATTGTAAAAATAATTCATGCTGGTAGGCAACAAGACAGCAGAATAGAGAAGGAGCTTACTGCTATAGTCTAGGGAAAGATAGTTTTAAAAAGCGGAGAGAGTGCAAACTCAGGGAAGAGTTAAGGAGAAAACTACAGTGCAAACATTATGCAAGTTAGAATGACACTGTTTGGACACCCAGCAGGAACATGGACACAACACAGGACCCCAGCAGCAGAGAGCCTCAGCACCAGCTTTAGAGAGTGAGGTGAGACCAGACTGCAGCAGTCTAAGCCATAAGGCTGTGGGGAGACCCTGGCATGAGTCCAGCTTAGAGCCCTGTGGGGGACAGTATAACTGCCAACCTAGAAGAAATAAAAAGGGGCTCGTTTCTCTCTCTCTCCAATCACCAGACAACAGCATAACTAGCTGAGAGAGGGTGGGTGACATTTTCGACATACATAAGAGCTGCATCAGCCTGTGTCTGTGTGCGCAGCAACCAGCCTGTGTCTGTGTGCCAAGCAACTGGCCGAGAGGAGAGGACTGAGTCTGGCTGGGAGAACTGATGGGGCTGGGTGCTCATAAATGTGGGAGCCTTTGTGCTGAGACTAGGAATCCACTGAGGCTGTGTGAGAGGGGACAGGGTATGACTGAGACTCCGGGAAGTCATTGCAGGCATCTTCACAGGCTCAGGGCTCACTGATATCTCGGGGAGGGTCATTGCTGCAGGATCTGTGCTCACACTGAGGACTGCATGGATCCTTTGTGGTTCTGGATGTATATTATGCCCATTGGGGCTAGCGCTTAGACATTGGTGGCCTTGGAGGAGAGGAGGTGAGTGCGAGACCATGCCAACAGAGCTGATCAAACCCTCCTCTCTGATAAAAAAAGAGAGATTTATCACACCCAAATTGGGTGTCACCTTGGACAGACACTCAGCTCACTCTGGAGAACTGAGTAGTGCTCTGTGGCCCCACCTAACACACACCTCTGGGTATTTACTGCAGGAGCAGACACTCCACTAAGCCACAGAGGCATTGTCCAAAGATAAAAGCCACCAGAAGAAAAACAACAACAACGACAAAATAAGCATCTCCATAAATGCCTAAAATAAACATAGAAATTTAAAAAACAAGATTAAGGAAAACAACAGGATGCACCCAAAGGAACACAATAACACTTCAATACTAGAATGTGAAGATGAAGAGATTGAAGAAATGCCAGAAACGGGATTCAAAAAATTTATCATGCTATTACTTGGAAATAATCAGAAGCAAAATAATGAATTAAAGAAATCCATACATGAAATGAATGAACATTTTTCCCATGAACTTGAGATTTTAAAGAGGAATCAAAATGAAATATTAGAAATGAAGAATTGAATAGATCAAATGAAAATGCAATGGAAAGCCTTAACAGACTTGGGGAGGCAGAAGAAAGAATACTAAGCTAGAAGACAAATCTCTAAAATTTTACAGTCAGGGGGCCAGTGCTGTGGCACAGCAGGTTAAAGCCCTGTCCTGAAGTGCCGACATCCCATATGGGTGCCTGTTCTAGACCCGGCTGCTCCTCTTCTGATCCAGTTCTCTGCTAAGGCCTGGGAAAGCAGTAGAAGATGGCCCAAGTCCTTGGGCCCTTGCACCTGTGTGGGAGACCCGGAAGAGGCTCCTGGCTCCTGGCTTTGGATCGCTGCAGCTCCTGCGGTGTAGCCATCTGGGAAGTGAACCAACGGATGGAAGACCTCTCTCTCTGTCTCTACCTCTTTCTGTAACTCTTTCAAATAAATAAAATAAATTATTTTTTAAAAAGAAATTTTACAATCAGACAAAAAAAAAAAAGAAGAGGAAATCAGAAAACTAAAAAACAGTGTTGGAGATTTATGGGATACTATCAAATGACCCAACAAAGGGGTCTTAGGAGTTCCTTAAGGTGTTGAAAGAGAGAATGGATTAGAAGGACTTGTTAGTGGAATAATTAAAGAAAACATTCCCATTTGGAGAAAGAAAGGATGTCCAAGTACAGGAAAAACATAGAACTCTTAATATAGATATGACCAGAAAAGATCTTCACCATGACACACTGTAGACAAATTCTCCACAGTAAAACATAAAAAAAAAGATTCTAAAATGGGCACGAGAGAAATGCCAGATTACTTTCAGAAGATCTGCAATTAGACTCACAGCGGACTTCTCATTAGAAACCCTACAAGCTAGAAGAGAACTGTCAACCCAGAATACTGTGCCCTGCAAAGCTCTCATTTATGAATGAAGGTGAAATAAAGATCTTCCATAACAAACACAAATTGAAAGAATGTGTCACTATTCACCCAGCCTTACAAAAGATGCTTAAGGATGTGCTACACACAGAAACACAGAAACATGATCATCACTATGAAAGAATGTGAAGGCAGAAAAATCTTCAAATAAAGTACAAAAGAAATCCAAAGTAAACAATAGGAATACTAATGGAAAAATGGCTGGGCCAAGTCATTACATATCAATAGTCACCTTGGATGTAAATGGCCTCAACTCTCCAGTTAAAACATACAGACCGGCTGAATGTATTTAAAATACAAGACCCAGCTATTTGCTGCCAACAAGAAACACATCTCACCAAAAAAGATACACACAGACTGAAAGGGAAAGGATGGGAAATGATATACTCTAACAGAAACCTAAAAAGAGCTGATGTAGCCATCTTAATATCAGAGAAAATAGACTTTAACATAAAAACTGTTAAAAGAAACAAAGAAGGGCACTATATAATGATTATGGGATAAATTCAACAGAAAGATATGAGTATAATGAATGTATATGCACCCAATTACAGGCACCTGGCTATTTAAAAGAAATATTAATGGATCTAAAGGGAGACATAGACTCTAAAACAATAGTATTGAGGGACTTACAAACCCCACTCTCAGCAATAGACAAACCAATCAGACAAAAAATCAGAAAGGAAACAACAGAGATAAATGACACTATAGACCAAATGGACCTAATGGATATCTATAGAACTTTTCATCCTACAGTTGCAGAAAACACATTCTCTCACCAGTGCATGGGACTCTCTCTAGGTCAGATGACATAATGGGCCATAAATGAAGTCCTGCAAATTAAAAAAAAAAAAATCAAATCACATCATGTATCTTCTCTGACCACAATGGAATGAAGCTAGAAATCAACAACTCAAGAATCACTAGAATATATGCAAACACATGGAGACTGAACAACATGCTCCTGAATGAAAAACGGGTCACAGAAGAATCAAGATAAATCAAAAAATTTCTGGAAACAAATGAAAACAACAATACAACATATCGAAACTTATCAGCTATAGCAAAAGCAGTGTTAAGAGGAAAGTTTGTAGCAATTGGTGCCTACATCAAGAAATTGGAAAGGCATCAAATAAATGAGCTATTAATGCATCTCAAGGATCTTGAAAAACAACAGCAAACCAAACACAAATCTAGTAGGAGAAAGGAAATAATTAAAATTAGGAAAAAATCAACAATTAAAATTAGGAAAAAATCAACAAAATTGAATCCAAAAAAATACAAAAGATAATCAAAATGAAGAGATTATTTTTTGAAAAAATAAACAATATTGGTACACCATTGGCCCAACTAACCATAAAAGGAGAGAGAAGAACCATATAAAGGAGAGAAGACCCAAATCAATAAAATTAGAGATGGAAAAGGGAATCTAACAACAGACACTGCAGAAATAAAAAGAATCATCATAAACTACTACAAACAGCTGTATGTCAGCAAACTGGGAAACCTAGAAGAAATGGATAGATTTCTGGAAACATACAACCTACCTAAAATGAGCCATGAAGACATAGAAAACCTAAACACATCCATAACCAAGATAGAAATTGAATCAGCAATAAAGACCCTCCCAACAAAGAAAAGCCCCAGATCAGATGGCTTCACTGCTGAATTCTACCAGACATTTAAAGAACTGGATAAAGAAATCAGGGAATATGTACACCACAGAATACTACTCAGCAGTGAAAAAAAAATGAAATCTTGTCATTTGCAACAAAATGGATTAACTGGAAAACATTATACTTATTGAAATAAGTCAGTCCCAATAAGACAAATACCATATGTTCTCCCTGATCTGTGGTAACTAATAGAGCACCTAAATGTAATCTATAGAAGTAAAATTGACACTTTGAGATATAATTATTTTGAATAGCCCTTAACTCAACTGTTGAGGAACAGTTTTTTTTTTTTTTCATACTATTTGTTGAACTCTGTACTTAATGTAGGGCTAATATTATGTATGTGAAGTTAATTGAACATAGATCTCAATAAAAAATAAGAATGGGAATAGAAGAGGGAGAATGAAGAAGAGGGTAAAGCGAGAATAATAACTATATTCCAAAATTTGTATTTAGGAAATCCATGATATGTGTATACACTAAAAAAGGTTTCTGAAAAAGAAAAATATGAAGGAAACTGAGTTGTTAAAAAAATAATTCATGCTCCTGAAAGGGAATATAAAAGCATAGATAATAGGAATCATACATACTCCTGCCATCCAATCTCTGCTAAAATATGCTTTCTTTCCCTCATGACTTTTCTGAGTAACCTTTTCTGTAACCTTTTGTACACAGGCACTCTTACAGAGTCTTCCACTCACCAAATAAGTATGTTTGTGCTATTAAAACTATTTCAAAACACTCAATGAAAGTATAAGTTTTCACTGCAAGAATATTTAATCTACCATTATTGGGCACTGAGCCTGACTATTAACTGTCCCTATTAGAAATAGTCAGGGCTAATTTGCCATTGGCTAATGCAGTTACTGTCCCTCAGCGTTCTTGCTTTGCCTTGTACCCTCTCAGGAATGCAGGCTTTGCCTCAGGGAAAAGATATGGCAGATGATGAGCCCTTGCTCAAAGTTCTAAAACAGCATCTAGAAATTCATGGGAAACACAAAGCAAAAGGTTATTTTTTGAGTCACAAAAGGCTGGCTTGTGAGTGTCAAATAAAATCACGATATATTTGTGGCATTTCATTTCTGCCATAACCACTATATTTGAAAGTGTTGGAAATTAGCCAACTGGTTTATTCAAAGCCCCAGAGGTCAAAGAGACAAGGGTGACATGCCAAATATTTGGGAGCATTTATTCAGCATTTGACAATATATTTTTGTATTTGTTACAAATGAAATTTCAAATTCAGTAACCGTTAAACTTAATAATACAGGTTGATGTAAAATGTGGTCTAAGAGCTAGAAATAGAAAAAAATATGTTCTAAATTAGAAACATAATTTAATGAATTAGAGAAATAATTGAATGAATTAGAAAAATTAGAATTAGAAAAATATGTTAAAAATATTTTCTCTGGCCAGCGCCGTGGCTCAACAGGCTAATCCTCCGCCTTGCGGCGCCGGCACACCGGGTTCTAGTCCCGGTCGGGGCACCGGATTCTGTCCCGGTTGCCCCTCTTCCAGGCCAGCTCTCTGCTGTGGCCCGGGAGTGCAGTGGAGGATGGCCCAGGTGTTTGGGCCCTGCACCCCATGGGGAGACCAGGAAAAGCACCTAGCACCTGGCTCCTGCCATCGGACGAACGCGGTGCGCCGGCCGCAGCGCGCCATCCGCGGCAGCCATTGGAGGGTGAACCAACGGCAAAAGGAAGACCTTTCTCTCTGTCTCTCTCTCTCACTGTCCACTCTGCCTGTCAAAAATAAAAAATAAAAAAAATATATATTTTCTCTAAAATTTGAACATTCTATGACTTTTATTTCCATGTAAGTAGTTAAAAATTGCCTAATTTTTCATGGATGAACTAGGACAGCTAGCTATCCACTCTAATACTTATTTCCCACTTTTTTCCGATTAGAAAAATAAATCTACTCAGTGCAGTCACATGCCTCGCTTTTCTCCGAAGATTTGCCCCCACTAGATCCTAGCCACTGAGAAAAGTATAAGCGTGTAGCGGTTCCGCTAGGGAAGCGTGCTGTCCTTTCTGCTGCTGTCCTGGGATGTGAATGCGATATCAGCATCTCCAGCTGCCCTCTCCAAATGTGAAGTGCAGTGAAGTGTGCAAATGATCCTGGGTATCAACAATTTCGTAAAGTGCCCAGGCTGGTTCCTGGAACTGCCTTGACATCGTAGAAATGAAATTGTATCAGGTTGACTCTTTTGTTATTACTTTGATAGATTGTTTTGGTCAATTGCAACCAAATTCAAACCTACGTAATATGATGTGGTGCAAAGTTGACTTAGAATAACTGAGGAGTGTCTTCAAGTTACAGCAGGCCACAAGACACAAATCAGAGAACTGCTGCGCTAAAAAGAAAAACAGAAGATAGTTGTCCCTATTGTCTCAACCTGCAAACCTGATGATATCATTCTGGGTTAAAACTGTCCAAACACTGCTCATCAATAAGATAATGTCCACATCTGAGCTCCCTACCTGGTAATGGTCTCCTTCTTCTTCTCCATTATTATTTCATAACAGAAATTATTCTCAGGAATTGTTAACTATTTTTCATATCCTGATATAACATGCACATTGTATCCCTGTGAGTCTATTATATAAGTCACTCTGTCAAAAATTTGCTTTCTCTGCTTTGCTTTTGCACTCAAAATTTCCTTTATGATAAAAGTGGCCTCCTTCCAAACCATGAAGTAGGCTGACACTACCTCCCTGGGCTATCTTTATGATTTATAATTTTTATTATTAAACTTAAACCTCTAGATAAATGTTCATCATATACTATTACATAGTTCTGTATCCCCAGTACCCAGAACAGCAATATACAATAAGCACTGAATAACTGTTGATTGAACTGAGTTGCATTTCAGATTAGGAAATTAAGGAGACTCAAGCAAGTTATCAAACTGGATTTTAACAGAGCATAGTGAATCAAGGTTTATACCAGGGGTCAAAATGAAAGAGAAAATAGCACAAATATCCCTCCTATATCTGATGGAGGTCAACTTGGAGGATTATAGCTTATATGTTTGGGCAGACTAACTCTGAATTCAATGTTGGGCAAGTTTACCCAACTAGCCATGGTAGCACTAGAGCAGGGTAGGACTTCTCACAAGCAATCAAGGAGAATGCATGTTCACTTCCAAGAGGAGTATTGACCACTGAACTGAGTTGAACGTGCTCTCTAATTGATCCTAAATGGACTCATGGGATGAGAATTTTCATTCCCTTGGAAGCAGTTATTAACAGGGCAGAGGGAAGTCTAGAGTTAAAATTAATCAGACTCCTTTTATGAGAACAAAACCTTGAGTCCAACTAACATGGCCCAATTTTTCATTCTCTTAACTCATTGGGCTTAAGCATGAAGTCAATGGTCATCCAGAGATGAGGTGGTCAGCACAGGGAGAGCCCTGATCCCACCTCCATTCGACTATATACAACATCAATCTCCGAGTTCTGGGTTGCCTTGAGGACTCAACACCAGGTAGCTAACATGTGATCTCCAGAAGAATCTGCACTGAGTCAGAACAACACGATCAATACACCAACTTTTACTCCATTCCATCCCCTATTCTGTTTTCTTTCCAAAATTATGTCCAGGCATGCCATCCACTGTAGCATGACAGAAGTTCTAAAATGAGATTGAATTCCATCTTGAATATACTTCTGACATAAAGTGCCCCTTATTTGAACAGTTTCCCTACTATTTTTAAATTCTAAGAAAGAAATTTAAGTCCAAAGCTTAAATTCCTCTTCAAACTGAAGTTCACAGACATTAAAATTAAGGAAACTAAAGTCTGACATAAAATTCTCTTGTCCTCTGTGTTAAAGTGCAATGCTGAACTACAAAATCAAGAACTATCCTCCCCTTCCATGTCATATTCTACTGAGGGTCAGCTGGAAGGATTTTGTGCTAAAGTAGGGTTGAGTCCCTTCAGTATCTGCACCAGTCTCCCTCTGGGACACATCTGGAGCTTTGAAGGCCCCAGAAGTCACAGTAATTCAATTCCTGTTCTCTCAGAAGTCTTGCAATCGAAGAACCCAAAGAGTAAATAGGATACACGAACTATCACAGCCTTTTGTCACACCTACCCAGTTTAGAAAGTCACTCTACTACCCTTAGATCAATTATGCTAGATAAATTACATTCCCAAAATCAGAGCCACCAAGACCCCAGTAAAAATACAAAAATGTCTCAAGAAAAGGGGAAGTCTTTTAGGTTTAATCTCAATAGAATGTCTCTTCTTCAAGACAAATTGGTTGGATTCCATGACTGTTCTTTTACGTTCAGCTGGGAAAATTCTCCCAGAAAGATGTTTATTTTCAAATAACACATTTAGTATTTTCACTTATGTTTACATCTTCAATTTAAAAAAATCCATCTATGCTTCCTTCACTCACACTCAGTGCTGTCACAAACAAATCAAATTAGAAAAAAATTTTAAAATGCATTGAGCATGTCAAGAATCGTTCTCACGTTAGGAGACCTCAAATCCAAAATGGTAAGCAGCACCATTTACAGCAGCTGTAGCAGTTTGTGAAGCATAACAGAAGAATATCTTGGCCTTTTCCGTGATTAGCTATTCTACATTAACTTACCTTGTAGAGCAAGTAGAACTGTTTAAGCTGGTTTGTCTGTAGCTGATTGTTTTAATTTCAACTGAAACATGCCAGCAAGAACATAAAGCTTATGTTTTGTGTTTGGTTATGATTGGAACTAGTGTTTCAGGGAAATCAGGATGATTAAGTTTTTGGCTCGGTGGCCATGGGCAATTAGCTTTGGAATATATATTACTGAGGTTTTCAATTTCACTCTACTCTAACAGCATCATTTGAGGGAATTCTACCTCCTTGCAAACGTAGACTATTGCCAAAAGGGCAGCTCCAATCTTCAGGCTTATTTCATGTGTTTTTATTCTCCTACCAGCAAGGCCAGGACCTCTTCATTCCATCTTCTTAGAAAGCCTTGGGCTTTGGATTCCATTTGCTGCCCTGAGTATAGACTCTGTATGGTAACACATCTAAACCATCTCTACGTTACAATCATTTTCCACCTTGGGTTACAGTGCCTGTCTCCACCACCTCCAACTGAAGATTTATTTGGGCCGTGATACTCACCTTCTAACAAAGTTTCTCTTCAGTCCCAATTTATTCTAACTCAAGTCACTTTTAACAAATTCCCATATGGAAATGATTTGGATGCTTCTGAATCTAATTTTTGATGCAGTAGTATTTAATTTCCCACTGTTATGACCCAACGCCATTTAGAAAGGCTACTTGAATTTCTAAACAGTTACGTCTACTTTTTAAGTAGACCCTTTCCTTCTTTAATTCATGTAATAGCTACTACTGTTTGCTGCAACTTTGTGGCTCCTTTTTACTTAGGTCATCTTTTCTTTCTGTTCCAGACAAGTATTCTTTTTTTTTTTTTTTTTTTGACAGGCAGAGTTAGACAGTGAGAGAGAGACAGAAAGGTCTTCCTTCCGTTGGTTCACCCACCAAATGGCCACTGCAGCCGGCATGCTGCGCCGATCCAAAGCCAGGAGCCAGGTGCTTCCTCCTGGCCTCCCATGCTGGCCTCCCAAGCACTTGGGCCATCCTCCACTGCCCTCCCGGGCTACACCAGAGAGCTGGCCTGGAAGAGGAGCAACCGGGACAGAACCAGCGCCCCAACAGGGACTAGAACCCAGGGTGATGGCGCCACAGGTGGAGGATTAGCCTATTGAGCTGCGGCACTGGCTTAGACAAGTATTCTTAGAACTACTCTGGATTCACCTAGTGGGGGTCCACTGGAGTAAGAGCAAGTAAGTCAATGAGTTCTCAGCTCATAGTTCAAATTTTGTCCACCATAATCCCCACGAATTGGACAATTCCCTCATGAGATATCCTGCCATCAGGTAATGTTTAACCAAAGCCTGGAAACCTGGAATTGGTCCCTGATTATCACATTTAAATATATTCACATCTTTCTGCTATGTGCTTTGAAGATCCTAATTTCATTCATTCACTAAGGTCAGTAAATTCCCTCAGAGTTAAGGCAATTCCTGAATCTCTGCCTGCAATGATTGCATCACATGAAAACACATGTAACAATGATTTGAACATTTCACATTTGCTTCCTTTCTAAAGCACACGGTACAACTGTTCCAGTCTCTATGCACAGGTTTAGAAAGTCCCCTCTCTGTGACTTGGGCTTTCCCTCTGTGAGATTTCCATGGGACCTATTCACCATTTCTGACCCAGTACCAGCAAAAGTGTCTTCCCTTCTTCAACCCATTAAGTTCCAAGTTTTCAATTCTGCAATATTTCAACCTCATAATGGTAATTTCATAGTTACTCTAAGTGGTATATTTACTGTTCAATCTCAGTTTTCACAGATGTTCCGTATGTAGGACAATGGCATGCAATGAATTAAAAGCAGTTAGAATCTGGGTACTCCTCTTTCTCCCTTGTATATTGGCTTAACTCCATCAAGACGCCCTTTACCCTGTACTCTGTCCAACTAAAACGTAAAAAAAAAAAAAAGGTCTCAAGTTTATTCAGCTTGTGTTCCTTTACTTCTTTACTTTATTAACCTTCCAGTGTATGTGGGATTTAATAGTAAAACTGAAGTACCGATTCAAGCCACTCCCATTTCTCTTTGTTTTCCTAAATAAATAGGGTTATAAGAGGCAAGCAGTTCCAGGCACAGAGTATCTGATTCTTTCCAAACTTAGGTTTCTAATAATGTCACTTAGTCAGTTTTCTATCTTAAAAGTATGGCATTTTCTTTCAGGTCAGAGTGCAAATGTCTGAAATGTCAGTTAAATCTAACATACTTCCATGGGAAACCACTATTTTGCCTCAGATATAAAATCCGAGTTAAAATTTATGACATTAAGAGGTACAGAGCCAGTCTGAGATTCTGTGATGAGACAGTGAGTCATGAAAGTGTGGAAATGCCACATAAATACCCTTTCACAGTGCCTTCCTTGATTCTGAAAGAGAACAATCTGGGATATCCAATCTAGATGACGTCACTAGCCTTGATGCTAAGCACCATAAAGCCAGAGCCACTCAGGAGTCCTGTGAGACATGCAGAACTCAGTTGCCTTGCAGTGTGAAAGTAGAAAATGTCCCTCTGACTGCTGATGTCTAAGAGTGGTTTGTTGTGTGGGCCAGTGCTAGATTTGAGTAGGCTTCCTCACATGTAAAATGCCATGATTTTTTAAGATTCAGTCTTAGAATATACAGATTTATTCCCAACACAGAGAAAGTCAGAGCTAAGTCAAGAAGGTTCACTTACTCTTCTCAAAGTTGACCATTAAATAAGACCCTCTCTCTAGGGTCTGGATGAATAAAGGAAGGAGAAAGTCCTGAAGCGGCACTGATGGAACTCACCTCACAGGGAGGAAGCACCAGAGATACAAACATAGTTGAAACTTTTCTTATCGGTCTTCATAGTAAGACTAATATGAATAATTTTTCTCAAGGTATTTGTACAATTTTGGTAGTGTGACATTTTCAGATTCAATTTTCAGTACTATGCTGCACTGTAATTTAATAAATTCCATTCATAGAATATTAATGTTTTACAATGTCATTGTTAATTCATTTTCATAAAATGTTACATAGAAAGCCAGTTTTAGAATTCAGTCCTCAGCTTCACAATTTGGTGAAAGTATATATATATGATTTCTATTTAAATGTCTGAAAATCGATTTCCTGTAAGATTGCAAGCCGTATGATTACCAATAAGTTTTCCAAAGACTCAACTTCAGTAGGAATAAGTGAATTGGATCATGTGCATGTGTAATGTTTCAAGAATAATCTTGCAAAAAAAATTTCACTGTTTAAAGTGGTTATATTATCAAATGAAGAATCCAGTATTTGCATACAGGACATAGAAAGTGAAGAAAAACTGGGAGATTTTCCTATGGGTAACACAAGCAAAGTTGATTTGTTTCAACAATTCAAAAATCATTTTTATCTAATCTCTGTGTAAATATAGCAGATACCTAAAACATCCACTCAGTTTACCAACAAAGTATACTATTTATGGCTCATTCCAAAAGGTTCTATTCCTAGTGGTCATCTCTCATTCAACCAAAGGTTTTGGATTGGTTTTCAAAGAAATGCGTACTGAATGAGGCAATGAGTGGACATAGTTCCACATCCTTGCAACTGTGCTTCCTTTACCACAGAAAAAAAATCCCAAGTTGATATCAATTACTACAAAAGAATTCTCTTAGTCATGTTTTCTTTTATTTTCCTAAAGATTTATTTACTTATTTGAAAATCAGAGTTAGAGAGAGAGAGTGAGAGAGAGAGAGAGAGATCTTACATCTACTGGTTCACTCCCCAAATGGCTGCAATGGCTACAATGGCTGGGGTTGCCCCAGGGCTGGGCCAGGCCAAAGCCAGGAGCCTGGAGCCTATTTTGGGTCTCCCACATGGGTTCAGGGGCCCAAGTACTGGGGCCATCCTCCCCTGCTTTCCCAGGCGCATTAGCAGAGAGCTGGATCAGAAATGGAGCAGCTAGGTCTCAAACCAGCGCCCTTAAGGGATGCTGGCCCTGCAGGCAGTGGCCTTACCTGCTACACCACAACGCTAGCCTCTCATGTTTTCTAAACTGATCAATCCTTTTCAGAATACAAAAATAATTTTCTTATGTTGTGACATTCATGGATATGTTTTAAAATTCATTGGTTTCACTGAAATTCTCATTGATATGATTAAATATAATTTCATTCTGTAATATTTTAAATATCTGTGCTTGATCATCATCAACAAAAAGTATAAAAATGACACAATTCTTCCTGTAAGTTAACCATGATTTCAAAACAATATTGATTTCTAAATACATTTGGCTGATGTTTTCAAGTCAATTTCTACTGTACTCATTCACATATAAATACTGACATTTTCAAATATCCTGACAATTTTTCACTATAATGTTTTATATAAATATATTTTATTTTAATAACTTAAATCAATGCCTTGTCAAAGGTGAATCTCCTGTCAGTACATCAATTAATATTCAGGCGTGGGCATTCAGCCCAGCTAAGTCACCAGTTAGGATACCTGCATCCCACTATCGTCTGGATTTGAGTCTTGGCTCCTTGCTCAATTCCGCTTCCTGCTACCGTGCACCTGGTGAGGCGGCGTGGGTGCATGTGGGAGCAACAGCACACATGCTTCAGGTGGTGAGGTCCCTGCCACTCTCATGGGATTCTTGGAATGCGTTCCTAGCTTCCAGCTTCAGTCTGGCCCGGCCCAGCCCAGTCATTACAGGTGTTGGAGAGTGAACCAGAGGATGGAGTATTTGCACTCTTAAATAATTTTTAAAATTATTCATACTTTCCATATCTAGTCATAATTCCAGCTACGGTTTGTTTCATACCAATGCATCATGTTCCTCCAAAACAAGCACATTTTATTACTCATGAAATTATTGTTCACATCTGCAAAGAAAAATGCTTGCTCAACTTTTCTGAGATCACAGAGCCTTCTTTCTTCTCCTTTTGCCATCACTTTCGATAAGAGAGTTGTTTATAAGAAAGAGCTCACTTTCCTCACCTCCGTAATTTAAAAGCAAACAAACAACTAGGTAGGCTGATCTGCAATTCAACTTAAGGGACCTAAGGCAAAGGTGAGAAATGAAAAACACATCTGAAAAAGGCAAGCAGTTCTCAATTCAAACTGCTTAAATGCAGGAAAGAATACCAAATCTTCTGATTTTTTTAAGAAACTGGAGAAATTATACTTCACGGAATATTTCTAAACTTTTAAATATTGGCAACTAGCAAAATAATTTAAAGCAAAGCAAAAGCCAACAGTGCATAAATCAAAGAAAACAGAACTCATGAGTTTGCAGGTGAATGCTTTCATGAACATTAATTAATACTCTCAACCCAAGAGCCAGCTTGATTCTGTCAGAACATAAACCTGACTATATCATTTCTCTAATAACCTCTGATGACTTCCTTTCTCATAAAAAAAAATCATCTAATAAAGGCCTATAAGATCCTGCATCAGTGATGTGCCGGAGAGGGTTTATATCAGGTCACAACAGCTGGCTACCAAATTTGCAGAGAGCTTGTTTTCCACATACTGATCGCTTGCAATTGGCCATGGCGGGACTATTTATACCAGGGAAATTGGCAAACACAACAAGTCAGGAACTTTTATTTTTTTTTCTCCTGAGGAGCCAGCTGTTAAACATCTACCAGTACCCTACATGATCTAAATAATCTCACTCTCAGACCAGCTCAATGGACCTCTGATTCTATCTTTTGCCACTCCCCTGGCATGTTGCTATCTGTGTCAGGTCTTGCACATGCTGTTTAGTCTGCTGGGACTATGTAAATTATAATACAGCCAATTTATCTTATGTAAAACAACAAACCACAACTGCACACCTGCACAGTATTTTCTCCTTTCATGCTCTCTCTCTCTGCTTCTCCCTCTCAACCTCATTTCTGTTCTCTTTGTAACATAACATAAGCTCCAGAAAGGAAAGTGGTATCTATTTTGTTCTACTGTATCCAAACGCCTTTCAAAAACATGACACAGGGGTAGGCACTGTGGCCCAGCAGAGTAAATCGTTGCTTGGAGTGTCCACATCCCAAATCAGAAGCCAAGTTCAAATGTCAGCTGCTTGGCTTTCAATGCAGTTTCCTGCTGATATGTCTGGAAGGTATAATGATTGTCCAAGTAGCAGGGTTCCTGCATCCCACAGGAGAGACTCAGGGGGAGTTCCTGACTCCTGGTTTCACCCTGGCCCTGTCCTGGCTATGTCAGGAATTTGAGAGAAGAAGAATCTATCTCCCTCTCCCTGGCTATGTCAGGAATTTTTTTTTTATTTTTTGGACAGGCAGAGTGGACAGTGAGAGAGAGAGACAGAGAGAAAGGTCTTCCTTTGCCGTTGGTTCACCCTCCAATGGCTGCCGCGGCCGGCGCGCTGCGGCCGGCGCACCGCGCTCCTCCGATGGCAGGAGCCAGGTGCCAGGTGCTTTTTCCTTGTCTCTCATGGGGTGCAGGGCCCAAGCACTTGGGCCATCCTCCACTGCACTCCTGGGCCACAGCAGAGGGCTGGCCTGGAAGAGGGGCAACCGGGACAGAATCCGGCGCCCCGACCGGGACTAGAACCCGCTGTGCCGGTGCCGCAAGGCGGAGGATTAGCCTGTTGAGCCACGGTGCCAGCCTATGTCAGGAATTTGAGAGAGGAAGAATCTATCTCCCTCTCCCCTATCCCCTCTCCCCTCTCCCTCTCCCCTCCCCATCTCCCTCTCTCTGCCTTTCCATGAAAACATAAACATTTAAAAAGTGACATATAGGGGCTGGCGCCATGGTGCAGCAGGTTAATTCTCCACCTGCGGCACCGGCATCCCATATCAGTGGCGGTTCTAGACCCGGCTGCCCTCTTCCAGTCCAGCTCCCTGCAGTGGCCTAGAAAAGCAGTAGAAGATGGCCCAAGTGCTTGCGCCCCAGCACCCGCATGGGAGACCCAAGAAGCTCCTGGCTCCTGGCTTTGGATCTGCACAACTCCGGCCTTTACGGCCATTTGGAGAGTGAATCAATGGAAGGAAGATCGTTCTCTCTGTCTCTCCCTCTCACTGTCTGTAACTCCACCTCTCAAATGAATAAATAAAGTCTTTTTTAAAAAAGTGACATATAGCAAATGCTCAACAAGTATTTTTTTCTGAACCAATGAATGGAGAGTAGTTACATTTACTGGTCTGAATATAAAATTTATATTCACATGGATCTCTTTCTTGCATATAAATGAGCTACTAATGGGAGCGAGGAAGGGAGGGAGCATTGGGTGGGAAGTATCATTTGCTCTTAAAGCTGAATATATGAAATACATGAAATTTGCCCCCTTTATATAAAAATTTTAACAGGAAATGAGCTACTAGCTCACATATGCTACTGAATATGAAGAACTATAAATTTTTAAAATGCATAGTTATATTTAGAATTATACCCACACATATTTGTAATGCTATGCTCATTTGAATAAAGCCTAATCATGATTCTATATAGTCTGCCTTTTACAATTCATGTGGTGGCATGTACACCTACACATACCATTTAGTGGAAACAGTGAAGGATGAAAACAGCATTCATATACGAAGCAAAGGGCCAGAACCCCTCAACACTCATTATACCAAAATAGAGGGCAGGGGCAAATTACTCCAAAGTTTTACATCATGTACCTTGGAGAAAAACAGGACTCTGGTACAAGCAAGCAGCGAAGGGAGTAGCTGATTGAATAGAGTAGCTAGTGCATCTGTTTTGGATAATTAAAATTAAAGTAACTGAAGGTTATATTAGTGAAGGCACCAAATGTCTGGACATGAGAATCATCAGCATATGTATAATTTTTAAACTCAAAACTGATTTGTATCAGAGAGCTGAGGTGGAAAGGGGGAAAAAACAGCCCAGAACAAGGTGTAGAAATTGAACTGGTCCCTGAATAAGGGAAATTAGATGGAACCTCAGGAAATTCCTACTGTTATACAACAGGGAAAGAACCAGAAAAATTAGGGTAGGAGAGGAACCCTGGAAGTAATCTAGTTTGGGCCAAAAAATATCAAAACTCAGTGTGGGACATGATGAGCTTGAGACAGCTTTGAAGTATCTGAAGACAAATACTGCACAGGTCTGCAGATGTTTAAGTGTGAAATTCAGGTAGTATTCATTCAAATTAACACGCACTTATCAGCTAACTGGTGGTATCTGAAGCTTGGTCGTGGACAAGATCACACAGGGCTGAAGAATCTTACAAGCATAAGAGTCAAAGATAAAGTCATACTTTGATAACAAAGTCAACATATACCACCTCTGGTGGCTCATGAACGACCAGTGAGGCAGGAAAAAGATACCAAGGAGCAGCTGCCTAACGGAAGCCTTGGCAACAAAATTCAAGAAACAGGAACATACATTTCTGGACTCAAGAAAAAATTTCCTTGGTATAGAGCAAAATTTCACTGAAAATACACAAATAACATACACACACACCCCCATCTTCTAGACTACACTGAAGACAGAGGAGGGAAAACTAGATTGAAATGGGTTGACATGTGAGAAATAGAGGTAAAATGAACACAAAACTTTGCCTTTTTTTTTTTTTTAAGGAATTTGGGAGAGTAGAAACAGAGGCCACAAGATGGGAGTAGGGTTTATAAATATATTTTTAAAATTCAAGCGAGAATTAAATATTTCCAAACCATGAGAAGGAATTTCTGCTTCTAGGATGGCTAACAAACTTTCCAATAGATAACAACCGTAAATTCCTAACAAAGTAGAAAAGGCAAATGCTATGGAGAGAAAAGAAACAAGAAGAAAACAACTGGAAGGTGGGTGGAAGAGCGGAGTTTTTCATTTTTTATAGCTTTCTGTCTGAGCACAGGCTAAGGTATGCAATAACATGGGCAGCTAGAATTCTTATGAAAACTCTGAATTCTTACTAGGTTTGTTCTGAGATGGCCCCTGATAAGGCGTGGTCCGGGTTCTTGTCTCCACACAATAAATTCAAGGAAGAGACATAAAGGTAAGCAGAGAAGGAAGATGTTTTGCATGCAAAGCAAGTACACACTCAGGAAGGAATTCAAGCAAACTCAAGAGAGCTACATTTACCAAGATCAGGGGCCATCTTTTTATATTATCTAGAGGCATGTGGTGGTGTCTGTGGCAGGGCCTAACTGAACATTCAAAGGAAGCAGAGTTTGGGTGAGACTTGAGTACTGCCTATTTCCATGCCCTTTCTGGAAATCTCAGATGTGTCATGGCATCAGGTGCATAACGGGAGTGGGAGTGTCAGCCAGAGAATTTTACTGAGACATTCTAGTGGCCTAGAGGTCATCACAGGGAAACAACCTGCAGACACATTGGCTATTTCCAGCTCTAAGTTTGCAACATCACAGAACTTACAGTTCCCACTACATGGAAGGGATGGGTTCAGCAGTGCACAGATAGGGAGATTTGGACCGTGCAGAGAAAGGGGCTTTCAGTGGTGCAGAGAAGGCAAGGTGGTATGAGCAGTGCTGGTCAGGCTATCACACAGGCTGAGGTTGCCCCACGGCTGGCCAGGGCAACTGCACGGGTCAGCTGGTGCTGTCATGCAAGCAGCTCCTCTCTGCTCTGGCAATCTACCTGCCGACATCAAGCTGAAGAACAAAAAACTAGGGCAACCACAGCCGCTAGGAAGTGATAGGGGCAGTCTCAGGAAAGAGGGAGCTGGAGAACTTGAACTTAGAGTTCCAGACTCTTCTGTAATCACTAACATCTGAATCATTCACAATTGTTGGACAATTCACAATTATTCTAGAAAAACATGATGTCATCAAGAGAAAAGACAATCAATACAAACCAACCTATAATATCTTAGGTAGTGGCACACAGAGAAGGAATTTACTCAGTGATTATAATTCTGTTCAAAGATGTAAAGAAAAATATGCTCACAATGAATAAAAGCAGAGAAAATACAGGCAAAGAAATACACATTGTCAATAAGAACCAATGGATATTCTAGAATTAAAAAATACCAGTGTATGGTCAGAACAGGAGGATGAAGATGAAAAAAGAAAAAATGAACTTGAAGACAGGTCTGTAGAAATTATCTAATCTGAAGAACAAAGAAACAAAAGACATATAAACAAAAATTGAGCATAAGAAAAAAACTGGTGGGATAACAGCAAAACTTAAAATGTGTAATTTGATTCCTAGTAAGAAAGGAGTAATAGAATAAGGTAGAAAATTATTGAATAATGGTTGAAAGTATGTAAAATTTTATGGAAGACATAAATTGACATATTTAAGCCCAATGGACAGCAAATAGGACATTGTGCCAACTGAAGTAATTAAATCACAAACACTGTGTGTTTGCTCTTATCTGAGGTACCCGGAGAGGTCACATTCATTGAGAAAGAAGGCAACATGGTGGTGAGTTACTGCTTAATGTGTACAAAAATTCTATCTTGAAAGATGAAGCATTCTAGAAAACGATGGTGATGGCTACACAGTATTGCCACTTTAGGCCTAAAATGGTTAACATAGTAATTTGTGTGTTATACGTATTTTACCAAGATTAAAAATAATAACAAATGATGTGAAGACCATTCAATGGGAGTCAATTTTTCTTTTCAACAAATGATGTTGGAAAAGCTGGATAGCCACAGGCAAACAAAAATGACAGTGGACCCTTACGTAACACTACATATAGAATTTAACTCAGAATAGATCAAAGATGGAAATATAAAATCTGCAAGTTATTAAGATGAAACCAGACAACATTTTAACACTGGGTTTGGCAGTGATTTCTTGCACATGACAACAAATGCATAAGTAACAAAAGAAAAAATTTGGAAATTGGGGTTTATAAAACCAAATCATTTTCTATAAAAAAAAAAAAAGTGAGTAAAAAGCCAAGCCACAGAGAAAAAGGCAAAGAGAAAATGTTTACAAATAGTATCTCTGCTGAGGACCAATATTGAGAATAATTATGCATAGAGAACTCCCTAAAGCTCAACAACTCAAAACTCTCATTTGTGACAACGTAGATAACCTGGGAGGACTTCAGGTTAAATGAAGTCAGTCAAGCACAGAAAGACAAAAATACCATGACCCCACTTACATGTGGAGCTTTAAAAAGTCAAAATCAGAGACAGAGAGAAAAAAAGTGGTTACCAGAAGTTGGTGAAGGAACTGTGTGAATATTTATTCCGGGACATAAAAATTTAGACAGGAAGAAGTTACTGTAGTTAATCTTATGCAGTATATTTGAAACTTGCTGAGATTACATTCTCATCACAGTATTTGAGGTATAAATATCCTAAATAGTTTTTCATTCCACAATGTCACTTTTATCAAAACACACATATACCATAGATACACACTACCTTTACCTGTGAATCAAAAAACATATTTAAGGGCTGGTGCTACGGCATAGTAGGTAAAGCCACCACCTGTGATGCTGACATCCCATATGGCCACTAGTTCGTGTCCCGGCTGCTCCACTTCTGATGCAGCTCCCTGCTAATACACCTGGGAGACCAGAAGCAGAAGACCCAAGTTTTGGGGCAGCTCCTGGCTCCTGGCCTCGGCCTAGCCCAGCGCTGGCTGTTACAGTCATCTAGGGAGTAAATCAGTATATGGAAGATCGGTCTCTCTCTCTCTCTCTCCCTCTCTCTGTAACTCTTTCTAAATAAATTTTTTTTTAAAGATGCTACCTGAAGTTCCTCAGGCTCAGTGGAAAACAAAACATGCTGAACCTTGTCTATTCATAAAGGAATGAAAATACGTAGCTAGAGAGGTTAAAAACTACTTTTTGCTCTAAGCACCTCCAAGTATTCAAAAGTATAAATTAGCCCCACAGTGTACCAGAGAGAATTGTAAACGTGCCAAACAGTCCCAGCCCCTTCCTGCATGTAGCTCTCAGAGCAACCCCAGAATATCCTGGGAATGCAACTCTGAGACAAGGAGGAACTTGCTTGAGCACCCAGGCCTTGCTCCTCTCCCTTGGACACATGTTCTTCAATGCCCACTGAGTCACCTCGTTCCTGAGGTATATAACCCAGCAAGGGCTGCCTTTTCAGTCCCTCAGCCGTGGTAAAGTGCAGCCCGAACAGTTAAGACTCCATCGTCACCTGGAGCAGCTTTCTCAAGACCTTGAGGGAGCAGCTCTCACAAAAAGAACTGCAATGTCTTTTTTTTTTTTTTTGACAGGCAGAGTGGACAGAGAGAGAGACAGAGAGAAAGGTCTTCCTTTGCCGTTGGTTCACCCTCCAATGGCCGCCGTGGCCAGCGCGCTGTGGCCGGCGCACCGCGCTGATCCGAAGGCAGGAGCCAGGTGCTTCTCCTGGTCTCCCATGGGGTGCAGGGCCCAAGCACTTGGGCCATCCTCCACTGCACTCCTGGGCCATAGCCGAGAGCTGGCCTGGAAGAGGGGCAACCGGGACAGAATCCGGCGCCGCGGCACCAGCCTGCAATTTCTTCTTTCTCTCTCTAACATTTTTATTTGAAAGTCAGAGTTACAGACGGGCAGAGAGGTCTTCCATCTGCTGGTTCACTCCCCAAATGGCCTCAATGGTCAGAGCTCTACCAATCTGAAGCCAGGAGCCAGGAGCTTCTTCTGGGTCTCCCACGTGGGTGTAGGGACCCAAGGATGTGGGCCATCTTCCACTGCTTTCCCAGGCCATAGCAGAGAGCTGGATTGGAAATGTAGCAGCCAGGACTCGAACCAGTGTCCATTTGGAATACTGACACTGCCCACTATGCCACAGCACAGGCCCCTGCAATGTATCTTTTGCTATAGATAATAAACCCTTTATAAAACCTGTGCTGTGTCTCACCACACTCAAGCAATTGGTAAAATGTAGCCTGATGTCTAGTGGGTGAAAAGTTCTTGGACTCCTTTTCCTGGTGGTTGGTAGAGGGATGGTCTTTATAACTTTCAAATTAGTGAACCTGATTTATAAGATGTAATTAGAATACAAATCATTTCAGGGAAAACTGACATCATGTCTTCAAATTCAAGATAGATCTATCGTCCATTTGGGCTTTTTTAATTTCTCTCAACAGTCAGTTTTAAATGTTCATTGCACAGGTCTTGAATACTGAAATTTAGTACAAATGCAGGTTATTGATATAAATTAAATCAGCAACTTGGGGCCGGTGCTGTGATGTAGCAAGTAAAGCCGCCACCTGCTGGCATCCCATAAGGGCACTGGTTCAAGTCCCGGCTGCACCACTTCTGATCCAGCTCTCTGCTATGGCTTGGGAATGCAGTGGAAGATGGCCCATGTCCTTGGGCCCTTGTACCCACATGGGAGACCTGGAGGAAGCTCCTGCCTCCTTGATTTGGATCAGCACAGCTCCAGCTGTTGCAGCCATCTGTGGAGTGAACCATCGGATGGAAGACCTCTCTCTCTCTCTACGTCTCTGTAACTCTGCCTTTCAAATAAATAATCTTTTTAAAAATAAATTAAATCAGGCCGGCGCCACAGCTCACTAGGCTAATCCTCCGCCTTGCAGTGCCGGCACACCAGGTTCTAGTCCCAGTTGGGGCGCTGGATTCTGTCCTGGTTGCCCCTCTTCCAGGCCAGCTCTCTACTGTGGCCTGGGAGTGCAGTGGAGAATGGCCCAAGTGCTTGGGCCCTGCACCCCATGGGAGACCAGGAGAAGCATCTGGCTCCTGCCATTGGATCAGTGTGGTGTGCCAGCCACAGCGCACCAGCCGCAGCGGCCATTGGAGGGTGAACCAACAGAAGGAAGACCTTTCTCTCTGTCTCTCTCTCACTGTCCACTCTGCCTGTCAAAAAAAAAAGTGAAAAATTAAAAATCAATAATTTAACCTTATTTTCCAATAGTTTACTGCTACTATATAAAATATAATTGATTGTTACATATTATTTTGTGACCTTGCTAAATTCACTTTTACATTATTGTTGATAAAATTTTGCAGTCCAGCAACCATTTCATCTAATAAAAGGAATTTTCCTCCTTTATTTCTTTATACCTTTTATGTATTTTCTTGCATAATTAAAGTGCATACTTAATCACATGCTTGCTAACAGACTTGGGAGGAAACGTTATTTGTATTAGCTTTTCACTGTTACAATGGACCACCAGAGGTAACGGACTTTATGAAAGTAGGAGGCTTGTTTAGCTGTTTTCCAGTTTTGAGTCTAAGATAGTGCAGCCCCTTTGCTTTGGCATCAGGGGAGGTCAGCAGATGGCAATGGCAGAGTGAATATAGAGGAAGGATCACATGGTGAACAAGGTTGAACCGAACTTGGGCTTTTATAACCCTCCCACAAGAATGACCTTCTGAGAACACGCCCCCAGAGACCTGAGTGCCTCCCACTAGGCACCACCTCCAAAAGCTTCCATCATCTCCCAAAAGCACCACCCCGGAAACCACGCCTTTAATAAACGGGCAATTGCAGGACATTCAACAACAAAACTGACATCCACGTCACAGCAGCAATGAAGCCCGTAACTCATTTTGAAATGCATCAAAAATGTAGGATGACTGATGGCTGTAGGAATGCAGATATGTGAGAAAGCAAGGATAATTGAATGTTCATTACAAAGTACTACCATAAATGTTTTTTTTTTTTCAATTTTCTGTGTGAAATCAAAACCAAAGCATGGATCCAGCTGTGAGGGGCTGAAAATAAGAGAAAAGACCAAGGACATTGTAAGGATTTTGAGACAGGCTAAAATTGGTGGACTCCAAGGCACAAGTGAAGGGATTAGCTTTAAAAAAAAAAAAAAAAAAAGATGAGCAGTTTCCCTATTGTATCAGGAGAATTAGGATGCATACAAATGCAGATACAGTGACTTGGGATGCATACTAATGAAGATATGGTAATATAGAATGCATACAGATTTGGTTTTGCCAGCTGGCTGATAAGAAGGTAGGGTTATTTGCTCCAAATGAAGTTTCAACAAAGGTATTGTAGAGACTTAATCAGAGAAAATTTGTTTAGGCAGTGTTGATGGTCCATTTCTTGGTTGGTAACTAAATTGATTAGAGCAGAAGCCACACTCAGCATCCTGGATCCAATTTCTCATTTGTAAGACAGGATGATATGTCTAGCACAAAGACAGTCACAATTAAATGGAAAAAAATGCCCATAAAGAAGCTAGCGAAGTGCCTCACATAAAGGTACTTGATGTTATTCTGGAAAGTCTGTACCTGTAACCAGTGATAATCTTACAGCGCTGCTCTTCAGGAAGTTGTTTAAGTTTCCTATGCTGGTATCAAAGAGAAGGTAACTTCACTGGGCAATCAGCTAATCAAACACTGCACCAGACACATGAGGTACCAAATCACAAAGGTACCATACAATATTTGTAAATCAGCACTGGGCTTTGTTTGTAAATAAGGACTGGGGCTAAAATTCAGACATGAGCTAAGTATAGAGACCACTATTTTTGCAAAGCTGCAGAAAGCAAAGACTTTTTAATCTGTGCAAACTGATAAAGAACATGCTGTGATAATTCTGCAAATTTCCAAAGAAATTAAAAACAGGGGCAAATAGCTAGAGAAAATTGGTTTTACCTTACTTGGGAACTAAGCACAAAGAAAATTGTGGCCAATGGTTGAGTTTTATTTTGAAGGAATGTGTTTTATGTTTTAGAGTGCTTTAATTAGGAAAAAACATGTAAGGTATTATTACTTAAAAATTGTAATTTTACTTAAGTACAATACGAAATAGCAGGCAAGTAAAACTATGATGAGGTGTGATATGTATTGTACAACTTCAAATCTTACAAGATATCAATTCATATTATAAAAAAACAAACTTTTAAGTAACTGTATGAATAGTAGATTCATACTCAGGAATTTGGGCTTTTGATTAAAATCATAACTTCAATTTCACTGTGAGTTAAAATACAGTAACTGGCACTGGACTTGCTCTCCCAGTATACACAATTAGAAAACCCAACACATGTAAGGCAACTGTGTAACGGGCACAGACAACAGGCAGTGCAAGACTGTGATGCACCAGAGAAAAGAAACCAACAAGGTGAACTCTACAACCACTCTGCTTTCTGCTCAGAGAGGCTTTTCAGCCAGCAGCGTGGGAAGGAAAAATGCAGGCAGAGAACTTTGAGAAGACTGAGTTGAAAAAAGGAAATAATTCAAAGAAGCTGAGATGTCTGTGTGCAGGCAAAGATCTGGAAAGGAGTTAACAATAAAAATGCTCCAGAAATCTGGCTTTCGCTGATTACTAAGAGGCATATACATTAAGGCTCCAAAAGAAAACCAAAAGTAAGCAAGCAAAGAACTAGTGGAAATCGTTAGCTGAACAATTCTCAAAGCTCATACAGGATTAGAAGACACCTGAGATCTGGGCACCCAGGATGCTGACATCTCAGTGATACTCAGGGCATTCAGTAGCAACAACAGAAATATAAATGATAAAACATAAACTTATCTTAGGGATAAAAACTTCTTTGGAATCACCCCAACAAAGCTTAAGAACAAGCATGAAAAGGATCAAGTTGACAATCAAGTAGCTGCTGCCAAAATGAAGTTCAACAGTTAAAAACAAACACAACAGAATTCAGATACTTCACAATACATTATAATAAATAATTAAAATTGTCAGCATCCAATAAAATTAACACAGGAAAGGAGGGGGCATTAAGCCTTGCAGTTAAGATACCTGCATCCCATGTGAGAGTGCCAGGGTTCAATTCCCTTCTCTGGATTCTGACTTTAGCTTCCTACCAATACAGATCCAGGGAGGCAATGGTGATGGCTCATTTAATTGGACATCTGTCACTCCCATGGGAGACCCTAGAGTTCCCTGTTTCTGGCTTCAGTCCAGCCCAGATCAGCCTCAGCCACAGTGGACATTTAGGGAGTGAAGTAGCAGATAGGAACTCTCTCTCACTGTCTTTTTGTGTCTCAATTTTCTTTTTTAAAGGTCAGAAAGTCAACAAATATGACCCATAAACAGGAAAGATACAGGTCAATAAAGAAGATCCAGAAATGACAGATATAAAAGAAACAGAAGATTTCAAAAGAGCTACTATTATCCAATTCTGAAAGAAAAAAAAAAAAAAGAGCTACTATTATATATTCTACAGATTTACTGAAAAACATAAAATACAAAGAAGTGAAAGAATCTTCTTAATATTTAAGATGAATCTCAATGAATTATTTTAGGAGCACATGAGACTGCACAAAAAATATTAGTGAATTCAAAAGCAACAGAAACTACTCAAACTGAAGGATGGTGAGAAAAATGTTTGGAAAAATAAAAAGGTTGTGAATTATGGGATACGATCAATCACAGAGGCAGCTAGAATCTCATTGGAAAGGGGCAGAAAAATATTTGAAGAAAACAGCTCAATGGTTCCAAATTTGATAAAACACATAAATCCACAGATCCAAACACAAACCCAAAGCAGTGTAAAGCAGAATAAACACAAAGAAAAATCACATCAAAAATCTGCCTTGACCGACCTGCTGGAAATCAGTCGTAAGAGTTGAAAATCTCAATTATGACGACTATAGATGTCTGTTCAGAAAGCACTCCAGGAGACAAAATATAGACAAAAGAGGGAGAAAAAAGTTGTCAGGCTAAAATTCTAAATCCATTGAGAATGCTCGTCAGAAAAGGAAGACAGTTGTTTGACACAGCGGCTGACACTTGGGATGCCTGCATCAATCTTGGGGGTCCTAGGTTTGACTCTGGCTTTACTCTAAATCTCAGCTTCCTAATTCACACCCTAGGAGGAAGCAGGTGATGGCTCAAGTAGTCGGGTTCCTGCCACCTATGTGTGAGACCTAGACCTTAACCTGGTTAAGACCAAGTTTCTGGCAGTCCTCATTTTGAAGAAGAAACATTGAGTTCCAGGCTCTAGGATTCCGTCTAGGCAAGTGATGGCAGTAGTGGATAACTGGTGATTGAACCAGTGGAAGTAAGATCTCATTCTCTCTAGTTCCATCTCGGCCTTTCAAATAAAGTGAAAAAAAAATAACAACAAAACAAGTTAAGAAAGAGTAAGGGCTCTGAATAGACATGTCTCAAAAAATACAAATAGCTAAGTAACTGCACAAAAATGCTCAGTATCGCTAGCTATCAGGGAAATGCACATCAAATCCACGCTATCGTGGCTGGAGTTGCAGCACAGAGTTAAGCTGCTGCCTGTGATGTCATAACCAATATGTGCACGGGTTCAACTTTTGTCTGATCCAGCTCTCTGCTAACGTACTTGGGAAAGCAGAAGATGTTCCAAGTGCTTTTCCTGGCTCCTGGTCATCTGGCGGGGGTGGGGGGGTGGAGGGGGTGAACCAGAGGACAGAAGATCTCTGTCTCCCCCTTTCTTTCAAATAAATAAATAAATCTTAAAAACAAACAACACTTTCATTTCACTCCAGACTGGCCACATAAGACAAAAAATAACAAACATTGGCAAGGATGTGGAAAATATGTAACTCTTATACACTGTTGAAAGAAACAAAAATTAGTTTAGTCATGGGGAACAATAAGGAGGCTCCTCAAAAGTCTAAAAACAGACCTACCGTATGACCCAGCTATGCCACTGACGAGTATATACTTGAAGGACATGGACTCAAACATGCAGGGGGCACCTTCACTCTCACGCTCACTGCAGCACTATTCACGACAGCCAAGATAAGGCATCACCCTAACTGTTCCCTGATTCATGAAGAAAATGGAGTTAATACACACAAAAGAATAACATTTAACCATAAATAAAAGTAACATCCTGACATGCAGACAGAATGAACGTAACTAGAGCTCATCATGCAGTGAAATAAGCCAGCCACAGAAACACGAACATTCTTCTCAAAGTTGATCTGAACTTATGGTAGGATTACTAGGGGCTGGGAAGGGCAGTGGGGGGAGTGGGAACGGGTACCAAAACTGTCAAAAGTAGCAAGTTTTAGTGTTCCACAGCACTGCAGTGACCATAATTCACACTACTCTATTATGTACGGTACTGAGAACAGAAGAGGAACTGGTAGGCTCCAAACACAAAGAAAAGTAGACAGGAGAGTGCGGTTGTCTAGACTGGTTTACACTGTGTATATTGATGAAGTTTTACACTGTACCCTATAACAGTGTGCAAGTATTACATGTTAACCAAAATTTTAAAAAGTCACCTGGAAAGTGTGGAATAACACAAGGATTAGTTAAGGCCTATTCCCAGTCTGATTCAGTAGAGCTGAAATGGGACCCGAGTCTGCATGTCTAAGAAGTCCTCAGGGGATGTGACTGCTTTTCCAAGGATTTGACTCTAGAACAGGGCTCCAGAGAAAGACAAATTACAAAGATTACTTATGACTCCAAATGCAAACACTGTAAGACATTTACATTTTTCAATTTTTTTAAGAAATTAAAGCATTGTTTTTCTTTTTCCTTGTTTTTTCTCAAACATTTATTTTATTTATTTGAAAGGTAGAGTTACAGAGGCAAAGGCAGAAGAAGGCAGGGAGGGAGTGAGGGAGAGGAAGGTCGCTCTTCCATTAGCTGGTTCACTCCCCAGAGTGGCTGCAACAGCTAGAGCTGTGCCAATCCAAAGTCAGGAGCTTCTTCCAGGTCTCCCACGCAGGTGCAGGGACCCAAGGACTTGGGCCGTCTTCCCTGTTTTCCCAGGCCATTGCAGAGAGCTGGATCCCAAGTGGAGCAGCTGGGGGACTTGAACTGGTGCCCATATGGGATGCTGGCACTGAGGGTGGTAGCTTTACCAGATAAGCCACTATGCCACAGCACCACAGCACCACAGTGCAGGCCCTTGTTTTTCTAAACCTCCGCTTCCCTGTTCTTTTGTTAGATTTTATGTTAGTTGTTGTGTCTGTCAACTCCTTCCTGTCCTATCACAAACTACCACTACAGCAGGTCTGCTTTATATCTGCATATAGGCCAATCAACTTACATAAGCATAGCTTCCTCTTTTCCTTCACTGTTGGTTAAGTTTTAAGTCCAGCTTCCACTTGCAAAATTGAAGGAACTGTTCAGAGTCTGCCAGACAATTGTCGAGCAAACCCTTTGCTCTATGAACCAAATTTTTTAAATAAAAAAAGTCCCCAAAGTAAGGACAAAGGGTGAGGGTGCAGGGGGTGGAACACTACGCCCACTCATAAGATTCATTTCTACAATAATAAACCTTCTCTTCATAACTACATGACGGATATGCTTCAGGAGTCCCACGCACTCAAGTTAATGAAAATATGCTTATTTCTTAGTCCCAATCTAATAGCAACCTGAATCCCTGGGAATCCCTGAAATGGAAGTCGGATATCTGCAGCCTGAACACAAATGGTACTTACAATTTTCTTCATACCCATGTTATTATGCTTCAGAATTAATTCCCCTATTTCCTGCAAAAACATAACTCCTGGTTGAGAGAATGTGATTGATTACAGGTAATGAAGTGCCAAGCACAGTCATGAATGTGAGGTCAAAAGCTGTAATCTAGAGGATATGAAACCATCACTGCTTTCTGATGGGTCAACTCCCTTCAACAGTGAACAGCTGGGTGGACGAGAATGGCAGGATCAACAACGCCTATCTGAATACAAATGTTAAAGGAAATTAAAATCACTTTCCTAAACTCTAGTTTTTCTACTTGTGTCCTTTCAAGACATTTCGATAACACAGAAGCAAGTATTTAACCTAGAAGATAAGATCAATAGTCAAAGAGTACTTACTACAAAAAAAAAAAAAAAAAACCCACAAATAAGACATGATTAAGTAAAGTTATTTTATTTTACCCAGGGCTCTCTCCATACAAACGGCATGTAAATGCTGACACTGAGAAATAGCTGGGAGAACCACCGAAAGAAGTCAGAACATCATGCCTTCCAATCCATCCTCCATAAACTTCTTATAAAGTGCCATAAATTTGGCCACAAATGCTTCCAAATGATAAATGGCCTTACTGCCCAGCTGGAGACGATGTTCATAATAAGCTGCCATCTGGGCCACTTCCCCTTTCAGTTGTCCATCACAATTATGCAAAAGTTCCGAGAGAAGGCCCTAAGGAAAAATAATTGGTGATTTAAAAGGTAATCACTGAAAACAGTATTAGCTGAACATTCTTTATTTCCCTCATTCACAAAAGCAGCGAAACTTAAGCTAAATGTGCTCTTTTTAACCCATTAAGTCCCACGTTTTCAATTCTGAAACTATTTCAACAATATAAATACTTATTTCAAAGTTACCCTAAGTGGTATATTTATTGCTCAATTTAAATTATTTCAGGGTGTCCTATATATATACAACCATGGGACAATATTAATTCTTTTTTTTTTGTGAACCTATAATGTTCATTCAGGACAAGAAACTTCCTATCATTAAATGCCAAACACAGATGGTCTCCCACTTACAAATTCTCGACTTTACAATGGTGTGAAAGCAATACGCCTTCAGTAGAAACCACTGCATGAATTTTAAATGTTGATCCTGCCCCAGGCTGGTGAAATGCAGCGTGATCCTCTAGTGATGCTGGGAAGTGGCCAACAGCCACAGCTCCCACTCAGCCACCAGAGGAAACAACTGATACTCTACAATATCCTGTGTTAATGAACTGTGACATTAAGCAGGGTCGGCATAGCAAACACATTTTCCATTTATGGTATTTCTGACTGAGAATGGGTTTATCAAGATGTAAACCCATCAGAAGTTGAACAGCATCTGCATTTAACGGCATAAGAGTGCAAGGATAAAAGCACAAAGATACTTATTGCAGCATTTTTTTATACTAATAATCTGGAAACAACCTAAAATTAAACCAAGAGGGGTCATATTCATGAAACTGTGATGTAGTCATACAACTGAATGCTACTAAATTACTAAAAAGAATGAGCTACATCTGTATGGTCATATAATACCACCTATGCTATACTCTTGATTGAAAACCATTTCATGAAACTACACACACACCCACATATATATATATATATATTTATGTGAAGAACAGAGGTCTGTGGGCTGGCGCCACGGCTCACTAGGCTAATCCTCCACCTGTGGTGCCAGTACTCCGGGTTCTAGTCCCGGTTGGGGCGCTGGTTCTGTCCCAGTTGCACCTCTTCCAGTCCAGCTCTCTGCTCTGGCCCAGGAAGGCAGTGGAGCATGGCCCAAGTACTTGGGCCCTGCACCCTCATGGGAGACCAGGAGGAAGAACCTGGCTCCTGGCTTTGGATTGGCACAGCGCGCCAGCCATAGCGGCCATTTGGGGGGTGAACCAACAGAAGGAAGACCTTTCTCTCTGTCTCTCTCTTTCACTAATTCTGCCTGTCAAAAAAAAAAAAAAAAAGAATAGAGGTCTGTGAAAAGTAGTTACTCTTAGAAAAGAAGGGTGGATCTCATTTTTTTCATTGTCTACTTCATAGCATTTGAATTTTTTTGAATACTGCCCTGCCGTTTTAATAAAAGCAAACCAAAACTCCCTGAACTCCCTAATATTTAGCAAACACTAAAAGACACTAGCCAGAGGAAGTTGACAGAACAACCCTGAAGCTAACGCGTGAAACACCCTAGAATCTGGGCTCTACCTACCTCTGTAAGGTACTGCGTCTCATCACCTGAAATGCTTACTGGTTGGCTACTTACATGGTTCTTCACCTTTTAGTCCTCTAAGTCTTAGCTTAAACGTTATCTTCCTCAGGGAAGCTATCAATGGCCTTCCACGGCCACGCAGTTCATTTTTATCACTTCACCTTGTTACATCCTTTAGAATACTTGCAACATTTCGAAATCCTCTTCTTCTTTCCCTTTGCATCCCACTATCACATAACTTACTGAAGGCAGGCCCTCCCTTCTCCTCTTGATTCCTCCCCTAATGGTGTCTGCCACACAGAAAAGCCTAGATAAACACCCACAGAAGTACTAAGTTGGAGAGAAAGAGGTGACAACATTATTGTCCTCCTACAAAAGCTCTGTGACCAGTCTAAGTGCTAACAGTAATAAACAGTTCAAGATGTGAAACTCGTTACCTTCATTATTATCTCAGGAGGAATGCAATGTGTTAGAAGCTCATAGAGCCTTCCACGAACTTCAAGGAGCCTATATAAAACAAAATGATCGATAGTTTGTGATAAAATCAGGGGCAGTTTCTCCAAGTTCCTACCGTGCTATTTTACTTTACAAATTAAACTATCCAATACTGCCACACTTTCTTGTATAGTGTTATCGTAGGACACACACAGAAACGTTTCCTAATTCAGTTGATTTTTTCAAAAAGAAAAACTTCAGAACTCTTTCCACAATGGCATTTAATACTCCTGAAGGATATTATCAAGTAATGTTTTCTTTTTTCTCAAGATAGATGATACCTGACATCCAGAAAATGGTCATGAAGGGATTGGAGTTGTGGCATAGTGGGTAAAGCTGCCACTTGTGATGCTGGCATCCCATTTGGGCACCAGTTTGTATCCCAGCTGCTCTACTTTCAATCCAGGCCTCTGCTAATGGCTTGGGAAAAGCAGAGGAAGATGGTCCAAGTCCTTGGGTCTCCTGCTTCCTATGTGGCAGGAGATCCAGATAAACTCTAGGCTCCTGGCTTCAGTCTGGCCCAGGCCTGGCTATTGCAGCCATCTAGGAAGTGAACCAGCAGATGGCAGATCTATTTCTCTATCTCACTCTCTTTCAAATAAATTTCTTTAAAAAATTATCATGAAAAGATTATAAACAGTCACTAATTACACAAGTTACAAAAGATAGCACTGGTATGGAATAAAATGCTACTGCTTAGACTACAGAGTAAAATGGCAATATGACAGGGACACGAAACTGTCCTGTCATAAAAGGGGTGGGAAAAGAGGTTAGAGGTAAGCACAGAAACTGAATAGAATCATTCAAACCAAGCCAAATGAACAGGAACATGTCAAAAAGTTACAATGAAAATCCCAAATGTACACAAAACATGCATCTTCATCTATTTCTCCATATATTTACCCACTTCCAAACAGAAAAAGGTGTTCTGAATTTTTACTAAGACGATGGATGTTCCACACTTCAGATAAATCACGGTAGTGATTTATAATTTCTTAAAAGTAGAGGTTGACTTTTCCTTTAGGAGGCCAGGAATATAAAAGCCCCATCATACATAAACAAAAGAACTAGAACAGGGCAAGCATTTGGACTAACAGTGAAGACACTGTTTGGAACACCAGTCCCTACATAGGAGTGCCTGGGTTCTATGCCTGCCTCCCACTTGAAACTCCAGCTTCCTATTAAAATACAAACCCTGGGAGGCACTGGTGCCAGCTCTAGTGGTTGAGTTCTTGCCAAACCCATGGGAGACAATGAGTGGGTTCCCAGCTCCCAGTAAACAGGCTCAGACCAGGCCCAGTCATTGCTTAAGAGAGTGAACCAACAGAATGCTTTCCATGTCTGTCTCTCAAATAAAGAAAACTTAGAAGAACAGTTCTTCTAACAGACACATAAGGAACAATTTAACCGATTCTTCACACCAGCTCAGTGAGGGATCATTATCTCCATTTTTCTTTTTAGATGTAAGTAACCTAACAAAATCAAATATAGCAAACCTTGATATGAACACAGATCTGTCTTCTCTCCAAGTCCATGTCCTCTCAATGTCCACCAAAGCGTTTATTTAACACACTACTCTGTCCTAGGTTCTCTGGAATATACTACTTTTACTGAAAAGTTAAAGTTCAGAGAAGTTGGGCTTCCACCAAGCTCATGCAGATGAGCCAGCACTTTTTTCAAGTCTGACTCAAAAGACTACTGCCTCGGAGCAGATGCTGTGGCCCAGCAGGTTAGCTCCCTAGCCTGAGGCACCAGCATCCCATAGGGGTGCCTGTTGGGAGTCCTGGCTGCTCCACTTCTGATCCAGCTCTCTGCTGTGGCCTGGAAAAGCAGTAGAAGATGGCCCCTGCACCCACGTGGGAGACCCAGAGGAGGCTCCTGGCTTTGAATCGGCGCAGCCAATTGGGGAGTGAACCATCAGATGGAAGACCTCTCTCTCTCTCTGCCTCTCTTCTCACTGTGTAACTCTTTCAAATAAATAAATAAATAAATCTTGAAAAAAAAAAAAAAAGGACTACAGCCTCTTGCTGACATGGTAGTGTGTCTCAAAAATAAAACATGATTATTAAATTAGAAGGAATAAAAATAATGGCATGTGGTATAAAATTATTTTTAATATATACATATTGTTTATATACTTTATTTCTAAAGAGTTGACTCAGGAGATACTTGCCTATATACAAGTACAACACTGTGTGGCTCTCATACATGTTAACATGTATCCCACAATTAGTGTGAGTTAATTTATACTATCACTTAGCTTACAAAAATTACCATAGTCTCCACTTACTATGTCTGTCATTATTTCTTGATAGGTTACAAGAGCACAAATTCTTCTGTCAAAGAAATTACAATTGTCTAGAACTGTCTCTTTTTTTTAGCTGAATGTCCCTGATTAAGTTATTTAAGTTCTGTATATCTTTATTTAATCACGCACATAGTAAAGATTTTCATAACATTTTCTTCAACAGGACTGTTATGTTAATTAAATGAGATAACACAGTTTAAGGGCTGATATAATCATTCACATAAATATTTGCTGCTACTCAAATTTTAAAAATCAAGACTATTCCAAGATGAATCAAATGAAAATCAAGACTATAAAGGGGGGTCAAAAATCAGTAGTCATTTGGTATTGGATACAGGCCAGAGATCAAAATGTCACTACAGTATTTCTGGCCAGCATCAAAGCTTTCTAGAACTGGGCAAAACTTCTCTTTATATGGCACAAAGGAATAAAGTCCTACAATTTTATTTACATAGAGCATTTCTTCCACAAGGTCATTTATAAGCTTCCAAAACTTGTCAAAAAGGTATCAACAGCAAAGTTTTAAAAACATAAGTTGATATATCAGGGCTGGTACTGTGGCATAGTGGATAAAGCCACTGCCACTGCAGTGCCAACATCCCTATGTACGCCAGTTCGAGTCCCAGCTGCTCCACTTCCCCAGCTCTCTGCTACAGCCTGGGAAAGCAGTAGAGGATGGCCCAAGTCCTTGGGCCCCTGCAACCACGTGGGAGACCCAAAAGAAGCTCCTGGCTCCTGATCAGCACAGCTCTAGCCACTGTGGCCATTTGGGGAGTGAATGAGTGGATGGAAGAAATCTTTCTCTCTGCCTCTCTGTAAACTCTTTTTCAAATAGACAAATGAATCTTTAGAAAAAAAAAAAGTATAAGTGATAAATTATCAAATATTAAATAATCTATAGCTAAAGTCCTTAAAAGCACAAAAATTCTACTACCACCACCACGAATTTCCTTCTTTAAAACCAGAACAAAACAAGAAAGTCATCTTCAGTATAAAACTATTCCTAAGACCTGCTTTGTTTGCATTTTATCTTTTAAAACCTAATACTTCAGGGCCAGTGTTGTGGCACAGCAGGTTAACCCATGCCTGCCCATTCCATATAGGCACTGGTTTGGGTCCCAGCTGCTCCACTTCCAATCCGGCTCCTTGCTAATGCTGCTGGGAAAGCAGCAGATGTCTCAAATACTTGGGTCCCTGCCACCCACATGGGAGACTTGGGACAAAATTCTGGCTCCTGATTTTGGTCTGGCCCAGCCCTTACTATTGCAGCCATTTGGGGAGTAAACCAGTAGATGGAAGACCTCTTTCTATTTATAACTCTGCCTTGCAAATAAATAAATCTTAAAAATTAAAAAAAGCTATTATTTAATATTTCTTGGGGTGAAGTTGTGACTCATTGGGTTAAACTGTCAGGTGTGAAGCCAGCATCCCACATCAGAATGCCAGTTCGAGTCTTAGCTACTTCACTTCCATCCCATCTTTCTGCTAATGCACCTGCAAGGCAGCAAATGATAGTCCAAATACTTGCACCCCTGAAACCCCTGTGAGAGATCTGGATGCAATTCCTGGCTCCTGGCTTCAGCTCGGCCCAGCTCTAGATGTTATGGTTATGTGGGGAGTGAACTAGCAGCTAAAATCTATCTCTGCCTCTGTCACTCTGCCTTTTGAATAAACAAATAATAAATTTTTAAGGAAAAAAATAAAAGATAGTATTTCTTCATTGCTTATCAACAAAACAGAAATCATACTTTTCCCTAAAGGCTTCTTTTCTGATGAAACTACTTATGTTTGGTACCTTTTGAAACCAATGGAATTCAAAGTAAACCTATGTCAGATTTACTATCCACCAAAACCAATGCATGTGGAAGTCAAAAAATACATGTTATGAACCTTTTGAAGGCTCTCTTAGAGAAAGTAGGATTCATCAGATGTATCACTCAAGAGGGGAAACATTATTTTATTTTAAGCCAGAGAAGCTTAAATTCTGTGGCTGTACTCAGCTGCTCTAAACCCTTAAATGATCAACCACCCTTTCAGTTCTGACAAGCTTCAAGGATGTGAGATTGTGCTTCAGTGAGCTTGAGGAACCTCCTCCACACTTCCAAATACGCAGTAGGCTTTACACTGTCATTCTTGATTTTCAGAGGTGCAGACTGTCCTCCTCAAAGCTGTCATCAATCCAATCACCAGGGTGGAGGTGTTTCCAGTATGCCCGCCCCCCCCCCCAAACTGGGTATCAGACCCACAGAAGTTAATGGAAATAACTGCAGCAAACGTGCCAAAAAACACTAAGTACCAATAGCATATAGTCAACAGTATCCTTAGCACAGCTGTTCATTCTACATGAACTCAGGGTTTTCTAATTCTTAAACCATCATCATACAATCTCTTTTTGCTCTTCAAAGGCACAAGTATCCCTGGCAGGCTGGTATTTTCAATATACAAATGAAGAAGCTGAAACTCTGAAATGAAGTTACCTGATGAAGGACATTTATCTAAAATTTTAGATGAAAAGTCTGACTCATTCTTTGGTGTCTTCCTAGCAAATGATGTATCAATTACTAACCTAAATACTATCCTTTTCAATATTAGAATGTGAGACACATTACGTATTAACATTAGGTCACCCAAAATCCTCAAAGTAAAAACTAAAAACCCTAAAATTTGTCTTCTTTTACACATAACCCTTACTTTTATATGTTAATAGCTTAACAAAAGCTATAATACCACACACTATTCACTATTCCAAATAACTCAATTTCTGAAATGAAATCCAACCTTTCCCTTAAAAGTTTAGTATTTTGACCCAAGATTTAATAATAATTCTGAATGGTGGGGTGTTAGTAGATAATAGCTAATATACTATCTTGAGACTTAAACCTTAATTCACACAGGTTACCTTTGTGGAGTTTGCTGACTGACAATAGCATTTGCAGTCTCCCTCAGATACACCTCCCAATCTGTCTCTGGGATTTCCTGATCTGCAGTGAAAGGATATCTACAACAAAAAGAGAGGACGAAAGAAATTAGAGAAGTATGCTAATGATGTGTAAAGTCTCCAGTGGCACCCGCCCCACCCACTTACTGCTGCACTCTGCAGGCTTCGCACATTAGCAGGGCTTTTCTGAGATTTCTGCGGGACTTCTCTGCCAGTCTATGAGCCAGCTGGGAAGGAAGGTTCAGACCTTCCTTCTTGCACACAGTAGTTAACACATGGCAAATCTACAAACAAAATTAACAAAAACGGCCAGATCATCAAAAGCGTTCTGAGATAACTTCTGTTCTTAACATCATTTAAGATCTTTTTAACTATTACTCTCAAGTTTTTACGTGTAGCTTGCTATAAAGATACCTTAACAATCTGCACCCAACACAGTGTCACATATTATCCCTACTTTGTAAAAAATCTCTCAAAAGCTATGAACAGCAGGAAAGCTATTTAGAACTTTTATTGATAGCTGTTAAGAATGACAAGGAAAAGAAAAATCTGTATTAATGTAGTTTCAGACTAACATCATCACCTTGCAAAATCTACTTCCTCCATATTCCAGTCTCCTCCTACAGCCAATTAAGTTAGTAAGGCAATAAATAACTAGTCCTTAAACAAATCAGAATTTGTAATATACGCCAGTTTAAGGAGAACACTGCAGATCTCAGTATCTGGTATTTACTATCAGGAATATGCACTGGTGGTTTATATCTAGTGGTTTGTATCCAGCTCCAGAGCTGTCCTTTGTTACTGATGCATGCCACTAAGTTTTTTTACAAAAACAACCATGACAGGGATGTACACACTAAACTCAGAGAATCAGAACCAAAACTTCTGTGAAAAGTTACAAGAGGTTTAACCTGATTTACCTCTTCAATGCTAGGAGCAGGCACTCGAACTGCCAGGCACCGACTACGAATGGGTGGTATCACTTTAGATGTAGAATTGCAACACAAGATCAACCTGCAGGTAGACATGTATTTTTCCATGGTTCTGCGCAAGGCATGTTGAGCATCTTTGGTGAGTTTGTCAACTTCTGTCAATAACACCACTGAGTCAAAGAGAAACAAACACACTCTCACTTGATTTCAGTCAAAGGAAATAACGCACCTCCTTTTCCCACTAATTATTCACTGCAAAACCCTAACACTACTCGTCCCTTTAGCAAGGATGAATCAAAGTTATAAAAATAGAAAAACCATTTTTTCAAAGATTCTGTAAAGACCAAGAAACACTGGTTAAATGAAGGTGTTACTTTGTTATAAAAGTCACTGCAGTCAATATTATTTATATGCACAAAAAATTACCAAGACAAGAATGTACTGTGCTGCATTTTCCCCCAAATATTTTATCTCAGGAGCACATTTCCACAGACCTTCTTAAATCTAATATCTTAAATTCTAAAAAATACACTCTGGAAAACACTGGCACAAGTAATGTAGTCGACACCACAGGAAGACATCTGATCACCAGCACAGGGAGATTCTATTGGGTCACACCTAAGGACTTGCCTTTAAATGATTAAGAAATAACATGGAGGCAGTGACTGCCTCTAACTATTATATTTCTCATATTAAAAATTTCTTTCCTAAATATGGCACAGCAAAGCATAGCAATTAAACCCTTTCCACAAAAATCAACAGTAGTAAAGGTTCTAAAACCAAAGACCCATGGACAATATCCATATCAAAAGAAGTGAGATGTTTCACCCAAAACACTCAGATATGTGAGGCAAGAGAAAACATACAACCACAGTTGAAAAGACTCTCCTAGTGTCAGCATCTATGTAGGAAGAAGCGTTTTGGGACATTGTTTTTGGTCATTATTCCCTAAACAGTATAACAACTATTTACATTGCAGTATTATAAGCAATCTAGAGATGATTTAAAATACATAGGAGGATGTGTGTAGGTTACATGAAATACTATGCCATTTTACATGAGAGACTTGAGCACAGGCAGGCTTTGGCATCTTTGAGGAGTACTGAACCAATCCCCGACAGATATAATTATTTTTATGAGTGATGCTGGAAATAGTGACTGAGTAATAAGATATGCGAAAAAACAGCAGCGTGTTTTTTAAAAAGTTAACATATCATGACAAGTGGTGATATATACTCCAGAAAAGCAAAATAATTTTAATATAAAAAAATCCAGTAATGTAATGTATAACTCAGAAGAAAATTTATAAAACCACATTCATGGATGCAAAAGAAGCAGATATAACATTCAATAAAATACAGGTGATGAATACTTTCTTTCCATGACCAGATACATGTACCCCAGGCCAAAGTCCAGCAACTAACAACGTGGAAGCTAAATCTTTTCTTCTAGAATTGTGATACAGACTACTGAGACCAAGAATGGTAATACTAGAAAAGAGAAAGCATTGAGAGCCACACAAATTTGAAAGAAAGAGAAAAAACTCTATTTGCAGATGCATGAACGTATACCTGAAAAACCCAACAGCAACTATGGAAAGACTACTATAAATGATTAGAGAATTTAATAACACAGGAAATAAAATATGAAGAACAATAACTCATATATACACAAAACATTTTAAAATGTGACTAAGTTCATGGTAGTGAAAAATTAATTCCTAGGCAAAATTATATTGAAATACAGACTGAAATATAAGAAACTGGTTAGAAATACAAGCAATTCAAAAACAATAAAAATAAGAACTCAACAAAAGGAAAAATGATCACATTCATTCAAGAAAATCACTATTTTCTCTGCTTAAAATGACAAGGATTAAAAAAAATTATCTGCAATTGATAAACATCAGGAAAAAAAAGAACATTCCAGAAATTGCCATTGGTAGCATCAATCTGTATTTTCTTCCAGATGAAGAATTTGGCAAAGTCTATCAAAAGCATTAAATATTAGCATATTAATCACTATAAAATATTACTTGGAGGAATGTACATATATGCATTTAAAAAAAAAACACTGTAAAGACCAAACTGTTAACTGTTGTCTCAGATGATAGGATTATAGCTGACTTTAATTTCTATCTAATATTTCAAAAGGAACATCTAATTTTGGTTATAAAAACAGTGAATTTGGGACAGTCGCTGTGGCTTGAGGGGTTAAGACATCACTTGTAATATCTGCATCCCATACCAGAGTGCCTGGTTATAGTCCCAGTTCTAATTCCAATTCAGCTGCATCCTGGAAAGCAGCAGCTGACGGATCAAGTCCTTGAGCTCCTGCCTCCCACATGGGAGACACACACAGAGTTCTAGGCTCTTGGTTTCAGCCTGGCCCAGCCCTAGCTGTTGTGGTCATTTGGTGAGTGAACCAACAGAAGAAAAGACCTTTCTCTGATCTCTCTCTCTCTCTCTCTCTCTCTATCATTCTGCCTTTTGAATTGATGAAAATTAATAAACATCAAAAAAAAAAAGCTAATTTTACATCACATAGTTTCTTACTTTAAATAAATTTTTTTTCATTATTTATCTTGTAAAATATCAAATAAGTGGCATTGCTGTTTCTCATAAAACTCAATTGTATTAGACTATAAACTCCCATGAGCACAGAAATTACACTGCTTTTATTCCTTTTTCTAACTCCAAAAAAAAACGCACCAAGGCTCTGAAGTTTATAAAATAAGATATTTTTACTGCATACCTTTAAAATCCCTTTGAGAGCTTGTTTCCAGTTGCTGTGACTGTGCCACTGTTTTCAGCATTTCTTGAATTACTACCCGGTCACTGTTTCCAGCATCACTGCACAGAACAGAAATCATAATTCACATGTAAAAGCTTAGAAAACACTCCGCTACTCCTGGAAGTGTCGAAGATCTATTAGCATTCAAACTTTTAATAAAAATTACTTATACCTAATTATGATCATAAACCTTTAAAGTGAAATATTTTAAAATAATTAAAAGTACAAATAATATTCCAATTTTATACATCATTGAAAACATTACATTCGTACATTAAGTTTAGAGAAATAACTAATAATTAATTTTGCAAATTCTATCACCCCTACGTTTTCTCCAAGTCAATATTATTAAATATATTTAGAATGCCCTTCATCACTTTTCTGGTCAAGAATTCAAAGTATGTCCCATTTGTCTATGAATTAATATTCCTACTACATTTATGCTCACACCCATTTCTACCAATCTTAATTTTGACACACCTAAAGAAAATAATACTTATTGGCCAGCGCCGTGGCTCAACAGGCTAATCCTCCACCTTGCGGCACCAGCACACCGGGTTCTAGTCCCGGTCGGGGTGCCGGATTCTGTCCCGGTTGCCCCTCTTCCAGGCCAGACCTCTGCTGTGGCCCGGGAGTGCAGTGGAGGATGGCCCAGGTGCTTGGGCCCTGCACCCCATGGGAGACCAGGAAAAAGCACCTAGCACCTGGCTCCTGCCATCGGATGAGCGCAGTGCGCCGGCCGCAGCGTGCCGTCCGCGACAGCCATTGGAGGGTGAACCAATGGCAAAGGAAGACCTTTCTCTCTGTCTCTCTCTCTCACTGTCCACTCTGCCTGTCAAAAAAAAAAAAAAAAAGAAAGAAAATAATACTTATCTGCTAGAGTTGTTTGAATCCATGTACGGTTTCTCACACAGTACCTGCTACTCAATAGCTCATGCACATAAGCTAACTCAACTCCTATTGCTGCACCCAGCCCCCTCCCTCTGTTTGAAACAGATGGTCACACTTGCCTCTGAGCCATTATCCCGGGTTGCCTTTGTCTGAAAATGCCCTCTACTCTGCTCTTCAGAATCCATGCAGCCCAACTCAATGTAGCACCCCAAATCATTCCTGAACTACTTACCACTTAACTGCTGCTTCATGAGTTCAATGCCCCTGCCCTACCACAAGACCCTAATCTTATTTTATGATAGCTAATTCGAACTCATCAGTTGGGGGACAATTATAAAATCCTGATCAACAAGCTGAAATAAAGGCAGCTGCAACAAAAGATCTGGCAACCCAAATTCAGTTTCTGAAATATTAATTCCAGACACTACAAACTTTTTAGATATACTTTGTTCATTAGTGTCAAATGAGTCAATATAATTTCACAAAAACTTTAGAATACAATGTACTTCATGTAAAATGATCAGCTCTATAGACATGTGTGTGTATACATATATATAAAAAAATACACATATATAAAAAATCCTGAAATGACAGACAAGGCAAGGTGCAAAGACTCACAGCTCTATTTCAAGTAGGGCAGCTTCACTTTAATCTGTCTGGTTTATATACTGTGCTTCTATACAAATGATTTTACTTCATGAGCTTTCACCTTAAAAAAAAGTCAGAATACCATCTTTCTACTGACTTCTATATAGTAGCAACTTACCTGGGATTAACTTCAAGATGGTAATTACTTGCAATGGTGCTGATTTCAATTTTCTTTTTAGACGGAGTCTATGAACAAAAACATCCAACTCTGTAAATCATTTATTTCCAGGCTATCTCCCCTCTGTCTTGTATTTTCATTAATTTTTTTGTAATATAAACAATTTATGTTTGCTTAAAAAAACAAACTTGAGATAACCACCATTAATGTTTTAATTTCATTAATCTCATTCTTTTAATTGCAGAAAAATGTTTTGCTTTTTTCTTCATCCCCAGTTATCACATCATCATTGTAAACAATCTGTGTATTTCCTTTCATAGCCAAAATAAACACAAACAAGTACATTTACATAGAGTGTCAATGCTTCTTGTAAAGAAGTAAAACACAAAGGCAATCACACACACTTCCGTGCTTTGCTTTTCCAGGTTAACACCACAACTTGACCATCTCTCATAGACAACTGGTAGTGTCACAGTTGTGTAGCAATCTACACTTTGGAAGTTCCAAAGCCAGTTTACACACACAGGCATTTTAGTTCTGACTTTGGGTCACTCAAGTAATTTGACAATTAAAGCTCTTGTGCACACTCATGTCTCATGTCCTGCTTTCATTGCTACGTAAGGGACGTCCAGTAGCAGATCTGCTGAGCCTTCAGCTCTCAGCTCTTTCCTCAGATGCCTGCCGGGCCTCTCTGGTGTATTCCCGCCATTGACTATGCAACCTTTTTTTCCCCAGTCTGAATGGCTGGGCACTTTTTCTCACATTCTGTCTGAGAGGTCCCATTTGGTATGATGGATGCTCTACTCCATTAAATCTTATAATCTTACTACTTTTCTGTCTCACGTCTGAAAGTCATTTTTGATGAAAGAAAGAAAGAAAGAAAGAAAGGAAGACAGACAGACAGACTGCTGGATTGGAGGGGATATATCCTGAACTTCAAAATAACACGTATGTATATGCACATGTATAGACAGTCTGCTTTCCAAAATATTCCAACAATTCACTTCTCTACAGGCAAATTCCTTTCTACATTTCTCACCTATAACCTCACCGATACCAAGCTTCTTAATCTTGGGCAGTTTGGCTGAGTTTAGAACAGACTCACTCTACTTGACTATCACAAAGGTCAAACATTTTACAAATGTTCCTTGCCCACTTATACTCATATTTCTCTCCTGTAACTACTTGTAAATCAGTTTACTACTAGAGTATCTAACTTTCTATCATCAACTTGTAAGTCTGTTAAATAATATGTTCCTTTCAAATATTTCATGAAAACCTATTATTTTTATATTGACTGGTATGTGTGATATCTCATCATATGAGCTTTTAAAATTCATATATATACAAGCATCTATTTCTTTTCCTCTACTGTTTCCATGTTTTCCATTAAAAGGTGTATTTGATCCATGGGCAATTCATATTTTCCAATAAGCTATAGTCTAAGATATTTAGTGTTTCCTTTTAACATTGAAGTCTTTAATCTATCTGCAATTCACCTCTATAAATTTTACTCCATGAATTCAACTTTGTTACCAGCCAGGTGACAAGTTGTGCTGGTTCATTTTGCCACCTCACTCTTTTCCACTGATCTGAAATACACTCTCCAAAATATTTCTGGGCTCTCTATTCAATTATGCTAGTCTAATTCTCTATTTCTATCCTAATTTAATATAGTTTTATCCTTACAATATCATTTACTAACTGGTGTAACACAAGCCCTATTTCAACTAATCTTTTTTTTCTTATATATAATTACTGTAGCTAGTCTCAGAAAGGTATTCTTCCATAGAGATCTTAAGATCATTTTTTTTTTATTTTTTTTATTTTTGACAGGCAGAGTGGACAGTGAGAGAGACAGAGAGAAAGGTCTTCCTTTGCCATTGGTTCACCCTCCAATGGCTGCCATGGCCAGCGCGCTGCGGCCAGCGCACCGCGCTGATCCAATGGCAGGAGCCAGGTGCCAGGTGCTTTTCCTGGTCTCCCATGGGGTGCAGGGCCCAAGCACCTGGGCCTTCCTCCACTGCACTCCCGGGCCACAGCAGAGAGCTGGCCTGGAAGAGGGGCAACCAGGACAGAATCCGGCACCCCAACCGGGACTAGAACCCGGTGTGCCAGCACCGCAAGGCAGAGGATTAGCCTGTTGAGCCACGGCGCCGGCCAAGATGATTTTCTATAAAAAAACAAAAGTACATTTCAAATGTAATTCATGCTGTAACTGAGGGAGGATACTTTGTAATATTATGACTCCATTTAAGAACATGCTACATTTTACCATCTGATCAACTTTGATATTTTGTCCTGCATTAGTTTTCTTCCTACAGACCCCAAACTTTTCTTGTTAAATTTATCATACGTGTTTTTTAAGAATATCCACAAAATGTTCCAATGACATCACAAACTCAGTGTCTAAACATAAGCTAATCAACATTAGCCAGAAACCCAGTTATGCTCCTGAGGATTCTCTGACTAGCACTACCATTCACACAAGTGTAAGGTTTCTCCAAAGTCTAACATGTGTAAGACATTCCTCCAAGGGCTATCAAGGATATTAAAATGAATGACATGTTCCCTACAAAACTTCAAAACAAATACAAGTGTGTCAAAGTAAAGAATGTCTAAATAACCATAATCAAGGCAAAACACAGTAAGCACTACAAGAAAAACTAATTTAATGGAGTGGAGAGGGGAGGGGAGGTGGAGGCACTTTGGAGAGGAGGAGCCGTTTCAGTTAGGGACTAGACATCATCCACAAGGGAAGAACATGAAAACGCACGGCATGGTGACCATGCAAGGCTAGAGGCCTGGCCAGGGCAAGATCATGGGAAATCTCAACATCGCAGACCCTCAAGCCCTCTCTCCCAGCCAATCAGCTGCCCCATCTATATTGTCACTTGATGCCACATTTAGAATTCGTATCAAAATCACTCCTTTGTATCCCCACTCTTACTCAGAACACAGAACTCTAGAAACCTGAGTTGTAGCCCTGCTGACATACTGACTTATGAGGCAATCTGAACTCTGTTTACCCAGAAGCTCCCCTTGCTCATACTTGCACTTCCTCTCTTACTTGAACAACTGGTATCCTTGTAACAGTTAGGTCTGTAAGTAAATCAGTAGCTCTCAATCCTGGGCACCAAGAACCCCTATGGAATTCCTATTTAATTAGGCACCAACAGGGTGTGGAGGTGGGGACCAGCTGCGTACAGGACAAGGACTGACAACTTCTGTGATAAATATCTGGAGGGTCTCAAAGTGAAACACTTACAGTGATAGTCTGATGTTCGATTCTCAATTTCTCCACTCCAGCACCATAAAGTTCACGTAGAATGCACATGATTCTTGTCTTTTTGCCAGCACCTGATGGTCCATATACTAACAGGTGAGGAAAATCACCGCACTGAACCTGGAAACAAAAAAGGGAATTTTTCACTAATCAGACTGAAATTCCCTAGGTGGAATCAAATTACTTTTTTTTTTTTTTTTAAGACATTTATTTATTTGAAAGAGTTACACAGCAAGAAGGAAAGGCAGAGAGAGAGAGAGAGAGAGAGAGAAACAGAGAGAAAGGTCTTCCATCTGCTGGTTCACTCCCCAATTGGCCACATTGGCCGCAGCTGCGTTGATCCGAAGCCAGCCAGGAGCCTCCTCCAGGTCTCCCACGTGGGTGCAAGGATCTAAGGACGTGGGCCATCTTCTACTGCTTTCCCAGGCCATACCAAAGAGCTGGATTGGAAGTGGAGCAGCCAGGACTCGAACCAGCTCCCACATGGATGCCAGCACTGCAGGCGGCGGCTTTACCAGCTATGCCACAGCACCAGCCCCTCAAATTACTTTTAAAAGTATAAAACATTTTGTGTATTGACTATTAAATTCTAGATTCAAGGTCCAATGCTCTGGTGTGATGGGTTATTCCTCCACCTTCAGTGCCGCCGTCCAGTGTGGGGGCCGGTTCAAGTCACAGCTGCTCCACGTCTGATCCAGCTCTACGCTAATGGCCTGAGAAAGCAGTGGAAGATGGCCCAAGTGCTTGGGCCCCTGCACCCATGTGGCTTGTGGCTCCTGGTTTGTGGCTCTGGATCAGCACAGCTCCAGCCATTGTGGCCATCTCAGGAGTGAATCAGCACATGGAAGACCTCTCTCTGCTTTTCCCTCTATCTGTAACTCTGATTCTCAAATAAACAAATATTTAAAGAAAAAACAAATTCTAAATTCAAATATATATTTATATTTTTAATAAACTGCAAAGTGTTGATTATTCATTCCTGTAGCACTAACTTTATATAACCTATATACACATAGCATAACACATACAAAATATAACACTAGATGCTATAAAAGCAGAAACTCCCAAATGTGGCTACCAGAATCGGCCAGAGAACTTTCTAAAACAATGGCTGTTTGATTATACGGTCCCATCTGCCATGAGATTAAAATTCTGTCACTCTGCAACTGACGTCTTAGTTTGGACTCTTAGAACAAGTCTGGTAAGAACTGAGTCCCTCTGATTTGCTTGAGAGGTTACCTGGGAAGTAAAGAAGACTTCCTAAGACAGGCAGGCAGCCAGGAAGAGCGTCATCAAGTCGAATGCCACTTTAGGCACCTGGCGTCATCCTGCTGGGGAACCTTGGGAAGCCGTTGTGAGACTCAACACAGTGCTCACAGTGCTAGCCCCCACAGTAGGCAAAGCTAGACCAGGACACACTTTCCCATCAGCCCTTGCTGACGCCTTCTTAGGAAACCGGGTGGGGAGAAAGTGAGGACTGCTTCTCAAGAGGAAAGCAATCCCACCCCACTGATGGAGGAAGATGGCAGTCAGTCTCTGCGTACTTAAAGGGATACAGCAAGGCCCTGACAGTGTCTGCTACTTCACAACACAGGACCACAGGGTTTCAAATGCTTCCCAGGTGATTCTCATGATCAGTCAGGTTTGGGAACCGAGCTAGGAAGGCTATAAAGAGGATGAGGATACAGAGCTTAGCCTTAGCTGCACAAAATCACAGGAGTCGAAAATTCGGCAAATAACCATTGCAGACAAAATAAATATCTTAACAGAGGTGATTACTGCAGTGACTTTTGATACCTTGTAAGCTCAAATATCTCTGCCACAGAAGAAGAAATCTCAAAGAAAGGAACCACTGACCTAATAAGGGATCTGGAAATAGGAGTCGCTCCACAAATACCTGTTGCTTTTGTCTGTTAAACTCTGAGCTAACCAGAAAGAAAGACTATGTCTATTCCGTTTTATTAAGTTGTAGATTCAACAGTAAACCGGTGTACATCTCAAAAGCATATTTCTTAACATGTAAGACCAGTGTATCAAGTTGTCCAAAATGTATAATCAAAATTCTAACAAAAAGTAGCTGTAAAAAATAAATTGTATTCTATGGCTTAGAAAATTAAAGCTATTGCTATCAGATTGCCTATCATTATACATATATTACCTTTTGAATTAGTTACAGGGTCAACATCATTAACTGAGGAGAATTAACCTTCAATTTCACATCAACTTTAATGCTTTCTATATGTATATATTCATACACACACATATGGATAGATTCCTCTTAGCCATTCCTTGTTTTTAAAAAGCACGTAACAATTACGCAGCACCGGTATCCTGGAAAAGGTTGGAGTGGGAAGACCAGAGTGCAGAGCGCAAACCCATCGGAGGTCACATTTAGGTTTGTAACAGGAACTTCAAGTAACTTAGCCTCAACGCCCTCCTCTCTCTTCCCTCCCTGTGGGTCGGTGTGCTGCCCACAAGTGCCCTGGGGCCTGTTATCCGCTACTTCGTAACGGGATGCAGGAGAAACATCTCCCGTAAGGAAGCGAGCGCAGGGACGTCCCGTATACCACCTCCGCACCACGCCGGGTCCAGGACACAGGCCGCACTCTCGGGAGGACACAGGCCGCACTCTCGGGAGGACACAGGCCGCACTCTCGGGAGGACACAGGCCGCACTCTCGGGAGGACACAGGCCGCACTCTCGGGAGGACACAGGCCGCACTCTGGACGCCCCCGGCCTGCGGCCCGCCCCGCCCCAGTCGTCTGCCTCCTCGCCCCACTCCGCCTGGATTCCCGTGTTTAGCACTCGGCGCCTTCCTGCAACTACCAGCTCGGAGGACACGTCTCAGCGCGTCCTCTAGCTCAGTTTCCTAAAACCTTCCGCAGCCGCCCCCCGCCCTCCGGATCCCCGCGTCTCCCCTCTCCCCGCCCCGGATTACCAAGTTGCGCAGCTGGGCCGCCTGCTCCTTGTGATAATCCAGCCGCCCCAAGGAGCAGGGCCGGTACTTGTCCACCCACAGACTCATGGCAGCTGGACTTCCCCGGGGAACACGTTTCAAAGTCCCCGCGCGCGGGCCCCGGTCCCCGCGACTGAGACAAGTTTTCCCGCGAATTCCGAGTCGCGTGACGTCACCACCGACCACGTCTGCGTAAACGACTTGAGGACGGAAACACTACGGAAGCCGACTGAGGTCAGAATTAGTCACGCCGTCGTTGCCACCTAGTTTAGAACTAGTTTTATTTTCTCTTTGTTCTAACCGTCTCTAATATTCTAGAAACTATGGAGAGTAATTTACGGTAAAACTGTGATAGGACGAGCGAGAAATCCAGAAATCTCAAGACACTCCCCTGGATTCATTTCCTTCATCCGTTGTTAACTCCCTGGATTTGGTCCACAGAATATTGAGTCTATCATAGGGCTCTGTTCTGGGCACTAGAATATATCAAGCTCAGGGTTTCTCTCACTTGGCAGACACCCAGTAAAGCTTGATTGAATAAATTAATAAAAAATAGAATCTAATCTTCACTGTCTTCCATTATGTCCATTCCTCAAGATACTTAATAGATTGAAAAGCAATAAAAAAAAAAAGTAAAAGTACAAAAACATGGCCTCTGGGGAAGAAGACAGGAGACTGACATACTATGATAATGCAAAATGTTTGAAAAAATTCCGTTAATTCAAATGAAGAGAACAACGTGAAGCCCTCAGGAAAATGTTCTGCCTTGTAAAGCTTTCATTGTGCCAGTCACATTGCACCTCTCACAATGCAGCTTTCTGGTTGCCTGTAATATTAATGCCTTATTTAATTTATGCTTTTATTTTCTATATTATTCAGAATCCTGAATCCTGTCAATTGGTTGCAAGATTTTGCAGGACAAGAATTGATTTCTGAGCATGCTGAATACCCTTCCATCGAAGTACTCATCTATTTATTAAATAAAAACTCACTGTGTTCTTGCATTAATCATGTAAAATGGGTTACTCTTATCAGCAAAAAGGTATTGAACGTGAACAATAACACCACCAAGAACTGATATAAGATGTCGTCCTTTTGCTCAAGTCACTTCCTGAAACAGCCCGGAAAATTTTCTGCCTCTGGACATTTGCACTTATTGCCTCCTCGTGGACCACTTTTGTCTACTGTTAATAGGGCTGGATGCCTCACTTCCTTCAGCTGTCATACTTGTATCTGACCCCATGAAGCACCTCCCTGGCCACCCTATAATACTGCAAGAAATCTTCAGATTCCCTTTGCCCCCGCGGTTGAGTTCAAATAAAGGGAAAATGTTTGAAGGGAGAAGTCTGAGAACCAATAAGCAATGGTACTGAGGTGTCATCTATGTCAATAGATGAATAATGAAAAAGGGAATAATAGAAATAATTACTGCAAGGAGGAAAATGAACCAGGTGCTAGAATGGTCGATGGCTTGGCAGACCTGAGTGACTATGAGCACAGCAAACACCTTCAATATGGAGGTGGAGTTGACGCTGGAGTCTGCACCCATCCAAGTTGTAGGTTCTGAGGAAGGAGAAATACAACGGAAGGAAAAAAAGGAAGAAAGATAGCTCACTGACCATTGCCAGGTTGTGCACATACAATAAAAGAAAACAGCACTCACTTGAACTTGCATTTCAACTAACATTTTAGTAGAAGTATAACCCAAGCAATACTTATAATAAAAACTCACCATTTATCTGCAATTCATATTTGCCTAGGTGCCCTGTGTTTCCTCTGGCAATCCTACTGCAGATCCACTTTTGGATATATGGTACGTAAGAGATAGATAGCTACAGTGGAAGTAGGGTCCTCAGGAAGAGTGGGAAAGTAAAAGAAGCGATCCGAGGAGAAGGTATAAATATCAAGCAGGGCTCAGTCAACTATAGCTCCAGTCACTTAATGACTGGGACCCCGGGGTTCCTGAGCTTTAAAGTGAGGTTACTGACACCTGGATTTCATGGATCATTGAGGATTAAGTAAGACAACAAAAAGACCTAACACATAGCAGGCACTCAATAATTCATGCCTTCATTTTATTGAGCACAGAAATAGCCACAAATATACAGGACAAGGGGCATGACATCAAAGATGCTAAGAGGACACCAAAGCTAAATCTCCACTTAGATCATGTGAACAAAAGCAAGGAAACTGACAACTTATATTTGCAGCCAAACCTTGAAAAAGTCCTAAAGATGTGTAATTGCTTAGCTTGGGCTCTTCTGCTGCCAAGTTTGACTGTCCATTGCATTTCTCTGGGGCAAACCTGCATGTGATTCTGCCAGAAAAAGGAGTAAGACCTTTCTGTAGGCTGGACACGATTGTGCCTTTATTTCTCTAAATGAAACAATAAAGCAGAAATTTTAGGATCTCAAGATGCCAGAGACCAATTAATGGAGAAGGAACAAACATTATTTTTCCTTTATTCTCCACTAAAAAGGCAAAAAAGAAAGCACTACTTTGAGAGCCAGTGCTGTGGCACAGCACATTAAGCCAGGAGCTGCAGCACCAACATTCCTTATAGGCACCAGCTGGAGACCTAGCTGCTCCACTTCCTATCCAGCTCCTTGCTAATGTGACAGGGATAGCAGTGGAAGATGACCCAAATGCTTGGACCCTGTCACCCACATGGTAGACCCAATGAGTCCCCCAGCTCCTGGCTTTGGCCTGACCCAGCCCTGCCCATTGTAACTATTTAGAAAGTGAACCAACAGCCAAAAGATTCTCTCTCTCTCTTTCTCTTTCTCTCTCCTTCTCCCCACCCCCCGCAACTCCCTCTATCCCTCCCTCCCTCTCCCTTTCTCTGTAACTTTCTCTTTCAAATAAATCTTTTAAAAAATAGCTTCAGCTTCACCCCCATGCTTTGACTTTCTTCTTTTTTCCTATGTTTGAGCATATTTTGAGCTCCCTTCTTGCAAAGTAACTCAAAGTTTGCTGGCTTATGATCTCTATTTCAAAGAAGGTGTCTGGCTTTTTCTTTCTTACAACGTATTTTCTGATAGCAATGACAGCGTCCAATCATGATCCCAGTCCCTCATGCAAGATGGGGCCAAAAAGCAGATGCCACTCTCTGTACTTTAGAAATGGTTGACCAGTAAGATGGAGGAACTTTTAGGTTTCTCACTGGAACTCTATAGAACATTGCACTTAATTTTTGACAATAGTACAAAATTAGCTCTCTGAAGTAAATGAGCATTGATCTTGGCACAAATATCTTGTACTCATAGTTTAAAACTCGCAAAGAAAAAGAGGAAATGTAAAATTCAAGGTATTGCATGTCCAAGGCAATACTCTGTTCTCACATCTCTTTCCTGTGCCTCCTGGGAACCTGAATGCATTTCCAGGCTCCCTCTGTAATCATGAATTACATGTAATCATGGATTCCTCTGGAATCATGAAATCAAGCAACCGAGTTCTGGATAATGGAATGTAGGCTACATTTTTACACCTATCCTATAAAATCTCCTTACGGTTCTCCATAGTCTCTTTGATCGCTGGGCAACTTAATATGAAGATCTGAAAAAACAGTCAGAGTTTCCAGGGTACAGCTGTGGTCCGAGAAAAGAAGCTGAGCTCCTGTATCTTAGCTTAGGCTGTCCCCAAAAGCAGAGCAGGGTGTTTAGTGGGAGATGTTCATTTGGATCAGCAGCAAGGAACAGGGGAAAGAGAAAGGAAGAAGAAGTAAAACCAAGGCTGTTACTGTCCCCTCCATGGACAACTGTGTTCAAGCCTTCTGGGGACTTTCTAAGGGGTATTTAGAATACTTACTTGAATTTTCTGCCATCAACTCTCATAACTTACACCATTTGGTTTCCCTTGGGATGTTAATCTGAATATAGACCTTCCATATGACCCAGTCATCCCACTCCAAGGAATTTACCCAAAGGAAATGAAATCAGCATATTAAAGAGTTGTATGTACCCCCATGTTTATTGCAGCTCAATTCACAATAGCTAAATATGGAATCAATGCAGATGTCCATTAACTGAAGATTGGAAAAAGAAATTATGGCATAGGTACACCATGGAATACTACATAGTGGTAAAAAAAAAAAAAAAGAAATCCTGTCATTTGCAATAAAATGGGTGCAACTGGACACCATTATACTTAGTGAAATAAGCTAGCCCCAAAAAGACAAATACCATATGTTCTCCCTGATCTGCGGTAACCAACAGAGTACCTAAAAGGTAATCTAGAAAAGTGATATTAACACTTTGAGATGCAATGATTTTGAGCAGCCCTTGTCTGGACTGCTGAAGAACAAATTTTTCTTTATTTTTCCATACTATTTGATGAATTATTTACCTAGTGTAGGGCTAATCCTATGAGTACAAAATTAATTGAAAATAGATCTTTGTATAAAATGAGAATGTAAACAGAAGAGGAAGAAAGAAGGGTGGGAGTGTGAATGGGAGGGAGGATAGGGTGGGAAGAATTACTGTGTTTCTAAATTTTTATATATGAAATGCATGAAGTTTGTATACCTTAAATAAAAGGTTTCTGTGTAAGACAATGTATGTAAACTGAATGAAAAAAAAGAAGTCCATCAGAGTAGTCATGTGGCCTACCAGTTAAGATATTCACATTTGGGGGGTAGGCACTGCAGTGTAGCAGTTAAGACACCACTTGGTATATCCCTATCCGGTATCAGAGTACTTGGTTCAAGACCCAGCTTCTCTGCTTCCAATCCAGTTTCCTGCTAAAAAAAAAAAGACTGATTTTATAAAGATTATAATAAAATAATAACCATGATTTATCTGGGAAGTTGACACATAGTAGAGAAATGTGTTTCACATGTGAGAAGCAAAAATGACCCCTCATTGGAATACCGTGGTGGTGAAATTGAGTGAGAAGGCAAGCGGTTTGCTGGCAAGTGCTCCTTTCCCCACTTGCAATTGTCACGTGCATTGTTTCAACAAGAAAATCAGAGTTCAAACGCTTCAGGTCCATTAGACACCAAGGGAAGCTTCAGCCACCTGACTGTATTCACCAGTCAAGAATATTTGTTTAGGAGCTGGCATTGTGGCATAGCTGGTAAAGCCACTGCCCACAAATCTGGAAACTGATATGGGTGCCAGTTTGTATCCCAGCTGCTCCATTTCCTATCCAGTTCCCTCCCAATGGCCTGCAAAAAACAGTAGAAGATAGCCCAAGTGTTTGGGCCCCTTGCACGCATGTGGGAGACCTGGATGAAGCTCCTTGCTCCTGACTTGTGGCAGCCATCTTATGGTGGAGTATCTCTGTCTCTGTCTCTCTCTCTGTGTAATTCTAATTAATAAATAAATAAATCTTTTTTAAAAATACATGTTTTTTAGTAACTTCTCTTGCCCAAGTACATTTTGTTCTAATCTTGTTTTTTTATGTGAGTACCATTTTCCTTCTAAACATATATATATGTTCTATTTCAATTATTTCTTCTTCTATTTCAATTATTTACTTTTGCAAACAAAAAAGTCCCAAAATGTGTTAAAACAGTGGAGGTCATTTGCAGAAATAGTGCACTAAAACACTGGGGTTCTGGGTCATCAGAAGCACTTTGCTCATGACTTAAGTATCATGCAGACTTATTTTTTTTTTAGAGAGAGAATTATTTTATTTATTTGAAAGTGTTACAGAGAGAGGTAGGGCCAGAGAAAGATAGGTCTTCCATTCCGCCTGTCCACTCTCTAAATGACCACAACGGCTAGAGTTGAGCTGATCCGAAGCCAGGAGTTTCTTCCAGATCTCACACACGTGTGCAGGGACCCAAGGACTTGGACCATCTTCCACTACTCTCCCAGGCTATAGCAAAGAACTGGATTGGAAGAGGAGCAGCTGGGACTTGAACCAGTGCCCATATGGGATGCTGACGCTGTGGGTTGGGGGTTGTTAAAACTGCCACAGCACCAGCTCCTCGTGCATAGACTTCTAAGTTCACTGGGTGTGAACTGGCACTTCTTGTCTCCCTAGCTCTGAGCTCTGACAAGTATCTCAGTATGGCAGGTCTGATAGGGTACAAATATAGGCACCATGATTCAGGCTGCACGAAGGCCCTCCTCCCTTTGCTTTTTTTAATGAGACCACACAACACCACTCTTCCAAAAGGGATAAGAGCATGAGATACAAATGCAAGCATGGCTGAGAGGGACTGTGGGGCAGGAACACATGACACCATGTGGTACCTTTGCATACAAGCTGAAAAGTCTTCTTATTTATGTTTATACACGTTATGCATGACCGTAATCTAGATGAGGATACAGAACGTTCCCAGTAACGTAGCAGGCTCTCTCATACCTGTCGTCACTCAATACATTCCCTAGAGCTGCCTTCATTCTAAATTCTACCACCACATTTATTTATTTGCCATGTCCTTAAACATACTATAAATGAAATGATAGAATATATTTTCATTTGTGCCTAACTTCTTTGCTCATCAAATATATGCAAAGTTCATTAATTTGTTATATATATATAGCTACAGGTCATTCTTTTTATTGTTGTGTAGTGTTCTCGTTGCCTTTTGTTCAGGCCTTTCCCTTAGAAAACCATGGATGCAGGGCCAGCACTGCAGGTTAAGCTGCAGCCCGTAGTGCCAGCATCCCATGTAAGCCTTGGTTTGAGTCCCAGCTGCTCCACTTTCAATCCAGATCCCTGCTAATGCACCTGGGAAAACAGCAGATGGCCCAAGCCCTGGGCCTACGCACCCACATGGGAGACCCAGAAGAAGCTCTTGCTTCCTGGCTTTGGCCTGACACAGCCCTGGCTGTTATGGTCATTTGGGGTGTGAATCCCCAAGTGGAGGATCTCTCTTTCTCTCTCTGTGTCTCTCCTTTTCTTGCTCTGTACTCTACCTTTCAAATAAATAAATACATCTTAAAAACAAACAAACAAACAAACAAGGACAGACTCCATGGAATGCTACGTGTGCAGTGCAATATAGCCTCATGCTTGGTTTAGCGTTATGTTGTTGTGCCAGCCTGAATTTCTTAATAATTTCTTAACAAGTATTGTCCTGGGCTCTGAAAATTATGTAACCAGTCCTCATCAACCCCTTATATCAATGATGGACATTTGAGTTGCTTCTATGTTTTGGCCCTTAAGTATAATATTACTGGGGGCCGGCATTGTGGCATAGCTGGTGAGGCTGCTGTCTGTGGTGCCAGCATCCCATATGGGCGCCAGTTCTGGCTACTCCACTTCCAATCCAGCTCTCTGCTATGGCCTGGGAAGGCAGTAGAGTATAGCTCAGGTCTTTGGGTCCCTGCACCCTCATGGGCGACCCAGAGGAAACTCCTGGCTCCTGGCTTCGGATTAGTGCAGCTCCAGCCATTGCAGCCATTTGGAGAGTGAACCAGCGGTTGGAAGACCTCTCTCTCTGCCTCCGCCCTGCTGTAACTCTCTCAAATAAATAAATAAATCTTTTTTTAAAAAAAGAATAATATTACTGAGTGTTATTAGACATATTTTTGATTGATTGTATTCCTGGGTGATAGATTAGGCAAATAATCTTCACTAAATTCTGGCAAGAATTTTCAAAAATATTTATACCAATTACATACCCACCAAAGACATTAAACATTAGACATTTCATATCCTCCCCACTAAGCCCATTTTTATTATGGTAAGCTATAAATAGTATAAAATTCATAATTTGAGTCATGTTAAGTTGCAGTTTAATAGCATTAAGCATTTTCATAGTTTTGTGCCACCATTATCACAATCCATCTCCAGATCATTTTTATCACTCCAAATTGAGATAGATTCTGCACCTATTAAACAATAACTACCAAGCTGTTAACCCCAAACATCTGGTTACCATTATTCTACTCTCTGTTTTTTATGAGTTTGATGACTCTAGGTACCTCATGTAAGCGGAGCATGTAAAATAAGCCCTTTTGTATCTGCCTTATTTCACTTAACCTAATATCTGCAAGATCCAAATATTTATAAGAATTTTCATTTTGTTGTAAGCCTGAATAATAACCCACCTTATGGATATATCACATTTTAATCATTCGGTCATTGCTAATGGACTTTTGGGTTGCCTCCACCTTCTTGCATTTACACCAGATGTAGAATTGCTGAGTCATGGTGATTCTATAGTTAATTTCTTAAGTAACTGTCATACTATTTCATGGCAGCTGTACCATTTTACATTCCCTCAGTGATGTACACGGGTTTTAATTTTTCCACATCCTCACAAGCCAACAACTTTTTAACTTGTCTTACTTACCTTACTGAATTTGTAGAGAAATCTCATCGGGTTTTAATTTCCTTAGTGGTTAACGATGTTGAGCATCTTATCATGTGTGATCAGGATACTCTTTTTGTAAATTTCCTACTCAAGCCTTTGTTGCTAATGTATTTAGATTGTGTTTTTCTTCTTATTTCTTCAATTTTTAGTTATGTGGTTTATAAATTTATAAATATCTTTGTATAAATACCTATGTGTGCTTTGGAAAATAGTCCAGTTTATACTATTTTAAAAGAGATTGCCTACTCCAAAGTCATGAAGATGTTGTCCTGTGAGGAATGTTTTTCAACCTTTATTGTTTTACTCCCACATTTAGATTTTAAATCTTCTAGAATTGATCTTTTTTTTTTGGTCCAGTGTATTGCATTAAGTGTCAAGACACTTTTTTCTTCATGTTAATATCTAGTTATACCAGCATTGTTTATTAAAAAGTCATTTTTTTCGCTGTACTACAGGGTCACCTTGTTATAAATCAGATGACCACGTGTGTATGGATTTGTTCTGTCCCATTGTTCTATTTGTCTCTGCACAGTTACCAACCACAATGTCTTGAGTACTATGGCTTTATAATAAACATTGGTTTCTGACAGTTCGATTTCTTTCATTATTTAGGATTAACCTTGTCAGTCTTTGCCCTCTGTGTTCCCAGATAAATGTTAGAATCAGCTTGTCAATTTTGCAAAAATCTTGGCAGAGATTCTGCCTGGGATTGCTACTTACTAGCATTAAAAGCCATGTTTGAACATTTGGATTTCACCTTGTTGGTCTTTGATATCATAAAATAGAAATTGTTCCACTTGAGTACGTTACAAATCTGTCACCTATTTTACTCATGCCATTATATATGAGGCTGAAATTCCAAAACTGAAAAAGCACTTCTTTTGTGCATGATTTAACTGCGTTATATATTTAACACAGTTTCAATTGCCCTTGGTACCTTCTTGAAAAGTAATATGTTAACACTGAAAATATTCACAGATCTTAAAAAAGGGAAATTTATGTTAGGTGGAATGGCATCAAAAGCCAATTACAACTTTAAAAACACAGAATGTGATAAAATGACATAGAATACAATGACAGGGACTGTATCCCTTTGGGCCTTTGTGTCCCTTGTCATTGGTATTACAGCATCTTGGTGTTTGAAAAATGGCCTATCTGTGGCCTCTGAGAGATGTACCCGGGACACAGGAAGTCCCACAGAGGACCAAAATAGGGAGGAACTTCCAGGGAAATGAGGACAGAGTCAGGCAACAGTGACCGAGCAACCTTAGAACAACCCATTCAGACAGACGGAGGTGAAGGCTGTCTTCAGGAAGAGGAAATTAGTGCCCAGGGTGCTTGCACATACTGAGATGAGATTCACTCCAATGGGAGAAAGTTTAGGAATAAATTATCAACAAGCATGTTAAAAACTAACCGGGTTCTAGTCCCGGTCGGGGCACCGGATTCTGTCCCGGTTGCCCCTCTTCCAGGCCAGCCCTCTGCTGTGGCCCAGGAGTGCAGTGGAGGATGGCCCAGGTGCTTGGGCCCTGCACCCCATGGGGAGACCAGGAAAAGCACCTGGCTCCTGGCTCCTGCCATCGGAGGAGCGCGGTGCGCCGGCCGCAGCGCGCGGACCGCGGCGGCCATTGGAGGGTGAACCAACGGCAAAGGAAGACCTTTCTCTCTGTCTCTCTCTCTCACTGTCCACTCTGCCTGTAAAAAAAAAAAAAAAAAAAAAAAAAAAAAAAAAAAAAAAAAAAAAAAAAACTAAGCCAGGTAAAGGAAAAAAAGACTTAAACTACAGATAATTTGGCTTCAGTTTGATTTGGTGTTTTTCAGTGTACTCCATACATGTTTGCTAAGGCTTTAATTTAGGTGTTAATGTCTAAATTATGAACTTCCAGGGCTGGTGCTGTGGCATAGTAGGCTAAGCCTCCACCATTCAGCACTGGCATCCCATATGGACGCCAGTTCCTGTCCCAGCTGCTCCTCTTATAATCTAGCTCTCTGCTTGTGACCTAGGAAAGCAGTAAGAGATAGTCCAAGTGCTTGGGCCCCTGCACCAGCCTGGGTGACCCAGAAGAAGTTCCTGGCTCCTAGCTTCGGATCAGCCCAGCTCTGGTCATTGTGGTCATTTGGGGAATGAACCAGTGGACGGAAGGCCTTTCTCTCTGTCTCTCCCTCTCTCTGCTTATAAATCTACCTTTCAAATAAATAAATATTTTTTCAAAAAAAGGAACTTCCAAAGACTGTATGGGAAGTCTAGATTAGATAAAGCTATTTTTAAGGCAGATGCTCATCGGTCACTGGTCACGGGATAAACATATACCTAGTAGATCTGTTGTGTATGCATCACAGTGCTGCATTTTGTTCATAACAGTATATGGCACATTTGAAGATTGAGAGGTGTGTTGTAACTTTATCAACAAAATCCAGATTACTTTATTAACAATTGGACAGACCCCATGCATCTCAAGCAAACACTAGAGCTAGAAGTTATATTGACTGAAGTAAAAAAGTACATTGGAGACAGTGTCAAGCTAGTAAAAGTGACCTAACATCTGAGAAGTTCTCTTCAGGACACAATATACAATTTTATTAAGAGAAAATTGCCACTGAACTGTTGATTGAAGAACTTAATCAACATTTCCCAATTTGGGGACAGCATGGATGTTTCCTTCTTTTCCAGAATCATCAATCTCTTGCTACTTAGAGTTATTAAATGTTAAAAGTCACTGCATATTTTTAAAGAAAAAGTTTTGAATTGAGTGGAAAATTGTACTTTGTAATTGAATATAATTAGGTTAAAAATGGATATATTTTTCAAAGTTATCCCTGCAACCACTCTAAGTTACGCTACTATAGACAGACCAGAGAAGGTACACTAAAAAGAATTGTCTGAATATTTAAAGGTATGCAAAGGAATCCAGTTAAGTTGAATTGCATAAATAAGAGAGGTGGACAAAAGGTAAACAAGTATTTTCTATAGCATTGTGAAAAGAAGGCAAACTGTCTTACTGTTTTAAAAAAAAAAATCCTAAGCCAGGTGTGGGTGTTGTGGTACAGTGATTTAAGTTATCTCTTGGGAAGACTGCATTCCATATTGGAGTGCCTGTTTTGAATCCCGTCACTTCTTCCAATCCAGCTTCCTACTTATATGTACACCGGGATGCAGCAGATAAGTGCTGGAATATTTGAGTTCCTGCCACTCACGTGTGAGACCCGGATGAACTTCCCAGCTCCTGGCTTCAGGCCAGCCTAGTCCTGGCTGTTGCAGATATTTGGGGGAGTAAACCAATAGATGGAAGATCTCTCTCTCTTTCACTCTCTGTTCCCATCTCTCTCCTCCTCTTTCTCGCTCTGCCTTTCAAATTAACAAACACACACAATAAGTAAAAAAGTAAACAAGGCAATCACTAAACAACAAGGAACATAAAGAGTGTATGCAAAGAATATATATAATAGTCTGAGATCTATAGAGAATCTAGACATTTTTATTTCACATAAAAAGCCCCGTTTCTCCCTATTGTCATTTATCATAAACCTGGTAGGTGTCACCCCTTCAGGTCTCTGCTCTCTATGCCTGCTTGTTAGTAGTAGAAATCAATGATCTTTAGTGTCCATCCTACTGTAAGTTTATTACTGCTGAATTCTATTTCTGGACTGCTTGTCTGAGTGTCATTTCATCATAAAACGTCTATATACAATAAAATATTAAAAGCATGAGATGAGAAAAAGAAAAGTCTGAGCATTATGGTATCTCAGGGCCGGCTCTGTGGCACAGTGGGTTAACACCCTGGCCTAAAGCGCCAGCATCCCATATGGGCGCCGGTTCTAGTCCCAGCTGCTCCACTTCCAATCCAGCTCTCTGCTGTGGTCTGGGAAAGTAGTAGAAGATGGCCCAAGTCCTTAGGCCCCTGCAACCATGTGGGAGACCCGGAAGAAGCTCCTGGCTCCTGGCTTCATATCAGTGCAGCTCCAGCCACTGCGGCCATCTGGGGAGTGAACCAGCAGATGGAAGATCTCTCTCTCTTTCTTTCTCTCTCTCTCTCTCTCTGCCTCTCCTCTCTCTGTGTAACTCTGACTTTAAAATAAATAAATAAATATTTAAAAAAAACCCATGGTATCTCTTGCTCCTGCATACCTCCTGCCTTTGCCTTCCACCACAGTGTGACAGTCAAGAGGGCCCTCACCAGAGCTAAGCCAATGCTAGTGCTATGTCTTTGAACCTCCAAAACTCCAAACTGAATAAACCCTTTTTCTTCATAAGCAGATTACCTTAGGCATTTCACCAGAATGATGAAAAGCTGACCAACTCTGTGTTAACATGGCATCAGTGCGCACACACACATACACACACACACACACATGAAGTTGGAAGTATTTTGTGAAGAAATGAAGCAGATATACAGTGATGGGTCAGAGACTAGGGGAAGGTAATGAAAGTAATTTTTCATAACAAAGAGAAACTTTTTGACTTCTCTTACTAAGTAGTTTGTTAAAAGTAAAATGTAAGTATAATCAATGTGAACCCGAGGAAAATATTAGCCTCTGTTTCCACACATATTAAAGTTACCTATTGCAATAAAGTTTAAAGTCGGACTTTGTAGACATAACTACCTAATCCAGTAGGTCAGGAAATGTTTCCTGAAGGAAATAAGGTTTAACATGGGGTTAGAATGGTGAAATATACCAGAACAGTCCAGAAAAGGAGAAGAGGGTATATTTTAGGATAAAGGATAAGAAGGTATATTTTAGGATAAAGAACCAAAAATTGCATAGACCTACATGGAGAAGTTGCTAGCATTACAAAAACCTTTGTTGGCCCTGAGAGAAGTACACACAGAAGAGAAAAGCGGTAGCTGGGGCCAGGCAGGCCAATGAAGCCATTGTGTTGCCAGGCTCTTCTAACTTTTAGAAAAGATATTTTGGCCTAGATCCTGGATTTCTCCTTGTTATCTCACAGATCACCTACCTGAGTTCAGCTAGTTCTTCCCAACTCCTGCATTCTACAGTTCTAAAGTCATTTCCTCAGGGATGTTTGCACGAAATCTGAAAATAGCAAGTTCTCTGCCAAGAGTCGGGGGAAGGCTGTACCCCAGCTTGGTCCCTGCCTCTTTGTGTGACTTTGGGCAAGCTCTTGTCTCCAGGCCCGAAATGACTCATCTATAAAAGCAATGGTGGCACTGAACAACTTCTAACTCTTTCAAGCATTAGCACTGTCCCTTGCCACTATTCTGTGCTTGGCCACAAAGGAAGAATACACAGTTCTTTAAAATAGCTACACTTACGTGTGAAATTCCACCCTTGGCCAAGATCTTTAACAATTGCTCATCTTCCCGATCTTTTAGATGTTTCTACAAAATGGAATAGTGATAACATTAAACACTGGGTTTGGTAAATGGGATATGTAGACAGTCTCTAAGAATGGGAGCTGTCTATTATCACTTTAATAGCTTGAGGTTAATTTGTTGCAACATCATTTTCAAAAGTAGAGTTTGGGATACAGCATTGTAGCACAGTGGGTAAAGCTGCTGCTTACCATACCAGCATCCCATATGGGCACTGGTTTGAGTTCTTGCTGCTCCACTTCCAGTCCAGCTCCCTAATGTGCTTGGGAAACCAGCAGAACATGGCCGAAGTCCTTGGGCCCCTGCACCTATATGGAAGACCCAAAGGAGTCTCTCAGCTCCTCGCGTTGGACCTACCCAGTTCCAGCTATTTTAGTCATTTGGGGAGTGAACCAAAAAATTGAAAGATCTATTAGGCCAGCACTGTGGCATAGCAGGTGAAGCCACAAACCAACCAGGATGCTGGTTTGAGTCCTGGTTACACCACTTCTGATATAGCATTTTGCTATGGCCTGGGAAAGCAGCAGAAGATGGCCCAAATCTTTGGCACCCTGTACCCACATGGGGGTCCAAGAGGAGGCTCCAGTCTCCTGGCTTTGGATCGGCCTAGCTCTGGTCATTGTGGCCATTTGAGGAGTGAACTAGAGGATGAAACACCTCTCTCTTTCTCTCTCTCTCTCTTTCTCCCTCTGCCTCTCTGTAGCTCTACCTTTCAAATAAATAAATAAATTCTTTTAAAAAGTAGACTTTGGGCTGGCGCCGCAGCTTATTAGGTTAATCCTCCGCCAGAGGCACCGGCACCCCTGGTTCTAGTCTCGGTTGGCACACAGGGGTCTGTCCCGGTTGCTCCTCTTCCAGTCCAGCTCTCTGCTGTGGCCCGGGAAGGCAGTGGAGGATGGCCCAAGTGCTTGGGCCCTGCACTCGCATGGGAGACCAGGAGGAAGCACCTAGCTCCTGGCTTCAGATCAGTGCGGTGCGCCAGCTGCAGCGCACCAGCTGCAGCGGCCACTTGGGGGGTGAGCCAACGGAAGGAAGACCTTTCTCTCTGTCTCACTCTCTCTCTCTCTCTCTCTGTCTAACTCTGCTTGTCAAAAAAAAAAAAAAAACAGAGTTTGATTTTTTCCTCTTAGAAAAATTATCATTATATAAATTATAATTCATTATGTTACTTTTTCTCACTTGACAACAATTTTAGAATTATTATAATCATAACATAATCATTCATTATTTGATGATTTTTCTGGTTTTCGTATATTTTCTGCTTTTGTTTTTAACAAAACCTTTCTTATAATTATTATTTTCAGTCTGCATTTTGAAATACTGCCGCCTTTCGGTATCATGGAACAAGTTGGCCTGATTTAGCCATATCTCTGTTCACTCAATCAGTCAGTTGGACAGGGGAAAGCCACTCTGACCTACCAGTTACAGAGCACCTGAGGCCAGGCAATGTGCCAGATCTTAGAAATACAGACCAGAATGAGTTTACATGTAACAAATAAAGCTTTTACAGATACTGCGTTAATATTTAAGGGATATAAATTTTTACTCAAGGCATTGAAACCAAAATCCAGAAGGAGTGAAAGACAGGAATACAGAATAATAGTCATTTGTCAGAATCATAGCAGTGTATGGCTAAGACCAGGTATCCAATTTAATCTACTTTCTCAACACTGTGTCAACTTGACTGATTCGTGTCTCACTATTGCACAGTAATGGATAACATGTAACAAGTAACCGTATTCAAATTATATTTGCTTCATTTTCTACAATACCAGGGGGAGAGATTGTTCTGCCTTTTCCCTGATTATACAGTAATGAATGCTTATTATGGAAAAGAGAGAGAGAGAGAGAGAAGTACATTTATCCATATTTATATTTAACCTACAAGATCTCTAATGGACTTCAGTTAGCTTGAATCCTATATTGGTTTATGTGTGTAATAAATAAACCTGGAATTCCAGTACCATTGGTACTGGATTTTTCAGAGTAATACATCACAGGCTGTATAATGAATGCACGTTTTTTAATAAAGATTTATGTATTATTTAGAAAGCAGAGTTACAGAGAGAAGAGAGAGAGGTCTTCCATCCGCAGTTTCACTCCCCAAATGGCTGCAACAACCAAGGCTAGGCCAGGCTGAAGCCAGGATCCAGAAGCTCCTTTTGGGACTCCCACATGGGTTCAGGGACTCAGGGACTTGAATCATATTCTACTGGTTTCCTAGTTGCATTAGCAGGGAGCTGGATCACAAGTGGAATAGTCAGGACTCGAAATGTCATGCATGTGGGTTGGCCATGCTCCTGGCCGCTGCTTAACCCACTGCACCACAGCACCAACCTGTAATCTATGTTTATGTTCACTAATCTTTCGATCCAAAGGTTTAGGCATTATAGCAAAACAACCTCTGCTTAAATGGCTGCCACTCTGTTTTACTTACTCATTCTAAGGGAATTTGTGTAACTATATACTCACCCACTCACACACATACGAGGCTACTTCAAAATGTTCATGGAAAATGGGATGAAAAGATTATGTGCATTTTCCATGAACTTCTGGAAGACCTTTCATGTGAATATACAAATAATATGTGTTTATACTTATATGTAACACACACACATACACACATATGTTTGAATAAACTGTATTTGGGTTTAAAAGAAAATTCATTTTCAGATTGTCTTCAGTTCTATACTCCTGCAAACTCATATGCTGTGTGTGTTCTCTATGAACTGTTATACGTATTTTATACAAAGCTTCCTGGAAAGAGTCAGGACCTAAGTTTTCAAATCTATGTGGTTGCTTGAATTACCTCTTGTTGAGAGATGCTTTCATAACTTTGCTTAAACATTTCATTGTTGTTACCATCTATAACTCCTTCCTACCACATATATAGTAGTAATAATACCCTCTCAATCACTTCTCCTATCCCGAAGCTCAAAGTACTTACTTAAATAAGAGATAGTTTCAACACACTCTGTCTCCCTTACCCTTTAAGCTATAAGCTTTAGTCTTAAAATACATTGCAATAAAGAGTAAGAAAAAACGATCAGGATCAGAGACAAGAATGAAATACAGGTAAGAATTTAAGTCAACTACAAAGAACTTTAGAATTTGATAATAGTGTTCCTATATAGAGGGAATTATCAATGCATAAATCAATTTACACATGTCAGAAAAGGCAGGCAAGATGAATGAGACCGAGGCACTTCTCTCAAGGAGCTTACACACTGATGAGCATACATGCAGATAACTTTCATGAAAGCAGTATGTGGTCAGTTCCTTAACAGAGGTTCACACATTCTGGTAGAGGTCCGAAGTTCAATTATAGTTTATTGATCTAGGAAGTTTTTGTGAAGCATCTAGCATTTGGGCTGGGCTTCAAAGGACAAAAAGGTAAAGTTAGAACACACATCTCTGGAATGAGTATTCCTGGTATTTTAATGATCAAACCCAAAGGTGTTATCACACAGAGTATGATTTTGTTATAGTGAAAAATATAAGTAAGGGAATGGTCGGGAAGAAAATTTCAACAGATGCTAATGGACACTTAAATGCCAACTTAATGAGCATGTCTTTATTAATACACAAAAAGAAGCCACAAGAGGGAATCCTTTATTGCCTATAGGAGGAGCTTAGCAAACATTTGCTAAATTCAACGGTGAGATCAAGGCCATGGTGAGAGAAAGGAAGAATTGTATGAGTAGACACAAATAGAAAGATTTGGGGCACAAGGCACAGAAGATAAAAAGACACAAAGGTTCACAGTCAACCAGAGTGAACAAGGATTTCACCCAGAAAATCCACCTCCAGAGTCCATCTGCTGAGTCACTACACATACTACCTGCCTGTGGTCCTACCTAATGTTATTGATTGCTGTGTTCTAAGCAGTTCACGTATGTTAGCTTTATGAAAATTCTATGCGGCACATACATGTTTTCAGCTCAAGAGACTGAAGCATGAGAGTTTATAATTTTCTAAGAAATAATAGAACTAGGATCACATCAGTTCTGACTCTACCACCGCAGGGGTGACTTAGCCATGGTGCACACTCATTCAGGCTGTATCCCCATGCTATAGCATTTGATTTTCCCTTGTAATTGATTTCCTTCCCATCCTCCACATGTTCCAGGGTGTAGATGTTGCATGAAATCTGCTGTGATGCCTCTAGGAACTTATCCTCTTATTCTTCTGCACCTTCTACAGACACCCAATTTTATTATTTCTACAGAGATTTATGATCAATTGTTTTCCTGCTTAGACACAGAAAATTCAGTAGTTCCCACATCTTGGGAACATCCTGAAGACAGATTCCAAGGTTTTGTGTCTGGTGGCTCTAATTCCACAAATCCAGAATGAGGAGCAAGTGTCTGTCATTTTTAAAAGCCCTGTAGCCTTTTCAGACCCAATAGCAAAGTTGCAGAATCACTACATGGTGATTCCCACCTTCATTGAGTGCTTATTCCTTGCCAGTCTTGTTTTACAATACCATTCATCCAGATTGCATCTTTATAACAAACATGGAAGGTATATTGTTTTCCCACCCACTTTGCAGGTATGAAAACTGAGCTTCAGAGAAGTTTACCAACAAGACTGAGCAGAAGATGCTGGATTTAGTGAACTGCAAGAGAACTGTTTCAGAAAGATGAGGGAGCAGAAATTGAGAAACTAGGCAATGATGTGTCTTAGCTGAGTGGGCTCCAGAATTCTGACCACCCCACCCTATGTGTTTATTTACAACCATTATGTAGGTTTTATATGGGAAATGGACCCTTCCAAGGACTTGCACAGAAGAATAAAATTATGGCATAGACTAGAGAGAGGAGAAACAAGAGCCCCCAAGGGATGACTCACCTCAAGGAAAGCAAGAGCTTAGTCCTGCAAGCCATAACCAGAAGCTCAGATTGCATTTTCCAAATAGCAGCAAAATATACTGGAAGTGCTAAGACCAAAGAGCCCAACTCTTAGCACAAAGCTGGGGCCCAACCATATGCAATGATAAGAACTTTACCTGGCAGGTACCACTGAGGAAAGCTTCCCTTCCACACCAGACCTGATGCAGTAGAAATACATCTCAGTTTCTGAAGGGATCAGGGGTCAAGGACATGTATCCCTCTGGCTGAATGTGCCCCTCGGCAGGGCTGCTTGCTAGCATGGGCACCTCTACCTGGAGATACTACTGTTGGAGACCTTCAGCCAAGACCCTCCGCTCATCCCCAGCTGAGACCTCCTTATGATGGGCAACTAAGGTGCCTTTCTCCATTCGGGCTCAGTATCCTACTCCTGGCTCCTGGGCCCACTGAACAGCAGGAAACATCTGTGAGGAGTTCCCTTGAAGTGAGACTATTCCCTCAGCTGATCCACCTGACCCCCACCTAGCACGTTCCATGACAGGAAATGGAGCAGTGTGTGTGTGTGTCTGTGTGTGTGTTGTTGGGGTGGGGCCACAGAGATTTCTCCTGATCAGCTTCTTGCTTACACATTGGCAGTAATTAAAGGCTTGGATGGTAATTTTCATTTGGCTTATTATCTTATCGACTATCCCAACACCTGGCAGCTCAGATCTGTCTGGCCCATCTCAGGAAGGACAATAACTTACCACCAACATGAGGTATCACACACCAAATGTTCCAAAATATCTTAGAGCTAGCTAGCAAGAGAGCAGCAGTTTATAAGGTAGCAAATGGCCTCTGTAAAACACTGGATTTTTTTAGAGCCAAGTCAGTGGCATTTGAGTTTATGAGTATAATGCCATGGATGCATTAATGTTAACAAGGTGATATTTTATGTCCTGACTGTCACATTGATCTGGAAGATTCCCCAGGGCAATGACATTCAAGTCCTGAAGAGAGACAAGGACCTGCTCCTGGGTCTTCTAGAACTTCCATGAATGAAACAAAAGCTTAATTCAGGTTGAAAAGAACTCTGCTCTGGACTCTCAAACTATTGGTTTGAACAAAATTGGTTTGCTTTTTATATTAATATCCTAGGCCTTGCTGCCCTGGTCTTTCATCATTTGCCTGCTTCAGTGGTGTTAACTGGAGCTTCCTTTTTGTCATATGTGGCTTTGGCAGAGCAGCACCAGCATAAGGAAATGAAAGGTAGAAATAATCCAGGGGCCCCTTTTAAATCATTTGTTTCAGCCTCCTGCTTGGGAGACCTGCATCCTGGGTTTGGATCAACTCAGCTCCTGCGGTTGCAAACATTTGGAGGGTGAACAGCGGATGGAAGACCTTCTCTCTCTCTCTCTTTCCCCTTCTCACTGTCTGTAACTCTACCTTTCAAATAATAAACTCTTAAAAAAAGGACTCTTAAAAAAGGACAAAGACCACATGGTCCTTGCCCATAAGGAGTTTACTCTGTTCTCAAAGGAGAAGATGGCCGGGAACAAAAAGGGGATAAAGAGGACCTGCACTTGTATTGAGGTAGGCAAACTTACCTTTGAAACAATTCACTCCATTCTTGTTGTTCCAAGTGTGGTGCCAAAACCAGTCGTAGTTCTGATGTTTGGAAGTTTCTGAGAAACTCAGCATCTCAGGCATCTCCCTACTAATTTGATTTGGATTTTGATAAAAGCACCCAGGTGAGTTTTACAAAAATAAGTTTGAGAGTCATTATGTGAGATAAACCTAGCTTTATGTTCATTTGGGATTATTCTATCTGTGAAGAATTCATATTCCAGTGTGCATCCTTACATCTTTCATTCATTATATAAAGACACTACCCATGATCTTTGTACAGATACATGTATATACATAGGCATATGTCTCTATAGATCAGCTTCAACTAACTGTAACTGTCAATACCGTTCATTTGTAATTGACGTAAGAACAATTCTTTTAATCTTTTCTTTCTTTGAGTTCATAGTCTATGAGTTTAAAAAGCTTTCCATGGGGCAGACATTGTGCCACAGCGGATTACAACAGCATCCAATATGGGTGCTGATTCAAGTTCTGGCTACTTCAGTTCTAATCCAGCTCCATGCTAATGCATCTGGGAAAGCAGGAGGACATGACTCCAGTGCTTGGGCTCCTGCGCCCACGTGGCAGACCCAGATGGAGTTCCTGGCTCCTGGCTTCAGCCTGGCCCAGCTCCAGCTGTTGTTGCCGTTTGGGGAGTGAGCTACTAGGTGGAAGATTTTCTCTCTCTCTCTCTCTCTCTCTCTCTCTCTTTCTCTTTTTCTCTCTGTAACTGCCTTGCAAGTAAATAAATAAGTCTTTAAAAAAATGTTTTTCATGGTGGGTTAAAACTCAGCTGAAGCTCATATACTAGACATCAGCAGTAGCTAGGCATGCCGAAACTAGCTTGAACTAAAGCTAACGGAGCCTGGTTTCCACAGGAAGCTTGGTGCTGAGCTCTTCACAGCAGTTATTTATTTGAGTGTTGCTGACCCTTTAGACATGTGTTCCTGGCTTTCAGTCTCCCTTCTCAAGGCACAGCCAGAACCAAAGCCATGGCTCATTTCTCATTTCATTCAGCTTCCTAGTCTTGCATGGCAGCATAACCAAAAAAGGGAGTCACGGACTTAGGAGTTGGGAGACCTGATTTTATTCACTATGTTTCTACTAACTAAACTCCAGATCTTAACCACTTTGTGCCACAGTGTGCCCATCTGCAAAACAGGGCTAGTGTTAATTGCTCACCTACCACACACGGTTATTGTGAGAACAAACTGAGACAATGAATGGAAAGTACTCCGACAACTGCTATGCAAATTGTTCAAAATGGAAACAATCATGTTCAAGACAATGGAATGGCCAGCGCTGTGGCTCAACAGGCTAATCCTCTGCCTTGTGGCGCTGGCACACCGGGTTCTAGTCCCGGTTGGGGCGCCGGATTCTGTCCCGGTTGCCCCTCTTCCAGGCCAGCTCTCTGTTGTGGCCAGGGAGTGCAGTGGAGGATGGCCCAAGTGCTTGGGCCCTGCACCCCATGGGAGACCAGGAGAAGAACCTGCTCCTGCCTTCAGATCGGCGTGGTGCGCCGGCTGCAGCGCGCCAGCCGTGCCAGCCATTGGAGGGGTGAACCAATGGCAAAGGAAGACCTTTCTCTCTGTCTCTCTCTCTCTCACTGTCCACTCTGCCTGTCAAAAAAAAAAAAAAAAAAAAAAAAAGGACAATGGAATGAACATTGCCAGAAATGTTAATGAGATTGCCCAGCCTTTATGTGGCTTCAACCCAGGTCACCATTGCTCTATATATTTTTATTTAGCACAGATTTGTAATTATGCATGTATATAAGCCTTAACCCTCCAAAGTTAAAATATTTAGAAATTACTGGAAACTTTTTCATGGAGCAGTATTCTGGCGCAGTGGGTTAAGCTGCAGCTTGGGATGCAACAGCCCATATGTGAGTGCTTGGTTTAACCATACAGCTTCCTGCTGATGAATCAAGTACTCAGGTCACTTTCACCCACCTGTAGACCTGGATGGAGTTCTGACTCCAGGCTTCAATCTGGCCCCGCCCAACTGTTGCAGGCATTTGTGGAATGAACCAGCAGATAGATCTCTCTGTCTCTGTCTCTCTCTTTATGTCACTCACGTGTCAGATAAAATAAACTTAAAAAAAAAAAAAAAACTCTTGGAGGTGCTTTGGCATAATGGGTAAAGCTGCTGCCTGCAGTGTCGGCATCCCATATGGATGCCGGTTAGAGTCCTGGCTGCTCCATTTCCGATCCAGCTCTCTGCTATGGCCCGGGAAAGCAGTAGATGATGGCCCAAATGCTTGGGCCCCTGCACCTACATGGAAGACTCAGAAGAAGCTCCTGTCTCCTGGCTTCAGATCTGCGCAGCTCCAACCATTGTGACCAACTGGGGAGTGAACCAGGGGATGGAAGACCTCTCTCTATCTGCCCCTCCTTCTCTCTCTGTGTAACTCTGACTTTCAAATAAATAAATCCATCTAAAAAAAAAAAAAAAACTCTTTAAAAATGGCACCCATACTTTTCTCTTTTTTTAAGATTTATTTGAAAGGCAGAGAGGCAGGGGCAGAGGCAGAGAGAGAGAGAAAAGTCTTCCCTCTACTGGTTCACTCCCCAGATAGTCATAGCAGCCAGAGCTTCACCAACCTGAAGCCAGGAGCCAGGAGCTTCCCCTGGATCCCCCATTTAGGTGCAGGGGCCCAAGGACTTGGGCCATCCCCTACTGCTTTCCCAAGCATAGCAGAGAGCTGGATGGGAAGTGGAGCGGCCGGGTCTTGAACTGGCGCCCATATGGGATGTTGGCACTGCAGGCTGGGCTTTACCCGTTACACCACAGCAATGGCCCTGTGTCCATGGTTTTCTATGGGAAGGGCCTGAACAAACAAAATCAGATAAACAACTTCTGGTAAGTTTTAGATGGACAGACACTCCTTTGATTTACGTGGCATTGTTCACAGAATGAAGTTTGAATAGTGCCTATCAATTTAGAGGATGCCCCACACTGGTAGGGGTACTGAAAGTAGAAATTGGAAAGAAAGAAGCTGTGCAATGTAACCATCAAGTAATACCATCCCAGTATAGTCCTAGGTCATGGCCTAGGCCATGGCATTTCCCAGGCCATGAGAGGAGTCTGAGAATGCACAGAAGATTGGATAGCACGGACTTACTCGAGAGATGAGTGGTGTATATTCTCAATGTGGATATCTGCCGGGATTGCACTTGGTTATGGGTAGAAGGAATGAGACCGTGGTATGACCAAATAGGGACTGGTTTCTCTCACAGAGAAAAGAGGCCCAGAGGAGGCAGCTAAGGGGTGGTCAGCAATGCCCACACTGTAAACAAAGTCCCAGGCTTCCTCCACTTCTCTGCACTGGCATTTGTAGCTGGTAGCTTTCACCTGTTATGTATGTCTTTTGATGGTAGAAGCCTGCTCTGCCTCCAGGCTTCAGTCCACAGAGCCACACAGAAAGAAGGAACTAGGAAGAGAAAATGGGGCACTATTTCAAGAAAACAAACTCTTCCTTGAGACTCACAACAGGCAGTTTCGTATAGCTCACTGGCTAGCACTGTGTCAGCCAGCCAGTCCTGGTTGAAACCAGAATAAGAAATACATTTTCTTCCTAAGCTGAGAACGTTGTTGTCCCCAAATAAATTTGAGTTGTAAGAATAACAAAAAAGGAAAGGTCATATATTCAGAAGGAAACAACTAACACCTGCTCAAACCAGTGCAGAGTGAGAGTTGAGGGAGTGGTGAGAAATGACAGGAAAGCAGACAAATGCAAGAACAAAAGGTGTTTTATATCAGGCCCAGGGACTTAAATTCACATGATGTGATTTATTTTAGAAAAAGAAAAATAACCCTAGAAGCAGTGTGGAAGTATTATGACTGGAACAAACGGATGGTAAAGTCGAGAGACCAGTTAGAAATACACCAAGAACATCTAATTGTGAGATGACGTCAGACTTTCCTGAGACAGTGAACTAAGGAGAAACATTTAGAAGATATTTAGATGGGAATTGCAGAATGATTATGAATGGGAGAAGTAATTGTCAAAAAAAAAGTTTCTAAAATTCCATATTCAAAAGATTGAGTTATAAAAAGCTTATGTAAGCTGCAAAAGGTCAAATGCATTTTAAATAAATAGAATCGTTCCCATTTTCATTTTGTGTGTCATCAATTTGAGATTAGAGGCCAGTCCTTAATGAATGTTGTAAACAAAGAAGAACATGGACTATCACTCTGGCTTTTCCTCTACCTTCAATTTTTTATTGGTAATTTGAAGTACAATTTTCATACATGACAAATTAAAATAAAAATATCACTGAATAAAGAATAGCTACGACAAAGCAGTCGCTTCGAAGAAAATTTACTTTTACTTCCAAGGGAGGTAATTACTCAACGATTATTTTTCCCCCTGAACGTTAAGTGTTATTAAATGAGAAAGTAGAGTTTTCAATGGACCCCAAAGCGGCTCAGATTCTTCTCTCTGACTATTAAAGTTGTCACTGTTATTCCCCAAGTAAAAGCTGTATTGCCACAGAGCCGGCTAAAGCTTTTCTTCAACACTGTTCAAAGGCTACTTCCTGAAGATATAGATTGCAGTGCCCCACAGTGGTCTGCAAAGTAATAAGACATCTTCTACTGCAGGCACAACAAAGAAAACCTATTTGCAAATCATAAACAAGTATATTGGGGTCCTCCCCTGATCCACAGTCTCACTTTCTGCAGTTTCTGTTATCTGCGCTGAACCATGGCCCCGAATTATTAAACAAAAATTCCACACATAAATAATTCATAAGTTTTAAATGGCATGCCATTCTGAGCAGTGTGACACGGTGCCATGCCATTCCACCTGGGACATGATCATCCCAGCATATCCGTGCTGTATCTGTTATATGCCCATTAGTCACACGCTAGCCATTTTGATTATCAGCTCAATGGCCACAGTAGCATAGTGCCCCAAAGCACTAACAGAGCAATGCTGGTAATTTGGACATGCTAAGGTAAGCCATAAACTACTTCCTTTCAATGAAAAGGTGAACGATCTTAACTTTATCATCGGTATGTATATACAGAAAGGAATATAGTATATACAATACAGGTTTTGGTACCATTGTGCTTTGGGGCATCTCCGTGGGAACCCCCTGTTTCTAAGGAGCACTACCACCACGTTTGCTTCCTAGAGCTGCTGTAGCAAATTACCACTGAGTGTCTTAAAACAACACAGGCTCTGATGGTCAGGGCCAGAACGCCACAGGCATTTTCCAGCTGCTGGAAGTTAGCAGCAATCCTCAGCCTTCCTTTGTGGAGGCCTCTCTGCCTCCATCCTCACACAGCCTTCCCATCCGGGTCTTGTCCTCGATGTCCTAGGTCTCAAATCTCCCCCTCTTTTCTCTTGCAAAGGACACAGACCATGGAATTTAGGGCTCATCCCAAATCTAAAGCCCTCGCATCTCAAGATTCCTAACTTCATTCTATCTATAAGACCATATTTCCAAATAAGGTCACATTCACAGGTACCCGGGATCAGAACACAGACACAATTTTGGAGGGACACAATGCAGCCCATGATAACAACTAACTGTTAATAACAACCCTATATTCAAAGGGAATGTTGCCACGGTATTCCATTCAAACTTGTTTTTCAGGTTTCTCTGATGGAAAACCTATTTTAATATATTTTGTACATGCTGCATTTTTTCATTAAATACTTTAAAATTGATGGAGGCTTTTGGAATTGTTGAATCATCATTACTTTTTCTTTCCCTTATAGCAATAAATCAAAGAAAGACAGACTATCGCCTACTTTCCTCATATGCCTTTCCTTTCGTTATTGCAATTTTATTCACGAGGTGACTTTACTCTGAACATTTCCATATTTTCAGTTAACTTTTATTTACAATTTTGAAATAGGAACCTGTGAACCATGAAAAGGGCAAAAAATCAACTGAAGTCCTTTGATGTTGACCAAAAGAAAATGTGTATATCTGCTTGAGACATAAATAATGAAATACATCATGGAGACTGAACATCAGCTGTGCTTTAAGAATTAAAAAAATCTTGTGAAAGGAATTAAAGTAAATAAAAAACTATTTACATTTTGCTAACTGCTGTTGGCAGATCTCCCATTTGTAGCTGACAATAACAGGGAACAAAACTTTGCTTTTTAAATGGTTGTGATTGATCAAGAGGGTGAGCAGGGATATTTGAAATAATTTAAATGTAATTTTGACATAAGTGTTTTATTTCTTAATTTTTCCTATATGATATGGTTAAATTTATTCCAGAATACCCCTCATGTGTCCTTAGATATGTACTGTTTTTAGGATACTGTGAACCGTAAGACAAGTTTCATTTTTTCCAGAAGAATCACTTTCCAGTAGAACAAGACAGACAATAAATAAGCACCTGGATACTTTCGGATCTGATGAGTACAACGAAGACAATAAAATCAGGTGATGTGATTGAATGTGATGTGGGTATAGGAGAAAAATGTCTTGGCTAATGTAGTCAGGGAAGCCCACCCTAAATGGATGATGTTACAACCAAGAAAATATAAACACAAAAATCTTTTAATATTGCTAAAATGGCTAATATTGTTATTGGTGATATTAATTTCTTTAACTCTCACAGTAAGCAGAAAGAAAAAATCATGTCAAACGACTTCAAGACTAAATCTGAAGCCAAAAAAAAAAAAAAATGTATTTCTGAGCTGTTGACTCATCAGATACCTGACTTCACCTTGTGGGTATGGCCGTAAGCCAATTGGGAGCTCTCCAGACCCAGGTCCTATGCCTAGATGCAATATTATCCTAACAGTCCTGGCTTGAAGGCAGCAAGATCTCAACAGCAAATAGCTGGAAGGGCTTTAACAAAAACCCATTCTCCAACCTGCCACTGTTCCCTCTTGCTGACCCACAACCTGCATGAAGTTCCACTTGCTCAGTAGTATGCTTCAACTCCAATGTATCTATTGATTTTCTGTCTAGTTGAGCTGTCCACTGATGAAAGTGGGGTACTGAAATCATCTACTGTTACTGTATTAGAGTCTATCTCTCCCTTTAGGTTTAATAGTGTATATATATGTATATATATGGGTGGTCTTTTTTGGGTGCATATATATTCATGATTGGTATGTCTTATTGCTGAATTGAACCTTTATCAAATTACGTCCTTCCTTATCTCTTTTTAGAGTTTTTGATTTAGAGTGTTTTATCTGATATCAGGATAACTACATCTGCTTGCTTTTGCTTTCCATTTGCCTGGTATGTGTCTTTCCAACCCTTCACTTTCAGTCTGTATATTTTTGTTTGTGAAGTGTGTTTATGTAGACAGCATACAGTGGGGTCCTGGTTCTTCTTATCCATTCAGCAAACCTATTTCTTTTGGCTGGTGAATTTAATCCATTTACATTCAAGATTGGCATTGATAGATAAGAACTAAGCTCTGTCATTTTGTTGATTGGATGATGACTCTACCTGCTCTGTCAGTGAATCTGATGGTGTCATGGGTTTTTATGATCATTCTGATGCAGATGCCCTTCAGAATTTCTTATAAGGCTGGTCTGAGGTGGTGAATTCGCTCAGTTTTTGCTTATCTGGAAAATACTTTATTTCTCCTTGTCTTTTAAAGGGTAGGTTTGCTGGATATAATTTTCTTTGTTGAAAGCTTTTTTCTCTTAAAACCTTGAGTAGATCATCACACTCTCTTCAGCCTGTAGGATTTCTGCTGAGAAGTCTTAATCTAATTGACTCTCCTTTATATGTAACTTGACATTTTTCTCTTACTATCTTTAGGATTTTCTCCTTGTCTTTAACTTTTGATGGTTTGACAATGTGCCTTAGAGAATACCTTTTTTGGTTGAGTCTGCTTGGGATTCTTTGAGCTTCTTGTATCCAGATGTCCATGTCTCAAGACCTGAGAAATTGTCAAATATTATTTCATTTAGCAAGTTCTCAATGCCTTTTTCCTTTTCTTCTCCTTCAGAAATACCTATAATATGAATATTTGGTTTTTTAATGGTATCCCATATTTTGCATAAACTTTCTTCATCCTTTTTAATTCTTTTCTCTTTATTTTTGTCTGACTGGGTTATTTCAAAATTCTTGTCTTTGAGGTCAGTAATTCATTCCTCCACTTGGTCTATTCTGTTAAAGCTCTCAATTGCATTTTTATTTCACTGATTGAAGATGTCATCTCCAAAATTTCTATTTGGTTTGTGTTAATAAGTTCTATCTCCTTAGTAATATTTTCATTTATGTCACTCATTGATTTCCTCATTTCTTTAATCTATCTGTGTTCTCTTACATCTCATTGAGTTCCCTTACAATCGCTATTTGAATTCTATATCTGTCATTTCATTTAATTCTGGAGGAGTATTGTGTTCTTTTGGAGACAATCATGCTACCTTGCTTCTTCATGGCTCCTGTGTCCCTTTGTCCCTTCCTCCTTATGGAGTAGGTGTCATTGTAAGAGTGTATAGTTTAGTTGATATGCAGAGTATCTCTTGGCTTGTTCTGGCTTTGGTTCTGAGTGAGCCAGGTGTGCAGCCTCTGAGTGATTTCTTTTGTCTTAATGTCAGCAGTGTCTAAACATGACACAGTGCTGCAGTTCTCTTTGAGTACTGCAGAAGCTTTGAGATGAATCAGGGTTTCCTTGGTGTGTAACTTTAGTCCACAGAGAGTCCAGTGTCAGTCTCTCCATTGAACGTGATAGCCAAGGCCTTCTAGCTGTCCCTGTGACCTGCTGGCAAGCCTTAGTGATGCTGGGGCTGTGGCACCAATTGCTGTGGCTCTGGGACTGTGTGGTAAAAATGGACACTTCCCTGGGTCCCACCAGAAGAGTCCAACTGGTGCTGTGACTCAACAGCTCTCACCCTAGGACTAGGGAATGTGAACTGGACCCTGTTACAGTCCCACAGGCTGACTACATGGTATAGAGATTTTACTGTGGAAGGTATGAGTCCAGGGAGGTGGAATGCAGGTAGGTTCTTCCCCACGTCTACCAGGTAGATTCCAGTGGCACGGAGAAATTTGAAATGAATTGTTACAGTCCTGGTGTTGCAGGGTATAGTGGGGTCATTACCCAGAGCTCCCAGGATGGGAGTGGAGTTTTTATGAGCTGCTCCTGGTGGTAAACCCTGGAAGCTGAGGTGAACACCCCTGTTTGTGTAGAGTGCTTGAGCATAGCTCTGGTGCTGCTACCCCAAAACTCCCACAGTTGCAGGATGCAGGGCATCTGTCCTTAGCCGCACACGTTGCCCTGACTCTATGATCCTGGTAGGACAGAGGCTCGCTGTGAGATGCTTTGCTGCTGAGTACGGTGCTCTGTGGGAGCTGGGGAGTGGAAAGAAGCAAGGCAGCTCCCCTGCTCCAAGCCCGGCAGCTGCTCAGACTCCAGGCAGCTCTCCAGGCCTAAGTAAAGTCAGTGGGCGACTGGAATTCCCTCTCAGCTAAAGCTGATTTCTTCCTAGCCTAGTGTGGTCAGAAGGTGGCTCAGAGCCGGCAGCTGGCTGAACCTCTGGCTGGCTGCATCAGGGTCCATGTCTCTCTCCTCATGTCCCACAGGGTCTTCATTTTTTTTTTTCACTCCTGTCAGTCAGATTCTGGAAATGTGGTGCTTCCTTTGTTCTTTTCACATCCCAGAGCAGCTCAACTTAGTGTGACTATACCCTAATTAATTCTAAATGTTAATTTTCAAAACATAAAGTACTTTCTTTTTCCTGTTATGTTGCTGATTTTTCACTTTTCGAAACAATTTTGCCATATCCCTAACTTGTGGATATTGAAAAACTCAACACACAAATTTCAATAACCATATTGGTAATGATGAAATACATATATTGGCTAATGGTGAAAAAGTTACACCATAGGATTAAAGGGATGTCCAAGAAACATAAATGCCAATCTTACTATTATTAGTTTTCCACAGCTGCTGACACAAATGGCCACATAAGCAGCAGCCGCTGTATCATCTCACACTGATGTCATAGCGGGGTGCAGATGGTTCTGTGCTAGCCCTTCCTAAGGACAGAATCAAAGGATGAGCAGGGTTGCATTCTTTTGTGAAGCTTTTTTTGTGTGTGAAAATGAGTCTATTCTTAAAGTTCATCTGGGTTGCTAACAGCATCCAGTTCATCACAATCACATCAGGTCTCCTGCTCCTTGCTGGTTGTCCGCTGGGGGTCATGATCCGTTTCTAGGGACTGCCCCCATCACTTGGTGCCTCCCTCCTTCCAAGCTGAGCAGTGGTGGTTGAGTTCCTCGCCAGGTCACGATGTCCTTCTGCCGCATCTTTCCTACCCGCCGTGGTCTCTCTTTCTCTGATTCTTCTGGCTCCTGCTTCCACTCATGAAGGTTCATAGGAGTAGACGAGGCTCACCTAGCTAACCCCAAATGAGTTTTCTATTTACTTTGTTCACTGAAATACCTAGATTCACGTTTGACTGGATAACTAGAGGGTGAGAATTTAGAATTCTACCTACCACACTGCCAAACTAATATTAATATTATACATGGAAAGAAAAACAAAGTCGTGACAGATTGAAACTAGGGATGTGAAAATGTCTACATCGGAAATAGGGACATTAGGCCTTAGATAAATAATCACACTAATGCTAACTATTAGCTTATAACTTATAACTTAAAGATTGTAGATGAGGAATAAGTTACATTCTACCTACCAGATTATAACTTTTGCTCTTTCTCTAATCACTATTATACTGAGTGTGAAGAAAAAAAATTTATTTTTAAAATTTTGCTTAATTCTCTTTGCTCAGAATTTGATTTGATGGATACTCTAAGTAGTTATTTATTAATAATTTGAACACTCAAATCTATAGGCCTATGAATCTAAGATGTTTATTGAGAGACTATTGATTGAGATATTTATTGAGAGATTGGTAACATTAATAATGTAAAAATTTCTAAGAGTAACAAGTATGAAAAGACTGAAAATTGTTCTTCTTCTACCCTTTCTCTCTATTGTATGAGAAAGGTACAAGGAGGATTAACCAAGTGAGCCACGGCACTGGCCCCAATGGAACCACATTTTCCCACAGTTCTGGAAACTAGGAAATCGAATATCAACTGAGAACAAGATTGGTTTCTGGTGAGGCTTTTCTTCTTGTATATGAGACCCTCTTGCTTTGTCTTTATGTGGCCTTTTCTCGGTGTGCATTGGAGGAGGGGTCTCTTCTACTTCTTATAAGGACATCCGACCTATCCAAGCAAAGACCCTACCTTATGACCTCACTTAAATTTTAGTATTTTCTGAAAGACCCTGTCTCTAAATACATTCACTTTGAATGTTGAGATTCCAACAAATGAATTTTGAAGGACAAAATTCTATCCATAATAGTTGCTATATTAATATTTTTATAATAAGCAAATGACAATATGACAATATGAGCTATTATCAGTTGAATGATGTCCTCCTACAAAAAACAAAGATAAGTTGGAGTTCTATCCTTGACTATCTCAGACGTTACTGAGCAGTGGTGAGCATGTAAGTTCAAGGGTGCTCAAATATTCAGACTAAAGTGCCTTTCTTTTTGCTTACTTTGAGATTAGTTTTTTTTTTTTCCTAGTTACTTAACAATATAGTTAGGCTACTTATTTGAGATCCTTCTTTTTTATTTTTTTTACATAGAAATCATATTGTCCATTTTAAGATTTTTATTAATATAAAGAGAACAGATTTCAAATATTTCATAGATATGATTCTAAGATGATAACCATAATTCCCCCTTCCAGCCCTCTCCTTCTTTCCTTCCTTTTTTCTTTAATTTTTCCAAAAACAGAATTTCAACTTACTTTATAATCACAGCACCATAAAATTCATTCCTAGCAGTTTTACTGCATTCCATATGTTTTGTTATGTTGCCTTTTTTTCCCCTTTGCCTCAAGATTATATTTAAAATTTTCCTTTCAGTTTTTTTTTTTTTTTGACCCATTGATTGTTCAAGAACATGTTGTTTCATTTCCACATACCTGTGGATTTTTAAGTTTTCTTTCTGCTATTTATTTTCATTTCATTCCAGGAAAGGAACTTGGTATGATTTTAGTCTTCTTAAATTTAAAACATGTTTTGTGAACCTACGTGGACTACAACCTGTGACTGCTCTACATGCTCTCAAGGAGAATGTGTGATCTGCTGCCATTGGATGCAATGTCTGGTGGTTTTGTTTGGTCTATAGTGTTGTTCAAGTCCTTTGTTTCCCTGTTAATCTTTTTTGGATGTTATATTCATTATTAAAATTAGTCATTTATATCTTCTATTATTCTGCATTGCCATCACTTTTTCTTCAATCATCTTAATACTTGCTTTATATATTTATATAGCATGATACTGTGTACATATTGTATTTACAATTGTCATATCTTCCTCCTCAATTGACTCTCTTGTCATTTTGTAACCTCTTTCTTTGTCCCTTGTGACAGTTTTTAATTTAAATTCCATTATTTTTTTCTGATATAAATAGAGCCACTTCTCTTTGGTTGCTATTTGCATGGGACATCTCGTTGCTTTCACTCTATGTACATTCTTAAATCTAAAGTGAGTCTCTTGAGGTGAGTGTCTAATATAATATATAATATAATATAGCATTAAGGACACTATTTGGCACACCCACATCTCTTATCAGAGTGCCTGAGTTCAAGTTCAGCGTGCTCCTGACTCCAGCTTCCTGCTAATGTGCACCCTGGACAGCATAAGGTGATGGTTCAAATCTTGGATCCCTGACACCCACAGGGAACTCATCTTGAGTTCTGGGCTCCCAACTTCAGTCTGGCCCTGCTAGGGCTATTGCTGGCAACTGGGACATGAATCAGTGGATAGAAGATCAGAAGATTCTCTCTCTCCCTCTCTCTCTCTCTGTCTCTTTCTCTCTCTCTCTGCTTTTCAAGTACAATGAAAATAGATAAATATAAATTATGAGACTCTCCTAGACAGTGTATTGTTGGATCTTGATTTTAACCATTCAGTAACTGTAGGTCTTTTGATTGGGGAATTTAATTTACATTTAAAGTCATCATTGATAGGAAAGGATTGTCTATTGTCATTTGAATTATTTTGTATTTACCTTGTCATTCTTTTGTCCCTCTTTTCCTCTCTTTCCGCCTTTAGTGTTTTGTTGATTTTTCTTTTTATAATGACATGCTTTGGTTCCTTTCTTGTGTGTGTGTGTGTTTGTGTGTGTGTATCTCCTCTGGGTATTTTCTTTGTGGTTACTATGGAACTTAGATAAAGCATCTATGTAGTTGTATCAAACTACTTTAAACAAATAATGTTTTAATTCAATAGCATATGGAAACTACAATTTTACTTCTCCTCACACATTTATTTTATTGATGTCACAATACATCTTTTCCTATTGTATATCCGTTAGTATACTTTTTAGTTAAATCTTTTTATATTTTAGTCTTTTAATTTCTATATCAGAATTAAAAATGACTTAAGCACCACAATTATAATATCACAGTGATCATTATTTGTCTATATATATATATATATTTATAGAGAGAGATAATATATATTATATATGTGTGTGTTTTATATTTTCACACATGTCTATGTTGCTGTTTATCATCTCTTCATTTCAACTTGAAGTACTCCCTTTGACATTTCCTGTAAGACAAATATAGAGTTGATGAACTCTCAACATTTGTTTTTCTTGAAAAGTCTTTATCTTTCCTTTATTTTTGAGGGACAATTTTACCAGCTAACTATCCATGGTTGGCAGGTTTTTATTCACTCTCAATGTTTGAATATATCATCCCACTCCCTGCTGGATTGCATGATTTCTTCTGAGAAAGCCACTAACAGTCTTATGAGAGTTCCCATTATGTAACAAGTAATTTTTCTCTTGCTGATTTCAAACTTTTCTTTTTTCCTTGACTTTTGACAATTTGATTGTAATGTGTCTCTGTCTGGATGTTGTTGGATTTATCCTATTTCCAATTCTTTGAGCTTATTAAATCTGAATTCCTATTTACTCCCCCAAAGAATTTTCAGCCATGAAATAAACTTTCTACCCCTTTCTTTATCTCTTCTTCTATGACTCTCTAAAGTATGAATACATTGGCCTGGTTATGGTATCCCATATGTCCTTGGGCTTTCTTTATATATATATATTTTTTTCCTTTTTGCTCCCTGACTGGATAATTCCCAATGATTGATTATTCTACTTTATTGTATTTGGCTAGTAAATCCCTGTAGTGAAATTTTTGACCAAGTTTTGCATTCTTTAGTTCCAAAATGTCTGGGTTTTTCAGATATATTTTTTTCATTTCTTTGTTGAAATTTTTATTTGCTTCATGCATCATTCTCCTTGGCTCCTTGAGCTCTTTCATGATGCTTGCTTTGAATTCTTTGTTAGATAACCTCAATTTCTTTTGTTCTTTGGATTGCATCATTTTCCTCTATTTTTTCACATTTCTTGTAATTTTGTATCTGTGTACTTGAAAAAAAATAAAAACAGTCACTTCTGTCATTCTGTATGGACTAGGTTCACACAAAGAAAGACTGAACCAGTCAGATAAACTAGAAATTATGGGAGTCTCCTAAATCTTTTCTGTGAGTGCATCTCATTTTTACTTGTGTTTGTAGATTTCTATGTAGAAGGATTTACTGGGTTCTTTTTCTCAGGAACTTGTAACCTCTGTTCCCGCTGGTGTTGTCCTGGTACACCGTGAGTCCTCTGGAGCACAGCACATGGGGCTGCTATGTTGTTTCTGGCTGTCCCCGGACATTTCAGGTGTCCCCTGCAGAGTCATGCCAGCATGCAGAGACAGGACAAACAGAACCCAAGCCCTTAGGCAGCCTCTTTCTCACAAAAGTCAAAGCATCGCTGTGTGGTCTATTCTTTCCATCCCTAAATCCAATCTGCTCTTTCCCTCCCCTTCATGAGCTACTATGTTTGAGGTCAGGAAGGGGCTATGGCAAAGGTACCACAAATTTTCCTACCAGCTTCAATATAACTTTTTAACTCACCTGGGGTGCAAGAGCCTGGTTTCGGGATTTCTCACAAAAGGAATTGGCCCATATATTGTTTCTGGTTCTATTTCTCAGCAGGAAGAATAGCAGTCTAGGGCTTTCTATTTTGCCAGCCTTGCTGACATCACTTCCAGGCCTTTGCAGGTTTAGCGAAGTTCAGATAGAATCATTATGATGTGACCTGATCCAATACGGCCAGTGTCCTTACACAAAGGGAATTTAGGAATATAAAAACACACAGAGAGAGGACGATACGAAGACACACAGGATAAAGATGGCCTGGTAAGTAGGGTGATGTATTTCTAAAGTAAGCTAAACATCAGAAGATAGAAAAAGCAAGCGAGGGTCTCTCCTAGAATCATTGGAGACAGCGGGATTCGCCTGCTGATTTTTTCATTCCAGACTTCTGGGCTTGAGACTGGGAAACGATAAACACCAATTGTTTTAAGCAGATCCTTTCTGGGAGCTTTGTTACACCATCCCCAGGAAACTAATACAGAGCTCCTTTAAGGATCTGAGCCTCCATCAATATTCCTTCTTTCCCACCAAGATACATGCAGGGACAGAGCCACTTCTGAGTGGTTGCTGTTCTCCACACAAGAGGAGAGAATGCAGAAACACATGGAACAATGGAGCTAAAATTGATGTGATTTTTGAGAAATTTCATAAAGCACACAAACTTTAAGTTACTAGTGTTTTATTAAAACTTAAACAGGTCATATAGATACTTGCTTATTATTCATGATCTGTTCAATATTTATCACTAACTCTGTAGCTTTAATGGTCTGTATCCTAATGCTGATCTGCTGAGAAATTTTCAACACCTTTCCTCTCTGATTTTTTTATTGCAATGAACATGCACATGAAAAAAAATAAATAAAAAAGGATTAAACAAATTATAAAATTATAGTAGAGTCCTGACGTTCATAAAGAGCATGTTTAAAGACCTAAACGTAAGTATCACTAAAGTTTGAAACAGTGAAATAGTGATGTGACACATCAGATAGCAATGAGGTTATTTAGTCAATATTTAAATAAATTCCTCCCCTAAAATAAGTATTATTACTTTTATTTGCCATGTTCTTGCATGCACACAGTATGACTAATATACATTAGTTTTTTCTGATAGCACTAACTCATCACTAACCTCAACATTCTAGTGTTTATATAAAACAGAATTTCTAAAACTTCCTCACTTTCCTTCCATATGCCTTAGCAACACCAGCAGCTGATTTCTTTTATGGTATCTTTTTTTCACAAAGGAAGAAATTTTTACCTTCTCAGAAGAGTGAAGAACAGGAAAACAGAGACATCAGGATCCAAGTGATAAGTTCCCCCATGCCAGGGTCAGCTTGTATAATAAAAACGTGCCAATTCCAGCATGTCATCAACCTTTGAGGTCAAAACTGTAACAGTAAATGGTAAATCCACAAATGTCAGAGGCTCCTGTAATTAAAGGCAAGCCCTTAATCTCAGTGAACATGGATGGATGTTGAGACTTTATCCAAATAAAATCAAGAAACAGATATTGTGAGAACTTGTGAGCTAGTTTTCTAAATTACTTCTATAAATGATGTTGCACTCCTTATAAGATAAACACTTCCCTTAACACTACTTGGAAGATACCAACACTAAATTTCATGCTTTAACATAAATTTCAAATTGAATTAATAAACCATAAAAGTAAGCATATTCAAATTTAATTTTGAAATAGGAAAAGTAAGCAAAGTCTTAAAAGAGTATATTTATTGTTTAGGAAGCCTTTGAATTTACAGAGCGATTGGAAATCCAATACTTAGAAATGCATTAGAACATAAAAGCAATAACTCCTGGCCCAGTCAGATGTCTCCCTGGGAAGCAGTCTTTGGTTATATGTTCTTTATTAAGAACATTTGTCTTTGTGCCAATCAACACCAACAGCTGATGTTTAAACTCCATGGTAACAGTATTAACTATTAGAAATACCAAGAGTAGCCATAAAAATAATAATTATAATAAATGCCAGCTACTTCAGGAATTTGATTTCTTCATTGTGTCAGGGAAGCAAATTGTAAAAAAGTTTTTGTCAGCCACAACTGGAGATTTTTTAAAATTTATGTCACATCAAGCCAGAAATCCCAAGTCTAACTGTCACTCAGACAACATCAAATAACTGCTTGGGATCCTACAGAGCACTTGCTCTCTGATTCCTTCCACCAAGTACTGTAAGTACAATTCAGTGGTCTCTTGACATGGTACTCCTCCAATCTCACAATACTTTGAAACTATTTTAATCTAGATACATTGAATGGAAAGTAACTTTTACAACAACAATATACTGGCAAATGGCTATGTAAATTTAAAAGATTGAAGGAGTCTACTAGTAACAGTAACTGACAATTTTTACAAAATTGAATATTAAATTGTTATTAGTTAATGGGCAATAAGAATGAGTTATTGTGGTGATTTTCAGAAAAATCTCTCCTAATTTACTCTTTAAGTAAAAAAATAGCTCTGAAAAAGCAAGAAGAAACAATGTAAAACAAATGACAAAATAAGAAAAAAAAGAAACTTCTGGAAACTTCCCTGTTATTGGAAGCCATAAACATAGAGGCAGTGTCTTGCACATTTGTCATCACTGTATCTCTTGCAGAGTGTTTGACACATGGTCAGCATGCAATAAATAACTGTTGAATTGCTGAAGGAAAGGAGTGATGAGTATCATACAAGGTATTTCTACTATCATTTTGACACACTCTTACCCTGGTACTTTTATGTCCACCTGCACATTTTCATTATAGTTCAAAATGAAAAGATGGGTGAACAAAGGATTTTCTCCATTACTTGCACACAATGTTTTGGAATAACCCTGGGAAAGGTTCAGAAAATTTCTGGTTTGATGGCTCTATGCTTGTCATGATATGATCTTAAACTAGTAAATATCTGAAGTCCAGTTGCTCCAGTTAACAAAAATGCAGAGAATAACACCTAGCAAGAATTTATTATTTATGTTGTAGCTTTAATAGCGAACTAAAATCACAAAAGATGCACACGATACTTAATAGCAGAAATATTATCAGAGTATCCTTTGTTTATATACTATTGTAGCATTTGCAACATCTCTCCTTGTTATCAGCCCATTTGCTGATCACCATAACACTACAAGAAAGACATAACTAACCCATTAATAAAAATGGTAGCCTCTGAGTCATCTAAAATAAAAAAAGACCATTTTAAGCTTTATTTAGATGTAACTTATGTACTCCACAGTTCATCCATTTTAAGTACAAAATTCAATGGTTTTTAGTAAATTTACAGTCCTGGAGCCACCAATTTAAAATATTTTAAATATTTACATTGCTCTCGAAAGATCCTTTATGTGCATTTGCAGTTACTCCTTGTTGCCACGTTCAGCTCTCAAAACAGAAGAACAAGTGATATTATAGTGTCTCATTATAGGATATACTGACTGTACAAACATTCTTGTCATTACTTATCTGAAACTTAAACTTAATCAGACAGCTTATATTTTATCTGGCCATCTTATCAAAACATAGACCTTAATACTATATTTTACTGTTGATGGATTTACACACCCTTATCCCAATCTCTTTACTAGTAACCAAAAATATACTTTTGTAAGATGGCTGATCAATGATTTATGTTTTTACAAGTGTTTGCTGCATAAGTCACTATTAAGACAAACAAGGAGTTCTAAGAACAAGAATATCCAAGGAAACAAACCATCCCATCCTTTTCAGATGAGAATGCAATTACCAGGGGACCTCAGGCCGGAGGCCAGGCATGGTGCTGCTCTGGGCCCTTGTAAATGTTTCTGATTCTATCGGCTGTGTCCTGAGGCAGTACACGCCCACCTTTGGCCCTCCTTGGGCATTTATGCATTTGAGAATCAGTCGCAGTGAACTGTATATTTACCACATTTAGGGTAGGTGTGATGATCACTAGGTGGGGAATCTGTTCAGTAAGTGTCAAGCCTCAGGGAACCCACAAAGAAGAGAGACCCTCTGCTTCACTCATATCATCATTGTGCTGGAGACCTGAGTTCTCAGCCTGGGACCTGTGAGTAGCCAGAGATCTGTTTTCACATTCCAACATTATGTTGAGGCCAGCGTTGTGTGCAGCAGGTTAAGGCCCCTGACTGTGAAGGTGGCATCCCATCTCCACTCCTGTTCCTGACAAGGGAGTGGAAGATGGCCCCTGTATCTGGGCTCCTGCCACCAATGTGGGAGATCTGGATGGAATTCCAAGCTCCTGCCTTTGGCTTGGCTCAGTCTTGGCTGTTGCAGCCATTTTGGGAATGTGTCAGCAGATGGAAGTTTCTCTCTCTCTCTCTTTCTCTTCCTTTTAAGTAAATAAAATAAATAATAAAAAGACTTTGGAAGACAAATGTTGAGTACAGAATATTCTATACAGGAATGTCTTTCCATCCTAAACATGAGGCTCTTATTTTATGCCTTTATTCAATAACCCCATTGACTCATCCAGTCAATCTGTCAATAAATACTTCCTAAGATGATGACTTGAAGATCTACTCTGTGCTTGCTGGCCAGGGGTGGGTTGAGGAGGGGACACAAAAGTCCAACGATCACATTTGTTTGTTTTGCATTTGGGTTTCCATAGCTCAGTGTCTGATAGGATCAGCACCCAATTCATCCACTAGATAAATGAATGTATTCAGCAGTAAATAAAAAAAAAGTTATTGTGTTCAATAAACTTACAGTTTGTTTTATTGACATTTCTCAGAAAAATGTTGACATTGAACAGAGAAAATCATCCCACAGCAACTTCTTACCTTCCAGCTTTTCCTCTACTACAACCTTCTGCTTTCATATGAAAGCTGAAACCTTTGGATTTCCCATCTTAGACCCATGGCCTGAAGTGAGAAGCTAAAATAATAAACACCTTGTCCTAGGCCTGCAGGTAGAAGATGCTATTTCAGGTTGGAATGGTCAGTGGAGTTTTTCACTGAGGAGAGAAGCATACAATTGGAGAAGATGGAACTACAAATCAGGGCAGGTGCTGCAAACAAAAATACAGAAGCAGAGAGGCTGAAATGAACAAAAAATGCCAGTTTGTGCTAACATGCGACGTTTACTTATTAAAGTACTTTAAAAAATCGGATAAGTGTGTTTGTGTGGGTTATTTCTAAGCTCTTTGTTCCAATGACCTATGTGGTTATTCCTCTACCGTGTAGGTAGAGGGATATGCATTGTCTTAGTGCTGCTACATGAGGAAACATCTACAAGTTCATGGAAAATGGAATTAAAAGATAAGCTTACATTGATACAAAAATGCTTTGAAATTCATGCATAGACTTTTCTAATCTCTATGAACTTTCTGAAGACCTTTTGGATGGCAAATCTTAAAATTAGATGATTCTTCCAAATTTATTCCAATCTTTCAAAATTTTTAAAAAATATTTGTTTATTTATTTATTTGAAAGGCAGAGTTACAGAGAGGCAGAGGCAGCTAAAGAGAGAGAGAAATCTTCCATCTGCTGGTTCACTCCCCAAATGGCTACAACGGCCAGTACTGGGCTGATCTGAAGCCAGGAACCAGGAGCTTCTTCCAGGTCTTCTACATGGGTGAAGAGGCACAAGAACTTGGGAACTTGGGCCATCTTCCATTGCTTTCCCAGGCCGTAGCAGAGAGCTGGACTGGAAGAGGAGCATCTGGGACTGGAACAGGCACCCATATGGGATGCTGGCATTGCAGGCAGAGGCTTTACCCACTATGCCACAGCGCCAGCCCCTCAAAATTGTTTTTAAATCTATTCTAGGTTTAAGTCTTCCCATATATATTTTAGAATAAGCGTGCATACATTTATAGAAAATCTTACTGGATCTTGAATTGCATTAACTCTATAGAACAATTTCTGTCTAAAGTAGTTTCATATGTAGGAAATCATTTTATAACATACAGACCTATGGTAAAATTCCCATGTTGACAATACACACTCCCAGTGAGATAGGGACAGGTTTCCTTATCAAGAAAAGTGGCAATGGCTACAGGCTTTTTTTCCAACAGGAGTGACCTGGACACTGACTCATAGGAACTAGAAAAAGAAGAAAACTACTGCAATGAGGTGCAATGCCACATTTTAGGTAGGGCATCCATGTAATGAGCTTCCTACCACAGCAGGAGGTTGCAGCTGAACTCAAGGCATCATGGTGCACTTAATGGGGGCACTGTCACTCAACCCCAACTCTAGAGACTCTTATCTAGTTCTCACCAGACTGGGGAGGTTGTCTAGAAACAACAGCTCCTCTGTATTCCATGGAAACCTCTTTTAGATCAGTTTATTGGGAAACCAATACTCTGATGCCTCAATCCCTAATTTAAAACAACACAAACCTTGGGCAGCAGGAAAATAGTACATTATTAAATTTGCTGTTTCAAACTAAAGTAAAATACTGAAAGCTTAGCTCTATGACAGTCTAGTGATCTTGTATTTGTGTTTTGTTATTATTTAATAATTAGTAGAGTCATTCAATTTTTAGTTAATATCATATGCCTTGTGAACAATAACTTGATGGGAATATAAAATGATGCAGCCAGTAGAGAAACAGTATGAAACATCTTCAAATAGTAAAAAATTAGCATTTGGTTCAATAATACCACTTCTCACTATGTATTCAAGGGGATTGAGAGCAGAATGTTGAAGAGATGTTAGCACATCCATGTTCCTTGATCATTATTCACAATTGCTAAGAGATTTTTTTTAAATATTTATTTTATTTTTTTGAAAGGCAGAGTTACAGAGAGGCAGAGGCAGAGAAGAGAGAGAAGTCTTCCATCTTCTGGTTCATTCCTCAAATGGCCACATTGGCCAATCCAAAACCACAAGCCAGAAGCTTCTTCTAGGTCTCCTATAATGGTGCAGGGTCCCAAGCACTTGGGCCATTCTATACTGCTTTCCCAGGCCATAGCAGAGAGCTGGGTCAGAAGTGGAACAGCTGGGTCTCCAACCAGAGTCCATATGGGATGCCAACACTGCAGGTGGCGGTTTTACCCACTAGGCCACAGCACCAGCCCCTGCTAAGAGAGTGAAGCAGCCCAAATGTCCATAGACAGATTAACAGATAAAGAAAATGAAGAGTAGACACAGGATGAAATACCATTCAATCTTAAAAAGTATATCCTGTCATATGCTACAAAATAGATTAACCTTAAGCATATTATCATAGATGAAACAATCCAGTCTCAAAAGACAGGGACTGTATCATCCTATTTATATGAGTTATCTAAAGTAATCAACTTTCCCATAGCACACACACAAATAGAAACAAAAAGGACAATGATGGTTGCCAGGAGCCAAGGGCGAGGAGAAATGGGGAGGTAATACTGATAGGTACAGAGTTTCAGTTTTACAAAATGGAAAAGTTCTATAGATCTGTTACACAACAAAGTGAATTTAGTCGACCTTACTGAATTACACGTTTCAAAATGATTGAGATGGCAAATTGTTATTTTTTAAACATTTTTCAAAAAAGGACAATAGTCCTTATACTTAGACCCAATACTTTCTGAATTATACAAAGAAGATTGTGGATTTAGCATTTAAACTTTGTGATCTCCATATAAAATGAGTTTTACTAGAGACTGGACAGAGATTATTTCCAAATTTGCATTGGAGACCGATGCTAAATATGCATCACATGTGCAAAGTCTGAAAGAGAAAGTTATTTAAAATAGATTAAATGATGTGGAATAAAACTTCCAAAAGCTGTAATTGAAAGTGTCAGAAACATTAGCTTTGAAACAAGTAACATTTAATCACACAGATTATACAGAAGCATACATTTCTGCAGGTTGTTTTCTTCAATCAAAATTACCTTTTAATCTGCTGAGACTATTTATCACTTTTGGCTGGCTAGTGCCAATGCATCAGAACTTAAAAATTAGGAAAATAACATTTTATTTAAGCTCAAAGATAATGAAGGATAATTAGAATATTTCAAGATTTCAAGTGTCTGAGAGTAGTGAGATTAAATTAAAGAGCATTTTGTCTGTTTATATTTATTTAGCTTCTAGAAGTTTAAAAATCATAGTCATCATTTATACCCATAAAATGTAAAGCCTTTCGGTTGGACAGTTACAAAAACAAGGATATGATGGATCATAAAAGGATACTTTTAAAAGTGGGAAATGGGATTGAAAGTTTAGTATAAAATTTTTTGAAATCCATGCATATAAGGGGTCTTCAAAAAGTTCATGAAAAAAATGTGTCTCCTAAACAATCTATGCATAGATTTCAAAATGTTTTACACAAAAATAAAATTACCTTTTAATTCCATTTTCCAAAACCTTTTTCAAGTACCCTTATACATTTTTGTTGGCACGAGGAAGCTGAGAGGATTTGCATATGCATTTTCTTCAAAGCTTGGATTGTGGGACAGGCATTTGGCACAGCTAAGACACCATTTGAAATGCCTGCATCCTGTATGGGAGTGTCTGGGTTTGAGTCCCAGATCCGCTTTTTTTTTTTTTTTTTTTTTTTAGATTTTCTGTATTTATTGAAAAGGCAGAGTTAAAGAGAGAGGAAGGGAGAGAGCTTCCACTCACTGCTTCGCTACCTAAATGGCTGCAGGGGTCAGGGCTGAGTCAGGCAGCAACCAGGAGCCAGGAGCTTCCTCCTGGTTGCCCACATTGGTACTTGGGCTGTCTTCCACTGCTTTCCCAGGCACATGAGCAGGGAGCTGGATCTGAAGCAGAGCAGGCGGAACTCAGACTGGTGCCCAAATGGGATGAATGCTAGCATTGCAGACCCCTTCTTAACCCCCCTCCCACAACTACAATGCTGCCCTCACCCCGACCCACCTTTGATTGGAGCTTCCTGCTAATGCAAACCCTGGGGGGCACCAGATGGTAGCTCAAGTACTTGGGTCCCTGTCACCCACATGGGAGACCTGGAGTGAGCTTGTGATTTTTGCCTTCCACCTGATCCAGTTCCAGTTATTACAGGCGTTTGGGGAGTGGACAGATCTCTCTCTGTCTCTATCGCTCTTTGTCTGCCTTTCAAATAAAGAAAACTATAAATGCATATATTTTTTTAAAAATTGGGTTGGTAGAGAACACTTATGGGCACTTGGTGGACCTGCTAAAATGGGAGGGTTCCAAGGAGAAAGATCCACCATGTAGCTGCAGGTTTGATAATTCCCTTAGCTACATGCTAAATCCCAGCTCCTCTTCCCAGTTGTCCAGGGAACTTGTTTTCACGTTGCTCAGGTTCTGGAACAAAGCTTCATCTTGATTAAATCTTCATGCTAAATGGCTGCTGTCTCCATAAAGCACAAATACACATGACTGTTGATGTCATGATAGCAAACAGCAGTTTGTTCTGTGTGAGTCTATTTGTATTCTCTTTCATGGTACAAATATGTCTGGAAGAGTAATAGAGCAGTGTGGGTGAATCTGTATGAAAACAGTCCTTCCTAGAATGTGCATCTTTGGCCAGGGATGACTGTGATATAGGCGAAAATATTACAATGACTGAATATTTTACCAAGGACAATTACACAGTTTTCCTGGGAATGATTTTAGATTTCTGAGTTAAAGCACAGAATTTCTGACATAAATTGCTACCATTATTAATTGGTGGATGAGAAAGCAACCCCTCAGGAACATCTAATTAGAAAACTATCGCTACAAATTGCTAGTCATGAAGCATTGTGCTACCACCAAGTGGCCCAAACATGAAGGGAATCTCCCTGTCCTCAGCTTGGAGAGATGTATACCTAAGGACTCCGATAAAAAGCATCATGAGTATTCAGAAAAAGAATAACTTATTTGCTGATATAAATGTTTTCACATAAAGTCCCCATGTTGTTCTCTTTTGTTTGCTGGTGAGAATCTACTCATATTACTGTGAGCCCCTCTTATCCAAGCGGTCCAATAGATGCCTGAAATTTCACATAATAAGTACCATGCTATTTTTTCCTACACTTGCATACCTATGATAAAATTTAATTTATTAATTAGGTACAGAAATAGATCAATAACTGATAATAAAATAGAACAATTATAATATTATACTGCAGTGAATGCCATGTGAATGTGGTCTCTTAAAATCTTGCTAAGCTTCCCTTTATGAGTCATGGACCATATTTCTTTGCAGTTTGAGGTGCAATAGCAAAACTGTATGAATTCTTTTTCCTTTTTCAAAATTTCATAAACATTTTCTCTTATCATAGAATTCAGCAACTGTAGCATAGGATGTTTTCCTTTCCTTATTAAGCTGATCACTCTCTCCTTTTTACTTCAAGAAGACACACTATGACTTCTTTTAAGCATATCTGATTTGCCAGCATCACTACTCTTGCACCTTGGGGATTAAGCAAACAGAAATCACTTGAACACAAGTGTGACAAACCAACATCCCGTTCGATAACAGATGAGCAGGTAGCCTCTACAGCATGAATATGTCACACAAAGGCATTGTTCATGTCTGGGGTAGGACAGAGCAAGACAATTAGCACAAGCTTTCATCACTCTATTGTATGCAATTTAGCACATATGAGCTATTTTTAAAAAGATTTTATTTATTTATTTGAGTGGTAGAGTTACAGAGAGAGGGAGAGAGAGAAAAAAAGGTCTTCCATCCACTGGTCACTCCCCAGACGGCAGCAATGGCTGGAGCTGAGCCTATCCGAAGCCAGGAGCTAGGAGCCGCCTCTGGGTCACCCACGTGGGTGCAGGGGTCCAAGCACTTGGGGATCTTTCACTGCTTTCCTGGGCCACAGCAGAGAGCTTGATTGGAAGAGGAGCAGCCGGGACTAGAACCAGCACCCATATAGGATTCTGCCACTGCAGGCAGAAGCTTAGCCCACTATGCCACAGGGCCAGCCTCCATATGAGCTATGTATTTCCGGAATTTTCCATTTAATATTTTTTGACCACAGTTGACCATGGTTAACTAAAACTGTAGAAAACAAAACTGGTGGGGAGGGGGCACTGTGTGTCAGCAGGTTAAGCCAAGGCCTGCAACACCAGCATCTCATATGGGGGCCTGTTCAGGTTCCGAGCTAGCTCCCTGCTAGTACACCTGGGAAGGCAACAGAGCATGGTCCAAGTCCTTGAGTCCCTGCACCCATGTGGGAGACCTGGAGGAGGCTCCTGGCTTCAGCCTGGCCCAGCCCTGGTCATTGCAGACATTTGGGGAGTAAACGAGCAGATGGAGGGGTCTCTTGCTGTCTCTCCCTCTCTCTCTGTAACTCTACCTTTCAAATAAACAAATATATCTTGGAAAAAAAAAAAGAAAACAAAACTTGGGATAAAAGATTGCTACTTAGTTTAAAAATTGCCATACTTAATGTTTAATGTTTCATTAACATAATGATAATTTATAGTTCCTTATTCCATATGAATAATAGTAAACTTTAAAAACCAAATTATTTTAGCAAAAGGGCAGCTTAAATATTACTAAAAATTCAAGTACTGTGTGTTGATTGTAAGGGAGAGCAGCCAAACAAAATTAGGAAGCAGAATTCCTTCACATTAAACATTGCTCCCCAGTCTCCTGGAGTTCCAACAATTCCCTACAACTCAATGAGATGTTTAAAATGAGTCCAGTCCTGGTTGAGTCTGCGATGTTAATGGGTCATCAAAATGGACTAGTAAAGGAAGAACTTGAATTTGACCATGCAGACCACACAAGGGATATCCGGATGAGAAATACAGGCTTTGGTGTACTGAAAGTAACTGATGTTGCCACAGTAGAGCGTGTAGGTAGATGTTCGGAGTTTACAACTAGTGAAAGAGGTACGGATTTCAAGGAGCTGTAATTTTTAGATGACAAGCATTTCAAAAGTGGCAGGCAGACTAAAACGTTTGCTGATAGGAACGTTCAGTTTGAAGCTATGTGGGCTGGGAAAAATAGGGCAAGGCCATTGAAAAGGGTCAAGTAAGATCCAGCAGCTCAAGAGGCTGTCGGCTTTCAATTCAGGCAAGAGGTGCCAGGTTCCAGTAAAAAAGCTAAAGATGTCAAAATGTGGTTTAACACATTAAATGCACAACAGGAAGGTATCAAGGGGGAAAGAGGATGGGGAACAGAGAGAAAGAAAAATCTGCAGTATAGTTTTGGGTTAGGTGAAAGTATTCACGGGGCCAGCACTGTGACATAGTAGGCTAAGCTTCCGCCTGCAGCACCAGCATCGCACATGGGCGCTGGTTCGAGTCCTGACCGCTCCTCTTCTGATCCAGCTCTCTGCTATGGCCTGGGAAAGCTGCAGAAGATGGCCCAAGTGCTTGGGCCCCTGCACCCACATGGGAGACCTGGAAAAAGCTCCTGGCTCCTTGGCTTTGCATCGGCCTAGCTCTGGCTGTTGCAGACATTTGAGGAATGAATCAGTGGATAGAAGATCTCTCTCTGTGTCTGTAACTCTACCTCTCACATAAATAAATCTTTAAAAAAAAAAAAAGTACTCACATAGCAGCATGTAGGGTGAGATTAAGAGAAAGGAAAGATACCTAATATGGCTTCTGCTGCTTTGGACTGGAATGGAAAATGCAGTGAGATTTCCTAACTTCACAATTGCCACAGAATTTGTCCCAGCAAATTCAGTCCAAGAAAGACACAGGCTTCTCTGGAATGGGTTAATCATTTTGCTGATTGCAGGTGTTTCGAAGGATTAGTATCTCACGTGAGCAGTAACAGAAGTCAATTGTTCTCAGCGCCCACAAACGTCACCACAGCTGCAGCCCTTAGCAGGTGGGAGCATCTGAAGCAGACACCACCAGGTGTACTCTCTGAGGGCTGTCCCCAGGTCTACCTACCTCCTCTTCTTTTCCTCTTCTACTTTGTTATCCATTATTAAATAAGAATTATTTATTGGGAGTTTATAGTTCTAGGTAGTTGTCTTAGGACTTGACGATAGTGAGATACAGTGCATTTCCTGCCTGTAGATGCTCAGAAATGAGTGATTAGGGTGTAATTACTCAGCCTAGAAAAAGGCTATGAGACAGCCATGCAAAGGAGCGCCCACAACCTGAAATACATCAGAGCTGTTCAAGTATCAGCTGTGGATAAGTAAAGATTTTAATGCAAGTCAAGACACAAACCCTTGTCACTGTTCTCTGCACATTTTCTGTGACAGCTGCTCACTGCTGACAGGTGCAACCGTGTTAAGCTATCAAGTGAGAAAACAACAGCGACAATGGAGTTGGTGATAGACTTCAGAAAAAAATACCCACGTGATTATTATCCCGGTCACTGAAGCATCCGTGTGGAAGAGCGGAACCTGCCAACTCTTTCTCGCCTGCTGTCTGCTCAGACTCCACACATCTGGTAAGGAGGGATTGCTTGAACTCCTTGGAGAAAAGGCCCTTCTCTGCCCCGCTAGGCAATGCCTTCTCCCTTCTCTTCCTCCATCCTCCACCTACTGTCTCATCAGCTAACAAGTGTGGGTGGAACCTCCCAGTGTAAGGGCTGGTTTGGGGACTCAGCACAAAACAAGCCTAGCCTGCCCTTATCTCCATGTTCTCCAATCACCTCTCACCCCAACTGGGTTCTCATTAGAATATAATTGCACTGAAGACGACAACTAAGGGCTTATAATTCAGTATGATTAAGACACAGTCCCTTCACTAAAGAACTGAGGAGAAGAAGCCAGCACATAATATTCCCTTTGAATTAAAGAGACCACTTAGAGAATGAGCATGAGATAGGAACAAAATCATTTCATTTACTATTGTTGCATAATAAAAGCCTGGAAATGGTTAATAGCTAATGACATGTCTTTTCTGTACTATCATGGACAGAGGGATCCTAGGGCTAACACACTAAATCCCATTTGCACAATTATATGTCCTAAAATTTACGATACATGAATGCATCATTCATTTGAAACATAATCATATTAGTGACATTCACTTCTGAAACTTAGGTGTATATGTCTACACTTCACTGACTCAGCGTTTGTGTAGGAAGCGAGATCTATTGTTGGGTCTCAGCCTTTGTTTGATGCCCACTTCCTCAGCTCTCCCTACAGTTCTACAAGCTTCTCTGTAGTCTTTTAATATATTACCTTTAGAGTTTCAGCCACAGTTACTTTCTATTGGTTTTGATGAAAGAACCATAACTGATACCACAGACCTTATCCAAGGGTAGCCAGAGGCCAGTGCGGCTGTGAACAGGAAGAGAAATGCGAAGTCATTTATACACGGGTTTCAATACGACTTTCAAAGCCTAGCCTGTCTTCAGGGGAGATGTTTCAAATTATAGGCATTGGTTTCTGAAACAGTTTCTTCCCACTTGGACTACTTGGTTTAGAATCAAGTATTTAGTTACTTAATGAAGACTACTACTGGTCCTGAAAGTGTAGAAGTCAGGTACAACCTAAAATTCAAAGGGAAATAAAGGCACTGTCCCAAGAGAAAGACCAGGAGAGTGCTATGGAACTCCAAAGAAAGACACTGTCTACAGTTGGAGAAAGCAAAGAACCATCTCAAAGGAGACAATGCTGACCTAGGTGACAAAGGGAACTTGCAGCAGGAGGGTAAGATGAGCAAATAATGCAGAGGCATGAGGTTACGGACTTAGAGCAGCTACTCAGTCCCCTCACCCTAAACAGGGGCTCAGTGAGGATGAAGAGCAGAAAGACAAATTGGAATAGCAGGTTTCTGCTGGACAGGAAAACAGTTTTCATCTCCAGTAGCTACTCTGAAATATATAGATCTTTATATATATATTATATATAATATATAGGCACTATATATCATATATTTATACATTATATAATATATTATGTATTATATATATATTGTATATCATATAATTATATATCATACACGTTGTGTATAATTATATTATATATCATGCATGTATGTAATATGATATATAATATATTATGTGTTATATAATTATATTTTATTATATATTTTATTTTATTATATATTATATGATGTATCATATATTATATATTTATTATATTTATATATTATATATAATGTGTTATATATTATATAAGAGGGCATTATTTATATTATATATATATAAAGATTGGTATTGACATACTCTGCAGGGAACCCAGAAACTCTGTGAAGTAAATGCAGAAGTAAGTGAAGATCATTCGTGAATTTCTGCAATGGAATCTGGGGCAAAGCACCAAAAGGGCAGTGGAGGAAGGTTTGCTGTGTGTCTGTCAACACCAGGGATGGGTGTGAAAGGACTTATCAGACATAGGCCCTTGACTTTGATTTTCTACAACCAGTGGGCAGCCACTGAAGGTTGATGAATGAAGAAAGGACTCTCAGAACAAATCAGCTGAGTGCTGAGGCCATAGCTTGGCAGTGAAACGATGGAGTAAAGGAGAGAATGTGGGGGCGGGGGTGTGTGTGAGAGTATACAAACTTACATGAAGGCATGCACTCACACAAGTAGCTCAATGGTGCAGAAGAAAAAACCCACACAAATAAAGAAGCTGAGTGATCTTTGAATGTATACATGTGGGAGGAGGGGTCTGTGATTATTGACCTACCCAGCTTTAAATTGACTGTAACAAGCTCAGATATCTAACTGTAACAAAAGATAGAGAGGTTCGTTCTTCATGTCTGGCCATAACCTTTGGGAGGTTATTCACAAGTGTGGCATGTATAATGTAGGTTTTATACTGCCCTTTCTGGAGGCCATTGGGATACAGGCTAACTATCTCTTAAGTGTCTATAACACACGTGTGCTAGGTGCCCAGGAACGCAGCTTCTTTCACTATTGCTTCTATCGTTAATGTCCTCGTGAACCATTTCCACGGTCTTCAAGGTATTCTCACAGATCCTAATGTCCTTCAAGTACTGTCTTGTCCTAGTCCAAAAGTATTTATCATTATTCCTAAAGATATGAATTAAAATTTAGAAGCCAAACTGGACACAAAATTCTCTCAGAGCAGAATATAATAAGTGATTGTTTCTATCCATGGCAGATAATAAATATATAACCTATTCCACAAGTTCAGGGTCCAAAAGATGTAATCATTTATTTGCTTAAAATCTACCTTAAGCCCTACCCTCCACCCATCAGTCCACAGAGTGTGGTACTCAATAACAATTTGTCAAATAAGCATATGAACAAACAAATGAATTTGTTAGGAAAAACTAAGGGTCAGAATCTCCAGCTCTTTACCTGTTGCATTAATTTTCTCCAACAACGAGGTGTCCAACTGTTTTTTAAAACATCCTAGCTTTTTGTTGCCTCTAAAATTACATTGTCATCTAAGTTTTTGAAGATTTATTTATTTATTTGAAAGTCAGAGTTACACACAGAGAGAAGCAGAGGCAGTGAGAGAGGTCTTCCAACCACTGGTTCACTCCCCAATTGGCTGCAATGGCCAGAGCTGTGCTGATCTGAAGCCAGGAGCCAGGACTTGGGCCACCCTCTACTACTTTCCCAGGCCATAGAAGATTGTTGGATCAGAAGTGGAACAACCAGGACTTGAACAGTGTCCATATGGGTTGCCAGCACAGCAGGCGGCAGCTTCACCTGCTAGGCCACAGTATCTGCCCCTTGTCATCTATTTGTAATTGTGGTTAATAAGAGAAGCCAGGAGCTTCTTCTGGGTCTCTCATGTGGGTGCAGGGGCCCAAGGGCTTGGGCCATCTTCTATTGCTTTCCCAGACCACAGCAGAGAGCTGGACTGAAAGAGGAGCAGCCAGGACTCGAACCAGCACCCATTGGGGATCCCAGCACTGCAGGTGGAAACTTAGCCCACTACGCCACACTGGCTATTTCTATTGCCGCTTTCCTACCTTGTCCTTCCTCTTAGCTTTTGCTTTTCTTCCTTCCTTTAACACCCGTTAAAGCTTTGGAGGAGAGTCAGAAGAGAAGTTCTCTCTGAGCGATGGAGCAGAGATCAAGACCAACAGGTATCTCAAAGCTGTATTGAAGGAGCTTTTATAATAATCCTCTACAGTACCATGGTGAGACCTGGGCCAGCTACCTGTATAGTTTGCACTGGGTGCTCTTTTAGAAGGGGAATGAATCCCAACATAGAAAAGGTCAAAGCATCAGCCTTGGACACTGTGCTGTTACTCTATCAGAGCCTTGTATCGCATTTTCAGAGCAAGGAAAATTACTCCCCCAGTCATAGTCCTTACTGGGAAAGTCTAAACTGATAAGTACATACCACAACACCATGTGGATTAAGTCTGTGGCTTTTGGCAATCTTTGATTTAGCAATATCAAATACTAAGGTAATCAAGACCTTGCTAACCTGAAAATACTAAACAGCAACAAAAATCAACTTGACCATCAAATTTGTTTTTTCTAAAATCACTCTGCCATGTGGTTCCATTCCATACTTCTGAAATGTGTGTGAACTGGGGGGCAAGCGGCATGGTGCAGCAGGTTCAGCCACTGCTTGTAATACTAACAGCCCATATCAGGGTGTCAACTTGAGTGCCAGCTACTCCAACTCTGATCCAGCTTCCCACTAATGCATCCTGAGAGGCAATGACCTAAGTGCTGGGGCTCCTGTCATCTGTGTGGGAGAAAACAATGGAGTTCTGGTTCCTGGCCTGTCCCAGCCCTGATTGTTGCTGGCTGTTGGGAAGTAAATCAGCAGATGGAAGATTCTCTCTCTCTCTCTCTCTTTCTTCTCACACTGTCACTTTGCCTTTCAGTTAGATGAAAATAAATAAACAAACATTGTAAATAAATTTTCAAAATATATGTGAATTGCAAATGGTTTTCCATGCATAGCTGGGTTTTTCTAGTTCATCCCAATCATACTGAGAATAAAAAAATTGAAATTTAAAGTGTTGAAAACTGTATTTGCGACCTATCTAGGACCTCAAGGTCACACTCTTGGAAAACTCACTTTTCCTTGAGATATAATTGGGACTCACATAATCCCCACATGACAATAGCAGACACAGATTCCAGAGGTGACAGTTCTCACTGAGTTGTCACCAAGGAAGGTAAAGTGTCCAAATTATATTTGAACTTGCTGGTATAGAATATTCCCTCTACATTTCTGAACTTAAGCATAGTTTCTGTGGCTTCTCTCATCTCTTCCAGGAAAAGAGCGAGTAGATAGAGAAATACTATAAGTGAGAGTCCTCACAAGTTTAGAAAAGTCCAGCCCTTGTCCTGAATAATTATCTAATTCTGAAATTTCAAATTCTATGAACTTTCCCTTTAAGACAGTCTGCAAAGTAGGTAGTTGAAGTTTTATAAACATCAGAGGGCTCTGAGAAGATCCTGCCAAGGTATTATTCTTTTTAAACCACCTATTTCCTGGTTTGTAGCACTGTGTTAAAATGATTGATTGAACAAATAAGTTTATAGTGGTTGAGGAAAACAACACTTACCCAGCTCAACCAACTACAAATCATACATCATTTCGCAACATTAAATCTTTTGCCCATTGCAAAATAAATAAAATAAATAAAAAATAAAAGCCACATGGCCACAATTCTTAATGACAACACAGAGGGAAACGGGTGATTTTTGCATCAATCAAACACTGCTGTTTCTCTTAGAAACAATTCCCAAGCTGTGGGCCTCTGTAGCGGTGAGCTGTGGGCAGACATCTCACTTCTCCTTTCTGGTGACTTGCAGCACATTTGCAGTAGTACAAACACATCTTTCATCCTTAATACACTTACAGATGAAGATGAAAAAAGCACAATGCACTGCTATCAAGCTCTGTACATCATTCGTCTTGAAATGCTGCGGAAGTAGCTGGTGGCTTTAGCCACCTCCTACAGAAGCCATCTCAAGTCAGTTCTATACACATTCATTAAGCACCTGTATTTGCAGGCTGTGTAGCAGAGATATGGAAATACATAAAACTTGACAAAGCCTTGTGCATTTTGCTTTATCACTGGGGTCATGGCAGGAGTAGACAAGGAAGAAATGACAGCACAGTTTGATCAATGCGACAACTGGCGTGCAAACAGGAGACAGAAAGGAGATCTTGGGAGGTGGGTGTTGGGGGGTTTATCACCCACTGGCAGAGGATGCAGTCCAGAGGCAATGATGATCAATTTGGACTGAAAGATCAGTAATTCTCATGGTGAATAGTGTTGGTGAGGGGTACTCAGCAGAGGGAACAACACCCACATGTGCAGAGCCTAGAACAGGGTGGCTGCAGGGTCCTAACACCCTACAGGAAAGAGGGAATGAAATCATGATGAAGTGAGAAGTGAGATAGGAGGGAGCATTTTAAACATGACATCATGTTCTTAGATCTTTGTTTACCAAGGCTTTCAAAGGAGGGCCAGAAAATCCCCCTCTCCATTTTGAAAATTACCTGGCTTTATCCATTTGGATTCTACTGACTAGCTGGAACACCTACCAAATGGTAAAGACAAATGACTTATTCTTACTTTCCTTCAAAGAAGGTTGTCTACCAAACTCAAGGTCAGGGTAGTCTGCGGGAGCATTGATTCTGGAGTCAGGTGGGTCCAAGTGCAATGTCTGAGACTGCCTTGAGCATCCTGGTGAGTTACTTTGACCTCTGATTTCCATTTCCCTACCTGTATCGTGGCTGCTGCAGGAATTAAATAGCATGGATTTACCACAGCATCTGGAGTGCAGTGTCAAGCCACAAAAACTGCTGCTGTGATTGTCATTCTCATTGTAGTCTCTTAGCATAATATTGCTTTATTGCCAATTGGATAAATGAGCCATCTCATTATAAATCCCTACAACTACACCCCGTGGCAAGTAGGTTGTGTATTGAGAAGTAAGCACTCACTCTTGGGATCCGGGAGACGCAGCAGGGAGAGAAGTAACAAGCCCCTGAAGACAGGAAGGGCCCTACTCCAAACTTATCATCGTCTGCTTCCAGTGAGCTTCTGCAGGCCCCTAATCGCTTGGGCACAAGAGCCCAGGACGTCAGGCAAGTGCTCTCACACAATCCTGACGGGGGTGTGGCAATGGTCCGCTCCCAAAGCCCAGCCGAGCGCTTGTGTTGGGAATTGGGAGCCCGAGTTTTCAGTTCTCTTTCGTATTACTTTCTGTTGTTGCGTTTGGTAAAGTCTTGAGCCTGAAATCCACAGAGTCTGATGAAAATCGTTTATTGGCAAGATCTAAGACTATGTATTCCCTCCAGAAATATTTTCTTAAACAACCTGAGCTATTTATTCATTATTGCATCCTAGAAGAAAATTAGAAGTTGAGGTGAAAGGACTCTAATGGGAATAGCAGAGCTGATTTCCCAAGAATGAAGGATGTCTTCAGAGCAGAGACCGGAAATGCCCCAGGCTACTGTTCCAATATGAGAACTGTGTGTTTGTGGATAAATATCCATTCTGTGAAATTGCACCGGATGCTTATAATGCTAGCTTTCATAGCTTCTATTTTCAAAAGCATGGCAATCTTATGAACTGAAGGACACCTGGATATCTGTCAAAGATGAGAATGCCTTTATCATTTCTTAAGTGGATTATGCAGGGCCAAAATGAATGTCTCATGCCACTCCAGCCAGCCCTTGCTCAATACACACTGTCCTCACAGGTCCAGGCTGGAAACATGAGGTCCCTGGGGAAAGCTTGAGTAGCAAATTTCATTAAAAGTACTTTATCAATAACACTTCATGGCTTGCCCAGCAGGTGTCTAATTCTCTAGTCATAACCAATCAACATGTATTTGATGTCTGTCTAGTTTTAGCACAGAAGTGTGCTAAGCACCACATAAAGATACCAAAGAGTAAACAATACTCTTGTGAGATTTAGAATTTTGTAATGATCCTATGAGAGAGGTCACAGAAATTAGCACACCAATCCAAGTGATATCGGAAATGACCCATAAAATTTATACAAAAATGTGGCCCCTTAAATAAGTTCCCCAGAGGTAACATTTGGGGTGCCACATATGCTATCGGGATTTGGGGTGCCATACAATATCACCATATGCTTACTAATAAATCCCCAATATCAATAAGCCCAAGAGGGTTCTTGCTAATATTTAGAGAATTCTAAATACCAGCATAAATAAACGAGGCAGCATGGTACATTTTACGCTTTTATTTAGTGCGAAAGATGCATAGGAGAGTGAGAGCTTTATCTAAGACAGAGGTAAAGCTGGGTTCATACCAAGCACCAGGAGCACCAGGAATCAGCCACGTGGAGGAGAATCTAGGCCAGGAAGCCTAGGGCAGGTGGCCTGAAGGCCAGGCACCCTGGGGGCACAGGGCTACACCGAGCCCCCTCCTGGAGAGAGGACAGGGAAAAGAAAAGGCGGACACACTGTGTCCCAGCCTTTTAACCTGATTGATTAACCTGATTGACTGGTGGGCATTCAGGTGTGGCCAGGTAGGGGCATGAGGTCACACAGGGGCATGGCAAAGGTATCAGGTAGGGTGTGAGGTCACACTGGGGCGTGGCGAAGGCGTGGTCTTCCAGCTCACAAACCTAATGGATTTTAACCTGTTTGCCTGCCTACTTCACAAGCAAAGCAGTGCACTGTCACTGACATAGCCCAGAATTAAAAGCAGAGTAACCTAGGTTTAGGGTCCTGCTATGCAACTTAATGCTTATGAAATTGCAGCAATTAAGTTTCTTTTGCTAAGCTTCAGTTTTCTCAGCTCTACAATGGTTATTAAGCTTACAGGAAAGTTGAAGGGTCAGATGAGATAATGTGGAAAAATGTTCTGGAAGCTTCAATCACAACAGGTGATTGAGTGTTTTTTTGTTTTATCTTAAAGATTTATTTTATTTATCTAAAAGGCAGAGTTACAGAGACAAAGACAGAGGAGAGCTTTCATCTGCTAATTTACTCCCCAAAAGGTCACAATGGCCAGAGATGGGCCAGGCAGAAGCCAGCCCAGAGATTCTTCCAGGTCTCCCACGTGGGTGCAGGGGTCCAAGGACGTGGGCCATTCTCCACTGCTTTCCTAGGCATGTTAGCAGGGAGCTGGGTTGCAAGTGGAGTAGCTGGGTCTCAGAGTCCATATGGGATGCTGGCATTGCTGGCAGCAGCTTAACCCATTACACCACAAGACAGTTCCAACAGGTGAATGTTATAACATCAAATTTTACAATATACGCTTCGCATTGCCCTTTAATATTTTTTGTAACGTGGTGACCACTGTGTAATATCCAGCTTCCAATATAAGAGGTCAGCAAAATGTTCATGGAAAATGTGTAGTGTGAAAAAACTATAAGTGGATTTCATTTTCTTTGTCCCAATATATACTTCTAAAATTCTATTTTCCATTTAATTCCATTTTCCATGATCTTTTCGAAGTCCCCTTGTATGTCAGACCACAACACACAGTGGCAAATCTGTGAAATCTAGATGGTGCCACTATTTGCATCGCCAAACTGGATTCTTTGCTGCATCGAATTATATTCTTAGGATTTTGAGTCTTTCAGACCAAAAATATTATTGAGAAGTATGTTGACATACTGAAATATACTGCATTGTTTGTTCAAACTATTAACAATGAGCTATGAACCTCATTGCAAGACAATGGCTTTAAAAGATCCCAAAACAGAGAATAACTGCCTTAAAAACATAATCTTACTCATAAGAATTTTACTTTTTGTTTCAGGAACTACTTTTGAAAACTGAGGTCTTGATTTTTCAAGTGTGTGAGTGAAATGAAGAATCATGACCAAGTTCCCAAGGAGGTCCTAATACTATTCAGGAAGATTCGCACCTGCATCTATTTACATGCAAATGAATCCATTTGCATGCTCAAATTGAGTAATTAAGCAACTAACTACAAGATCAGCAAAGGTAAATGCTTATTAGCCCATCCACAAATTGGTGCTCATAAGAAATTTCCGAAGACAGCTTACAAGTCCAATTTCTTTTCACCTTTCAAATCTCAGGATACTTCTATATTTCCCTTAGATTTCCAAGGTTTGGGTTTTTTTTTTTTGTTTTGCTGCCAAATAAATCACTATCTGAAGTTTTGCTCCCTCATAATACTCAGAGTTTCAAGCAAAGATTTAATTTCTAAAAATAGCAAAAATGATCAATTTACCATGAAATTTAATGTTGCGAATAGATGTACAGATATGTGAAGATATGTGTGTGTATATATAGTGTGTATATTTATATATGCATGCATGTATAATATGTACAAACAAGTATATGTATATACATTACACATATTTTTAGTTGAATTTTATTACCAGCATAGATCCTGTCACTTGCTCATTTCCTTATTTTTTAGATTATAAAACTAAGAACCAAAATAAGAAATGCCTCTGGTTAGTTGCACAGCTGGGAAGTTGAGCTAGACCTCCTGATTCATTCTGTTTTATCAATTCATCCCCTTACTGTCTTCTTAGGAAAGACAGAATGTCAAGTAAGGTAGAAAATTAAAACCAACATATGCTAACACTTTGCTGAAATTATTCAAATGACTTTTTCAGTCCAACCTTTTCATAAGATAAACAGCTTGAAAACTGTCCATAATTTCACAGTTACAACAGAGGTTAGCAATTAGGAAAATTGGGATTGTTGGATCAGGGAAGTTTGGGTCTTTAAATTGTCAAACTTAGGTGCTCTTTGAACTATGATGAGGTCAAATGCCAACAAGCCTATTGTAAATTGAAAACAGCATAAGTCAAAAATGCTTTAGTCTACCTCACCTACTACACATTCCAGTTAGCAGTACAGTACACTGTAGAGCATGGTCATGTCCCGCATGACTGGGGCTGACTGAGAGCTGTGGCCACTGCTGTTACCCAGCATCCAAGAGAGGAACATCCGGCATTAACCAGAGAAAGATTCAAATCCACAATTCCAAGAATGGTTTCTTCTGAATGCATATTTCTTTTACATCATCATACACCTGAAAAATCAATAAGTCAAACCATTATGAGCAGGAGATGGCGTGTCATATGTTTACCAAATAAGAGCAATCTAAAAACTACTATACCTAACACAAAAATTCACAGAAGAAACAGAATTCTAGTCCCTCCCTGCAATTTGAAAATGAATGATGTCAGAATAAAGGACGATCTTACAAGATAACTCAATTTAGTTTTTTGTAAAAGTATGGAGATAAAATAAGAGTGTAGGTATGGAAACATGTTTTTCTCAGCGTGTTGTGAGCAAGTCAGGAAGCTCTTACATATTATGAGACAAAATTTGCTGTCTCTAGAACTTTAACCTACAGTCCCAGCATGGGTACTGGTAATTCTTTCAGCATATACAAACATGCCCATGATCAAACAACTCCAGTTCTGGTTTTGGTTTTGTCTGTTTAAAATGCAGTCAGTCTTTCCATATGCTCATTTACTTCCAACGTGCCAGCAAACGGGGCCAGTGCTGTGGCATAGCGGTTAGTCAATGCCTGTGGTGCAGGCATCGCATATGGGCACCAGTTTGAGTCCCAGCTGCTCCACTTCCAATCCAGCTCTCTGCTATGGTCTGGGAAAGCAGTAGAAGATGGCCCAGGTACTTGGGCCTCTGCACCCACGTGGAAGACCCGGAAGAAGCTCCTGGCTTCAGATTGGCGCAGCTCTAGCTATTGTAACCAACTGGAGAGTGAACCAGTAGATGGAAGACCTCTCTCTCTCTCTCTCTCTCTCTCTCTCTCTCTTTCTCTCTCTGCCTCTCCTTCTCTCTGTGTAACTCTGACTTTCAAATAAATCTTCAAAGTGTCAGCAATAAGCCAGAGCTGAGCCAGGTCAAAATCAGATATTTATAACTCAATCTGAGTTCCCTATGTGGGCTGCAGGATCCCAACTACGTAAGCCATCAACTGCTGCCTCCCAGTGTGTGCATGAGCAGAAAGCTAGAATCAAGAGCAGAGCCAGCACTTGAGCCCAGGCCCTCTGATATGGGAGTAATTGCTCTGCCAAATGCTTGCCACTAGAGTGTTGCATTCTCAGGCAAGTGCAGCAGGAGGTCAGGAAAATTAATCTTTATAGAAAGAACCCACGTTTTGACAAAGTAAAAGACAGACGAAAGATCTAAAAATTGTTACGTAGATTTCAAAAACTTTCTGACAAAATTCATGTTAAGGACCATTTAAACGACCATTTTACATAATTTGTAAAATGATAACAAAAGCCCAGCTACTTGAGCACTGTGTCGCCGTGTCATTTACAAAGTGATTTTACATAGTCTTTTATACAATCTTACACATGAAGAGGAGGAAAAATATCTTTTCCTTCTACTCCTCTTAGGTTTGTGGCTGGGGCGCCTGTAACAAAACACAAGTTAACGTGAAAAAAGCCTAGAAATGTACTGAAGGTGAGCTTCATGTGGCACACGTCAGGATTCCTGTGACACAGGGGACTTGAGGAAATGATGCGGCAGAGGACATGTGTGGCCTGAGGATGCCAGGCAAGGCCTGTTTCTTCAGATTCTTCTCCGTGTCGCTTTGCCTTTGGAGAGAAGCTTGCTCTGTCCTCTGGGTACAGGGAGCACCCTTGGGTAAAGACCATGCCTCAGGTGTTACGCTCGTAGATTTTGACCTGTGCACCTTTGATCTTGCTGTCTTTTCTGCCCAAACGACCTCAGCTACTTGCAAACTTACGAAAGGCCTTATTCTCACCCTGAAATGTCTAGTTAACTACTTCTCTCTTCTCACCTGGTTAGTTCTGTATACATAAAAGTGGCATGGCCCTACTGTTGCGTTTTGTTTGACTGTTTCCCTGGTAAACCAGGAGATCCTCAAAGGGAAGAACTGCATCCTCGTCTTGCGTGTACATTTACCCTATCTTGCTTTATGTCACTCTTATCAGGAAATCTGGGCATTGGTATACTGTTGGGTGTTACTTCAACACCGAGAACCATATTCATCACCATAACCCTATTCAAACTCTACGGCAAGTGTCTCATCTCTTGCCTGTCTCAACCACTAAAGACAGAATCAGTCACAGTGCATGGCTCATAGAAGGAACGCATTAAGCATTTGTGACTAACAAACTGGTTTGTACAGAGTACCCAGTGAATTTTTCTAAACACTTACTTCATTTATTTGAAAAGCACAGTTACAGACAGAGGGGAGGAGAGACAGAGAAAGAGAGACAGAGAAAGAGAGAGAGAGAGAGATAGACAGAGATTGATCTTCCATCCTCTGGTTCACTCTCAAAATGGCCACAAAGGCCAGGCCGAGGTCAGGCTGAGGCCAGGAGCTGGGAGCTTCATCCGGATCTCCCATGTAGGTATAGGGACAAAAGCCCTTGGACCATCTTCTGTTGCTTTATCCAGGTGCATTGGCGAGGAGTTGGATCAAAAGTGGAGCAGCCAGAACTTGAATGGGATTGCCAGTGTTGCAGGCGGCTGCTAAACCCACTGTGCCAAAACACCATCCTCTCAATGAATTTTTCACATGATGTCTAGTCCATTTTCATTTGCTATGCCTCAATACCACAGACTTTATAATTTATAAAGAAAAGACATTTCTTGAGCTCATCATCCTTGAAATTCAGGAGCATGGTGCCAGAAACTTCTTGGCTTGTGATAAGAGAATTTCTCCTGAGTTATGACACAGCAGATCACATCCCATGTGAGACCATCCTAAATCAGATCTCTCCTCCTCTATCTGTAAAACCACAGTACCGCCCCCAACACACACACACACACACACACACACACACACACACACGCACAAATACTTCTTATGGCCTGATTTCCCCTTAATTACTTCTCAGAGGTCCTACCTCCCAATACTTAAATCTGAGCATGTCTTTGTCCTCTGCCCTCTTAATACCTTACAAAGGACATTACATTTTCACCACAACTTCTGGTGGGGACATTGAAACGTGGGATTAGTAATAGAAATCCAATACTTTATAATTTCCTGGAATTATTTCTAACATTTCAGTAAAATGTGGATATTCCGACTTTCTCCTCACATTAAATATCACAAAGTCCTCCTTTCCTTTCAATTTTATCAACTGTTTCTCCTAATCTTGGTGTTTGCCTGATACTAGAGTTCCGCCGAGCCAGGAGACAGCGATAGCAGAAGTGTCAGAGAGAAGGCCTTAGAGGAAACCGCGGGTGAGCAGCTCCTTCAATGAAGGTGCCAGAGGATTGCTTCGTAAAAATGTACTGGAAAATACTCAGACTGAGACGGACACAGAACCCTGGGTTCCTACATAAGCAACACAGTGTAAACAGTAAAACAAAACTTAAAAACCTGGCCAATCAGAAACCACCATCCAACTTCCAAGTAGAACCTTTGCCATCAGAAACTACCAACTAACCTCTAACTAGTGACTGTCAACTTTCCTATCAAGTGTTTTCTTTGTCTTGCTTTTTTGAAGACCTTCCCATTGCTGTGCCTGAGTGAGTACAAACAGGGCAGCATCACACACTGATGCAATTTGACAGTCAGGCCCTTTATTGCTCGCAGTGAAGAGCAGGGTCATGCCCTAAAGAACCTCCATCCTGAAGCTCAAAGCAACAGGGTTTATAAAGGCAAAAAAAAACAAGGAGGGGAGGGGGAATACATGGTTGCTAGGGTCAAGCTGACATAAGGCCTATTCAAAACTAATATAAATTGCAATCTTGATAATAGACAAATTACAATCTTAACATTACTCCAGGTGCAGCCTATCTGTTTTAAGCTTGTGTGATCATGCTAGGGAGTTTCTGCCAAGTGGGATGCAGTGTTATGTTATTGCCTGAGTTTTAGACCATAGTTAGTTTCAGACCAAAGTCCCATGGTGGTGGCAGGCTGCTTTCTCAAGATGGAGTCTTGGGTGCTCTAAAATGGAGTCCCTACTGTCAAGGTATTACTTCAACATCTCTTGGGTGGAACCCAAATCACCTAGGGTTTGATGCTGCCCAGTTCAAAAATTGCTGTCTGCTCAAAACTTTCAACTTTTAACATGTATAAGTTTAAAGTTTAACAGAATACCGTTAAGATTTGAGGTTCCCAAAACAAAGACAACAAGACGTATTTGTGGTAAAAGTTAAGGCAAACTGGAAGAAGGATAAGGGGTATCTCACACACACACACACACACACACACTCGGGGAGAGAGAGAGAGAGAGAGAGAGAGAGAGAGAGAGAGAGAGAGAGACTGAAAGTGCACGGAGTTGGAAATTAAGTCACTTCTATCTCTAATCAGTCTGCTCTCCCAGTGCAGACCCTGAACCAGAAATGAAGCTGGCTCATTCAGGACTCAAGGTGGAGAATTCAGACAAGTCAGAAGCACAGTGCAGGGGGAACAGGTTACAAGTTGACTTGTTCCATCTGTCTTTGTCCATCTCATTTTACTTTGCATTCAAGTAACTTTTATACTTCATATTGTCAAAGAATTACATCCTCCTGTATGTGACTTTGAAAGGAATAAACAGGAAAATAAATAAATTTCATACATTTCCCAAAGGTGGATTTCTAGAAGGACTGCATGTCAATAAATAGGAATAACTTTAAGAATCTTGATACATAGTGTCAAAATTACCTCAGAAAGTCCATCCCAATGGATGAGAACACTGCCCTACTGCTCTTCCCACACTGAATATTATCAACTATTACTAATACAAGCGATTCTAATCTAATTCAGAAAAGGAATTTACAGCTATTTCAGAAAATAAATGCACGCAATCAAGAACAACCAAAATGAGTAAGTGGAATAATATCTAATATCTGGAAAATAGATAAAATTCAGAGGACAGAAAGAAGTTTTTAAATTCCTTTTTCATATTCTCAGAGAAATATAAGAAGATACTGAAACCGTGAAACAAACTCTAAACTGCTGTCAAAAAGGAGCAATCATAGACAAAGGTTTTTCTCTGGAAATTAAAAAAATATGATTGTCTAGTGGAAAATACAATAGAAGTATTAGGAGATGTATTTCTAGAAATATTCCAAAATATAGCACAAAAAAAAAAAGATAGAAAATGGAAGCAAGTAGCTATCTGTTCTGACCTATCATCAAGCAGAAAATAGGAATTTAGCTTTCAAAAGCCAGCATGGTGGAGTGAGGTTTCAGTGAGATGGTCAAGACACCAACTGGGCCACCTATATTCATACCAGGGTTCAAGTCCCAGCTCCACTCCGTGTTCCAATTTCCTGCTAATGCAGCATAGTAGTCTAAGTCCCCTTTCCTGTCAGCAGGAGAACAGATACTGCCTACAGTATATCAAATATCAAATATCAAAGATATTTCATATTACTTGTAGTTATAGAGGCAACCATTGGATATGCCAGAAACTGAAATTGTACATTTTCATTTAAAATTATTGCTTTTTAATCTGTACTTTTCCAGTGTCGAAGACCTTTAAAGTTTTCTATATTGTTGGACTTTTTTCACGAGGTTCCTGTAATCATATTATTTCATGGAAAACTGCTTCTTCCCAACAAAAGATTTCATAGTAAGCTTTATAAAACATGCAAGTGACACACTGAATAGAAGTCAGGCTGGGTGTACAGTTTGGGGGTGGTAAGTGGGAGAGAAGTTGCAGTTAGCCTTGGAAGCCTTTACCCCTCATTCTTTAAAGGGGATTCCTTGAAGGAATTTGGGAAGAGGTTAAGAGAGTATGAATTAAATCCATAGTGTCATCTACAGGTGCAAACACATAGCACCTGCCATTAGCAGGCCTATATTTGGAGAAGAGGATGAGAAAACATTTTCCTTGGGGGTGGTGGGGAAAGGAATTATGTGGACAAGATGTTAGGGAGCAAGAGCAGATAATAGTTAGGGCACAACTGTTTGCTTAAGGATCTTGAAGATGGTAAGGTGAAGATTTTAACTGCAGGCTCACTTTTCAAATATTCTTGAAGAGAACCACTGGCCAGATTCAATAGGTCAACTAATTTTTTTTTTTTTTGACAGGCAGAGTGGACAGTGAGAGAGACAGAGAGAAAGGTCTTCCTTTGCCGTTGGTTCACCCTCCAATGGCCACCACGGCCGGCGTGCTGCAGCCAGTGCACCGCGCTGATCCGAATCCAGGAGCCAGGTGCTTCTCCTGGTCTCCCATGCGGGTGCAGGGCCCAAGCACTTGGGCCATCCTCCACTGCACTCCCTGGCCACAGCAGAGAGCTGGACTGGAAGAGGAACAACTGGGACAGAATCTGGCGCTCCGACCGGGACTAGAACCCAGTGTGCCGGCGCCGCAAGGTGGAGAATTAGCCTATTGAGCCACGGCTCCGGCCATGGTCAACTAATTTTTAAAAATGTTTCAGGCTTTCTCCCTGCTCACAATTTACTTGTTATGAACTACTGAACATGACTCCTTTGTCCCCAAAATATCATTCTTTTTTCTAAGTCGTTATTGCCTATACAATTATTCAAGCCTTTCCCCCCAATCTTCAGATACCCATATATACTCTGTGAATACTTATCTGATGGAAGGAAAATCTGTGTTTGAAACATCTTTTGTCTGCCCACACAAAGCCAAGCTACCATTGTTCAATTTACTGGGATCACACAGCTGGGAGCATTGTAATGTATTTGTTATAGTTATCCATATTAGAGACAATGATCCAGAGCCTCAGCGCCCGAAGTAATTGAAAAAGAAACTCCATTATGAATGTCATTGCACATCTACTTTGTGTATTTTGGAAGAGTATTATGATGCCTGTTGACCAGAATGCCCCTCTTGGATTTAAACCTCTTACTGTTCAATTGAAACAGACAAGGTGAAAACTGCCTGCTGTGTTTGCTATAAAGGGCCTCTCCTGCTAGCTCTCTCTTGAGGAGAGGGGATTGCCTTAGTTCCTCATTCCTTTTTCTTCCAGGAAGCCGCAAACATCGCTCTCATAGCGCGCAGCACCTTGATTCTCCCCAAGTCACAAAGAAGATGGAAGAACCAAAAAAGTGTAAGTAGGGTCACCAGCTTCTCTATTATTTCAAATAGATATTCAGCAGAGCCAGAAAATTCTCCCTAGACACTATCACTCGGGAAAGAAAGGTGTTTTCCCTCCTTTTAGAATTTCTATTACCGTCCCTCCTTTATTGCAGCAGCCAAAACCCACAAATGCTTAAAACTAAAGCATCCGTTCTAGGTTTACTCTTGTACTGAGTCAAAAATAATGCACTAGATTTAAAGTAACCGGACACAGAAAAAGAATCCAAGGAGTGATATGCCCAATGAACTCCACTCTATTAGACCAGTGAGTGATCCCTTCCTTCTTCGGTTCAAAGACTAAGAGAAGGCACAGTTGGGAGTCCCATTTCCAAGGAATGTGAGGAGTATTTTTGTTATTCTTCCTCTTTGTCATCTGGTTAACATGTCTCTATGATGGCCATCATTCTTACCTGGTTCAGTGAGAGTTACTTTGTTACATAGTCTGCAAGCCTCTAGATATCTTGGATTATGCTGGTAGAAGCTAGGTTTTAAAATAACTACTTGGACTTGAGCTTCTTTATTTCTTAGTGAGCATGTGGAATACCGCAGTGCTTGCAGGGAGGAATTACTAAGAATCAAACTTCCAGAAAGATTTTAACTAAGTAAGGAATCTGAGAAAAGTGAAATTCTAGCACCTACTGTGTCCCAGTGGGTTGATTTCTTTTGTGTACTCAGTACCTCTGCCATCCTCTTCTTCAAGATCTTTAAACAACACCCCAAGGCTCCTTTTACCACCGTATTTTAGGAGTAAATTCACTTACCGTGAGCCTCCTGCTCTGTAAGTATTCACCAAGGCTGAACAAAATGTCAGCAAGCTCTCCTACTTCCCCAGACTCAAAAAAATGAAACAGAGCTCCAGAACCCTGGCCTGGGTGGCATCGAGTTTTGATTACTAATTTTTTTCTCCATTCTCTTTATATACAGAAGATCAGTTTAGTACATATTACGTAAAGATTTCAACAGTTTGCTCTCACATAGGGACACAAAGTGAAAAACACTGTTGGAGTACTGGTTATAGTATTAATTCACAATATACAGCACATTAAGGGCAGAGATCCTACATGATATTTTTTTTAAAAAAATTGATTACTTATCTATGCAATTTCCAATTTGATACCAAGATTTTTTTAATCATTTTCAATTATCTTTATATACAGAAGATCGATTCAGTATATACTGAGTAAAGATTTCATCAGTTTGCATCCACACAGAAAAACAAAGTGTAAAAATACTGTTTCAGTACTAGTTATAGAATTACTTCACATTGGACAACACATTAAGAACAGATCCCTCATGAGACGTAAGTACACGGTGACTCCTGATGTTGATTTAACAATTTGACACCCTTGTTTATGGCATCAGTAATCTCCCTAGGCTCTGGTCATGGTTGCCGAGACTATGGAAGCCTTTAGGGTTCGCCGACTTCGATCTTATTCCAACAGGGTCATAGTCAAAGTGGAAGTTCTCTCCTCCCTTCAGAGAAAGGTACCTCCTTCTTTGATGGCCCCGTTCTTTCCACTGGGATCTCACTCGCAGAGATCTTTCATTTAGGTCTTCTATTTTTTCCAGAGTGTCTTGGCTTTCCATGCCTAAAATATTCTCATGGGCTCTTAAGCCGGATCCGAATGCCTTAAGGGCTGATTCTGAGGCCAGAGTATTATTTAGGACATCTGCCCTTCTATTAGTCTGCTGTGTATCTCGCTTCCCATGTTGGATCATTCTCTCCCTTTTTGATTCTATCAGTTAGTATTAGCAGACACTAGTCATGTTTGTGTGATCCCTTTGACTCTTAGACCTATCAGTATGATCAATTGTGAACTGAAATTGATCACTTGGACTAGTGAGATGGCCTTGGTACATGCCACCAATACAATCCCATCAAGGTAGCATGATTACTAATTTTAAGAGAAACAAGGCAAACACCTGTCATAAAAGAAACAGGGATCCTTAGAGACATTGTCAACAAGCAGCAGTAATATTTCAGCATCCATTTCTGGAACATTTTACTGAGGCTACAAACTCGGACATGAATAGTGAGCAGGACTTTGTCTCCAATCTCATTTTTGGAATGAATGGGCAATCAACATTTTCATCTCTCACAGAGGTGACAAGTCTTAAGAAGCCATCCTATAACATAATGGAAAATTTATGTACAAATTCTGGAGAAATTGACTTGGATCTTCAAGAAATATTACAGGTTAGTTTTAGGAAAACAACTTTCTCTTTATGATATTTTTCATTCTTTTCCCACTACCATCACCAAATATACTTAGCTTAGAGAGCTTAGGTTTAGAATATAGGCTCTTGGGGTTGGCCTTGTGGCTTAGCAGGTAAAGCCACTGCCTGCAACACAGACATGCCACATGGGCACCAATTCAAGTCCTGACTGCTCCACTTCCAATCCAGCTCCAGGCTAATGACCTGGAAAGCAGTGGAAGATGGTCCAAATGCTTGTGTCCCTGCACCCAGTTAGACCAGGATGAAACTGTTGCCTTCGACATGGCCCAGCCCTGGCAAATGCAGCCACCTGGAGCGTGAACTAGCAGATAGATCTTTCTCTCTCTCTAATTCTGCCTTTCAAAATAATAAATACATCTTTTTTTTAAAAAAATGAATACAGGGTTTAGATTCATGACCAACCTAGTTCAGGATACTAGCTGTGTGACCTTGAGCAAGTGACCTAACCTCTTTTTGCCTCAGTTTCCCCAGCTTGAAAACGAGGCCTATAATGATAGCTGTAGAATAGGGCAATTGGGAACTAAACAATGAAATACTTGAAAAAATGTTTAACTGGGTTCCTGGGTCCTAGTGTCTTATTTAACATTTTAAAATCTCCCTATTCTCCTCTGTAAAAAGTAGGAAATTATTTTGCCTAATTTATTGTGTTGATGTGAACATAAGCAGAGATAAAACACTCACCACACTGCGTGGTAGATAATAACCCTTTGATAAATATTAGCTATCACTGATTACTCTGGTTTTTCAACAAACCAGCAGATGTCATTGCAAATGCACTCTTCTTCCGAACGACCGTCAGAAACACTGCCATCTAGCGGCACCTCTAGACTTCTTCCAAGATTCCTTCTGTTTCAGAACTTGGCGTTCTGTGGCCTTTTGCTGTTCCTGGCTTATTGATGGAGCAGGCTCTGCTCAGTCCTTTATAAAGATGCCCTTTAGAAGGGCCGCTCACTGCTGGCCGCTGCTGCCGGCCATGGGTTCAAACAGAGCTGGCACAAGAGAAAGGAAAACACGCTGGAAACATTAGCCCTCTGTTTACTGAGGTGCTAACAATCCGCGTGCTTCTCTCCTGTGTTGACTCAGCCGGGACGCAATGTTTCCTTAGGCAGAGTCAACCTGAATAGTAATGAAAAATCAACAAAATAGCAAAGCACCGAGAATTAGCCAGGGCCTTACTGCACAGTGCTATAGCACTGTGAGATCCGGTGGAGGAGGGTGGTGATGCTGGCTGAGGGAGAGTCGTGGCAATTAAGGAGCAGGACCTGTGCTACGTTGGCCAGGGAACTAAGGATTAGCTCAGCTTTGCAGGGGAGCCCCGGGGCTCCGCTGAGACCACAGGCAGCTCCCCGCAGCAGTGCGTGGACTAGAACAGAAATTGCCTGAAAACAAACTGGGCAGGTTGGAGCTCATCTAAAGAGCAAACAGAAATGTGATAACTAAAGGGTGACCTTTGCATCATGCTCTTGAATGTCATCGCTCATGTTTTCATAACTCTGCTGGTTTTTTTGCAGCCAAGTATGTTTGGGCAAAGCATTTCTCAGGCTTTAGAGACTGAGGAAATTTTCCAGTTGATGACTCTCCAGGATCTTTTGCTTCAAAGCAAAAGATGAAACAAGTAAAATCGTCTTATACATGAATTGGAATTAAAACCCCTTGTCTGGTCTTTGGAAAAGAACAAGACATGTGTGATTCTATGTATTTCTATTAAACAACCTCATGGCATGCAGTCAAATCGGTTGAATGTTTAAAGTTTTCAAATTCAACAGATAAGCTTTATGAGACAAGGCAGTAGGAGGGTACTTCAAAAAGTTTTTGAAGATGGAAATAAAAGATACATTTATTTTAGTACAAAAATTTTTTGAAATTCATGCATACAGGGAGTCTTTAAAATGTTCATGGGAAATGCATATTATAAAAACCAATGTGCATGGATTACAAATTTTTAAACCCCATAATAAACTTGCATTTATTTGTGTTTTTTTACTAGATTTATTTATTTATTTGAAAGAATAACAGAAGACAGACAGACAGACAAACAGACAGAGACAGATATATTCCATTTGCTAGTTTACTTCCCAAGTGACCACAATAGCTAGGGCTGGGTCAGGCCAAAGCCCAGAGTCTGGCACTCCACCCAGGCCTCCCACATGGGTGGTAGGGGTCCAAGTGCTTGGGCCATCACCTGCTGCTTCCCAAGTGCACCAGGCAGGAGGCTGACTCAGAACCAGGGAGTAGCTGGGAGTTTGACCAGGCACTCATAGGGGTTGCAGGTGCCCCAAGCAGCTGCTTAATCTGCTGTGACACAGTGCCTGCCCCATGTGAGTTTTTAAGATAGATCTAGAATTTCTAGGAACCTTGCAAACAAGTATTTTCTAAACTACATATGGGGCTAATCTGCCTTTTAAGATTAATGGTACCAATTACCTGACGGATGTACTTTACAGATTAAGTGAAATCACCTCACTGTAGCTACCATCGCTCATTCTGATTAATGCAGTTATTTTAAATTTTGATGTATATATTATGTTATAAAAAAAGTCTTGGGCTATCAATGCCTTGCGTTTCTTAGAGAAATAAAAGGAAATATGTTACGATTTAGTGTTTATAAAGGAAGTATGAAATTTGAGATCTTACAAATGTGATGGTAGATTCCTGTTTCAGAAAATCAGAATGAGCAAAAACACACAGGGAAGATGATAGAATTAACACCAAATAAGTAAAATTATGATTGTTTTCTCATCCTACACTAGTGTTACCAATTAAATTTGAGTTCTTGCCAATTCCCTAAAGGAGCAAGCTTTCTTATGATCATAATATGCTCGGACTTATTCCTAAGAGACTATACATAATCCAAATTTGTACAAAACTAGAGAAGCAGTTCCCACACACAGACCAAAAAATGGTATGACATACTTTGTTTTGCAATTATTTTATAGTGTATCACAAGCAATTTGTTGCTCTTAATAGCAAAAGTGTCAAGGTTTGTGAATTATTTACTTAAAACAATCATAGTATGTCCAAGGTTGTCCCTGTAATGAAATCATTTTTATTCCTTTGCCTGTGACTATACTGCCTTGTGTGAGATAGAAAAGGGTGGAATTTCAGTCATTATATTAGAAATTGTTTTCATCTATACACCATGGTCACTACAGCTCAGGGAACTTCTTTTTTTGCCAGTGTATTTATAGTCATGGTGTATTAGCTGAGGGTGGCATTTTTCAAGAGCTAGGTCTGTTCACAGATTGAAATGGGAGGAGGTGTTGGGCATGTGAATACCAATTCTTATGTGGATCAAGGTGGAAAAAAGATTGAAATAAATATTATCAAATAATTATGCACCTTTAACATTTTTAAATTGTCAGAGTCCTCTTCGCACCTAAGAAGTGGGTAACTGACCCTAGAGGTCAGTCTGTGCTCACCTCTCTCATGGTATTTGATAATTGTACGGTTGTCCTTTAGCATCCATGGAGGATTGGTTTCAGGAATGTCCACGGATACTGAAAGCCACAGATGCTTCAATCTATGTGAATGGTGTAGTATTTGCATATAACCCACACCCCTCCTGTATACCTTAAAGTCATCTCTACTTTACTTGTGATACTTCATACCAGGTGAATGCTAGGTGAATGGTTGCTATACTGAATTGTTTGGGAATAATGACAAGAAAAAAGTCTGTACCTGTTCAGTACAAGCAAAATTCATTTTCTTGACTATTTTCAATCCCCACTTGGTTGACCCTGCAGATGTGGGGGCCAGTTGTAAATGTCTGTTGACCTGGGTGTGTCTCTCACAATAGCAATTGATCTGGGAAATCTTGATCCAGAGCACATGTAGGGTGCAGGTGACTCGTTCACCAGCCAAGAAGTTGAGTGGGATGCCTGCATCCCATATTGGCATGTCCGTGCTTGAGTCTCAGCTCTGCTTCCAGGTCCAGCTTCTTGAGAGGCAGCAGGTGAGAGCCCAAGTGCTTGGGTCCCCACCACACATGAGTGACTGGGATTGAGTTCCAGGTTCCCAGTATCAGCTTGGCCCAACCTCAGATGTTATGGGCATCTGGGAAGTGACCCAACAGATGGAAGATCATTGTTTCTCTCCCCACCCCTCTCTCTCCCCCTCTCCCTCTCCCTATCCCTCTCCCTCTCCCTCTCTCCCTCCCTCTCTTCCTCTCTCCTTCTTTCCTCCTCACTCTGTGTGTGTGTTTGTGTGTGTCTGCCTGTCAAATATTTTTTAAATAAACATAAATATATAAATGTATATATATATATATATATATATATATAATGTGGATTTGTACAAAACCAAAATAAAAGAGACAATTTGTAGTTACCTTAAAAATATGCTTGAAATATCTTACAAAATTTGATTATTTGTAAAGAGGAATCTACCTGAATCCAAGCCTATCTGTACTTATTCTTTTTTTAAAACTTTTATTTAGTAATTATAAATGTCCAAAGTACAGTTTATGGATTACAATGGCTTCCCACCCCCCCCATATCTTCCCTCCCACCCGCACCCCTCCCATCTCCCGCTCCCTCTCCCATTCCATTCACATCAAGATTCATTTTCAATTATCTTTATATACAGAAGATTGATTTAGTATATATTAAGTAAAGATTTCATCAGTTTGCACCCACACAAAACATAAAGTGTAAAATACTGTTTCAGTACTAGTTATAGCATTAATTCACATTGGACAACACATTAAGCACAGAGATCCTACATGAGGAGTAAGTACACAACGACTCCTGTTGTTGACTTAACAAATTGACACTCTTGTTTATGGTGTCAGTAATCTCCCTAGGCTCCAGTTATGAGTTGCCAAGGCTATGGAAGCCTTTTGAGTTCGCGGACTTCAATCTTATTTAGACAAGGTCATAGTCTAAGTGGAAGTTCTCTCCTCCCTTCAGTGAAAGATACCTCCTTCTTTGATGGCCCGTTCTTTCTACTGGGATCTCACTCGCAGAGATCTTTCATTTAGGTTTTTTTTTTTTTTTTTTTTTTGCCAGAGTATCTTGGTTTTTCATTCCTAACATACTCTCATGGGCTCTTCAGCCAGATCCAAATGCCTTAAGGGCTGATTCTGAGGCCAGAGTGCTGTTTAGGACATCTGCCATTCTATGATTCTGCTGTGTATCCCATTTCCCATGTTGGATCATTCTCTCCCTTTTTCATTCTATCAGTTAGTATTAGCAGACACTAGTCATGTTTGTGTGATCCCTTTGACTCTTAGACCTATCAGTATGATCAATTGTGAACTGAAATTGATCACTTGGACTAGTGAGATGGCATTGGTACATGCAACATTGATGGGATTGTATTGGAATCCCCTGGCACGTTTCTAACTCCACCATTTGGGTCAAGTCAGCTTGAGCATGTCCCAAATTGTACATCTCCTCCCTCTCTTATTCCCACTCTTATATTTAACAGGGATCACTTTTCAGTTAAATTTAAACACCTAAGAATAATTGTGTGTTAATTACAGAGTTCAACCAATAGTATTAACTAGAACAAAAAAATACTAAAAGGGATAAAGTATTAAATTGTATATCCACAGTCAGGACAAGGGTTGATCAAGTCACTGGTTCACATAGTGTCCTTTTCACTTCAACAAGTTTCCTTTTTTGTGCTTGGTTAGTTGTCACGGATCAGGGAGAACATATGATATTTGTCCCTTTGGGACTGGCTTATTTCACTCAGCATGCTGTTTTCCAGATCCCTCCATTTTGTTGCAAATGACTGGATTTCATTGTTTTTGACTGCTGCATAGTGCTTATTCTTAAAGAATTTCAAACTCTTTATTAAAATTAATGCAATTAATTCAACCAACATTTCTGAGTTCCTAGTTTGTGCAAGTTTCCATGGTATGTGCTAAAAAAATATGAGGAAATTGGCCGAGGCTCAACAGGCTAATCCTCTGCCTTGCGGTGCCAGCACACCGAGTTCTAGTCCTGGTCGGGGCGCCGGATTCTGTCCCGGTTGCCCCTCTTCCAGGCCAGTGTTCTCTGCTGTGGCCAGGGAGTGCAGTGGAGGATGGCCCAAGTGCTTGGGCCCTGCACCCCATGGGAGACCAGGAGAAGCACCTGGCTCCTGGATTCGGATCAGCGTGATGCGCCGGCCACAGCGCGCCAGCCGTGGCGGCCATTGGAGGGTGAACCAACGGCAAAGGAAGACCTTTCTGTCTGTCTCTCTCTCTCACTGTCCACTCTGCTTGTCAAAAAAATAAAAAATTAAAAAATTAAGAAATGAGGAATTAGACACAATTCCTGTCCTCAAATGTTGGATATGCAAGTTAATAATTATAGTATAAGAACGGAAATGGTGTATATATAAAATGAGCAGTTAGCACAGAGGGAGGACCAAGTCTTCCTGACAGAGGCCACATCTTAGCTGAACTGCCTAGGAGGCTTAGTGGGGGACTACCATGCCAACTGTGGGGAAGGAGCAGAAAAGAATCGCCTGGACAGAGAGAAGAACATGTTGGAGACAAAGGCGTTGGGGTATGTGGCTAAAGAGACAAGAAAGTTGCAGATTCTATGGGCCCTGGTGTGTTATCCTAAGGAGCTAATAATTCTATAGTAAGGAATTTAAGCATGGATGTGATCATATTTATATTTGAGAAAGGCCACATTTGTGACAGAAAAATGATCAAATAAGGAGAAGATGATAAGTCATGCACTAAAAATGGTAAAAGTGTTCATTCGAAAAGGAGTAGAGACGAAGGAAAGGACTCAAGAGAGATGTGCAAGCCAAGACCTTGGAGGTGAGTGATTATGGCATGGTGGGGAGCACTGCTCTCCCAGGGCCATCAGTATCACCCGAGGAGCTGTTTACAACACAAATGCCCGGACACAGGAAGTCAGAATGTGATTCTGCTGTGTGTACAAGGCCAAGAAGTCCTACGGAAAGATCCTTCCCCCAAGTTACTTGTCAAGAAAATGAGCGCTTAAGGAACCCATCCAAAGACACAGACAATGGGAACTAGAATTCAAGCCTGCTGATTCCTGCCCAGAGGCCTGGCCACCAGATGGAGTTGCACCTAAGAACACTGGCAGCGCATTCAGCAACGCTGACAAGGGAGGGCGATGGCGTTCACTCATTCAGCAAGTCAAATCCAAGCAGAAGACATTCAGCCACAGAAGACAGTTTTATTTCTTAAGACCATGATACTCAAAATAACGACAAACTAATTAGGAGAACATTGTACCCTGAAGTGGAAAGTCAGAGAACATAAAACATATAATATAATTAATGCCAAGCACACTTACTGATCCACGGGCTTTCAGGGAAATGAGAGTTAACTCAGGAAAATATCCCTCAAGAAGGGCACAAGGCTTATCAAGAGACGAACTTGAAATGATGTGTATTTTACGTGACAGTACGTGATATTCCAGTTCTTTCACCAGCAATACAACTGATGGTGGCGGGTATGCACAGAAACTGTTTACTGGTACTATGAGAGACGATTTAGTAGATTCAGAAGTTTATGGTCCTGGCACAATTTTTAGTCGTGAATTAAAATGTGGGTACAGTCATTTTACTCAGGGAAAGGTTAGGTCATTTGGAGTAAAAATCCAATTAGCAGTGAAACAATATGAGTTATTGCTAATAAGCTCATGCGGTGTGAAGAATACTTTTTCAAAATGTGTCTTCAGACAGCTAGGGGATAATCTATGTGAGGGACAGAGATAATATTCACTGTGATTCACATAAATATCACGAAAATACGAATCGTTGATACTCAAGATTTTATTTTGATAATAAAACAAATTTTTCATAGTATCACCATTGCCAGTCATCCCATAAAACATCATTTTTTTTTATTTCCCTCCTTTACATGTCCATTGAAACTGGAATTCACCTCTTCTATGACATTGCCCACATTTCAGGTTGAGTCTTACATATCTGTACTATACTGTACACTTGCAGAAATGCCCAAGAGATGGTTGGAGGGTCCATGGTGAGTGGCTAAGAGCATAGCTGCTGGCCTCTACCTGGGTTCAAATCTGGTTCTACCAATTACCTGCAGGATGTTATTAAGCAATTTTACTTGAAGTTATTCAACTTCCAGGTGTTTCAGGTTCTTCATCTCTAAAACTGGAACAGCAGTAGTGTCTGCGGGAATGCATGTGGTGACGTGGCAGACTGGGCTGTCACTCAGGACATCGGCATCCCCTATCAGAGTGCTGGGTTTGTTTCGCCTCTGCTTCCAATCCAGCTTCCTGCTAATATGCATCCTGGGAGGAAGCAGATAATGGCTCAAATACTAGAGCCCCTCCCACCCACGTGGGAGGCAGGGTGGAATTCCCGTCCCAACTCTTGTTGGCATCTGAGAAGTAAAACAGTGGATGAAAGATTCTCTCTCTCTCTCTCTTTCTCCCTCTCCCATCCTTTTAAATAAATATAAATAAATGAACTTCCAAAAAAGGATAGCATCCGCCTCAAAAGGTTTTGTTGAAGATACTGCTAACAGGTAACGCTTGTAAAGTACTAATTATAATACCTTGAATATATACAGATTGAATAAACAAATAAAACTAATCATTTTGAAGAGAAAAACAATCATTCCCTTTTTCTCTGAACTTTCTGAAATACCCCTACACAATGAAGACAGAGGCAAGTCCCATCTGGAGAACAGAGAAAAGAACAAAGCATTGGGCAGCACCTTTTTAAGGATGATGGCATTGTCCAGGCCGGTGTGGAAAACAGCCGTAAACTACCAGCACAGTTTCACGACATTCTTACGTAAAAACATCCAGTGGATGCCTCCTTGAATTCAAAATGATTCCTTCTCTACGATCATCTCTCTTTAAGAGAGATAAGCCCCAGGGTTGTGGAGGATGCAGGATGCACACCCCCAGGGAATAAAAATGTATGTCAGATCCTGATTTACAAAGTAGTTTCTGCAAAAGCTGCACAATGAGGTGCATCACAGGAGGTGAGTTATTGGAAGACAGCGTCCCAGGCCACATGGAAGCAGTGTAGCCTTCTTGAATTTACAACTCCATAAAAGAAATAGAAGGGGAAAAACTCCTGGGAGAAAATCTACCATTCCATTTAGGAGGCTTGATAAATTGTGATTGGTGGAAAGTGCTCATTTCAACGCCAGCGTGTTTTGTTTTACGAGTTTATGGCTTTGCCTTTTGCATTTACCCACAGAGAGAGCTAAAGGGAACTGCAGGAGCTTAGTCCGCTGGCCCTGAGATGCAGAATGGACAAGCACAATTTCCCCTAAATGACTTTTCTCCAGGTGAATGTGCCTGCCCCTCTTGGCCTTGATCTGTACCCCAAATCTTTACTAAATGATGTTAAATGATTCCAAATGGCGCTTTCAGAATAATTTCACTTCAAAGGCTTTTAAGGCTGAAAGGAGCCATAGAAATTACCCAGTGACAGCCTTCTTATTTTATAAGATAAAGAAATGGAAATTCAGAAAAGCTGTGCGCCTTGGCCAGGATCACATGGTCAGGCCCTGGTAAAGTCGAGTCTGGATTTGGGGGCTTCTGATGCAGACCAAGGACTTCTTCCTGACTGGGCTTAGATCTTGGTTGGAGTGTGCTATATGAAAAGTCTTCCACAAGTTCATGGAAAATTCATATTATAGGAAATTATACTGATGCATGGACTTAAAAATATTTGCACCAAAATAAACATATCTCTTACTCCCCTTTTCCCATAAACTTTCTGAAGTACCATTATATACTTGTATACTGCCCTCACTCGAATAACTAATTGACTACTAGGAAACAATTTAGGACATTAGGAAAGCTCAAACAAGTAAAATAAAACCAAACAAAAACCATAAAGCAGCGATGGACTAGGAACTGTTGTTTATAATGAAGACACAGGGGCCAGCATTGTGTTGCAGTGGGTAAGGCTGCCACCTGCAACATCAGTATCCAATATGGGCACCATTTTATGTCCCAGCTGCTCCATTTCTGATCCAACTCCCTGCCAACATCCTGGGAAAAGTAGTAGAAGATGGCCCAAGCCCTTGGGCCCCTGCACCCTCATGGGAGACCCAGATGAAGCTCCCGGCTCCTGGCTTTGGCATGGCTCAATCCTGACCCTTGAGGTCATCTGGAAAGTAAACCAGCAGATGGAAGATTCATTCTCTCTCTGTCTCCCTCTCTCTATTTCTGTCTCTCCCCTTCTCTATAAAAAACAAACAAATAAAAACCAAACAACAAAAAAGTAATGAAGCCATAGGAAGAAAAAAAAGCCTACAATGCAGGCTGTACGTACAGGATAATATGAGCATGTAGTTTGATTAAAAACATTGATTTTCAACCAGGTAACCCAGAGCATTCTACAGTGAGTGAGAAGATCAGTAAAAACTATGTTTGCAAAGACTTCAAACTCATTTAGCCTGATCTAAAACACTTATAACCTGTTTCAAAGTCTTCCTGATGATTCAACCAGAGACACATGCTCCGTCAACCACAAGTATTTCTTTCATGCTTGTTATGCACCCTTTAACCCTATTTTCAGCGATAACCAAAAGAATACTTTGTTTGAAACTGCAATGCTAAATTAGCTTTAGAAAAGATAATTTTTATAGAACCCACCACCTTGACCTCGGCTTTAAATCTGGAGCACAAGGTAGCCATGTACCAGAGAGAACACTTTTCTTTGACTGGGTAATTTTAACCCACTAAGGCTCAGAAATTTTGGATGGGAAAATCTCCTAACAAATCATTAACGGAAAACTGCAGAATCCAATGCTATTGCTGCTTAACAGACCATAAAAGTAAGCCTTGAGTCAAACTCACTCTTACTTGAACTTTCATCAGCACGTTCCAGGTCTCTCAAACCATTTGCCCTCTGGTGCTAAATGGTGCTATGTGGAGGTAAATGAAGTTAGGAGATTGGCTCATTTGGCAGGCTGATGTATCTAGAAAATCAGAACAGCGCCCACTTGGACTGTTTCAGAGACCTAAATGGTTGTCTGGACCAATGATAGTGTCTGCTAACCTCAGATTATTCATGTGAGTCCTCTTAAAACAAACTAAACAAAGACAGACCTGTTTTGCGTATTGCTTTAGTAATTCTGTGGGAGACTTCCCCTGTATCCTCCTTAGCTCAATAGCTGAGTCTATGAAATAAATTGACAACAGACAGAATAATAGGAGAAAATGCATATGAATTTATAAAGTGTCAATACTACATGTATTAGGGCATCATGGGTAAGAAAAGATGAATCTGCAAAAAAGCAGTGAAATTTGAGAGCCTCTATACCACCTTAACAAGGAAAGAGGTGGGGAGGGAACTTAATGGAGAGAAAATGACTTTTAGGGAAGATGAATGGACTCTGTGAAGTATATGTGGAAAACATGATAGTTTGTGACAAAGTTTGGCTGAATGTAGTGTCAGCTTCTACCGTGCTCTCTTGTACTGAGTCAAGCTTCCAGAGTTGATAAAACTCCCAGGGAGAGGACTGAGGACCATGGACTTCCTTTTGGAGTATATGTACTTAGACAGAAAAGGGGAGTTCAGAGAAATCCTCTCACTGCATTTGCTATTTTTCAAGTGCCTCCAGCTCAAAACAAATCAACATAGCAGAGTGACATGCTTCAGGGTAGCAGATCCTGAACAACGTCTCAGTTATATTTTATGCTGGTATATTCTGGTCCCCAATAGTGTGAAATTATTGTAGAATAAGCATAAGATATTGATAAACACAGGAGAAAGGTGCTCTTGAGCCCTCCTTTTTGTCCTGAGAAAGCTGTCTGATTGATATATGTTCTATAATTTCCTTCTCTTATGTCTATGTCTCTTCAAATACAGAAATATTGTAACACTGCCACATTTTCGATATCTGTGTAGGATTCTTTTTGCAAAGATGTATGCTTTTATTTCATAAATCTAATGTTGGGCACTTAGTTTAATTTAAATTTCCTAATAGAATAAAAAATTGCTTCACTGAACTTCTTTTGTTCTGTAGGGTAAGTTTTTGAGCTGCTAGCTTAAAAATGTAAATTCTCATTATTTTTATATTATTTCTAAGCTGATATTTGGAAAGGCAATGCTAAAGGAAAGCTCCAGCAAGACTGCCCAGGATGGTCATGGTCACCTTGTTTAATCTCCTGTAGTTTAATAGCAGGAACTCAGCAGAGGGCATTGTTGTGTTACAGGTCCTGTTATGAAGTGGAACATGTGGTGGGCACTTGTTTGTCAGAATGAACACCCGCCGTGTTACAGCCTTGTACTGCATGATTGCATCTGAAGGCACACATTAGACCCTGGTGCTGCCTGCCCACCACACACATACGTCAGGAAAAGCCAGCTGAATGCATTGAGTGTCCCAAGGATGAAGGAAAGAGGTTAAGGAGAAGCTGTGTTAGAAATGGGGCATGCCAGAAGCGTGGGGAGTGAGTTTGCCTAGGGCAGCCACAACCACCACGCTCATTCAAATGAGTGCCTTGGGCTACTGTGGCTCCTCCTCCTTACTTGACAGTGCCAGAAAGACTGGCAGGGAGGCTGGTTGAAAAAATTGTAAGAAATCATTCATTTCCGCATAAAGGAAAACAATGAGGTGGTCATTTTTCTTTCCTAATGTTCATTTCCCACTGTCTATTATGTGGAACCATCACCGCGGACTCTCTCCCCTGCGCCTTTGTGAAGCGCTCCTCTCCTGCGAGGGTTGCTGACCCTCGCTGGTGCAGCAGAGCCAATGCATCTCATTTTTGTCAAGTTGGTCAGCGTGTTCCCTGCAGGTACGTGACTCACCATAATTCTCTACACTTGTGCTTCCGCCTTTTTATTTACAAGATTAAAAATGCACCTGTAACACATATCATTAATCCTTGGTGGCAGATTGGTGTGTCTTTATGCAGCTGCAGACTCCCAAGACACCCGCTTGAAAATGAGACAAAAGGTCTGAATGCACCTTTTTGTAAACCAATAAAAATAAGGAGCCCGCATTTTAAATAATTAAGGGCTTCAATTCAATAGCTTTTCCAACAGAGCAGTGGCTGTGCACACACTGGCCAATGAAAAGATCTTTGTTGCAAGCTGTATTGAGAATGTAGGATGTATCTATTCTTTAAAGAAAACTGGAGTTTTGCAGCAATGCAATCATTCTCTCTCTCTCTCGGTCTGTCTGTCTCTCCATCTAATTCTCTTTCTCTCTCTACTTTTGACAAAATTTGGAATAATTTACTTTACAGTAGGTCTTTCCAACTGGACATTGTGACATCTCTCTATTCTAAGAGACTTCCCTGCTCTGCCCGGCTACTCTGATCCCTCCCACTTCCTACCCTGAATCCGCCTGGAGGTTCCTACAGCTTCTACCCCACTTGCTCTTGCTAAGCAGCTCAGTAAGGACAATTACCTGACCTCCATGGACTAGCCTGACTATTCTGCAAAGTAGGTAAATGCACCAGCCAAGATTCATATTGTAGAAATTGGGGCATGGGGAATGCTACCCCGAAATAGGGCACTTTGGCACACTGAGTGTTTTAGGCTAGAGGAAATTGAGAAAATCTGAGGCAAGAAGCTCTCTTTGAACTTCTGCCCCTTCTCCCATGATGTTCATCAAGTGACAGATGTCTCTGCCCTGTGTCCACAGGAACAATCTGAACAAGCATGCCTTGCTAAATACCCCCTGTTTCATCACATCCTTTTGTCCTCAGTCACACTTCTGCACAACTCTTCATAAAATTATATTTTGCCCTTTATTCCAAAAGTTGCAGAAAATAACATGAAATAAGTTTGTTCCCCCCTCGTGAATCTGTATTTTATTCTAGGAGCATCAGCCATGGACTTAGTGATGGGTACAAGAAGCTGTGACTTAGTAGTGATGACAGCCTTGTTGAAAGTTCTCGTCTTTTCTGAAGGGTGCTCTAGGCATCCTGAGTGCAAATAGATCATCTGCATGTTGTCATCCCCTTTAATCCCCCTCTAGCTCACAACAAACTGCATTTTCTACATGGCTGCATAAATAGTCCATCGATTCTTTTTCCTTTTTCAAAAATTGATTTATTCGAAAGGGGGAGAGAAACGGAGAGAGAGAGAGAGAGAGATCCTCTATCTGCCAGTTCACTCCCTAAATGGCCACAACTGTTGAGCTAGCCAGGGCTAAAACCAGAATCGTGCAACTCTATCCTGGTCTCCCCCATGGGTGGTAGAGGCCCAAATCCTTTGGCCTCCATCTGCTGCTTTCCTGGAAGCATTAACCAGGGGCTGCATCAGAAGCAGAGCAGGAGGGACCCAGTCTGGCACTCCAATAAGGGATGCCAGTGTGAGACCTGAGCCAGGATCAAGGTGTAACTATTTTAAATTAGGCCTCCATCTTGTAACTTGGGTCTGACCAGGACCTGAACCCTAAGCCAGAAGCTCCTAAAAGTAAATAAATGAACTCCCCTTGCGATAAACTCTCCTAGCAACAGAGAAATATCTAGAGTTCCTGGTGTCTTCTCAGGGCAGATAAGGTGATTGATAGCTACCCAAGACCCTGCAGTTTGGCACATACACCCCAGCAGCTTGGACCCTATGCTTCCGCCAATCAATTCAAAAGGCATCAACCCCAAAGCCATCCAACCACCTTTAGTAGGTCCGTTCCCGCCACTGGATGCACTAATCAATTCTAAGAGATGTCCTTTGAATTTCCCGCGGGATGAGATGATTTGCTAACTGGTACCATGATGTATAGAATGTCTCTGAAAACCCTATAAAAACCCTGTTAACTGAAGGGTCGGGGCTCTCAAATCAGACCTGCTGCATCGGTGTTGATTGAGAGACCAGGCCCGGACCTGCAATAAAACTCTCGTGTGCTTTACAGCAGTATCGGCTCCTTGGTGGTCTTTGGGGACGACTGAACTGGGCATAACACCAGCATCACAAGGCACAGCTTAACCTGCCGCACCACAATGCCAGCCCCACGTCATCACTTCTTATTTAACTCATCCAATAAGCATCTTTTGAGCCATTACTCTGCTGGACACTGAGTTCACAAAGAAAGAGATACGTTTGGGTAAGACATAGTAAGGATGAAGTTTCTCTGTGACTCAGCAGTTAAGCTGCTGCCTGCACTGTCAGCATCACGTGTCAGAGCCCCCCAGTGGAGTCCCAGCCGCTTCACTTGTGATCCAGCTCCCTACGAGTGTGCCCAGGGAAGCAGCGCAGGACGGCCCAACTGCTTGTGCTGTTGCCACCTGTGTGAAAGACCCAGATGCTCCCGGCTCCGACCTGACCCAGTCCCAGCCATTGCAGCCATCTGGGCAATGAACCAGCAAATGGACAATCTCTCTCTCTCTCTCTCTCTCTCTCTCTCTCTCTCTCTCTCTGTCTGTCTCAGTGTCTCCCTTTCTCTCTGTCACTCTTTCATATAAATACAAAATAAATATTTAAAAACAGTTTCTTTGTTCCCAGTGAAGTGTAAGTTAACTTGTCACATTAACAGTGTAACCTGCTCGTGTATCAGGTAGCCTAGTGTCAGCTAATCACAAGCAGCCAACTATTCACATTGTATTCAAATAAGACTGGAGCTATAACCAGTTGGGCTGTCACTATACCTGTTTCCTTTTCTGTGTGTTATTCCCTTTTCTCTGTGTATAAATTTGAGCATTTTTGCCCACAGGTGGGGCAGGACGTTCTGAGCCATTTTCGATTCTGATTGCTACTGAAACTAAAACTTCAAACGCAGCTAATTAAGATCTACAAAACCAGATTTGTTGTAATTTTGTGTTTTACAAACAAACTGTCCTATTTTCTTTTTCCTGACCATACTGAGCCATTAGGGAGTTCCAGGCATCCTAGGGATTCACCCTGTCAGGTGTGGTCCAACACAAGTACTGATGTGATAGATGGTGCATGGGTGGCTCAGTGGTAGAATTCTCACAAGTACTGATGTGACGATGGATATCAAGTTTACTCTGGGTGTGGAGACTGCTCTATCCAGGAAAGGGACGGGGTGTTCTGAGTGAGTTACTGAGGGAACCCACCTGGAAGAAATAGAGGCCTTGAAGGGCTGAAGGGATCATTTCTAGAAGCACAGCGTTGAGTTGATGCACTGGCTGATGGTAGCACTTAGGAGCAACAGGCAGTAGGAGAACAAAGATTGCAGAGAAAGATTAGCCCTGAGTTTTCTGATTTGTCGGCCCACAGCAAAACAACCACCATCATCACTCACACACACACACACACACACACACACCCCTAACCAATTGGCTGGCTGTCACTGTTGTCCCCTAACAGTCTTCCACAGGTCAGCCAAAGTAGCCTAAAAAGGGACCAAGCCTTAATTAACATTTCCACGGACTTCTCATCATACTTCGAATAAAATCCAAGCTTTTGCCTGAACTACAAGGCCCTGAGTTCCTTGGCCTGAGCTTCTGTGCCGTTGCTCTTCCCTTGGATCTCACTCAGCCACCTCTGATCTTTGCCACTTTCAGACATTCCTGCCTCGGGTATTTTCTTCGTTCCCTTTTCCTGCTAGACATCCTTGGCTGGGTTCAGATCTCACTTCGCCAGAGTTCCTCTCTGACTGCTTCTGTCTGGGATAACGCCCTCTGCCTCTCTTCATCCTCTTCCCCTGCTTGGTCACATATTTCACAGTATCTATCACAATCTGATCTCTTCTTCTGGCTTCTTTTCCCTGTTTGTCTGTCATACTCACTAGAATGTAAGTTCCATGTGGGAAAGGGAACAACCTTCTTGAACTTGTTGTATCTTCAATGCCCATGACAATGCTAACATTAGCCAAGGTTAAGGGAATAGATGTCAGATGAATGTGTGAACTACTAAATAACTTGAAAATCTCTCATAGTATAGAAAAAAGTAAGTCCATTGAGATATTAGTATTTGTACATGTGACCAATTACAGAATTATTCAATCAATGCTTGTGTTGTGCTAATTGTGGTACTGATTTCACCTTACTTCCTATTAACTAGACACTTAATAAGATTGATTACAAAAATTCTTAGTAGATATCAATTGATTAATTTTTTGGTAAAAACTAGAAAGGTGGCTCACACTTCATCATTAAATTAAATAATGGTGGGGCCAGTGCTGTGGCATAACAGCTAGACCCGCTGCCTCCTATGCTGGCATCCTATATGGGCACTAGTTGGAGACCCGGCTACTCCCCTTCCAATCTATCTCTCTGCTATGGCTTGGGAAAGCAGCAGAACATGACCCAAGTACTTGGGCCTCTGCATCTGCGTGGAAGAACCAGAAGAAGCTCCCGGCTCCTGGCTTCAGATCAGCCCAGCTTTGTCCATTGTGGCCATTTGGGAAGTGAACCAGCAGATGGAAGACCTCTCTCTGTCTCTCTTTCTCTCTGCCTCTGCTTTTCTGTAATTCTGCCTTTCAAATAAGTAAATACATCTTAAAAAACAAAAAAAGAAATTTAATAATGGCAGCTCAGCCTGTGCTGGAGAGCAGAAAAGGCTTCCTGGAGAAGGGAACGACTATACTCAGAGCAGAAGGATGTGCAGGAGCCGTGCAAGTCAGGAAGAAGAGATGAGACTTTGCAGCAGAGCGGCGAGTGCAAGGTCCCAGAGCTGGCCTGGAGTTTAGGGGACACCTGAAAGAAGACTCAGTGTGTCCAGAATGCAGAGAAGTGAGCAGGTATGAAATGAGGCTGGATTACAGGATCAACACAAGTTCACTGACAATTTTAAGAGTTCAGTGATATGATCAGATTTGTCCATGAAAAATATCAGTTTGGTTATAGTGCAGAAACATAGACTGGAATATAGCAAAGTGGAAGCAAGATCAATTAGGATACCATTGAAGGAATCGAGACAAGAAATCTCAAACATTTGGACGAGAGAGGTGACAGCACAGACGTTGAAAAGTAAGTTAATTCTACAACTAGCTAGAAAGCAAAAAGTAGACTGTTTGGGTGACTGACTACCCATGGGAGAGAGGAAAGGAGGTGTCAAGAGTGACTCCTGGTTTGTGAACTCAAGAGGCTTCCATTGCCTTGGCAGCTATGACAAGAGCCTCGGATGATTACTGACATCATAAATAAGAGTGTCAATTGTTAAATCAACAACAGGAGTCACTGTGCACCTACTCCCTATGTAGGACCTCTGTCCTTAATGTGCTGTATTATGAGAATTAACGATAAAACTAGTACTCAAACAGCACTTCACACTTTGTGTGTCTGGGTGGGTGCAGTCTGTTGAAATCTTTACTTAGAGGCCGGTGCCGTGGCTCAACAGGCTAATCCTCCGCCTTGCGGCGCCGGCACACTGGGTTCTAGTCCTGGTCGGGGCGCCGGATTCTGTCCCGGTTGCCCCTCTTCCAGGCCAGCCCTCTGCTGTGGCCCGGGAGGGCAGTGGAGGATGGCCCAAGTGCTTGGGCCCTGCACCCCATGGGAAACCAGGAAAAAAGCACCTAGCACCTGGCTCCTGCCATCGGATGAGTGCGGTGCGCAGGCCGCAGCGCGCCATCCGCGGCAGCCATTGGAGGGTGAATCAATGGCAAAGGAAGACCTTTCTCTCTGTCTCTCTCTCTCACTGTCCACTCTGCCTGTCAAAAAATAAAAAATAAAAAGAAATCTTTACTTAGTATACACTAAGTTGATCTTCTGTATATAAAGATAATTGAAAAGGAATCTTGATGAAGAATGGGATGGGAGAGGGAGTGGGAAATGGGATGGTTGTGGGAGGGAGAGAGGTTATGGGGGGAAAAGCCGCTATAATCCAAAAGTTGTACTTTGGAGATTTATATTTATTAAATAAAAGTTGAAAAAAAAAAACAAACTCCTGGAGCTGGTGCTGTGGCACAGCAGGTTAAAGCTTTTGTCTGCAATGCAGGCATCCCATATGGGTGCTGGCTCAAATCCAGGCTGCTTCACTTCCGATCCAGATCCCTGCTGATGTACCAGGGAAAGCAGTAGAGGATGGCCCAACTGCTTAAGCTCCTGCACACACATGGAGACCAGAAGAAGCTCCCGGCTCCTGGCTTTGGATCAGCTCAGATCCGGCCATTGTAGCCATCTGGGGAGTGAACCAGCAGATGGAAGACCTCTCTCTCTCTCTTTCTCTGTCTCTACCTCTCTCTCTAACTCTGTCTTCAAATAAAAATTAAATCTTTTTAACAGAAGAGTGACTGCTATTTGTTCTGTGTTAAATCGTATCCACTCTCTCCCAAAATTCACATATTGAGATTATAAGCTACAGTACCACAAAATATGATCCAATTTGGAAATATGTTTGTTGAAGATATAATTAGTTAAGCTTACATGAGATCATGCTGGAGGAGGTACGATACGAATCTCATTTGGTACGATACGAATCAATATAATAGAGTAATTTGTTAGCAGATATGTGTACTTAAGAAGAATGCTATGTGGAGATGAAGGCAGAGATGAGAGTAACACATCCACAAGCCAAAGACCACCAAAAGATTGCCGTGAAACCACCAGAAGTGAGGGGAGAGGCATGGAGGAGATTCTCATGGCCTTGAGAAAGAGCCAGTTGGACACCTTAATCTTGGACTTGAACCTCCTGAACTGTGAGACAATACATTTCTTTTGTTTAGATTGCCCAATATATGGTACTTTGTTATGAAAGAACTGGAAAATTAACGCATTGTCAATGCTTCATATCACGAGTCCCCATAGACTGACTCCATTCTGAAGGACAGTGAGCAGACTGGGAGACACTGTTCTTTACCTGCCCCTACCACAGATCCACAGTAAGCAGACTGAGGGTCCAAAGACACCAAGTAGAGAATAGCTCATGTCTTCATCCCTCCATCCTACGGAAATATTTATTCAACCTAGATTGCTTTGAGACCTGCTATGTTTCAAACGCTGGATGAAATGTGAAGTATTATCCACAGAGAGTGAAAGGAGACACTTGTTTAGGGGTGGGCAGGACAATTACAGCCAAACTCTTGGATTCAGATGAGAAACAATGAGAAAATTTGGCTGACCTTCAAAACAAGAATTCCTAATAGAAAAGGCTATTATTGTTCAAAGAACTTCTCAGAGAATGTGGTAATAATTCTGTAGTTTGAGTCAGAGGAAATTTTGCCGGACAGGACGTTCAATAACACACTTTAGGGAACAATCGTAAATTACCAAGGCGAGGAGGCAGGATTACTTCATTGTTTCCATCTTCATTTTCTATAAAAGCTCCTTGTGGAGGCTTCATGACATGGGTGGTCAAATCATAACCGCTGAATGATACAGTGGACAATGAGTCAAAATGTCACGGTTGCTCTTTTTATTACTATTGCCAACTTTTATTCGCAAGCTTTATCCTCTGAACTTCTTTCTATTTAGCAGTTTCAGTTAATATCCTCCATTTACGAATTTTCATTTATTACTGTCTTCCCACTTAAATTGAAAGAATGTTAATTAAGACACAGAAACTGCAGAGAGTTTGAGGTTCACTCATCTTTTAGTATAGACACATAAAGTAGTCTTTCAGGTACAATCAAAGTATCAGAGGATTTACCCATTTCCCATGCCTTTACTGGTGTTTTTCACCGGGTTTTAGTATCATTTTGCATTCCTAACTGGAAATTAGCAACAGGACAACCCTCACACACTTTTCTGCCTTTTTTTGAAATGCCTACATCTTGTGTTTAAGAGCTGACTCTGCATGCTGATAATGTTTCTAAAAAGTTATTTATTTATTTATTTGAAAGTCAGAGTTGCAGAGAGAGGGAGAGATGATGGGACAGTGGTGGGGGAGATCTTCCATCCACTGGTTTACTCCCCAAAGGGCCTCAATGGTTGGGGCTGGGCCAGGCCAAAGCCAGGAACCTACACCTCGACCAGGTCTCCTACATGTGTTGCAGGGGCACAAGAATTGGGTTCATTTTGACTACCTTCCCAGGCACATTAGCAGGAAGCTGGGTCAGAAGCGGGGCAGCCAGGACTCAGACTGGCACACATATAAGATGCCAGTGTCACAAATGGCAGCTTAAACTGCTGCGCCACAATACCTGCCCCACTGGCAATTTTTAAATTGCTTCATAATAGGTCTCCAGATGTCTCACTGGGTGGTGAGTTTGGAGGTTGGGAAAGTGACCCTAAGTTTGTTCACATCAGAGGGAATCAGGCGTATTTACAGCATAAATAAGCAGGGCTTGTCTTCACTTTTCCCATCCCCATAACAGAGGCTTGGGTCTCCTAAAATTCATGGGACTGGTGTGATACCTCCAATAAGGCCACATCTTGTGGTTTTCAGGTGCAATGGTTGCCTCTTCCAAGAATGTAGCCAGGATTCTGTTAAAGGACGTTAGATTGTAAACACTATATGAAGGTCAAGTTGAAGCAGGAAGTCATTTCTCAGGGCCCTTGTGTGGCACAGAGAGTTAAGATCTGCTTATGATGCCGCCATCCTATACCAGAGTGCTAGTTTGAATCCCAGCTGCACCACTTCTAATCCACCTTCCTGCTATTGTGCCTTGGAAGGAAGCAAAGGATGGCCAAGTGCTCCAGACCCCGCCACCCATGTGGAAGACCAGGATGAAGTTCCTGGCTCCTGGCTTAGACCTGGCCCAGCCTGGCTGGTGAGGAATTTGGGGAGTGAACCAGCATATGGAAGGTCTCCCCCTCTCTCTCTCTCTCTCTCTCTCTCTCTGTGTGTGTGTGTGTGTGTGTGTCTTTCTTTTCTTCCCTCTCTCTCTATAGCTCTGATTTTCAAACAAATAAACACATCTCTTTCCTAAAAAAATCATTTGTTGGGACACCTTTGTTTCTGGAAAGTGTTTCCACAATCCATTGGTCTTTCCATCAAATCCCGTCTTTTATTCTTTACAATTCTGAGCTCCTCAGTCAAACTCCCAGCAAAGAAAGTCCTTTCATCCTTCCTCTGCCCCTGAATATAACAGTTCATCAGATATAGGGGACAAGGAACTGTCTTAAGACAAGTTCATTTAGCCACCTAAATGAACAAGAAATGAGAAAGGTGGGGACACAGTCATTTAGTTTTGTTTTAAGAATTCAAGAAACTGCAAGCAAATTATTTTGAAGTAGGAGCATTATAGACAGGTACTGCCGTTGCTACATACAGCTGTGGGCTTCAGAGTATGTCAAAGCTTCATTCTCTTCCTCACTTCTCCCAAACATGACCAGCTAAAGGGATCCCCCTTGGCCTCTGAACTCCCATAAGCTATGAAGGAAGAAGGGGGTGTTTCCTGCAAACACATGGCTACAATGTTAGTGTGAACCAGTTTCTTATTGCTGATATAATGAATGATCACAACCTTAGCAGCACAAAATGAAAGCATTCACTACCTCACAGTTTCCCGGGTCAGAGATCCAGGCTGACTTCGCTGGTTTCAGTTTAGAGCCTCACGAGTCCAAAATCAAAGTGTCAGTAGGTTGAGCTGTTATTGGGAGGCTCTCCCAGAGTATTGCTTTCAGGTGCATTCAGGTTGTTGAAAGAACTCAGTTCCGTGTGTTTACAGAACTCAGGTCCCATTACCTGGCTGGACACTGATGCTTCGACTCTCTCTGGCTTCCCTTCATATCACTTGTTCCTCATACGCTGCTCTCTGCCTGACTAGTCTACTCTCTTCTCCTAATTTTAAGAGTTCATGTGAACAATTGGATCTACTTGAATAATCCAGGGTAATATTGATATTTTAAGACCAGCCGATTAGACACCTTAATTACATCTGCAACGTGCCTTCACAGCAGTATCTAAATGAGTGACTGAATAACCAGGGTCTTTGGTGGATAGCTTTAGAATCATGCTATCACTAGAAACATAAGAGAGGCATGGCCGAAGGTCACCTATGTATAATCCAGCTCTTGTGCTGTGTTGGAGCACCATCAGAGGCCCCAAAGATGGAGAACAAAATGGCAAAATACTCATGCATTGTTGGACACACACTAAACACAGGCTAAATACATGGCTAACACCTTTCTGTAAAGGGTATAGACAACAGTAGCCCATCACCCATTTGTTTCCTGTGAGAAAAGTTACTGGTAGCGAGGGCTGTTTCCAGGGTGGTCAGTGTGACGTGTGCTCTGAGCTCGCCAGCATCCCCCTCACAACCACTCAGAGAGCTTGGACCTCGTCTTCTGGAACCCAAGGAAGAAAGAAACAGGTATCTGATAGACCTGGAAAGTCAAAGAGAAGAGCCTTTCCCTGGTTCAGAGGAGAGGGATCTACTGCAGCTACATAGGGAATAGTTTGCACTTTCAGGGTTTGGTGGGACAGGGAGAGACACCTTGGGTTTCACAAGAGCCAGGTGTCCTAGGGGGGGACTAGGGGAGACAGCCAGCCTTAGCATCCTTGAAAAGGAACTCTGCTTAGGACCCCCTTTTGAAAGAGATAAGATGGTGCAGCACAGGGAGTGGGCGATTGAGGACAAAAGGCATCAGCAGGCAGCCAGAAGGGGATGTAGACAAAGAGCCCTAGTCGTGGGGGAGAGAGTCTCCAAGGGACCTACCAAGTAGTCGACAGGGAAAGAACTAGAATTCGAAATCAACATTCAGAAAGCACCAGCACCAGATCACAACTGGGTCAACTGCAGGGAAAGATAAACATTTTTTCCTCTACCTTTCTTAAGATCATGACCCTGAAACAAAAGACAAATCAACAACAGGAAAGCATATAAGTGTATTTAAAGTAAGTTTTACATGACACAAGAGGCTTCATGGGGAAATAAAAATGGAAAGAAACAATTAAACCTGAGTGGTTTTATGCTAGGCTTGATAAAGTGTGTATAGTCAGGGAGAAATACAACCACACAAGAATATGATGTAATAAGAAAAGTTAGATGGGGGTACTCAGTAAGGCCTGCCTGTTCAGATTCCCCTGTGTCACTCCATCTTCAGAGGCAAGGATGTTTCTTTCCCCCAAGTATGGGAGGGCGAATCTCACATGAGAGTCTAATGAATGTCTTCAGGAGAAGACCAGGAAGTCCTTCTGAGGCTTCAGGATCTGCTTGAGGGGAGGAGTGCAGAGTGACTTTCCTGCTTCTTTTGTTCTTTTTTGTTTTCAAGTTCTTTCAGCTCTAAATATTCAAGATGCCCAGGTGCCATATTTGGTGATATTGTGTCCTGAACCCCATTGCAGTGACACCAATCTGTTTTATCTATCTTATACTTCTCACCAATGTTGACCAAAGAGAGTTAGGGAAAGGAGCAGGCACAGAAGTTGACCATGCCAACATGAGCTGGAAGATGGAGATATTTTATTTCAGAGGATAGTTTGCAATTGGCAGAATAAGAGGAAGAGGAAGGGGAAGGGGGAGGGGGAGTGAGAGTGGGAGGGGAGGGGGAGGAGGAGGAGGAGGAGGAGGAGGAGGAGAAGGAGAAGGAGAAGGAGAAAGAGAAGGAGAAGGAGAAGAAGAAGAAATAATTAGAAAATTAAAAAAAAAGTGTTGAAGATTTATGGGATAATATCAAATGACCCAACATACTGGTCTTGGGAGTTCCTGAAGGTATGGACAGAGAGAATGGATTAGAAGGCCTTTTTTAGTGAAATAATTACTATCGGGAACCCTCGCCAGCAAGGGTCCGACCCACGGATTCACGCACGACACGACCGCTGTTTGATCGGTTCTCAAAGAACTTTTATTTATAGTGATAGAAGAAGGAAAGGAGAGAAAGAGAGGGAAGCAGCCGAGAGAAAGAAAGAAAGAGAAAGACTGAAGAGGCTGCTCCCAGTTCCGGCCCCTAACATGGTCTTTTATCCATCCCTGGTCCCCTAGGGCTAGGGCGAGCAGTCCATCAATCAGATCAAAAGGCACGCATATCCTCAGGTTGAAGGTGTATCTCTTGCGGTCAGTACTTCCTTGACTTTGTTATGCTCAGCAGGTTAGGGCAGATTGCAATGAGGAGGTCCCCACAGGCGGGCCGGCCTGGCCTGTGGTTCCCCACAATTACAGAAAATTTCCCTAATTTGGAGAAAGAAAGGGACATCCAAGTCAAGGAAGCACATCAAACTCCTAATACAGTGAACAGAAAAAATCTTCACCAGGACACATTGTCGTCAAACTCTCCACAGTAAAACATAAAGAAAAGATTCCAAAATGTGCAGGGGAGAAACGCCAGATTACTTTCAGAGTATTGCCAGTTAGGCTTACAGCAGACTTCTCATCAGAGACCCTACAAGCTAGGAGAGAATGGCAAGATATATTCCAAGTCTTAAGAGAAAAAAAACTGTCAATGTAGAATACTGTACCCTGCAAAGCTCTCAATTATGAATGAATATGAAATAAAGACCTTCCATAACAAACATAAATTGAAAGAATTTGTCACCACTCATCCAACCTTACAAAAGATGTTTAAGGATGTGCTACTCAAAAAAACAGAAACATGGTCATCACTATGAAAGAAAGTGAAGGCAGAAAAATCTTCCAGTAAAAGTACAAAGGAAATCCAAAGCAAACAATAAGAATACTTATGGAAAAATGGCAGGGCCAAGTCATTACATATCAATAGTTACCTTGCATATAAATAACCTCAAATTCCCAGTTAAAAGGTACAGACTGGCTAAATGGATTAAAATGGATTATTTGCTACCTACAAAAAACATATCTCACCAACAAGATGCAAGCAGACTGAAAGTGAAAGGATGGAAAAAGATATCCCATGCTAACAGAAACCAAAAAAGAGCTGGTGTAGTCATCCTAATATCAGACAAAATAAAATTTACCACAAAAATTGTTAAAATAGACAAAGAAAGGCACTGTGTAGTGATTAAGGGATCAATTCAACAGGAAGATGTGACTACAATAAATGTATATGCACCTAATTACAGGGCACCTGGCTATTTAAAGAAATGTTAATGGATCTGAAGGGAGACATAGACTCCAATAGAATAATAATGAGGGACTTTAGTACCCCACTTCCAGCAACAGACAGATCAACCAGACAGAATTTCAGCAAGGAAACAGTTAATCAACAATATAGACCAAATGGACCTAACAGATATCTATAGAACTTTTCATTCTAAAGTTGCAGAATACACATTCTTCTTACCAGTACATGGAACTTTCTCTAGGATAGACCACATGATAGGCCATAAAGCAAGTTTCAGCAAATTCAAAAAAATCAAAATCATACCATGCATCTTCTCTGACCACAATTGAATGAAGCTGGAAATCAACAAGTTAAGAATCTCTAGAACATATGGAAATACATGGAGACTGAACAACATGCTCCTGAATGAACAGTGGGTCATTGAAGAAACCAAAAGCGCAATCAAAAAATTTCTGGAAATGCATGAAGATGATCTGTACCCCCATGTTTATTGCAGCTCAATTCATAATACCTAATATATTGTATCAACCCAAATGTCACTCAACTAAAGACTGGATAAAAATTATTGGATGTATACACCATGGAATACTACACAGCAATAAAAAAGATGAAATCCTGTCATTTGTCACAAAATGGATGAAATTGAAAAACATCATACTAAGTGGATGAAATTGAAAAACATCATACTAAGTGAAATAAGCCAGTCCCAAAAGGACAAATACCATATGTTCTCCCTGATCTATTATAACTAATAGAGAACATAAAAAGTAATCTATGAAAGTGAAATTGACACTTTGAGATACAATGACTTTGAACAGCCCTCGTCTTGACTGTCGAGGAACAAGTTTTTTTTTTTTTTTTTGGGGTACTATTTGTTGAACTCTTTATTTAGTATAGAGTTAATTGTATATGTATAAAGTTCATTTAAAATATAGCTTAGTAGAAAATAATAATGGGAATAGGAGAGGAAAGAGGAAAAGGGTGGGAGTTTGGGTGGGATAGTGGATACGGTGGGAAGAATCACTATGTTCCTGAAGTTGTATTTATGAAATGCATGAAGTTTGTATCCTTAAATGAAAAGTTTTTGAGGAAAAAAGAAAAAAAAAATTTCTTTTGTGTCCTCTTACATCCAGTTCGTTCAACAAAATGGTTATAGGCTGCAGGTGTTATTAATTACCAATATTGCATGTATACAAGAGTCATTATTACTTTGTGATGAGATCATTTCTCACTTTCTCTTTACCCGCTTAAATAATGTGAGGTTTTTTTTTTTTTTTTTTTTTGACAGGCAGAGTGGACAGTGATAGAGAGAAAGGTCTTCCTTTGCCGTTGGTTCACCCTCCAATGGCTGCCGCGGACGGCGCGCTGCGCTCATCCGATGGCAGGAGCCAGGTGCTAGGTGCTTTTTCCTGGTCTCCTATGGGGTGCAGGGCCCAAGCACTTGGGCCATCCTCCACTGTACTCCTGGGCCACAGCAGAGGGCTGGCCTGGAAGAGGGGCAACCGGGACAGAATCCGGCGCCCCGACCGGGACTAGAACCTGGTGTGCCGGCGCCGCAAGGTGGAGGATTAGCCTGTTGAGCCACGGCGCCAGCCGAATAATGTGAGTTTCTTTAGTCATCTTTAAGCATCTCTTGAAAATCATCCCTCTATGGCTTCAGTTCTTAAATCTGTAATCTAAAAAGGAAGTGAACAAAATGACCTCTATAGTTATTTCCAGCCCAACAGTTTTCTAGTTGTGCAGTTCATTTTGTTCACTATGGACTGCAGTTTTCTCCAAAGTCTCTTTGATTTAGATAACAGGTTAATTATCTAGTCAAGCTTTACCATGATCGGCCCATTAACAGCTCTCACTTCTTCTCGGAGTTCCTGCCTCCACGTAGGGAAAACTCAGGGAATAATCCCCACTCTTCATCTCCCTGGGTCCCCTGAGAGCCTCTTCCTGGGAACATCTTCACTTGGCCTTTTACTGTGCTTAAGGTCCAACCTTCTGAAACTGTCAGAAGTGCAGCTGTAACCTGGGAGACCCCATCTGTCTCATTTCTTTCCCATCCTCAAAGCTAGAGGACTCTATTAAAGAGCAAGTCATCGTAGTTTTGACAGGAAATCCCTCACATTGATAGATACCCAGAAGAATAAACTCTGAGCCAAACAACACTGACAGCAAAGTAAATCTCAATGAATATATCTTAGCAATTTTGATAGCTTTAAACCTGACATGCAAACAGAATACTTCATATCATACCATTCCATTTAGATCAAAGTGCTTTTAATAGAATGTATAATTTAAAAATACAAAAGTGCATTTTAATTGCCCACAAATGAGATTTTAAAGTATTTATAAATATCAGAAATATAAAATATAAGTGATTAGATGAACCACACTCTTAAGGCTAATATTTAATTTAAATGCAAACCATTACATAAGGAGTACACATATAGTACTAAGACAAAATTCCACAAACTGTGCATGAAGCCTGTTTTATTGTTTTCAAGTTTTATCTTTAAAGGTACTTGTCATCATTTTTATGTAATGATATCATCATAGATCATGTGTGATCAGGAAGTCATGTGTGACTGAGAAGATGTGGTGTCTACAGCCATTCACAGCTCCTGATTTTACTAGCTCAATGTATTTTCTTTGTTCATTGTGTAGTCAGCAACCTGTGTCTATCTGCTTCTGATTCATCTTACCAAATCGGGAGGATGAGGTTAAAATTTAGGTGGCCTTTCACAGCATTTTACTCTTAGTTTAGCCTCTTGTCAGCTCATCAAACTGCCCCACCGAACATCGTTGTCTCACACACCAAGTCCAACACAAGCAATCCAGTGAAATTACATGATCATGGACCTCTGATTCATCCTGGTAGTGAGATGCTGATTACAGCATTCAGCAACACTGCAGACCCTGCTCCAGACCTTCATAATAAGGCACTGGCAGTCTAATGGAATCATGTTGTGTTACAAAGGAAGACGAAAACGTTAACAGGTGACTCAAACAATTATGGAGAGCTGGAAAAATGTATTATCAGACAGGTCAACCTAATTTAGGAGGTCCAGGAAGATTTTCTGAGGAAAGAACATTCAATTTGAGATCTAGGGGGTGAAAAAGTTATCCAGCATGAAGAAGAATATTCTAAACTTCTAAAGCAAGAAGAAAGATGGAATAAAGAACTGATTAATAGTGGGGCTGAAAAGAGAGAGGGCCTAAGAGCCAAAGCAAGAGAGGACTAGATATTATATAGGATATAATAAGAGTGAGTCCAAAGTAGACATGTAGTTTAGAGACCACTATAACATTTAGAGTAAAAATGGTGTGTTTAGACTAGGATGTAAAGGTAAAGAGAGCTGGACCTCTTGAGGGCATAACCATCATCCATGGTGGGTGAGGGAGAGAAGGATGTTGCTGTCTTATGTACATGGATGGATGCAGCAACATTCATTGAGCTAGTGGCCATTAGGAGAAAATAGAGTTGCTGGGAATGGGAAAAGGAAATGTGTTTGAGGCTTTCCTGAATGTGAAGCATCTGATAAGTGTCTAAGTAGCAATGCTGAGTAAACCACTGGCCTGGGAATCCAGTGAAAGGTCTATGTGGGAATGCAGATTTGATAGTAATTAATATATAAGTGCTATCTGAAGCCATTAGGGAACATGAGGTTCCCTAAGGAGAACATATAGAAAGACACAAAACTTAAAAAAAAAAGTTGCTTTCTGATCAAGCCTTAAAGGGCTCCAATATTTAAAAACTAGTTAGGCAATCACATATTAGAAAAATTAAAAATACTGAATGATAACTGGTAGGGCATATTATCCAAGAGGCCAAGAGGTAATATTAGAAAGGATGAAATTCTCAGTGGAATAGCATAATGAGGAGCCAACTAAATGAAAGCTAAAAAGTCTTTGTCGTTTAGGTACATAAAAGTCTTTGATGATCTCACCGAGAGCATTTGGAGAGTGAATACCAAGAACGGCATAATGACAGCGTGAGTTATTAGGGCTCTTTTGACCTGGTGTGATCCAATGTCCGGCATTGTCCAGGACAGTGCCAGTTTGGCCCGGTGTCCTGGAGGAATTATTAATACCTCCCTCTCTCAGTCCCAGATGTGTCTTTGTTTGAATGATAAATTATGTATCACCCTATGTGAAGGGCAGGAGAAGGGTGGCAGCTGGAGCAGAGACTGGCATGGGTAGCCAACCTTAGTCCTCTGCACAAAGGATTGACAGCATGGAGCTGTGAATGAACTCATATTTGAAGACCATTTACTGGCTGTGGGTTCTTGGACATGTTTATTCAAGCTGTCTGAGGCTAACAGGACTTAAATACAGTTCAGTATGACAGTGAGGATTTTGTGCAAGGGGCTGACATAGAGTGTTCAGCAAAGATGAGTTCCCTTGTCTGTGTCCCCTACAGTTTATCCTTTTGCCCAAGTTGTAACAGTTCTGCTTCATTCCCTTCTCTCTCTTTTCCTTTCTTTCTCATCCTCTTCACCCTGAAGTTAACACACTGTGTGAAAGAGGAAGTTCTTATTTGTAAATTTATGATGAAGCACTTGTCTTCACCACGTTTCATTCTTCAGAATAGTTGGTCACCTTAGCCTCAATCCTACTGTTACTGTTGCTGAGCAAATGTATCGATCCCTGACTTTCTCATGTCAGTACACTTCAACTGGCACTGAGTGTTGCTTGTACCCCACACAGGAACTGTTGAGCGATTCCACGCAAGTGTGTGTAACATAATTGGTTTTCTCAAGAACAATCTCTTTCAGAAAGACAGTGCACTGTGTGTAACAGTCCTGCTGCTATGGTTCCTAGTATTTCTGTTTCTGGCCACCATTTATTGGACACTTTACACACACTGAGCTAGGCAACTAGCATACATGATTACACTGATTCTTTATCTTGTGCCAGATATTTTAATGGTGATTCAATTTTACAAGCAAGGAAGACTGTGGTTCAAAGAAGTTAGGCAAACTGCTCAGAATTACATAACTTGTAAAGGTCTAAACTAAGGTCTGAATCTTGATCCATCTGACACTGAAGTCCAGGATCTTTCCATTTCTCAGGAGAACAGAAACTATACAAAATGTCATTTCCATATTTCACAATTAAGGGGCTAGCACTGTAGTATAGCAGATAAAGCCACCATCTGCAGTGCTGACATCCCATATGGCTACTGGGTCAAGTCTCAGCTGTTCCACTTCCAATTCAGCTCTCTGTTAATATACCTGGGAAAGCAGTGGTATATGGTCCAAGTCTTTGTGTGCCTGCATTCACCTGGGACACCTGGAAGGAGCTTTTGATTCCTGGCTTCAGATCAGCCCAGCTCTGGCCATTTGGGGAGTGAACCAGTGAATGGAAGATGATCTCTCTCTTTCTCTCTCCCTCTCTCCTCCTCTGCCTCTCTGTAACTCTGCTTTTCAAATAAATTAATTAATTAATCTTTAAACAAATTTTCACAATTAAAAAGTTAATGTGCCAGCGCCGTGGCTCACTAGGCTAATTCTCCGCCTGAGGCGCCGGCACCCAGGGTTCTAGTCCCGGTTGGGGTGCCAGATTCTGTCCCGGTTGCTCCTCTTCCAGTCCAGCTCTCTGCTGTGGCCCGGGAGGGCAATGGAGGATGGCCCAAGTGCTTGGGCCCTGTACCCCATGGGTGACCAGGAGCAGGGCACACAGGCACAGCTAGGATTGGTGCAGCACACTGGCCATAGCGGCCATTTGGGGGGTGAACCAACAGAAAGGAAGACCTTTCTCTCTCTCTCTCTCTCTCTCTCTCTCTCTCTCTCTGCCTAACTCTGCCTGTCAAAAAAAAAAAAAAAAAGAAAATTTAAAAATAAAAAAAAGAAAAAGTTAATGTGTCACCTGTACAGATTGCTTGAAATGTGCAATTACAAAACAAACAAAAACCAAATTCTAAAAGTGCAAAAATGTGCTCTCTTCACATGTAGAAATATGAAGAGTTTTCAGAAAGTTCATGGAAAATGCATATTTTAAAAAAATCCTGTGTGTGCACTTCAAACATTTTTTGCATCAAAATAAAGATATCTTTTAATTCCATTTTCCCACAGACTTTTTGAAGTGTTCTCATAATAGCACACTATGGGCAAAGACAAAGCATGCAATCGCTGAGCACACAGCAAGTGCTCAGGGAAGAGAGAGGCATCTAGTGTTAGTGCTATGGCACAGCAGGTTAAGCTACTGCTTGTCACACTAGCATCCCATACTGGAGGGAGTCCCAGCTGCTCTGCTTCTGATCCAGCTGCTGGCTAATGCACCTAGGGAGGCAGCAGAAAATGGCTCAAGTACCTGAACTCCTGCCACCCCTGTGGGAGACTCAGATGGAGCTACTGCAGCCATTTAGGGAGTGAACCAGCAGATGGATGCGCTCGCTCTCTCTCTCTCTCTCTCTCTCTCTCTCTCTGTCTCCATCTCTATCTCTCTCCCTCTCCCCCACCCTCTCTGACTTTCAAATAAACAAATAATCTTACAAAAATTAAGAGGAAACACCCATTGCAAACCAAACGCACCAGGGAAGTACACATAAAGAGGTGGGACTTGAGTGACCAGGAAGGATTGGTTAGGATATTTTTAAAGATGGGCAATATGTTCCACAACCTGTCCAGACAGAAATGTTTCCTAAAGTATTAAAAGCATAGATGTCCACAGCCCTTCTCTCCTCAGCCTTGTTTAAAGCAAAATTTCACTTAAATGTGCATGGAGTCTAATGATACAGAATCCATCGTGCTGCATCGCAATAGCTCCAAGTTTCCCTGTTCTGAACTCCCAGCTTTACAAACACAAGCAGGTGCCGAGCGTTCAGAACGACCGAGTTCACTGCAGTTTACTGGTAGCACATTACTTGTTTCAGGCGCTGCCTCCAGCACTGAAGTGGTACAGCCTCCAGCGTGATTTACAGTGCCTACTTAGCACCGAGCCGAATGATGCTTCACCTTCATCACTGCCAAGAGACAGGCTTGGCAACTGCATCAGCTGCAAATCAGGGCTGATTGATAACAAGCTCACCTCAGCCTGGCTTCACGCCTTTCATCTGAGCAAGACAGCAACTATTCTTGGAAAAGATGCAGCTTTCTTCTTCCACAGGAGCAGGGCACGCAGGCACAGCTAGGGCAGGGCGGGAGGAGAAGGTCAGCGTTAAAGTTTCCGGTGCGGGGAGAAAGGTGAACCTGGTGAATTAGGTCCTGTACAACGTGATGTGAAGAGTCCCACGTTCATGACCCACAGCTGACATCAGGGGTGGGGCCACAGGAGGCTTGCTTTGTCCAGCCAAGCAGGCACCACTTTATGGGCAAGCCTTCTGGAAACTGCTGGTATCATTAGTGGGTGTGGTTCCAGGCACTTTTCCCGCCTTTCTTCTGAAAACAGGCAGGCTATTCTTCTACACAAGAATTTTCATTCTGTGTTCCAAGAAAGCTTTCCATGGACCTGTGGTCTGCTTCAAAACTGCGGTTCAGGCTACAGGAACTTTTGCAAGAATGTTATTTTCCTTCATAACTTACATGGAGAGGAAGAAATATTCTGAAACCATTTTCTGCTAACTTCCAACTTGCCATGGCTTGTAGCATGGTTGCCCCCAGCATGCTGTAAAACAGTAAACTGCCTGGAAAGAAAGAGCTCGAAGGAGATTATCAAAATGGCTTTAAAAGATCCTTTTATTTTGGTGCAAAAATGTTGAAATCCATACCTATGAAGGGGTCTATAAAATCTTCATGGAAAAATACATATCAGAAACAAAATACACCTAATTTTCCAAAAAAGAAAATTTTTTAAATATATATTTATTTGAAAGACAGAGTTACAGAGAGAGGTAGAGATAGATACAGGTCTTCCATCCACTGGTTCACTCCCCAGATGGCTGCAACGGCTGGAGCTGCGCCGATCCAAAGGCAGGAGCCAGGAGCTTCTTCCAGGTCTCCCAGGCGGGTGCAGGGACCCAAGGACTTGGGCCATCTTCCACTGCTTTCCCAGGCCATCGCAGAGAGCTGGATGGAAGAGGAGCAGCCAGGACTAGAACCAGCGCCCATATGGGATGAAGGCGCTTCAGGCCAGGGCATTAACCCACTGTGCCACAGCACTGGCCACCCCCCCCCAAATTTTTTGCATCAAAATAAACATATCTTTTAGTTTTATTTTTATGAACTCTTTGAAGTAACCTTGTATACAGGGTGGGTATTGTTAGGAAAAGAATCACAGATTGGTGCCACCTCACATGGGGTGCCATAAATGTTAGGAAAAGAGGCGCAGAATAGAGAGGTGGTGGTATACGAATTTACAGCCAGACTGAATTTATTCAGAGAAAATAAATTCGTAGAAGTGGGTGACCACTACCCATGTGCACATTGATGGAACATATATCAGAAGGCCCGGACCCCCAGGGACCAGGAGGGCTAGAGATGAGGGCGGGGGTAGGGGGCAGCAGGTGGATGGAACTGGTCTTTCACTGATCTTTCAGGTGGCCATTGAGGGTGGGTTATGAAGGCAACAGGGTGTGAGATCCAATTGTGATTCGAGGGCAAGGAATACATTCCAATGTTTGTCTATCTTGTGGGCAATGTGGGAGAATGGCTGAGGCTTATGCCTTTGTTCCATCAGGTATCTGTATTGCAATGCCTTCTTCTGAGTGTTTCCTTCCATTCCTCTTGTCATATTTGTAGTGATTTGGTCACTAAGGAGGTTTTTACTATTTATCTATCCCACTCTTCTGTAAGCTATACAGTAAAGTTGGGAACTATATCTGTGTACACACTACACAACTTCAGTACTTGTGGTTTCTGTCATGAGACAGGGGTGGGTGTACTTAGGTATTCATGGCAATCCCATCACTCCCACTCTCAAATAGGCTCAAAACTTTACAATTTGGCAAAAACTTTGAAAAATATTTGAATGTGAACATTTTCATCTTAAAAAAATTGAAAAAAATCTTAAAAATTGCTCTTACATATTGAGGATAAAATGGTCAAACCTTCTGGACAAAGATAGAGGAGGTGGTCATTCCTCTGGCAAATTAATTGAGAATCTTGATGTGTGCAATGGTTTGGATGTGGTCTGCATGTCCTCCAAGGGGCTGTGTGATGAAAACTTGGTCCCCAGTATGATGATGTCAGGAGGTGGTGGAACATGTAAAGAGATGTGTCCTAGTGGTAGGTTCTTAGGTCACTGGTGGTGCCACCATCAGAAGAAATGAAGGTAGCACCCCTGTGACCACTTGGAAGTTCCTCTATGGGGCAGTTATAAAAGAAGAAAGCCTGGGCCCTCTCCTTTCCCTGTATCCCCTCTGCTGGAGATGTGAAAGCTTGCATTCCAACCATTGCAATCTACCAGAAAGTGATGCAACCAATGGAGACAGAGAGAACCATCACCAGGAAAGAGTCAGTGCATAATCTTCTCTGAACTTTGTAACCTTCTTTTCATTGTAAGTAGCCAGTGCCAGGTATTTTGTTATAGTGATACAAAGCTGACTAACATAGTACACTTAGAAGCTATGTCAGCATTGGAAAGAATGTGTTAGACAGTAACTCATTAGTCAAAGTATAGAGAATTTGAGGCTCAGCTTAGGTATTTGACAGAGCACTTAAGACATTTCTTGGGACACCCACGGCCCAAGTCTGAGTGCCTGGGTTCAAGTGCCAGATCCACTCCCAAACCCAGCTTGCTGCTAATCTGCATCCTGGAGGCAACAAGTGATGGCCAAGTAGTAGGGCTTCTGCCACATGTGGGAGACCTGGCTTGAGTTCCTGGGTCTTTGCATTGGTCTGGCCCAGCCTTGGCGATTTAAGGCATTTGGGGATGACTCAGCAGCAGATGGGAGCCCCCACACACTGCCTCTCCCTTTCTCTCATTTTCTCTCTCAAGGGACAGATTGAATTATACCTCTAGAACTTATTTGCTATGTGGCAGTATCAGAGCCACACTACAACAAGGCAGGGTCATTAAGTCTATTTTGTGGACCTCCAGCTTCAGAGACTTGAAAAACTAAACAAACAGGGCAAGTTACCATCTATTATGGACAGAATTGTGTCTCTCCCAAAATCCGTGTGTTAATGGCCTAACCACAGTGTAACTATGTTTGGAGATAGGATCTTTGTAGGTTAGGAGATAGTAAGGGTGGAGTCCTCGTCTTGTAGAATTGGTGTCTTCAGAAGGAGAGACACTGGAGTGTTCTCTGTGTGCAGCAGAAATGTCGTGTGAAGACACAGCAAGAAGGGAACCATCTACACAGCAGGAGGAGGGGGTCTCCCCAGAACCCAACCTGATGACACCTGGGTCTTGTTCTTCCAGCCTCCAGAACTGTGAGAGAATATATTTCTTTTGTATATACCACTCAATGCTTTTTGCCATAGTCACCCAGACAGACTAACAAACCACAAAGCTAATTAACACTAATAATTTCTACAACTTTTCCCTATTCTGGGAGGTCATTCCATTACCAACGAGTAATCATCCCTGACAAGAAAGCAAGCCATGGGATGAAGAATACAGGGGGAAATAAGAGCATTTTATTTTCATTGATTTGATAAGTATCCTATGATGGTCTTTCAAAAAGCTCATGAAAAATGCAACTAAAAATAACTTTATTTTGATGCAAAAATATTTGAAATGATGCATAGCTCTTTTGTTTTTGGTTTTTTGCTTGTTTTAAAGATTTATCTATTTATCTGAAAGTCAAAGTCACAGAGAAGGAGAGGCAGAGGCAGAAAGAGAGAGAGAGAGAGAGAGAGAGAGAGAGAGAGAGGAATAGAGGGAGGGAGAGAATAAAAGGTCTTCTATCCTCTGGTTCACTCCCCAGATGGCCACAGTAGGCTAGGCCTAGGGCAGGCCAAAGCCAGGTGCCAGGAGCCAAGAGCTTCTTTCAGGTCTCCCATATGGGTGTAGGGGCCCAAGCACTTGGGCCATCTTTTGCTGATTTTCCATATCATTAGTAGAGAGCTGGATCAGAAGCAGAGCAGCCAGGAATTGAACTGGTGCCTATAAGGAATGCCACCATCACAGGTGGTGGCTTTACTCACAACATCACAGCAATGGTCCGATAGTTATTTATTTTTCATATGTATTTTTTATGAATTTTTTGAAAACTCCTCCTATTTGTCAACTGGTATTTGCTACTGCCCACCAAGTTTATGAGTAACATGTGAACTTTTCATATGTCTTTAAATTATAGTGTGTCCTTCATAACCACAAAGTCACTATTATTAAACCAAATTATAATTGGAACTTATACTATCAAAAAACTTATCCAAAAAGTAGAAATATTGACCAAGCAAAATATATCACTTGTCTGATCTTTTACTAAAAAGAAAATGAGTAACTACAGAAGATTTGGTCTTAGTTATAGTCTTCATTGAAAGGTATTATCTTAGCACAGTAACTGGAAATTGTAGATGGGGTAAACAATAGCAGACACACTTGGAAGACTACACTCTCCTTTTACAACTAAAAGTAACAATAATGAAGCTTCTAACAGACTTTCTGGGTAAAACTTTCTGCATGGTCACTCCCAACAAGGTCCTGAATACAGGTGGTTTGCTATTTTCTAGTCCTACAGTAAGGTGTAGGTTTTAAGCTCCCTGACTCAATTTTCCATGTGGTTTCAGAGACAAAGAACTGCTAATTTGTTATACTAATCTTGACATTTCAAATTTTAATTGGAAACAATCTTTTTAAATTAGTCATATTCTCATTGGGGGGAAAACTCTGACAAGTGGTAAATTTGGTTGGACCGTATTTTGATTTTTTTTGGCTTATAAAATATGGTTCTTCAGCCCCAATGATAGTCATCTATTAAATTCTCAGCTCACCTCATAGTGATGATGAAAAAGTATATAAATGAGGGTGCTTCAAACAGTTCATAGAAAATTGAATTAATAGATAAGTTTATTTTGGTGCAAATTTGAAATCCATAAATAATATGCATTTACATGAATGTTTTGAAGACTACCCTCATATGAATCTACAACTCTGCTTGGAGAAAACAAATATTTTAGCTAGGCTCACATAGAACTACTGTCAGAGGTTTTATTTAAAAAAAAAATACCATCTTTAATAGGCAAATACATGGTTCAAAAGCTACCCTTCTGAATACAAAAGAATTTTCAGAAAAAAAATGCTCAATCATAATAGCATCAAAATTTTGAAATGAGAATTTGATGCTAACCTTTCTCCTGTGATATTTAGTAAAGCCTTGTGCTTACCCAAGTTTTATCAATGTTATTTCTGTGCTTCCATTTTCCAGCCACATTTGATATTGTAAAAATTATATAGTTTGATAGGAGATAATTGTTGACTGATAGTGAACCGATGGGTTGATACAACCAGCCCTCCCTCTCCACAACTTCTTCATCTATAGGTTCAACCAATGCAGACTGAAGATATTCAGAAAAAGAAAAATTGCTCCTGGGCTATGTAGAAATCTCTCTTTTTCTAGACACTATTTCCTAAACATGACATAACACTATTTACAAAGCTTTTACCTTGTGTTATTACACATAATCTGGAAATGATTTAAAATATGCAGGAGTTATAATTTCTATGCAAATGAGGGACTTGAGCATCCTTACATTTTGGTACCCACAGAAAGTCCTGGCACCAGTTGCCCACGGACCCCACAGGATGCCTGTAGTTCTTCCAGGTGATGGAATTTGAGGCCTAGTCCTACACCCTAAACCACCTCTCTGCCCAAGCTTTTGTCCTGCTGAAGAAGTAAATTCTCCTAGAAGCAAAACACAAGGTGGTGCTGTTGTATTTACGGTAAGCTAGGCTGCAGCTTGGCCATTTCAGCTACCTGTAGGTTTCATCTGAAAGTGTTAAATCTGTGCCAAAGGCACGAAGGAACAGGCTTTGCATATATGAATGTTCACAGTGTAGCCGTCCTTTCAGATGAGGAGAGCTAAGCAGGACCAAGGAGGAGGAAAGCCAATTTCTTCCTTACCTGGAAGCTGAGGGCAACCTTCTTAAAGGAAAGTGAAAGTCTCTAGAAAGGGGTTTCTTTTGTTATTAAATCCTAGGAACTTGGGAAGTTCAGGGTAGAAGAGATACGAAGGAATCACCTAGCCTATTTCCCTATCTGCAGACTGGTTTTAATTTATAAATTGTAAGTCAGTCAAGCCTTTCTCTTGGTTATCAGGTTTTCCAAGAAAAGCAGTAAGAATTACTCCAAGACAAATCAACAGTCTTACTCTGAATGCGGGGGGAATAGAAAAGCTTTGGTGAGCTCCCGGGGCCCAGTGAGAAGTTTGAAGGGAGTAGAGCTCAGGGCGCTGAATTCTCCCCCTTCGTCTGCTTGGCTGGGACCAGATAGGACCCAGATTGCACATCTGCCCAGCAAGACTTGGGATTCACATCAGTGGTGTCATCCTGGGATCGAATCACAAAACCACCTGGGAAGCTTTTAGAAAATACAGATTCCAGGGCCTCATTCATAAATTATTGAGTTAGAAAATTCCAGACAGGGCCTGGAAATGGTGTTAATAAAAATTCAAATGAGTATTTTCTCTGCAAAACATTTTCCCTAACTGATGATATGAAAATGAGGTATGAATTTGTAGGCAATCAGCCCAGCAGCAGATCTAAGAACTGGTGCGTAGGTACTAGCAGGTTAGCAAGCTCTCAAATTCCATCTGCATCCTTAGCACAAAGAAAGTGAAAAAATGAAAGTGAATTCTCAGGGCCAGCTCTGTGGCATAGCAGGTAAAGCCGCTGCCTGCAGTGCTGGCATCCCACAAGGGTGCTGATTTGAGACCTGGCTGCTCCACTTCTGATCCAGCTCTCTGCTATGGCCTGGGAAAGCAGTGGAAGATGGCTCAAGTCCTTGGGCCCCTGCACCCCTGTGGGAGACCCGGAAGAAGCTCCTGGCTTTGGATTGGTGCAGCTCCGGCCAATGCAGCTCTCTGGGGGAGTGAACCAGTGGATGGAAGACCTTTCTCTCTCTCTGCCTTTCCTTCTCTCTCTGAGTAATTCTGACTTTCAAGTAAATAAATAAATCTTTAAAAAAAAAGGAAAGTGAATTATCCTGGGTTAATATTTATTTATTTTTATTTGAAAGAATTACAGGTAGAGGGAGGGAAAGAGAGAGAAAGAGCAAGAGAGAGAGCACTTTCATCCTCTGGTTCATTCCCCAAAAGGCCACAATGGTTGGGGCTGGGCCAGGCCAAAGCCAGGAGCCAGGAGCTTCTTCTGAGTCTTCCACATGGGTGCAGGGGCCCAAGTACTTGGGCCATCTTCTGCCACTTTCCCAGGCACATTAGCAGGCAGCTGAACTGGAAGTGAAGCAGCCAGGACTCAAACTGGCAGCACTCCAATAACAGATGTCAATGTTGCAGCTGGCAGCCTAACCCACTGTGCTAGACCAGTCCCTATTGAATTATATTTCCAACACTTTGAGAAATCTGAAAGGATCTATAATCAAACGTTGTCTACACTTTCCGAGCCCCCTGAAATTAAGAAGTCCAGAGCCATCATTGTAGTAAATATAAATATATATACATATTAGTAACAGTAATAATAGTAATTGTATCCAATCTGATGCCTATATGCTGTTATACTTTTCTTTTACTCTATGAATTGATTGGCAGTTGTGAAAATAGTGTTTTGGCCATTTCAGTTTTTATTCTTATAAAACTGGAAAAGTTAAACTACTTAAATACTTTGTATATAAGTCAGTCAGTCACACATTGACAAATTAAATTGTACAGAAATTCTTGACAAAAAAGCCTGTACATGAAAATTTCTGGCTCTTAGACTGTTTAGTAACAATGCCATTCAGCTCAGTCACACCCAAAAGTCTCATCTGAAAGAATCAGATCATTGAAGTACCATTTATTTACTCGACTTTGTGATATCAAAGTAATTAATTGTACTTTCCATTTCCTCTTGCTAATGTAATGTGACCTCAATGTTATTTTCTAAGTAAATCGATTAGGCGATTTGGCTTGCTTAGGCAAATGTTGCAGATGGGTAATTACACTAGCGAACAGAAACTTATATAAACTTTGCAAGGCATAGACTTAATGTCCCTTTAAAATATTTGGCTTTTATTATTTGCAGTTTAAAAGCCATTTACGATGGCTAAGAATGTCATGCTACTAGTTTTAATGATCTGTGATTACTTTAAGCTTTACTGTATACGGGTGAGATGGTCATTTTTTCATTCAATTATTGTCTATAGTCATTGTCTATGTCCCCACTAAACTAGGCGCTTTTTGCTTTTTACTTGTTAAACTTCTTATTTGGTGAAGCATTAAGCCTTTTTACTGCAATGTAAATTTAAAATATGTAATCTCAGGAACTAAAAAAGGAAATAGAGAAGGAGGGATGCTAGGTGGGATAGAGGGGTAGGGTGGGAGGGAAGGAGGAAGGGGCTATCATTATATTCTTCTTTTTCTCAAATTTTTTTTTTATTTGACAGGCAGAATTAGACAGTGAGAGAGAGAGACAGACAGAAAGGTCTTCCTTCCATTGGTTCACCCCTCAAATGGCCGCTACGGTCGGCGCACTGCACCAACCCGAAGCCAGGAGCCAGGTGCTTCCTCCTGGTCTTCCATGTGGGTGCAGGGGCCCAAGCATCTGGGCCATGCTCCACTGCCCTTCCGGGCCACAACAGAGAGCTGGACTGAAGAGGAGCAACCAGGTCTAGAACCTGGCAACCATATAGGATGCCAGTGCAGCAGGCGGAGGATTAACCAAGTGAGCCACAGCGCCAACCCCTATCATTATATTCTAGAATTATAACTATGAACTATAATGAATCTATTAAAAACTGATTATAATTTTTAAAAAAAATCTTGAAATTAAAAAAAAAATCATTTGCAGGGGCTGACATTGTAGCATGGCTGATAAACCCACCTCTTGCAACACTGGCTTCTTATGTGGGAGCTGGTTTCAGACCTGGCTGCTCCACTTCTGATCCAGTTCCCTGCCAATGACCTGGGAAAAGCAGCAGAAGATGGCTCAAGAGTTTGGGTCTTTGCCACCCATGTGTGAGACTTCGATGAAGCTTCTGGCTTTGGCCTGGCCCAGTCCTGGACATATGGCCTTCTGGGGAGTGAACCTGTGAATAGATGGAAGATACCTCCTGCTTTCTCTGTAACTCTGACTTTCAAATATATAAAAACAATCTTTATAAAAAAACTACTTACAGATCTAATTAATTTGTTTTTCAGCGCTATAAAGATCATGGTTTCCAACTCCGTGCATTGAACATATGAAATAATTAGTTGGTTAAATATAAAATAAATCTGAGCTAAATTCCACAAAATGCCTCTTGGTTATCTGACAGCTAGGTCCTTAACCCACCTCTCAAGATTTAGAACTACTGTCAGAATTTATCAGCCGCAAATTTCCTTATTCCTCTGCTGTTCAATCATGCTGTACAAACAATGTTTAAGATCTTGTCTTGTGATTTTCCACATAATTACATCTGCATTTCCCTGATTTTCCTTGAGCCTGTGTCATCCTTTCAAGATCATTTGAGAATACATTTATTTCCCTTATCACAAGTTCACTGGTACAGTGGATCTTCTCCTTCTGCAGCTCCAAAGCTCCAGGGAGTAAAAATAGCTGTGTGTCCTCTGGAATGCTCTGAACCATTTCAGGAGCAAGAATGTCATTGAATCGGTATCATTTGTAATTGTCCTCTCAAAAAAAAAAAAATGCTAGAACTATTTGTGAGCTCACAGAATACAAAAGAAAATGTGGTCAGAACAATACAGTTTTCTTTATCAGAGAGTCTTAACTTCTTCCTGCAGCCCCACCAAGTTTTGATCCTGCACTTGGCCCTGGACATGGGCAAGCTCGGAGCATGGGGAGATCAGTGGATGTCTCAGTAGTTAGAACGACATCACTGTTTTGAACCAATGCCAGTACTGCTGTGTCTCTGAAAGGTGTGGGATGCCTCCTTAGAGACTGAAAATTTTGCTCCTCATTTACCCAGAACCCCTTACTCAGTGTTGTTACTGAGCTCAGGGCTAAGATGCAAAATTATAACTCTTCAGTCAGCTCTATTTCAGCTTTGTCCTTAGTCAAGTTAGTGAACCTTTCCCCACATGAGCTACCATATTTATGAAACGAAAATCATATCTAACTCACAATATTGTTTGTGTGGAATTAAGATTCTGGAAAGGGAGCTATTTTTGTTATGAACTAAATGTTCATGTCCCAAGATGAGAGTATTAGGAGCTGGGGCCTTTGTGAAGTAGTTAGGTCACGAGGGAGAGCCTTCAGAAGTGCAGTTAGTTCCCTAACGAGGAAAGCACTCTCTCCTGCTCTGTCTACCTTGCAGGGACACACAAGGAATGACAGTCTATGCACGAGAAGTGGGGCTTTGGTCTTGGACTTCCAAATCCCCAGGTCTCTGAGAAATCACTGTTTGTTGTTTCAGCCACCTGGTCTAGGGCATTTATGCTAAAGCAGCCCAAAGGGACATTCTCTATGAAAGTGTCATTTGATAAACTCTTTCTGTAATCTGTACATTGCTATGCAGATGCAAGGAATTGCTAAATAGAGGTTATTTAAAGCAATAGCCTCCAACTGGGGGCACCCAACCTAAAAGGATGTGAAATCAGTCCATTGAGGAATAGAAAGGGAATGCTAGAACTTCCATTTATAATTATGCATAAACAAACAAATGAAAATTTGAAAAGCATTTTAAGTATGAATGAAATTTAATTCATGAGTTAATGCTTATGATTTTTCAAAGTCTACACATGACGCACACAGTCTTGTTACTTGATTCCTGAGATATTTCAAGGGGAGCGTGCAAGAGTGGTGGCAGTGGGGTCTTCCCATGTCTCTACACAGTCTGCATGTATGCACCAGTCCTGTGTGACAGGCAGGATAATAACCCCCAAAGACACCCACATCCCAATTCCCAGAGCCTGTACACACATTACAATTTATGGCCAAAAAAAAAAAAGTGCTGATGTGATTATGGATCTTGAAATGGGGAGATTATCCTGAGTTTTTTAGGTGTGCCCAATGTAAGCACCAGTGTCCTTTAAATAAATGAGGAGGGGGGTTGGAGGGACACAATCAAAGGCCACAGCAAAGGCCAGAATGATGTGATCGCTGGAAGGGACCACAAGTCAAGGAATGAAAGATGTTTGAAAGCTGGAACAGGCAAGGAAGCAGACTCCTCCACAAGCTTTGAGAAGGAACATAACCATGCCAACGCCTTGATTTTAATCCAGTACAATCCATTTCAAACGTTGAATCTCCAAAATACTAAAATAACAAATTTGCATTATTGCAATCCCCCAACTTTGTGTTAACTTGCTACAACAGCAATAAAACAACTAATGGAGGTTTCTTCAAAACAGTAATGGGAAAACTTGAATGAATGGATTTTTTTTTTGGTGCCATTAAAAAAATCATCTTTTAATTTCACTTTTCCATGATCTTTTTGAAATCCTCTTGTATACCCTAAGTGGATTAGTTTTAATTAAGCTACTTTTCACAAAATGGGCAAGTATCTTAAAGGGACCTCTTCAGAAAATCTGAGTTGGAAGACAGCTGTAATAACGTGAGCACAATTGAATAACAAGAAACAGCAGAGGTGAATTTCATCCTACTCCTCAGCTCATTTTGAGGTTAAGGCAAAGATGATCGGATTCAGGTAATCTCATTGTTTTCACTACAATTTTGTAAGGTATGGCATTGGTTTTTATGTCATGAAGATATGCAATAACAATAAGTATTACTTTAAAAAATATACTTATTAAGTCTTTCTAAAATCAACATCATTGAAAGAATCCATTTGACTAGATAGACCCACGTGCATAATCCAAGAGAATCTTGCTATTTTAAGGTCTGTAAATCTTAATCACACCTGCAACCAAACTTCTACCAATTAATGCAACATATTCCCAGGCTTTAGGGGTTAAAGAACATATGAGAGTATTGCAAAAAGTGCAAAAGGGAATTAAAATATAAATTTATGGTGCAAAAAGTTTGAAAGTCATGCATATGAGGGATTTTCAAATCTTCCAGAAATTAGTGTATTATGAAAAAAATGAGGCAGGAATTTTATAATTTTGTTGCATTAGAACAAACATATTTTGACTACATTTTTATGATGAACTTTTCAAGCAGACTCATATTCATCATTTTTGGAGGGACAGGGGTATTATTCTGTCCATCACATTTTGGTTATTTTTTTTTTTTTTTTGAAAGGCAGAGTTAGACAGTGAGAGGGAGAGACAGAGAGAAAGGTCTTCCTTTTTCCATTGGTCCACCCCACAAATGGCCTCCACGGCTGGTGTGCTGTGGCCAGTGCACTGCGACGATCCAAAGCCTGGAGTCAGGTGCCTCCCCCTGGTCTCCCATGCGGGTGCAGGGCCCAAGCACCTGGGCCATCCTCTACTGCACTCCCGGGCCACAGCAGAGAGCTGGACTGGAAGAGGAACAAACGGGACAGAATCTGGCACCCCGACTGGGACTAGAACCTGGGGTGCTAGTGCTGCAGGTGGAGGATTAGCCAAGTGAGCCACAGCACCAGCCCAACATGTTGGGTATTAATATCACATTGCATTTAGTTTGTTCCTTTTTATTTTTCAGTGATCTCCATGGTATGAATGTATCACAATTTGTTTAACCATTCACCCATTGAAAGATATTTGAACTTTATCCAATTTGTGACTATAATGAATAAAAATACTGTGAATGTTCTTGTACAAGATTTTATGGGAGCATAAATTTTTCACTTATCTGAGGCAAATGCCCAGGAGTGCTATTACAGAGTCATATGCCAAGTGCATATTCAATTTTATAAGAAACTGCTAAGCACTTCTCCAGAGTGACTCTCCCATTTGACATAGTCACCAGTAATATGTGAATGATTCAATTTCTCTACCTCCTTACCAGTATATGCCATTATCACTACCTTTTAAAATTTTTTTAATCTACTCTATACTCAAACATTTAATTCACCACAAACCATAATATTCAACAAGTAAAAAGTAGGAAGACTCCAGTTCCACAGGAGTATAAACAAGAACTAAAAATGACAACCATATAACAAGATGTCTATTTCATCCTTACACACTTTTTGTATTTCATATTAACTGCCACATATTAGAGAAAATATATATTTATCTTTTGAGACTGGCTTATTTCACCAAGCATTAGTCATTCAGCTACATGTACAGTGATATCTTATTGTGGTTTCAATTTAAATTTCCTTAATGACTAATGATATTGAATAGCTTTCCAAGTGTTTTTTTTTGTCATTCTCTTCAGAGAAATGCCTGTGCATTTTTTTGCCCATTTTCTAATTGATTTTTTCCTGTTGATTTTTGAAAGTCTTACCTACTCTCAATTACATACAAATCATTTGTTGTTTTCTTATTTGCAAACATTTTCTCCTACGCTGTAGTCTGATTACCCTCTTCACATGATCTTCATAGAGCAAAGGTTTTCATTTTGATTAAGTTCAATTTGTACATTTTTCCTCTTCTGGATTATGCTTTTAATGCCAAGTCTAAGCATTGTTTGCGTATCCCTAGGCTCTGAAGATTTCTATGTTTTTTCTAAATTTTGTAGTTTTCTGCTTTATAGTTAATTCCATAATCTATTTTGAAGTAATTTTTGCATAATTTTACATTTTATTTATTTTTTCCTTAATTTTAATTATTTCTTTCCTCCTACTAATTTGGGATTTAGTTTGTGTTGTTTTTCTAGGTCCTTGAGATGCATTGACAGCTCATTTATTTGGTGATTTTTTAGTTTCTTTACGTAGGCACTAATTGCTATAAAATTCCCTCTTAACACTGCTTTTGCTGTATCCCATTGGTTTTGATATGAGGTGTTGTTATCTTCATTCGTTTCCAGAAATTTTCTTATTTCTCTTTTGATTTCTTTTATGACTCACTGTTCATTTAGGAGCATATTTGTTCAGTCTCCATGTATTTGCATATGTTCTCGAGATTTTTGAGTTGTTGGTTTTGAGCTTCAATCCATTGTGATCAGAAAAGGTGCAGGTAGGATTTTCATTTTTTAAAAAATTTACTGAGACTTGCTTTATGGCCTAGTATGTGGTATCTTAGAGAATGTTCTGTGCACTGCTGAGAAGAATGTGTATTCTTCCACTGTGGGATGAAAAGTTCTGTAGATATCAGTTAGGTCCATTTGGTCCATAGTGTCCATAGCTCTGCTGTTTTTTTGTTGATATTATGTCTGGTTGATCTATCCAGTGATGAAAGTGGGGTGTTAAAGTCCCCAATTTTATTGGAGTTTATGTCTCCCTTTAGATCCATTAACAGTTCTTTTAGGTAATCAAGCACCTTGTAGTTGGGTGCATATACATTTATTATTGTCATATCTTCCTGTATTGATCCCTTGATTATGTAGTGTCCTTCTTTGTCTCTTTTTAGCAGTTTTGTGTTAAAGTCTATTTTGTCTGATATTAGGATGGCTACACCAGCTCTTTTTCTTTTCTCCATTAGCTTGGAGTATCCTTTTCCATCCTTTCACTTTCAGTCTCTGTGGTTTTTTGGTTTTTTTTTTTTTTTTTTTTTTGGTAAGGTGTGTTTCTTGTAAGAAGCAAATAGATGGATCTTGTTTTTTTAATCCATTCGGCCAGTCTGTATCTTTTTACTGTAAAGTTGAGGCTATTTACATTCAGGGTAACTATTGATAATTAACTACTTGGCCCTGTCATTTTTCTGCAGATGTTCCTATCATTTGTTATGGATTTATTTTGTACTTTTACTGGGAGGTTTTCTGTCTTTGCACTCTTTCATGATGATGGCTTTCTTTCTGTGTTTATGTTTTCAGCATATCCTTGAGCATCTTTTGTAGGGCTGGACAAGTGGTGACAAAAATTTCGATTTCTGTTTATTATGGAACATCTATTTCACTGTCATTTATAAATGAGAGCTTTGCAGGGTACAGTATTCTGTGTTGAAAGTTTTTTCTCTTAAGATTTGGAATAGATCTCACCATTGTCTTCTAGCCAGTAGGGTTTCTGATGAGAAGTCCACTGTGAGTCTTACTGGAGATCCTTTGAAAGTAATCTGGCACTTCTCTTGTGCTCATTTTAGAATTTTTTCTTTATGCTTTACTGTGGAAGATTTGATTACTAAGTGTTGTGGTGAAGATCTTTTCTGGTCATATCTGTTAGAAGTTCTATGTGCTTCCTATAGTTGGACATTCCTTTTATCTCCAAGTTAGGGAAGTTTTCTGTAATTATTTTACTAAGTAGGCCTTCTAGTCCCTTCTCTCTCTCCACACCTTCAGGCACTCCTAAGACTAGTATGTATGTTTCAATAGTATCTTGAACAGTGTTTCTTAGTTTTCTAATTTCTTCCTCTTATTTTTGATCTAACTATAAAATCTCCAGAGATTTGTCTTCTACCTCGGATATTAGTAGCTAATAAAATTTATAAAAACATGCATCTTCAGGATATTTATATGCAATTTTTAAAAATAATTGGCCAAAATTTGTTATACACCATTAATTTAGAATACCAGAAACTTATTTTGTGGGCAAATTCCAAGATATACACACAAATTAGAGATATTTCAATTTAGTTGTACAGGCTTGTTTGTTCTACATAATAAGTTTAACTCAGAGATTCTTTTGTTCAGGAATTCTCTGTCAGATTACATGGCTATTCAATGGAATTACTCTACCTGTTATTTAAGAAAACAAAATTACAAAGCCTTTATTGTTAAGGAGACTTGGAATCTATTTAAACACTTTCATTCATGGATCAAAATCATTAGGTACACAAATTTCTCTTTTTTGTTTTCTCTTCCTTCATCTACATCACTTAACTCCTACTTCCATATACTGCCCTTTTCCAAACTACCCCATGTTTTATTTATCAAAAACAGTCCAAGAAGCTTATTGACACCATTCTTTGCATGGTATCATCTAAAAGTGATCTTCCTCCAGTCCATTCTTCTCATTAGTCTCATCCCTCTGTCTACTCCTGCCTGTCTACTGTTTGCTACTTATCACTCATAAGTTAAGAACTTTTCTTGTTGGTCTAGTCAGAGCTCTCTCTCTCTCTCTCTCTCTCTCTCTCTCTCTCTCTCAGCAACTCTCTTCTGAAGGAAGACATGGAAGACTCATTTCTTTTTTTCCCATCACCATTTATACATAAGCATATACAAATATTTTTCTTGTAATGGGACATTCAGCATCTTTCTTAATTGCTACTGAATGGTCAGGAAAAATCTACAGAGTTTCATATCATGGCATTGTTTGGAGCAACATAGAAACAGAACATTTGATTCAGAAATCCAGAGACAATAATGGTTCACTTGCTTCTCGTTTTGGTTTGGATTCTTTTCCTTGGCCCAAGAATATTCAGCAGAAACAAACTAGAATGCCATTTGAGTTAGATTAAACATAGAGGCATTCCTTTATGGTCTAAATTCCAGTGTTGTCATTTCATATTCAGACAAGCATTCATTGAAGATGTTTGGTGATTAAAGGGAATTAAGAAGATTACTCGATGATTGCTATTTTTTCTCATAAGCACATAGTACTTGGGTTAATAAAACCCAAATCTCACCTTGAAAATTCTCTTAAGAAAATTCCCAAAACAAAGATAAGAAATTCTCAATAAACTGCTTATAAGTACAATGAATGGGATTCCTGTATGATAAAAATTAGCGTAAGGTTTATGCTCTAAATGTTTTATATATGGTAGGTGTTTATAACTCCTAAAGACTATTTTAGAACTGATCTAAGAGTAACTCAAAAAATATGGTCAATAGGGTCGGTGCTGTGGCACAGTGGGTTAACACCCTGGCCTGAAGCACTGGCATCCCATATGAGCGCCGGTTTGAGACCCGGCTGCTCCACTTCCTGTCCAGCTCTCTGCTAATGGTCTGGGAAAGCAGTAGAAGATGGCCCAAGTCCTTGGGCTCCTGCACCCATGTGGGAGACCTGGAAGAAGCTCCTGGCTCCTGGCTTCAGATCAGCACAGCTCTGGCCATTGCGGCCATCTGGGGAGTGAACCATCGGATGGAAGACCTCTCTCTCTCTCTCTCTCTCTCTCTCGCTGCCTCTCCTCTCTCTGTGTAACTCTTTCAAATACATAAATAAATCTTTAAAAAAAATATGGTCAAGAAAACTCTGATTTAAGTCCCAGCTACTCTGCTTCTGATCTAGCTTCCTGCTAATGCACATCCTGATTGCTCAAGTACTTAGATCCCTCATCATGGAAGATCCAGATTTGTTGAATTTCAAAAAGACATTGCTCAGCATACTTAAAATGCAATGAAAAATTATCAAGGAGAAAAAAAATATAATACTCCTAGACCTACCGCCGTCTAACATAATAGCAGATTTGACATGAAAAGCTACATTTTTCTTAAATAGCAAGAAGGATGATGTGTCAAGCAAGCCATGGCATTCAGAATAGACAACATAGTGTCTAAAACTTAACATAACTCTTTGTTTAAAACATTTTGCTCCTTGCCACAAAAAGTAGTTTTTGAACAGGCCATTACATTAAAGGCACTGCTTTGTATATTGCTTAATGTATGAAAGGATATATTTGCCCAGTGTCCTACTTAAAGGATGGCTAGTATATTTAAAAGACACTGTATTATTCCAGTGTCCTACTTATAAGACAATCTTTATTTTCATTCTTTTTAAAAGATTTATCTACTTACTTGAAAGTGAGAGTTACAGACAAAGAGGGAGAGAAGACATATACATACACATACACATACACACACACACACACAGAGAGAGAGAGAGAGAGAGAGAGAGAGAGAGGAAGATTCCATAAGCTGGTTCACTTTCCAAATGGCCATAGTGGCCAGGGATAGGCCAGGCAGAAGCCAGAAGCCAGGAGCTTTATTTGGGTTTTCCACATGGGTAGCAGGGGCCCAAGTACTTTGGCCATTCTCTGCTGCTTTTCCTAGGCCACTAGCAGGAAACTGGATTGGAAGTAGAGCACCAGGGACATGAAATGGCACTTATGTGGGATGCTGTGCCACGCTCAACTCACTATGATACAATGTCAGCACCTGTATTTTCATTCTTAATGATAATAAAAGAAATATAAGATCTAGATTATTATTTCCAATCTATTTTAATGTATGTATGTCAGTTTCATTGAAGTATTCACAGACGTGTAAACTTGGGACTTAATAGGTTAAAAAACCTGGGGGCTTGTGCTGTGACACTGTGGGTTAAATAATTTGATTCATAGCTGTTCCACTTCAAATCCAGCTCCCTGCTAATGCACCTGGAAAAGCAGCAGAAATGGCCCAAGAACTTGGGTCCCTGCCACTTACGCGGGAGACCCGGATGAAGCTTCTGGTTCCTGGCTTTGGCCTGGCGCAGTCTGGGTCATTGTGGCTGTTTGGAGTGAACCAGAGCTAGAAAATCTCTTTCTCTATCTCTCCCTCTCTGCAATCCTGCTTTTCAAAAAAATAAATAAATCCTTAGAAGAAAAAAAAACCTGAAGGTTTGCCTAGATTTCCAGTATGATGTAAGCTAAAGTTACAAAAATTCACTACACATTCTTTGACAATGTTCATCCTATGAAGAATTTTCTCCTCTTGTTTATGCATTGGCCAGTTATATTGACTCAAAGGATACAACTTGAAACCTTAGACAGCTTCAGAAGTGAGCATACCCCATCGTCCATGCAAGATGAGTAGCATCAATAGAATTTTTTTCAAATATTTATTTATTTTATTTGAAATGCAGAATTACAGAGAGAGAGGGAGACACATAGAAATTTTCCACTTGCTGGTTCACTCCCCAAATAGCTACAATAGCCTAAGCAGGGCCAGACTGAAGCCAGGAGCCTGGAGCTTCCTCTGGGTCTCCTATGTGAATGCAGGGACCCATGCCCTTAGGCCATTTTACACTGCTTTCTCAGGTGCACCAGCAGAAAGCTGGATCGAAAGTGGAGCAGCCGGGACTTGAACCGACACCCATTTGGGATGCTGACACTATAGGTAGCAGCTCAATCCACCACTCCACAGCACCAGCCCCATCAATAGAATTTTATATGAAGTCATTCATTTATTCAAGAAATATTTCCCACATTTTCAACACATTGTGCTACATGTTGTGACACTAATACCAAAAGTCCTTGTCCTAATGGAGGCACAGCCCACTGAAAAATTACAGTCAAAGTTATGCAAAGTTGTGGTAAGTGTGATGCTGGCTGAACAGAATACTATAAGCACACACAGAAACTGTGGTGCCATCAGGATCTATGGATGATGCAAGTAACAGAAATTCACAAAGGCTCAAGAAATTGGTCATTTAGTGTATGGATGAAACCCACCAAAGATATCAGTAAACCCAAAGGGTAAGAAGTGGAACTTTCAAAAGGAAAGGCAGCTGAGTTGCTATTGTTGTTGTTGTTCTTTATCTTCTTGATGCCACATGATCTTCAACTTTGCTTCTTTCTTGGCATTTCTTCCACTCCCGGTAGCCTAGTTTTTATGAAGATTGTTAAGGTAATTATTATTAATTCTTTATGAAAGTGGTAGAATATGGATGCTCCACATTGGCACCCCAACTGAGTTTACCTTTCTTCTATTTTACTTTTTCTTTTTTTTTAAAAAAGATTTATTTATTTATTTGAAAGTCAGAGTTACAGAGAAAGAGGGAGAGACAGAGATGGAGAGATGTCTTCCATCTGCTAGTTCACTCCCCGGATGGCCACAATGACCAGGGCTGGGCTAGGCTGAAGTCTGAAGCTTCCTCTGGGTGTCCCACCTAGGTGGAAGGGTCCAAACACTTGCGCCATCTTCCACTGCTTTTCCCAGACCATTAGCAGGGACCTGGATAGGAAGTGGAGCAGCCAGGACATGAACTGTTGCCCATGTGTGATGCTGGCATCGCAAGAGTTAGCTTTGCATGCTATGCCATGCCAATTCCATCTCTTGTAATTTTCAATACCACCTAATATGGATTATTATCTTAGGTCCCAAACCAAATTCTCAAGAGAGAATTGAACTGGTCTAATTTGATTGATATACCCATGTGGGATAAGAAGTCATTTCCAATTAGATCTACTTCTAGGACTGATGTAATTCTGATTGGGAGATCCAGGCAGAGTGCCTCATCAGAAATGGCTCATAACTGAGACTGAGCAGAGATGACACCAAAAACCTGGAGGGTGCATACTACATTTGGATGCTGAAAAAGTTCAAGATTGTTAGAACATGGAGACAATGGGAGTGTTGGGTCTATAAAATGCTGGGGCTGAAGAGAAAAGAAAAAGTCAGATTAGTAAGGATCTTGAAAGCACACCAAGGGGCTGAGTTTTGGTGATTTGGTCCTCCTTGGTGTAAACCCCAGCATTAATAATGTTGCTCATATCCTATTACCATTCATGACTGTATTGACTCGGGTCACATTCTGCATATGACTAGATGAAAGTAGTTTGTTTTGGTTGATGACATATGACTTTCTCCCCTGCATCCTTATTATAACTGTCTTTCTAGGCCTTCTCTGAATCTTGCTTGACATGCAGGTATGTAGAATAGTCATTTTTCATATAGATGGAAACATATTTAATTTATATAACTTTTCTAGTGATGCCCAACATGTCCTTGACCTCTTTGCTGTGCGTGCACACACACACACATGCACAAACACAAAGCACCTCGACTGAGTCACCTTCTTTTATTCCTGGAAGAGGAAGAGAAAATAAACAGAATGCAAAAAAAACCAAGGAATTGGAATAACATGTATATTCAGTTTTCTTTTCTTTGAGATTTCTCCTAAAGTCTAACTAGGAAGGTCACAATGTGACATTTTAAGAGACACTGACAAAAGAGGTGCCGGTCTAGTGATTTGAACTGGTTTGTATAATGCATTTAGTACAGGAACTCCTTTAATTTGAAATATCTCATAATAATGATCCCTGTTTTCACCCCATTTGTTAACCTATGTAGGTTTTCCCAAGTTGTTCCTTGGAACCCATCAATTGTGGTTCCAGATTTGTAAATATATAATTGATTTTCTCCCCTTCTTTATAATTTCCTTTTTAGTGTTTCTTGTTGCACCAAATCGTATCTACCATCTAATAAGCTTTGTTTAGAACTAGCTTCCTTTAATCCTTTCTTACTAGTTCTGATCATTTCTGTTGGGGACTGCTGAAAGTTACTTCATGGGTCAGAACAAAGAGACCCACCAGATCTCTGAGAAGTCAGTTGGCGAAGAATAAACAAGTTGTGTGAATTTAGGTGGCATCTCTCTTCTTCAATTCCAAATGCCATTGATGTCTTTCCTTTCCGGTGGCTGGGCCAAAGGCAAAGTCAGGTACAAGGATGACGTTTCCATCTTGAGACAAGTGAGCATACACTAAATGGGAAGAATTCTCTGAAGCATAGCATTCAGAGTGACACAAAGGCTGACATCTCATTGACAATGGAACACGCCCTCTGTGGCACTGGTTTCCGGGAGTGTGGCTGAATGCTGATGCACATGTGGGAGATAAGTAGGTAATTGCTATGTGATTTCTGTCTCCATTCTTAGGATGTGAAAAATAAGAGTTAAATAGTTGTTGAGAAAAGCACCATTCTCTCTTGGAAGATCCCAGGAGGTTACCCTCTTCAATAATTCAAATTTATTTATTCCAGTTTAGGAAATAATTTGTCCTCACTGAAATTTTAACTTGTCAACTTTAGGAATCTGAATTCCAGAGTAAAGAAGCAGAGGCACTTTTTAGCTGCATGACTAAATTTTGAGGCTCTACAATACTGCAACTTTCCCTTAGCAAATATTCTGGTTCTGGCTCAAATCTATCATTGAGCTGACTTTTACCCAAACTGACACTTCATGAATAATTCACACTTATGGAAGTACAAAGTCCATGAAAAAATTATTATTTTTGCTACTGACTTGAATAGCTGAGATACTTGTCATCTCTCCACATTAATTTTTGATGGCTTGCTCCTTGGATAACAGAAAATAAAGCCAAAGAGTGCCGAAAGGACAATAAAACTCTTCCTTTTGTACTTGGAGATATGCAGCAACAGTTTCCTCTGACGCATAAATCAGCATCCGAGAGAGAAAGAACCATGGCAACAAAGGGAGGCAGAACCCCAAAAAGGTGAGACTGTAACCCAGACGCAATGGACACTTTCACATAAACAAGATAAGTACCAAACAGATAAATGTGCGGTAAATTAAGTTATACTTGATATTTTAAAAGTCAAAAGATTTAGAGCTTAAATCTTGGTGACATTTCTCAGAATTTAGGATCAAAAATTCATTCAGATCACCTGAAAAAGTTGCATTTTTCAAAAGAAGCTCAATCATTCTTAGGGGAGGGGAAAGAATAGCTTTCACAGGCTTCTCTGTTTTCACACAATTCATATAACTCAGTCTTCTGGACCACTGTGAAGCGTAGCCAATGGAAAATTTTTATTTTTATTGTTTTCCTTTCTTGTTAATATAAATTTATATTTATTTATTTGAAAGGCAGGAGACAGACAACAAGAGAACTCCCATCCCATCTGCTGGTTCACTCCCCAAATGCCCATAACCACTGGACTTGGGCCCAGGCTTAAGATGAGACAGAAACTCAACCCAGGTATCCCATGTGAGTGACAGGTCCCACATATTTGTGCCACCATCACTTTCTCCCAGGGTGCACATTAGCCAGCAGCTGGAATCAGGAGCCAGACCTGGGAATCAGACTTGAGTACCCCAATGTGGGATGTGGGGTTCTTAACAACAAGACAATATATCAACTCTCCTTTTTCTCCTTTCATAGGCCTTAATTACTACCTCAAAAGTCTGCTTTGTATTTTTCACAGCAACTTAACCCCAAATCTCATATATAATCCAGCAATCTTCAGATTAATTATGAATGACTCAGCACATAAAAACCATCAGCACCTTCTTCATATACACACCCACATGTGTTTTCATTTTCTTGATTCATAGGATATGATCTGTCTGCTCTTATGTTTTGACTCTTTGAAAAACATGAACAAAAAAATCAATGATAATATGTTTTTTAGTTTCCTAGTTTTATCAGACCAATCCTAAAAGAGATCATTTAACCATTACTAGCACTTTGTTGAAATACACAAAATATATATATTTCAAATTTTTATATTTTTAAGATTTACTTGTTTATTTGAAAGACAGAGTGACAGAGGGGGCAAGAGAGAAAGAGATTGTCTAACTACTGGTTCACTCACCAAATGACTGAATGGCCGGGGATGGTCCAGGCTGAAGCCAGGAGCCTGGATCTCCACTTGGGTCTCCCACATGGGTGGCAGGAGACCAGGTACTTGGGTCATCTTCCACTGCCTTCCTCAGTGCATCAGTAGGGAGCTGGACTGGAAACAGAGCAGCCAGGCCTTGACTGGCACTCCAACATGGGATGCCAGTGTTGCAGGAGGCAGCTTAGCTTGCGGAACCATGACAACCCCCACATATACATTTTTTAACACTGCAGTAAGTTGTATGTCTCATCATGGAGTGATATGTTTTCATCTTCACTTGAATTTTAAATTTTTCAAGCACTACACCAAAGGTATTTCCTTAGGAGTGGAAGAGAAAGGGGCCACAGAATGAAGCGGTCACAACAATACACAGAGCTCACACAAAAGACACAATCTGGAGATGGTCCTGAATGGTTGGTTCTGAGTTGGTTCCGTCCTCATAGGTCAGAGAGGGAAGCTGAAGAACACCTGCCTCTCCAGCAGAGCATTCTCAGATGTGTTAATTTGGTGCTTGAACAAATTAACCTTATTTGTACTGATCAAGCACAGGTGCTGTGATAAGCCAAGTGTGCAGATGCCTCCCTGCTCCAGTGACACTCTGGCTCTCCCTGTTTTCCCTTTCTAGAAGTCATGAGGCCAAACCTGCTTATGCTTCAAATTTGCATTAGTCTCTGGAGATGAAGAGGAAATAAGTACCAGTGTCCTCATTGTCAAGAGGGAAACTGGAATGGTGGAAATGGGATTTATTACCTAGATCTCTGTTTGCTGAAGCAAAAGATAAAACAGGAAAAAGGGTCATTTTCCAGATAATTGGGGCAAACCCACTGGTGTATTGAATAATATGCACATGTTTCAATACTCTGTTGCAAACCTATTTTAGTTTTAGGGGCCCCAAGGATTAGAAAATTAAGTACCCTAATTTTGTACCTCTACATTGCACTCGCCAGCAATTCTTAAGCTCTCGTAGGAGTGAATTCTAGTATGCAGTGATGTCTGAATTAGGATAGAAATCTAGTCGGTGGTGATTCAGAATGTACACTTCGCTATTTCCAAAATCTCGGAGGAAAGCGCAGCGAGAGCGAGTCTTGCTGGAGACCACAAGTCTTCTTTGGGAGTTTGCATTTCTAGGTTGCTTTTCCTTCCTAGTACTGACAAGAAAGATGATAACAAACTTAAAAAAAAAAAAAAACAACTTTAATTTGCTTATTTGAGAGGCAGAGAGACACAGAGAGATCCAGTCTGCCAGCTCACTCCCCATATGCCCTGGAAGCAGAAGCAGCCTGGGAGGAAGCTGAACCCCATGGCATCACTACACAGGTGTTATCTGTCAGCCCGAAGCAGTACACTCCCACATGGTTAATGAGAATTGTGGGAACATGCATGGAGTTTGTCCTCTAACTAAATTAGGACAAATATGGAATCAGTCATAGATCAAAATGCAAGGACTAAAACGAATAAAAACATAAGAGCAAATCTTTATAACTTTGTGTTAGGTAATGGTTTCTTCATTGTGGAACAGTAGTAAAAAATATATTGATAAAATATATTGATAAAGTCTACATATATACATATGTATATGTAGACTACATATATAGTATATCTACATATATACATATGTATATGTAGTCTACATATACATATGTAGACTTTATCAAAATTAAAATATTTTGTGCTTCAAAGCAAATCCTCAACAAAGTGAAATGATAATCCACAGAATGGAAGAAAATATTTTCAAATTATATATATAAAAGGGATGTGCATCTCAACTACACGAAGAACTCAAACTCACCGATAAAAGCAAAAATAACCAGACTAATGAATAGGGGAAGGATTTGAGTAGACATTTCTATGGAAAAGACATACAAATGATAAATAAACTCACGAAAAGATTCTGAGTATCATAGTTATTGTGGAAATGCAATAAGATACAACCCCCCCCCCCACAATAAAACACTACTTCAAATTGCTTAGGATGGCTAGAATTAAAAACACAGACAAGAACAATTGTTGGCAAGGATGTGCAAAAATTGGAACCCTCACTCACTTTTGGTAGGAGAGAGAATGGTACAGCTGCCTTGGAAAAAAGTTATGCAGCTCTACAAAATGAGATACACAGAGTTTCCATATGACCCAGAAATTCTGCTGTTTAGTAAACACTCAAGGGAATTTAAAACACACATGCACACAATGCCTTGTCCCTGAATGTTCATAGCACCATTATTCCTAATAACTGGAAAGTGGAAACATCAAAATACCCATCAATTGGTGAATGAATTAAACAAAACAATGGAATTTTATTTGTGGATTAACAGTTGTACAAAAGAATTTTTGTTCTCTCTTTTTTATTATTTTAAGCTGATATGTAACAAATTATATATGTGTGTGTGTGTATATATATATATATATATAGATAGATGCTATTAGTTAGCCATAAAAATTAATGTAATACACACTAGACCACAGAAAAATCTTGAAAACATACTAAGTGAAAGAAGTCAATGCAGCAGGTCATGCATTGTATGATTCCACTTATAGTAAATGTCCAGAATAAACAAATTCATAGGCTCAGAAAACAAATTAGTGATTCCCAGGAGCTGGATTCAGAAATGTTTTGGTGTGACTACTAAAGTGTTTGGGATTTTTTGGCTGATGAAAAACATTCTAAAATTGGTCATGGCTGATACACAATTCTGTTACTATACTAAAAGCCACTAAGTGGTACATTTTAAAATGATGAGTTTTTTTTTTTATAACGCTTTTATTTAAAGAATATAAATTTCCAAAATACAGCTTATAGATTACAATGGCTTCCCCCCATAACTTCCCCCCCACCCGCAACCCTCCCCTTTCCCACTCCCTCTCCCCTTGCTTCACATCAAGATTCATTTTCAGTTCTCTTTATATACAGAGGATCAGTTTACTATATATTAAGTAAAGATTTCAACAGTTTGCCCTCACATAGCAACACAAAGTGAAAAATACTGTTGGAGTACTAGTTATAGTATTAATTCACAATGTATAGCACATTAAGGACAGAGATCCTACATGATATAATTTTTTAAAAAAAATTGATTAATTTTCTAGGCAATTTCCAATTTAACACCAAGATTTTTTTTTTCATTTTTAATTATCTATATACAGAAGATAGATTCAGTATGTACTAAGTAAAGATTTCATCAGTTTGCACCCACACAGAAACACAAAGTGTAAAATACTGTTTCAGTGCTAGTTATAGCATTACTTCACATTGGACAACACATTAAGGACAGATCCCACATGAGAAGTAAGTACACAGTGACTCCTGAAGTTGATTTAACAATTTGACACTCTTGTTTATGGCATCAGTAATCTCCCTAGGCTCTAGTCATGAGTTGCCAAGGCTATAGAAGCCTTTAGGGTTCACTGACTTCAATCTTATTCCGACAGGGTCATAGTCAAAGTGGAGGTTCTCTCCTCCCTTCAGAGAAAGGTACCTCCTTCTTTGATGGCCCCATTCGTTCCACTGGGATCTCACTCACAGAGATCTTTCATTTAGGTCTTCTTTTTTTTCCAGAGTGTCTTGGCTTTCCATGCCTAGAATATTCTCATGGGCTCTTGAGCCAGATCTGAATGCTTTAAGGGCTGATTCTGAGGCCAGAGTGCTATTTAGGACATCTGCCATTCTATGAGTCTGCTGTGTATCTCGCTTCCCATGTTGGATCATTCTCTCCCTTTTTGATTCTATCAGTTAGTAGTAGCAGACACTAGTCTTGTTTGTGTGATCCCTTTGACTCTTAGACCTATCAGTGTGATCAATTGTGAACTGAAATTGATCACTTGGACTAGTGAGATGGCCTTGGTACATGCCACCTTGATAGGATTGTATTGGAATTCCCTGGCACAATTCTAACTCCATCATTTGGGGCAGTAACTTGATCAGCTCTTGTGCTGACTGTTGTTGTACAATGTAATACTTTATCCATTTTAGTAATTTTTTTATTCTAGTACTATTGGTTGAACTCTGTAATTAACAAACAATTATTCTTAGGTGTTTAAATTTTAACTGAAAAGTGATCCCTGTGAAATATAAGAGTGGGAATAAGAGAGGGAGGAGATGTACAATTTGGGACATGCTCAATCAGAACTGCCCCAAATGATGAGTTTTTTAATATGTGAATTATAGTAGAGCATTATTTTATAAGATTGTGTATAAGAAAACCAGTTTGAGTGCCTGGGAAGTGAAATAACAAGAGTGCAAAACAAATTAAGTACCTTTCAGATTACAAAATCTTTACTGTGATTGTTTTTAAAGAATGCTCACTTTTCATGGTCTGTGTTCTTCCATCGCTGTTGTCTACTGAATTCAAATATAAGAAGAAGGGTCTCTCTTCCAAATGCCGGAGAAATTGCACTGTGCATCCTGAAGATGTGGGGGAAAAAAAGTCTACAGCGTATTCTATTCCATGCACATGGATATTGAGAATTTTGGTCAACTCCAGGTAGCACACTCAACTAGGGAGCAAATAAATCTAGTTTCTTTTATGATTTAACTCTTTCTCTTTGTAACAGAAATAACAATAATTCAAAAAGCAAAGATTTTGAATTAGCTGCATAAAGAGTCATGACTATTTTAATTAAAAACACAGAATTGCATAAATAATACCAAGTGTTGGTGAGGATTTGGAGAAAATTGAATTCTCACATCTTGCCGGTCGGAGCAGAGAGTGGTTCAGTCACTTTGGAAAAACAGCTTAATACTTTGTTAACAACTTATTTATACATTTACCATTTGACTCACCACTCCTAGCCCTAAGATGTTACCCCAAGAGAAATGAAAACCTATATCCATACAATAACTTGCATGAGAATGCTTTTTAATACCTTGTTTTTTTGTAAATATACCAAGCTGGAAACAACCCCAATGTCCCTCCATTTAGGAAAGGATGAACAAATTGTGGTAACTTTCTAGCATGGGGTACTACTTACTGGTAAAAAGGAACTGTTGATTCTTGACTAGTTCAGCGAATGAAGCCAGATTCAAAGACCTACATATGTTGAGATGCCATTTATACGTCATTCCTTCAAAGACTACTGGCATGAAGGACACCGCAGCAGTTGCTAGAGCAGGGGTTGGGGAGAGGACTGACTACAAAGTAAAAGGGATGCTGTTGGGGTGAGAGTGCACTCCACATCTCGCTGCTGGTGGTGCAGTGCTGTGGTTCTATATGTTTCTCAAAATTCTCTAATAAAAGGGGGGGATTGCTCTTTAATGTAAATAAATTATACCTGAATATAAAAATTATACAAAAAGAAAAAATACATTAAGCTTACTTTGAGAGATAACATTACTTGGATTACATGTCTGGCACAATAATTGAATTAAAAGTGGTATAGTCAAGCAAAATACCATTAATTAAAGTAAAATCTGTGAGATTTATGAAAAAAATCATTTAATTCCATCTCCTATACAAATAAACATATATGGTAATTCTAAGTATATCTTTTGCAGTTGCCTTAGATAAATAATGTTTTAATAATTTTTAAAATTATTTATTTGAAAGGCACTGGGAGAGACTGAGGGACAGAACAGAGACAGAGAGAGAAAGTGAGCATCCACTGGTTCAAACCTCAGATGCCCACAAGGGACAGAGATGGGCAAGAGCGAGGAGCTAAGAACTCACTCCAGTCTCCCTGCTAAGTAGCAGGAACCCAATTACTTGAGCCGTCACTGCTGTCTCTGTCGGTGTGTCTTAGCAGAAGCAGGAGTCAGGAGCAGACACTTTGAATCACACCGAGGCACTCCAACATGGGCTGCAGGCATCTTGACCACTAGGCTGAGAGTCTGACCCGAAGAATGGCAACAGGCTGTGATTGGTTAGGGCATAAACCGCCCCTTGACAGGATTAGCTGTCTTGGCTATATAAGCTGTTGTACCAACTGAAATAAACGAGTCTGTGGGCTGCTCCCCTCTGGCCTGCTTTCACCCGACTCCAGGGGTCTGTGTGGTGACTCCGTGCCTCTTGCCCCCACCACGCTCCTCCTCTCAGAAGGAATCCTCTCGAGAAGAAATCAACTTCAACAACAACTGTTGAGAATACATTATCACAAAGACATTTTAGTTGATTCTTGTCTCTGTTACAAAATTTCACAAGCTATGCCAAGTATGTTACCTTTTTAGCTATGTTCCAGGAGGAAAACAAAAATAAAAGAATGAGAAATTTTTAGTCCTGGACTATCATTGGTAAAACTTCAAAAATTTGTGCAGCAGATGGTGTATGGTATTTATGAACCCAGTTGTTGCTGCCTGCAGAGTGACACACGAACTGCCCGTTTGTTATCGACGGGGAGGAAATGGCATTATTTTGTTTCAAACGTTGACATGTTGCAGAAAGACTATAAATCTCACTCAGCCTTGAGTCTGCGTCCTTCTAGTTCTATGAACAACAGGCCAAGTTCCCTTTGTTCAAGCGATTACCACATCTCACTGATTCTTTTGCTACAGCTTTTTATTCCAAAATTAAAAACAATGAGTTTGCAGGAATGTGTTTTAACCTGTAGTTTTCTAGGTATAAAAGTGTCCACACAATATATGGACATACTCATTTAATTTGTTTACATGGCCTATTCAAATCTGAGTAAATCAGACTGTGCTTGTTTTCCCTTCCCTGAATCAGAAAATGAAATTCGTTGAAATACAGGGAAACTGAAGAGGCTTTCAGGTTTGGGATGACAGTTGGTGGCAAAGCAGATGGCATAAGCATAGAGAAAGGATTTTAGCAACTCTTGGTCATTACAGTTTGTAGGCTAAATATTGAATGTGTGATGAGGATGTGATTCGGTTTTAAGTATAGTTTGTGACTATTGAAGGTCACCCAGTGGCTTAGGAGCTATTTTAGAATAACATTATGACAAGTACATAAGAGAGTACTTCAAAAGGTTCATAAAAATGGAATTAAAAGAGGTTTATTCTAGTGCAAATTTGAAGTGTATGCATAGTTGTAACATACAATTTCCATAAAATTTAAGATTGATTTATTTATTTGCAAGTCAGAATTACAGAGAGAAACAGCCAGCGCCTGGCCAGACCAAAGCTAGAAGCCAGGAGCGCCATTCAGGTCTCTTACAGGGGTGGCGGGGGCCCAAATACCTGGACATGATTTGGCACCCAGATGAGATGGCAGCATCCCAGGCACTTACTTTGCTGTAATGCCTCTTTGCCATAATGCCTTCCCCCTTTCCCCAAACTCCTTGAAGTCCCTTTGCATGTACAAATTTCCAAAAAATTTTGCATCAAAGTAAACATATCTTTTAATTCCCTTGTCCCATAAACTTTTTAAAGTGTCCACAAAGATGCATTTTTTTCTACTTTCACATTATTTTTGAGAGTTGAGATCCTTTCTAGATTTAAATTGATGAGTGGGTTATGAGCCTGACAAGGTAGAGAGACAGGGAACGCTCAGATCTCAATTTTAATCTTTTGCTAAAAAAAAAAAAAGTTCAAATGAGGAACGAAGATAACATATTATTAGTGTTCAAGACTCAAAATGAATCTGAGGTCTTTGAGCACAGGGTTTTCCCTAAGCACCTAGGGTTTTATTTAAGAAGACAAGTTGAGTACATTGATCTGAAAATGGTGATTCCTCTCCTGCCAGCGCTTACCCTACTGTGTGAAGATGAGTTACAGTGGAGAAGTTCTTGGAGCCAGCTGTGTGAAAAGTTGCTTTATAGAAAAACTGTTGTCATTCTCTGCCAATAGCAAAGATGCCTTGATATTTCATGATTAATAAAAGAATCAGGGCAGCGTGGGGCAGGCATTCGGCCTGGTGAATAAGTGACAGGTTGGAACACTACCTCCCACCTCTGAGGACCTGAGTCAGAGCGCCAGCTTTGCTCCCTGTTCCAGCTTCCTGCTATTGTAGACCCTGGAGGCAGCAGTGACGGCTGGAGTAATTGGCTTCCTGTCACCCACATGAGAGACCAGCATTAAGTTCCTGGCTCCTGGCTTCTGCCTGGCCCAGCTCCAGAGATTGTAAGCCAAATATTATACGTATGATGATTATAGTGTGAGTAGAGTCTTCTATATATTGACATTAGAGAGGGATGTAATTTTCTCAGTATCATAAGACAGATTCAGTCCTATTGAGGACAAGGTGGATGGATACCAGACTAATGGGAAAACCTAGAGAGCTGAGTTCAAAAGGGGCCCTACTTGTGAACGCGAGGTACACACATTGGGGTAACAAGCCTCCCTGGAAGGCAGAATTAATGTTCAAGACAAAATAATACCCAAAGAGTAAATATCTCAGAAAGGTATCATTACTAGTAATTTCAATCCAGTATGCAAAACATAAAAACTGTGAACAATAAAATAGTTGTGTGTCACTTAACTACGGGGACATGCTCTGAGAAATGCATCTTTCAGCAATTTCATCGTTGTGAAAACATCATTGTGACCACTTGTAGAAACTTATATGGTGTAGATGATTCACTAGATGCAGCCTCTTGATACGACCAAGAAACAGTAAACATGAGATGGATAAGCTTCTGCCAGTATAACATGGAACACTGGACTTTTTATTGATGAGTAGGAGGAGTACCCTCTAAAATAATGATTAAAAAGTATAGTCTAGGGGCCGGTGCCGTGGCTCACTTGGTTAATCCTCTGCCTGTGGTGCCAGCATCCTATATGGGTGCTGGGTTCTAGTCCCGGTTGCTCCTCTTCCAGTTCAGTTCTCTGCTATGGCCTGGGAGGGCAGTGGAGGATGGCTCAAGTCCTCGGGCCCTTGCACCTGCATGGGAGAATAGGAAGAAGCACCTGGCTCCTGGCTTTGGATCAACACATTGCTGGCCATAGCAGCCATTTGGGGAGTGAACCAATGGAAGGAAGACCTTTCTCTCTGTCTCTCTCTCTCATTGTCTATAATTCTGCCTGTCAAATAAAAAAAAAAAGTATAGTCTAGTAAATACATAAACCATTGACCTAATAGCTTATTGCCATTAACAAGTATTATGTACAATTATGTTTACAATGAATTGTGCTATGCTTTTATACAGCTGACAGTCTAATAGATTTGTTCACACCGACACCACCATAAACCATGATTAACATTTTGTGCCACAGGGCAGGTAAAGCTGCCGCCTGCAGTGTCGGCATCCCATATGGGCACCAATTCGAGTCCTGGCTGCTCTACTTGCAATCCAGCTCTCTGCTATGGCCTGGGAAAGCAATAGAAGATGGCCCAAGTCCTTGGGCCCCTGCACCCGTGTGGGAGACCTGGAAGAAACTCCTGGCTCCTGGGCACAGCTCTGGCCATTGTGGCCAAATGGGGAGTGAACCAGCAGATGGAAGACCTCTCTTTCTCTCTGCCTCTCCTTCTCTCTCTGTGTAACTCTGACTTCAAATAAATAAATAAATCTTTAAAAAAAACATTTTGTGCCACAACATTATAATGGCTAAGACATCACATGGCGATATGAATATTTCAGCTGCATTGTTGTCTTCAAGGACTACCTTTGACCGTAAGGGCCATCACTGACCAAAAAGGTAAGAGTCTTGCCAGTGACCAAGGAAATAGCAAATTTAATCCATTCCTTAGAAATGTTTGAGAAAATGATGAGGGCTATCACAGCCCCAGCTGAGCAGGCTGTGGTGTTGCTCAAGCCTTAGGGAGTGACAGCAGTAGATAGCATAAGATTTGCATGCTGTGATAGGGGGCAAGTTGGAGCCCACCACCCAATACTGGGTCAGCATTGTGACGAGGAAGAGCAAGTAGGGAGATCTCAAACCCCACACCTGTATCTGCGTGGGTGATGTTCTGGATGCACCTAATCCCAGTGGATTAATCTACTGGTTAATTTGGCTCTTCACTTCATTAACATGACTTACGGTGACAATCTGCATGACTTATTCCCATAGACCACACGGATACTAGCCGTGTATCCAGAGTTTACATTGGCATTTCAATTGCATCTCTAGCTTGTTCCCAGAATAGGAACACTGGAACAATTTATGTAGGTGTTGTTTGTGTGACAGAGGGATATGCAACTGGAAATTGGGCCACTTGACACTTGTAGAGAGTTATGAAGATGTCTTTCTTAAGAAATCACATGGTTACAAAGGCACCTTTGGATGTGAGTTCTTAGAGGCCAAGATTAAGGTTACCCAGGAATCAATCAATAGGCTTTCATCTGAGCTTGCACACCATGTACCAGGTCAGTTTCCTGCTGTTCCTGAGCACTCTACTCTTGCCAACTACTAACTGCTGTGAGAGGAATCACCCTTTCTGTGGAAGACAGACATTCCCCCACACTTCAAGGACATGGAAGGTCAGAGAATTTGATTAAGTCAGCCATGAGCTGTGGCTCTCACTGCCTCATACACAAGCATATTTTTATGCACCAAAACTGCATACTTACTTCTGGAAAACTCAACTAGCACGATTATCAATATTAACACAAACTATTATTTTAGTAAGCATAGCCATTGCAGGCTTGATCCTGGCTATTTTACAATGATTATTTCTCATCTTTGTACCAACTCCATGAGGTAGTAGGTAGAGTTATTAATTATTTTTTGTAAATAAATATACTAAGAGTCATGAAGATTAAACATATCACCCCTGCAACATAGAATCAGAAAGGGGCTCAGACTTTGTCCAGTTTGACCTCTGTTTGATGCCTCCCAATGTTCTTCCTATCACCACCACCCTATGTGTATATAGTTTTGCCTCCAGGCTGAAGGTACTGTTGAGAGAATTCTTGTTGTATAACAGGTTGTCCTTGAATGAATTTGTGGCCATCCTTAATTTTCTGAGACATCTAGCAAAACAAACCAAGGTTAAAACAGGTTAAACCGAAAAAGCTCAGTGGAAACAGCACATAACCCTCCTCTGTTTTTCAGATAGCAGATATGTGTCTACTAAGTCTATGTACGAATATAAGTACGGACTTCAAAATTTCATGGAAAATGATGTTCATTTTGATGCTAAACCCGAAATTCATGCATAGTTTTTCACAGTCTGGGAAATGAAGTTAAAAGATAAGGTTATTTTGGTTTAAAAAATTAAAATACATGCATAGTTTTTTCAAGATACACATTTTTCATGAACTATTTGGAGAGTCCCTGTATATTCAAGCACTTCACAGATAAGCATACGCCAGCAAAAATTAGAAAACTTCAAAATTACTGAACAAGAAAAACGTGAGGACCTAACCAAATTCTTTGGCCCTCTGAAAACAATGCAAATACAATTTTTCACAGTAATAGGCACACAAGTGGAGCTCGGAGACCAGAAGTCTGCTGTACCTTGTCCCTGCCACACTGGGAGGCAGGTGGAATCTGCTGGTGTGGAAAGGTAGTCACGGTGTCTCGAGCAACTTACTTTGAGAAAGATTCTAAATAAACAGCAATGCTTCACAGAAAAATGCAGGTTTTCACTTTTCAAAACTGCCTGTCTCAGGCCCAGGAAAGTGCTTAAGGCTTCCTTTTTGTTCTGTTTTTAGTGAAAAGTGTTGAACGCCAGGACAAAGCCGTCTTAATTGAGATAATTTTAGAAAATAGCCTGAGTGATGAGCACTCTTGAAAATGTGAAGAAGATGCTTGGAAAATCTGCAGGAAAAAAGAAGAAAAAAGAAATGTGATTTTGAGGGTGTATTTTTTTTTCTCTTTAAAAATCTCTGTTGTGTGGCTGAGGCAGCTTTATGGTTTCTCTATGAGAAGGAAGGGGAAAATCTGAATTACTGTTTTCTCGGTAAAAGCTAGAGCTTCGTGCGGGTGATATCTGTTATCACTCATGGAGCTGGGGCAGAACGAATATTCCATTACACGCAGGCAGCTGCAAGGGATTTAGTAGCTTCTGGTGTCAGAGGTGAAGGGCTTCAATTTGAGACAGGCTTTTTGCTGCAAGGAGTGCTACAAGGAATTGGCGGACGCTTTTGATATGTATTTTTTGAAGTATGTAAGATACAGAAATACAAAGGCCCCTGCTGGGCAAATCTCACCCGTGGTACACAATCCTGGAGAGCTGGTGGCCTGGAGGGGACTCCTCTCCCAGCCACTTCTCTCCCCTGCCCCTCTTTGGCCTACTCACGTCAAATAGATATTGTATTCGTCCATTCATCTGTTGCTGTCACACAGTACCTGTGGCTAGGATGGGGAAATGTGTAAAGAAAAGAGGTTTATTTGGTTCATGATTTTGGAGGCTGAAAGATCAGTATCAGGAAGACACATCTGTTTGGCTGTGGCGAAGGATTCAGGGCTGATGGGAGCGCATGATGGGAACAATCATGTAGCAAGACTGGAAGCCAGAGCTGCGGAAGGGGCCACTTTTGCTCTGTTATGATAACTCACTCTCCAAAGAACTAACTTGGGGCTCCCATGAAACTATTTTAATGCCTTCTGAGGGCAGCACCCCTAAAAACCTCCCAGTGTCTCCATCTTGGAAAGTTCTACCACCTCCCATCAGTACACACTGAGGATCAATCTTCCAAAACATGACCCTTTGGGGCACACGCTCAAACCACATCCAAGTCACAGCACATACTGGATACTGCAAAAGTTCATGGAAAATGGGGTTAACAATGAGTATATTAGGTCCAGTGGTGTAGTACAGTGGGTTGAGCCATCACTTCTGATGCCAGCATTTCAGAGTGCTGGTTCTGATCCCCTGCTAATGTCCCTGCAAAGGCAGGGGAAGATGGTCCAAGGATCTGAGTCACTGCCACCATTGTGGGAGACTCCAACGGAGCTCCTAGTTTTGGGCTTTGGCCTTGTCCACACCTGGCTGTTGTGGCCATTTGGGGAGTGAACCAGGAGATGAAGGATCTCTTTCTCTCTTTCTCTGTCTCTGTCTCCCCAACCCCCGTCCTGTGTGTGTGGATGTGTGTGTCTCCTTCTGTCACTCTGCCCTTCAAATAAAGTCTTTGGAGCCAGCACTGTGGCATAGTAAGCTAAGCCTCCAGCTGCAACAACAGCATCCCGTATGGGTTCTGGTTCATGTCCCGGCTGCCCCACTTCCAATCCAGTTCTCCGCTATGGCCTGCGAAAGCATCAGAGGATGGCCCAGGTGCTTGGGCCCCTGCACCCACATGGGAGACCTGGAAGAAGCTCCTGCCTCCTGTCTTCAGATTGGCTCATTGCAGCCATTTGGGGAGTGAACCAGCAGATGGACAACTCTCTCTGTCTCCCCCCCCCCCCGCCTCTCTTTGTAACTCTACCTCTCAAATAAATAATCTTTAAATAAATAAATAAAATCTTTTAAAAAGTCAGTTTATTTTGATGTCAAACTATTTTCAAATCATCCATATATGGGACTCTGTTATGTGTAGCAGACAAAATGCAGGTCTTACCCACAGCAAAGTGAATATACAGAGGGTATGTTCTTTTGACAAGACTTGTGTGACTTTTGGTTATTCTGGGAAAAGAATATTTTTAAGGCAGAGTGGCTGAGAGCAAGCATGAGAGAGATTCCTTCCATCCACTGGCCCACTCCCTAAATGCCCACGACAGCTAAGATTGGGCCTGGCTGAAGCCAGGAGCCAGGAACTCCATCCCAGCCTACCATGTAGGTGGCAGGGGCCCAAGCAGGTGGGATGTTGGGTCACAAGCGCCAAGCTAACCTGCTGTGCCACAACCCTGGCCCCTTTCTTTTTTATTTATCTTCCATTAAAATGAAGAGATTTGTCTGCTAGTTTTTCTGAGGAGACAGATTTTACCTATAGCAAAGTAAAGATACACACAGCAACTTGATCCATGAAAGAGAGGGGTTTTTTGTTTGTTTATTTTTGTTTTTTTTTATCAAATAAACCTGAGGGTACTTGTGACTTGCTTTTCAGTATTATTATTAATCTTGTATCTTGGAGGTGGAATATTTAATGAGAGGTTTCACTCCCTTTTTATACCCAAATCCATGCCTTTTATGCCTTCCTCTGGAGGCTGCCAGGGAGAAAATATATTAGAAAACACCAAAATGGCAATAATTTACCACATCAGAGAGTTTATTTCTCTTATGAAATGAAGTGAATTTGTTCTTTCAGAAATTAAAGCCTTAAAAATGTAATGGGAAATACAAAGGATTTCAGAAAGCCTGGTGGATTTTTACTAATCTTCTAAATCCCTATGCACAAGGAACAAGGTTACTTTTCAGCCTCAAGAAAACCAACTGCAGTCCTTCCAGGTTCCAAAATGTCACGGTCAGAACCATCATCCTTGGTCAGAAGTCCTTTGCAAAACTTCCAGAACAAAAATTAAACATAATAAAGTACTTTCAGAATTATAATACAAGCATGAGAACATAAAACTCTGTGCATGGGAGCAAACAATATTCCATAGTTGCCTTCATTTATACGGTCATCAGATTGTGTGTTATTACAAAATCAATTACTCAAAGTAAAATTTTTCTTGAGCAGAGTTTTGAAACAGACAGGACCAAAAAGAACACTCTCCATATACTACAGATCTACTGTTTTCAGTCTTTACCAAGCTTTTCTCCAGTTGTTCTCACATAGATACTATTATTCAGAATAGCACCAGAAAGATGGTTCTAGAAATGCTGGAAGAAAAATACCAGTCAGGATTCTCTTTGATCTATAGACTGTGTAATTACAGGTTCTTAAACTAGGGAGATTTTTGGTCACTGTTATCAAACACGGCAAGAGGCAGATTTGGTTAAATTTATAAAAGCAGGAATTGAGCCAGTGAACTGACCTAAAGTAGCAACTTTTTCCTGAGGAGCCTACATCTCCCACAGCAAGAAGCTGATGAGGACACAGCGGCATGCCCTTTATTGTGCACTGGTGACCACTGCAATGGCATCTTTTGTTTACCACAGTCTGAGAAGGAGCCCTCCATATAAGGGTGAATACTCTGGGAGAAATAAGACTTAAATAGTGATTTTAATCATGCATCCATTGGGGCAAGGTCTCTTCCTGAAGTGAGAGAGAAAGGGGCCAATTACTGATAGCATAGAGTAACACCCCGCCAAAGAGAAAGTTAATGACCACATTTTCCTTTCCATCTCCTCAACTCAATGTGCTTTGGACAGGTATTTTTTAGCACTTCATAAATGGCAGGCACTGTGCTATCCCTCAGAGTACAGTGTGGAGCAGGAGATACAAAGCTGGCCTTTTGGTGCTCACCCCAGGGTGTTTCAGCAAATTCATGGAAAGACGGAATTAAAAGATGAGCTCATTTTGGTGCGATTATTTTTTGAAACCCATGCAGTGTTTTTCATTATATGTATTTTCCCTGAACTTTCAGAGACCACTCATAGGCATGGATTTCATGTTTTTTGCATCAAAAGAAACATATTTCTAATTCTATTTTCCACAAACTTATTGAAGTGCTTTTATATCCTACTGGAAAAAGGTAGGAATTAAGCAAATAATCCTCAAATTATTTTCTTTCCTCATATGAAGTGTTGCATAACTTGGGTATTAATCTATACGGGGCTCAGAAGTGTTCCTTGTAAGTTATATTTATGCTGTGATTTGATGAATGAGCCAAAGTTAGATAAACAGGAGGTCAGTACTTGGCCCAACAAACATGAACAATGTCTGTCATGTGGCAAATGAGGCTTGCAAACGAGTCTTTCAAAATAGGATGGATGCTCATCTTTAGGGCTGGCGTAACCATCTAGAAGCCACGGCCAGATTCAATAGGCAGAATCACAGGGGCACTGGCAGCCCAGTTCTGCTTCCAGAACTTCATTTTCATTATTACAAGGCTTTCTTTTCTTACCTGTTGGACTGGAATTAGGGCAGGAGCTGGTCGAAAGGGGCTGGCAGGATAGTTTCCTAAGCAGAAAGGAAGTACCTCTTCCAGCGCCTCCTGCTACCCTCACACAGGCGGAGGGGCCGGAGGTGCCCCCTCCACAGTCACGTTGTGCTTGGCAAAAGGAAACCGAGAGCATTGGTTCCCAGGCTACAAAAGAGTAAAGGAGAGCAGGAAGCGCACTTGGGCTACACCTGAGTTCTCAGTGGAGAAAACGCAGCTCAGCCAGACAAGAGACTTGGGCTTGGACACGGAACCGTGTGGGGGCGGAGTCACCTACAATCTTGCCGTGGGCATCCACAGATGCGCACTTGTGTGGAGGTGCTGTTGGCTGCTCCCTGGCTGAGCCCACAGGGCTTCAGCAGCTCCGGGTTTGATTGCTTCCGGCAATTTGGCTTGGTTCTCTTCCTGCACCTTGATCCAGCTGGACGGCTTGCAAACGTTTGCTTTTGGTCACCAGAGGATCTTGTGAAATGGATCAGCGCAGCTCAAAGCTTAGGCTTTCCTTGACAATGAATGCCTGATGCCCTGGCATGTGAGGGACATCTTTTTATGGCAATGAATTACATTATACTGAAAGTTCAGGTCTGCATAATGAAAATAAATAAGAACAGAATGGAAATAAGAACAAGAGTCTATGCAGGCCCTCCCACTTGTTAGTTATATAAGAGTGGGCAATTTACTTAATCTTATGTGTCTCAATTTCCTATCTGTAAAGTGGGTGCAGTAATGGTACTACCTCTTAGAATCATTAAGATTAAATGAGTATTCATAAAAACACTAGATCAGTCCCTGACACACAGTAAGGGCTGTATTTATTTTTTTAAGTAAATAATTACAATTATGAATTGTAGCCAAGGTATTTCCCTGCTTAAGTTACACTTCAGACCAAGATCTCAAAAATCCATTTTTTTCTTCTTACTTTATGTTAAATCTCAAGTATACTGAACTGAATAAGAGAAATCCAGGTCATTGAAGAAGTTAGCCCTATAAGAAAACTCAAAAGAAATGAAATCTTGAATGGAAAATCAGTACATCAATATATTAGAGGCTGATTATATAACTGGCTGGTAAGTTTAGATAAAATGAAATTACTTAGAGAGAAAGCTCTATGGAACATATGGAACATATAATGCTTGATATAAAAATAAAAATTTGGCTGACTCAGCTACAACGTTGAACACGCAAACTAGAATCAAGTATCATCCCAGTGGATTTCAGAAATTGCTGGGTGGGGCTGTGACCATCCCCACAGAAGAATCCAGAATACCGTAGTTTTCTAATTTTCATGATTCATAAGTACAGGAAATAGCCTTTGGATTTCCAAACACATGTTCCTAATTGCCACTCCCTACGAAGAAAAAGGACAAGAATTTTAAAGTCACCTTGGGGTAGATCACATTTGTTAAGGACTTCCATTGGTTTTCATTGTTGTAGCTATCTGGGAGCCAGTATTCCTCCCTGCTGGATTCTACTGAGCCTGGACCAGCATAAGCCAGATAAAAGGAAGGGCAGCAATGTGCCTCAGCACCTGGCTGCATGCTGGGAGAGGGCTACGTGGCAAAGCCCTCTGCAGATTCCCCAGGGGAAATTGAGCCCACTCAATGAACCCAAGACCAAGACAGTGAACAGGATTGTCTTAGCTACCTTGACATCAGAAAGGAGGCAGGAAGCAGAATTGCTTCAATAGCAGAAGAACTGTCACATAAAGGAGCAGCGAGCAGGTGCTCCCTAGAGGCCTAAAGCGAGTAGACACACTAACTCAGGAAACCTCACCATCTCCACCTCTGAGACTAAGCTCAGAAAGGAACAGTGTAAGGACTCACTGAAGCTCCCATGTGTCCTGTCCTGGAGGACTGTTCCCTGATCTGAAGATTAGGGAAGTTTCTAATGGGGCAGGGGTGGGGGCTGGGTGGGCAGTAGGGGGTCTTCTGTGTTTAGGGTGAGAATGCTCCTTGCTCTGGTTGGTCAGGTTGCTGGGTGACCTCCTGGGCAGACATAGTGCTAGCCCTTGGATTCACATTATCATGTTAGGCTCTTACTGAGCTCTGTGTTGTTATCTTGTTTTGGTGAGGAGGAGATCAAGTCTCACAGAAGAGACAAAAGGCGCCCCCATAAGAGTAAACCTCAAGTCCACCCAGCTCTATAAGAGCCCTCACCTTGCCCTCCACACTAGGACCTGGAGAACACTTGAGAAACCTCCCCCAGGTCACTGATCATGGGCATCTGAAGCAACCACCATCAGGATTAACTTTAGTTTATTCCCTGAGCAGGACTCTGAACATCTTCTATGCCCTGGCAGCCGATAGACAGAATCTCATCTTTTTGCAACAACTAATGAGCTGTTCAAAGAGACAGAAAAGCCTGGAAGGTTAAGGATAGTCCCAGAGCAAAGTCTGAGACCAGTGCACCGCCTTGTCATTGACTACTCAGAGCGTGTGGAAATTGAGAGACAGTTCTTTTAGCCTGGTTGTATTTATAGAGAAAAAATAAAAGCAATGGGTAGGCTTGACCTACTTCTATTTTAAAACAAGTTTTCTGTTTCCAAACCGTATCTCCTCGTCATCTAACCTCTGGCACTTCCAAGCCTTAAAACTACAACTCCGTTACCTGCTGAACTTGTACTGCCTCTGTGCTTTGATCTCAAGTGCCACTCTGCACTCACCTGGCCAGCTCTTTGTCATTGTTTCAATTTGTTCTGTTTTAGAGAAGGACGAATGGAGGTGTGCATACAATCCTTAGTAATACAGTCATTCCTTGGTATCCACAGAATCAAAACGCACAGGTACTCAAGTCCCTTATATAAAATAGCAAAGTATTTACATATAACCTATGCACATACTCCTGTACACTTTAAATTGTCTCCATTTTACTTAGAACACTTACTGCAGTGTAAATGCTGTGTAGTTATTGTACTGGGTTGTTTATGGATTCGTGATGAGAAAAATAATCTGGACTTGTTCTTGGCAGGTCCAATTCCCCTCCCCAAATGTTTCCTTTAATTTTTTTTTTAATTTAAGTTGATTTATTTTTATTTTTTTGAGAGGTTAGAGAGACAGGAGAGAGAGAAAGAAACTGGAGATCTCCCATATGCTTGTTCCCTCCTCAACTGTGTGCAAAACCTGGGACTGGGTCAGTCAAACATCAGGAGCCCAGAATCTAATTAGGGTGGCTCATGGGATTATAGGGACCTGTTGTCTTCCAGGGTGCTCATTAACCGGAAGCTGGAAGCAGGAGCAGAGCTGGGGCTTGAATCCTGGCACTCTCATGGGATGCAGGTGTCTCAAGTGCTGCCTTAAGCGCTGTGCCAAACGCTTGCCTCTCCCCTTCCACCCAAAGCTGGCTGAAACCGTGGTTGCAGCGTCTGTGGATGGGGAGAGCCAGCTGTATGGATTCAAATATTTTAATTTCCAACAGAACAATCCAGTTTGCGTAACTGTTTCTGAAGGTAGTGTGGGTGAACAAGCAAAGAGGAAGCTCCTTGCCATCCATTCCTCAGTGAGCCCTCACTCCGGAAGGCCAAGTGGTGGGCGGAGGGCCTGTTGACGTTTCAGGGCTTGGCAAGTCTCAAGCTGGAACAGGAAAAGTTAAACTTTTTAGAAACAATTAAATCTTTCCTAGCTGTGAAAAACACTTGAGTGCTGTCCTGAGAGGACAAAAATCTCCTCTTTTGATGAGGAGAGATGTTAACCAGATATGCCAGCAAAGTTTCATGTTTCTTCTATGGGTGTAGATGTCATACTTAGTTCTACTCCATTAGCGTCCACGGTCAAACTCCCAGGTGGAAAATACCTCTTCTCCCTGCCTCCAAAGACAGGACCTTGTAGATGGACACGCTTCCAAACCCCTTCCCCAGACTCCTTGGACCCTCCCCTCCCCTCTTGGAGCAACTCTTGCTTTGTGTCCGTGGTCCCTTCATCTACCAGTGGGGTTTCCCAGGCTTACTCTAGACTCTGTGTCTTATCGTCGTGTCTGCTTCATGAGAACATTTGTCCAGTGGGCTTTGGGGTTCACTGGTCCCTAGACCCCAGGCCCCTGGGGGTCATCTCACTCTTCACTCAGCAGGTCAGTGTGGCTAAGAAAAGGGGTCCCACAGCAAGACTACCTGGTTCGTTGACCTGGAGCTGGGTGACTTGAACAAGTGACTTAACTTCCCTATAGCCCCCGTGTCTTCGTGGGTATTTGATAACAGTGTAACAGTGCTTGGGCTTATTTTGAGAACTGTGTGCATAACGTTCATATAAAGTTCTGAGAACAGTAATGAGCATATTACAAATACACAGGAGTGTCAGTAGCTGTCGCTGGTGCTGCTACACCTACTGCAATTCAAGACATCTACCTGAATGCCTGGCATGTGCCTTGAAATCAACATTTTAATGCAGTTGTGAACCAGATAGTTATATATGCTGTGACCCTTAGTGCTTCCAACACCTCTACAAAGCAGTGCTTCAGTCATCTGGTTGTCCATGGCTGCCTAACAAACTCTCCATCATTAAACTCGGCATCATTAAACACCACAACTTGATTACGCACATGGATTCTATGAGTCAGGCATTGCAATCAGCTCAGCAGGAGTGGCTATTTTTTCACCATGTCTGGGGCTCTGCTTGGGGTGATGCAAATAGCTGAGAGCTGAAATCAACCAGAAGCTTCTTTGCTCATATATCTGGCCCCTGAGCTGGGATGGGTGCTGGATTTGGCTCGAGCTGCTGACTGGGTCACTTAAGCATGCTATACCCATCCCTCTCCCTCCAGCGTGACTTGGGCTTCTTAGAGCACTTCTCAGAGCACGGCACCTGAGTTGCAAGAGGTAGAGTCCCAACAGGGCGCGTCATGGAGTAAGCCTTCCAAGAGCCACGGAGGAAGACAAGACCTTTTGTGACCTGGCAGGGGAGTCACAGAGCATTGGTGCTGCTGTGGTCGGCTGGCAGAAGCAGGCCCACCCTCCTAGATTTGTGGGCAGAGTGTGTGTTGAGAGGAGTATCAGCAAACACATGGATGCTTAGAGAAATAAATTAAAGAACTTAAGAAAGAAGACACAGTCAGGAAGAGGGATAGTTCAGATTTGAACTCAAGACTTCATGTCAGATTTGAGTCTCTATTTATCTTCAAATACTTTCAGTGTAGGAACTAATGTCTTTAAATCTTGCTTACCTACCAATTTTCTCTTTTGTTTTTAGGAGGTTGCTAATTCTTTCTTAGGCTGGATCCAAGTCAGAATTAAGACTTACTTTTCTTACTTGTTTCAAATATTTCCCATTGAAGCTAGAATTTCAGCAGGTTAAGCCACAGCCTGTGACTCAGGCACCCCATATGCGAACCTGTTCAAGTCTCCGCTGCTCCTCTTCCAAATCAGCTCCCTGGGAAAACAGCAGAGGATGGCCCAAGTGCTTGGGTCCTTGCCACCCACAAAGACTCCTATGCAGTTCAAGGCTACTGGCTTCAGCAGGGCCCAGCTCCCAGCTCCAGCCATTGTGGCCACTTGGGGAGAAAGCCAGAAGGTAGAATCAATCAATCTCTCTCTCTCTCTTTCTCTTTCCCTCTCCATCTCTCTCTGGAATTCTGCCTTTCAAATAAATAAATCTTAAAAACTTTTCCCATTAGTTCTTTTTCATATATGTTTATGTTTCAGTTCTGTTTATTTTTGGTTTTCATTTCTTGAATTTTTTAAAATATATTTTATTCTATTATCTCTTTCAGGATCCTCAACTCAGCTGAAGAATTTACCAGAATCACATCAGCTAAAAAGTTCTTGTCAAAATCCATCTCCCTCACATTCGTACTTCCTGCTCTGCCCTCTTAATAGATTATGCCAGTTGACTGTGGCAGCCAGATGAGGTTATTTTAGCAATGCTCCTGAAGTAATCCTGGCCCACTGCCCGTGTACCTCCCCATCCTCTTCCTGCTACCCCAGGTTTGAACATCATCACTTTGAAATCGGATGAAAATATACCGTGTACAGTAAATATTGCCGTTGTATGTTTGCTGCCAATCTTGAAGTAGCTGGAACTATACGCTATATATCAGAAATGCGGATTCTCTGGGATAATCCAGAATATAACTATGTAAAATTTGAGGAGACCAATCTCATCAGCTTCACCCTTGCCATGGCCATGTAACTAGGGTATTTCTGAACAATAGAGGAATTGTGATTCAAAAGGAGAGACTCCATAGCCCCAACCAGGGCCAAAATGAGACGAGTGTGTTGCAGGTATAGTTTGAGACTCAGAGTTAACTCAGAAGAAAACTCAGATGGGCTCTCAATCAACAGAGTCCCTAGGTACTGAAGGTACTTGGGGGCACTGAGCACCAAGGGGAAGAGATTTTAGGAAAAGAGAGGAAGGATATAGAAAGGGTAATGGAACAGAGGGGACAAGTGGAAAAAAGTTTAAGTAATCGGTCATCTTTTCCTGGTGGGTCTGAAAGCCAATTTTTAAGTTGATCAGTAGAAAAAAAGTCACTGCTTACATTTTAATGTACTCTGGATGTTAAAAAAGATTTCCTCTGCAGAGGAACAAAAGTCAGATGGGTCTCAGAACGCTACTTATTTGCCCTGAATAACAAATAGCATCTTACATAAACTGGGCTCAAAGTATGACTGCAATTTCTTTTTGTAGTTAATAAGCAATTTTTATACCATGCTGATCGGTGAGACTATTCACAGGTGAAAGGCCCAGGGATGATGGTTTTCATCCCAGAGACATTCACTACAGGTTTTAACACCAAGTTGCTTTAAAAGAATTGAAAATGTAATCTGATTTTTTAAAGCAAAATGAATTCATATGGATTGAAATGAATTTATAAGGCTCAAGGAAGCAACTCATAATGCAAGATATTCCAGCATTCACCCTTGAACCTATCTTCTAATTAACAGACTTTTAGAGTAATTTTAGACTTAACAACAGTGAAATATCTAGAGCTGGAAGAACAGAGTTCCTGTCCCCCCCCCCCCCCACTTTCCCACTGACTTCTCCAGTGTTGTAGTACATTTTGCAATGCATGTATCAATACTGAAACACTATTACTAACTAAAATCTGTAGCTTACATTAGGATTCAATTTTTAAAAAGTTCTATGGGTTTCGACAAATGCATGATAGAGTGTATCCACCATTACTGTATTGTGCAGGATGGCTTTACTGCCCTGAATATAACATGGACTCCATGGGTTTATCCTGCTTTCACAATGAACCCCTGGCAATCACTGATTTATTTTTACTGTCTGTAAAGTTTTCCTTTTTCCAAAATTTCAGATAGGTGGAATTCAACACAGTATGTAGCCTTTTCAGACTCATTTTTTTTGCACACGCAATATACATTTTAAGATTCCAGGTTTTTGCCTTTTGTTGCTTGATAGCACATTTCTTTTCACAGCTGAATAACATTCTATCGTCCAGATGTGCCACAGTGTATTCGTTTACCTACCAAAGAATAATTTCTTGTTTGCTTCTAAATGTTGGCAATTATGAACAAAGCTGCTACAAATATTTGTGTGCATGAGAATTTTTAACTTATTTTGGTAAATCTTAAAGAGCATGATTTCTGGGTCATCTGGTAAGAATGTGTTTCATTTTATAAGAAACTGCTAAAGGACCTGCTGCTTTTGAAACTTTCCTTTTAGACTTTATGATGTAAGGGGGGTTGATTTATTTAACTACCAGTCTATTAAAATGAACTGACAATAGACAGCAGGAACAAATACGTGACCATAACGCCGCATCATCAAAGAGTAAAGAAGTGAGACGTCCATTCTCTGACAACAAAGATAAAAGGATGTCACCGGGAACATCCTTGTGGTCCTGTTTGCCCAGAGGCGGCCCCAAGGTATTCCCATCCCAAGCACTTTCCTTCCACACTGAATTATGACTCCCTTTGACCCACAGAAGGAGGCGGAAGTGAAACCATGACAATGCCAGGCCTGAACCTTGGGGAGGGACAGCGGCGTGTTTGGTACCGTGTGGAGCCCTAAGCTGCTAAGAAGCCTGTGATGGGGAGATCGCATGGAAAAGGAGAGGTCCTGGCCGGCGCCGTGGCTCAACAGGCTAATCCTCCGCCTTGCAGAGCCGGCACACTGGGTTCTAGTCCCGGTCCGGGCGCCGGATTCTGTCCCGGTTGCCCCTCTTCCAGGCCAGCCCTCTGCTGTGGCCCAGGAGTGCAGTGGAGGATGGCCCAAGCGCTTGGGCCCTGCACCCCATGGGAGACCAGGAAAAAGCACCTAGTACCTGGCTCCTGCCATTGGATGAGCGCAGTGCGCCGGCCGCAGCGCGCCGTCCGCGGCAGCCATTGGAGGGTGAACCAACGGCAAAGGAAGACCTTTCTCTCTGTCTCTCTCTCTCTCTCACTGTCCACTCTGCCTGTCAAAAAAAAAAAGGAGAGGTCCTGAAAGTGTACGGAGAGCAGAGGCCCAGCTGATGCAGCTCACTTTCCACATGGCCCTCCTGAACCTTCCAGCCATCAGCCCCCAGAGGACTGCAGCCTCAGCTGATTCCATGTGACACAGGATGATCAGGCTGGCCCAGGCAACCTACAGAACCCTGTGATAATAAACAGATGTTTTATGCTGGTAATTTGGGGGGCAGTTGGCCATTCAACAATGGATATGAGAAATTTCCCTGTTGAAATAAATCTAACTCAGCTAAAAATTTTATTAATTTAAAATTATTCTTAAATGATTGTAAATTATTTTAAGCAGGTGGCTATCCTTAGTTGTACATAAAGAACTAGTTCTGTCTGCTATTGTCTGTGGCCCCCTGAGCATCCATGGCTGTGTGTACTATGGCTGTCACTGCTGGCCATGTTGCTGTTCAGGGTTACATGAATTACCTTCACTCGCTCTGTTGCATTGGTGAGAGAGCAACATGAGACTGGAAAGCAGCCAATTTATGTTAATTCTCAGCTACACACTCATTATTGACCAAAGCTTTCCCATAGATGGTCACATGAAATATAAATAAGAATGCTTACAAAGCTAATTTTATGGCAAGGTCAGTAAATATTGCAATAAGAAATGTTTAAGTGAACTTTGTACAAGCTAAAAATCCACGTTAGCATGAAATTGAAAAAAATATTAGCTGTACCTTTGGGAACATGCACGTGTTATAGGAAGAAGCAATACATTTAAATCTAATTTTCTTCCAAAGACTTGCCTTATTATCACATTAATTTAGCTGCATATATAATATACATGCTGCCTTCCCTAGTTATTAGCATTCTGGCTATTTACTAATTCATTCAACTAATATTTGCTAAGCTCTTTCCATGTGCCAGGCATGGACTATGCTAGGTTCTAGAAATAAATAAGAAGATAAGGGGGAGGGGAGAGTCAGGGAGAGAGACCAAAAACATCAAAATACAGTTTAACTACTGTACTAAAGTGGAATAACATTAGGGTTGCTTTATGATAAAGGCAGTATGAGAATTAAAGGAAATTTTCTGAGCATGAAAGGATTCAGACTGGAGCTGAGTTGGGAGGCATCAGAGGCCTTGCCCCCCCCCCCCCCCCGCCCCATCTCAGCCATGGGTCTCTTTGTCAGAACACTTTATCCAGGGCCAGGACCAGGGCACCTCAAAAACTTTAAAAATGGATTTAAAAGCAAATTTATTTGGGGCAGAACATTTTTTAAATCCGTGCGACTTTTTTTCATAATGCACATTTTCCATAAACTTGCCAAAGGGCCATTGTATTCGCTGAGTACTGCCTGCAGGACTCTGGCCTGGGTCCTGGGTGATTCAGCACTCTTTTCGCTCACCGAGGACAAACCTGTCACTCACAGAACAGGCTTCCCCTCCCAGGCAGAGCCTGTAGGGTGGTTCAGAAAGGATCACACTCTTCTGACTTCTTAGACCCTGAAGACAGAGTTTTCTGGATTTTAGTTTTGCATCTCAACAGCAAAGGGTCTTGTTTAGCGGGCTTTGGCATGCTTCCACACCCCCCTCCACCCCCAACATCTCCAGTTGATCAGACAAATCAATAAGCCTCTCTTCTCTTCAGTTCCTGAGTGCAGCTCCTCATCATGAACTCAGTGGTAGCTTTTGCTTTTACTTTCAATATTTCCGTCTTGAAACAAGCTGGTGACCCAGCATCTGGTCGGTTTTTGCATTCCTGGAACAATTATTCTCTTTTCTCTGCAGTATGGGACCTCCCCACTTTTTTCACTCACAAGATTTTTAGAATGCTAAGGATGCCATGGTCTCACTCCATCCTTTTCCAAGGAAACTTGGCCACCTGAGGTCATAATGAGACCACTACCAGAAAGTAGAGGGTTGGGGTCCCCAACTGCTCCACAAACGTGGTTGTTAAGCACCCTAAAGTCAGTTCTTTATAGAAATCAATGTTGCTGGATTACTTCCTTTCTGGCAGAATGAGACTCAGTATCATGTGGTCCAAAACTCACGAACTGGTGGTCTGCTGGGGGATTGTGATCTGCAGAGCTTTCGTGGTGGCATTCAAAGGGTTTTTTGAATCTTTTGAGTAAGGTCTGTAAGCTTGGTCCTCAGAGTGTCAGTGCTGAGAGCTGGTGGAACCTTTAAGAGGAGACGACTAAGTCATTGGGGGTTCTATCCTCTGATGATACTGCTGTAGTAACTGTGGGGCCCCACTAGTTTCCATGAGCGGGGCTATCATAAAAACAATTCTACCCCACTCTGTGGCCTACTCACATGCCACACGATCCCTTGTTTCATGTGCTCATTGCACAGCATCCTCTGTGATGCCAAACAAATCAAGCTCCCCAGCCTTGGCTGTGCAGCCTCCAACACTGGAGGAAAATATTCTTCAAAGTACCCAGTCTCAGGTATTTTGTTATAGTAACTTAAAGCTGACTAATCTATCTATATATAAAAATCTGAATTTCTAGCTTTTTTTAAAAAAAGATTTATTTCATTTATTTGAATGGCAAACAGAGTTACAGAGAGAGGGAGAGGGAAAGAGAGAGATCCTTTATATGCTGATTCTCTCTTCAAATGGCTGCAATGGCCTGGGGCTGGGCCAGGCCAAAGCTAGGAGCCTCAACTGGGTCTCCCATGTGGGTGCAGGACCCAAGGACTTGGGCCATCCTCCACTGCTGTCCTGGGCACATTACCAGGGAACTGGATTGGAAGAGGAGCAGCCAGGGCTCAAACCAGCACCCACATAGGATGCCAGTGTTTCAGGTGGTTGTTCAACCTGTCATGTCACAATGCTTGCTCCAATCTAGCTTCTTTTTTTTTTTTTTTTTTTTGACAGGCAGAGTGGACAGTGAGAGAGAGAGACAGAGAGAAAGGTCTTCCTTTGCCGTTGGTTCACCCTCCAATGGCTGCCGCGGCCGGCGCACCACGCTGATTGAAGGCAGGAGCCAGGTGCTTCTCCTGGTCCCCCATGCAGTTGCAGGGCCCAAGGACTTGGGCCATCCCCCACTGCACTCCCTGGTCACAGTAGAGAGCTGGCCTGGAAGAGGGGCAACTGAGACAGAATTGGGCACCCCGACCAGGACTAGAATCCTGTGTGCCGGCGCCGCAAGGCAGAGGATTAGCCTTTTGAGCCTTGGCGCTGGCCTCGATCTAGCTTCTTTTAAAACCTTAGAAGATCTGATATAATGTTGCTCATGTTCCAGTTGGGAACTAGCTGTTGTGGAGTGATAGCTACCCTCAGAAATACAAACACATGTTTGCTACCTCATCTTAGTACACATCCAGTGAGCTCCCTTCTAAGCTCTTGTAGGCATTAGATTTCCCAATCCATGAACTAACCCAACTCCACCACTCTACAGAAAAAGAAACTGAGACTCATGGAGACCTCCAGACTTTTCTGGGCTTATAACTGGTTCATCGTACTACCAGAACCAGGTCTGGACTATTGTCTCTTTGATCTAAATAAACAGGATTTATTTTATGCATTTGAAAGGCAGAGTTACAGAAAGAGAGTGAGAAGGAATTCTTCCATCTGCTGGTTCACTCCTCAAATGGCCACAATGGCCAGAACTGGGCCAGACCAAACCAGAGGCTTCTTTTGGGTTTCTCACATGCATACAGGAGCCCAAACATTTGGGGCATCTTCCACTGCTTTCCCAGGCACATTAGCAAGGAGCTGGTTTGGAAATGGAGCAGCCTGGAACAGCCTGGAGCAGCCTGGACTTGACCCAGCACCCATATGGAATGCTAGTATTGCAGACAAAGGCTTAACCTACTACACCACAGCACCGGCCCGATACGTGCTATTTTCTACCTCCAGGTTCTGTCTTTCTTCTTCAGGCTAGCATCCCAGCAATGAGTAAAACCCAGCTGAACACTATCCAGCTCCTTGCAAAGAGGAATCGTGGCTTGATTCTTAGCCTTCTGGTTCTGCAGAGGTTTCGTTATTTTAACTTGATACTTTTCTTTTCACCAAATACCTCTTTCCTTCCCTGTGGCACATTGTAGCAGGTGGATAAATGCACAGATAAGAAACAGTCAAATAGATTTCTAGTCATTGCATATCTATGTCCTAGCAGAAGGTATGTCATGGATTTTATAACACAGAACAGTTTCGATTTACTCTTGGTCCTGGTGGATCATAGTGAACAAACATAATCGCCTTTGTGTAATCATGATCTTCCTTCCACTAACACATCCTGGTAGCTCTTGTGGGGTAGACACTTTTCTAAATGTTGCCATGGAGCTGTCACTATAGACCATGCCTTCCCACTGCCTAGGAACAGTAGTCAAAGGCTAGAAGATACACCTTCCCTCTTATCTCAATGCACTGGTAGAGTCTTGATAGTTTCGCTCCTTTCCAGGAAACTAATTAATGGCAATCCTAAAATCCTCTTTATTTTCAATGAATTGAGAGGGACATCTCAACAGAAGTAGGACAACTTCAGATTGACTAGAAAGTTTTATAACCCTTCTCCTCCCCAAGAGATGCCCAGGATCTCACAAGAAGGTGCCTTGTGAGACTCACACTGAAGTGAATTTGGCACCTCTGACACAAAGAGCGTGTGCAGGCTGTGACAGCCTTTCGGGGAAGCCACTTCCCACATGTGCTCTCTGGTCTTCTCATTGGTATTCGGAAGAGGAGGCTGGTTCCTCCCAGGGAGCCGCTGCTGTGACAGCCTAGACTTCAATGCAAGAAAATAAATCCTGCAACTTTGATATACTCCTTTAAACTTAAAGACCGCTTTGGAGCTGAATTGTAAAGGTAAGCAGAGCTCAGCCATAATTCTTAAACTTTGAAACTATGTGTGTAATATGAGGACTTTCTTGGAAACTCTTCCTTGCTTAATGTGAAACTTTAACAAGCTGCCTAACCTCCCACCTTTAAGAATAACAGCTCACTGTCAAAACTACACACACAGCTCTTTTTTTTTTTTTAAAGAAAAAGACACTGCACAAAAAAACAAAAAGTGTTCCGTAATGAAATGGTCATGTAGATTTGTGAGCTTATATTTTTTAAGTGTTGAAACGTCCACAGTGGGCTGGGTTTTCTTATTGTTCTCAGGCAGTGTAATCTTTAAATTGTTTTAAAATGGGAACACATTGTCTTTGTCGCTTGAAAACAAGTCTCAGCATAGAATCAATCCCGTAAAGATAAGATCTCAGTGGAATTGTAACAAATGTCAGTCTAGATCTGTGTGTCTTTATCCTAAATATCCTAAATGTTGCTTGGGCACAGGAAGAGTGTGGTTAAAGCCTGCTGCTACACTTGTACTGGCGCTTCTCTGACACGGGGGAAATCTGTTGGGATCAGGTGTTGGTGCCTTCAGGCCAGTTCCTTGTAATGGTGGCAAATTCAATTGAGAAGTTGGAAATTATTACAGCACGGACTAAGAGCCAGGGATTTGTCTAACATAAAACAGTGGAGAACAAGTTCAACAATAAGTAAGGCAATTAGTTGTCTGATGTTGTAAAGGAAATCCAAGATCTCTCTAGAAATTACAGAACCTTTTAACATCCTTATTCAAGATTGACCTGACTCCAAAGGTGAGAAACTCAATGTTTTAAGCTATCCAGCTGATCTGTTTCTAAGAGGGCGTAGCGTAGCATATGTATCTGTCCTAGTGGAAAATAAGATGTTGAATCTTGTTTTTGTACTCTGGAGACCTTACAAGAGAAAATGTAGATATAGTGACGCTGTTTTTATTTTCTTAAATCTCGGTGCACCTGTTCCTAGTCTCCTACAGGGACTAAATGAGTGGTAATCTCAAGCGGCCCCTGAGATCGCCAACCCTCCTTTCATGTACCTCACCTGAGAGCACCAATCTGCCCCCCCCCCCCAAACAAAGCAGACAGATGCTTTCTCGATTGCTTTTCTCTCCAGTGGCAGCACTTCATGTTTGTATGTAAGTCCCCAGCACACATTCCTGCAATGTGGGTCCCCTCTTTTTACAGACTGAGGAGATGAACTCCAGAGGACGCTCTACCTAGAGTCTGAAGGCCAACAGTTGGGGTAGGGGACGCACACTTAACCCAGAACCCATCTTCCTTCACTTTCTAGGACCAGGCTGCCTCACCTGACCTCAGGTAGTCTCATGGGCCTGTGTTTTGCTGCACACTGCTAAGAGGCTGCACAGAGTTAAGCAAGACACTCGTCCACTCTCAGGATTTGAATGTTAGCTTCCTTTGGCCTAGATTTGGGGAAGAAAATGTTCCCACCAGGCACACATTCAGGAATGTGGGGGTCCCTGGAACTGAGTGGCTGTCTGAGGATTTTTCTCCCTCTTGTTGGTCTGCTTCTTACTAGTGTCAGCTTACATTTTTTTTTAATGGCTCAAGCAGAAAGCTGAGGGTTCCTAAGAAGGCAAAGCTGGGGCTGTTTACTTTGTGCACTGAGGACACCCAGGGTGTAGGCGCTGAAGGAGAGCAGTGAGCTTGGGCTTGCATTCCAATGCACCATTGCCTCCCTGGAAGAGTTATTTTTAACTTGACAACATTTCTACACATCTGCAATCCAAATACCCTGTACGTGAGAATAAATATTTAAGAAATGTGTTAGTTTCATTAACCAGACACATCAGAGCCATTCTCAGGCATTTCTTTTCTTGATCTAATAAAATAATAAGAAGAAGGAGAAAGGGGTGGAAGGGACAAAAGTGAAATATATTGCCTATGTCAGTTCAGGAAAAATTGCTTAATCAATTTTCTCCAGAAAATGTCTCGAGATTTCTTTTACCAAAGCTAGCATCTTCTCTACTGAAAGGGTCAATTGGGTTCTTGTGTTTTGCATCTGGGTCAGCCTGGGATCTCTTCCTCACAGTGGCAGGCACATTCTGAATTCTCCCAGAAAGACTACTTGGGAGCTAGTCCCTAAAAGGTAGCCAAAGGCACTGGAATCATTCAACCTAGGAATAAAGGTTCTGTCTGGCTTAACATCCAAACTCTGGTGAAATCACTACCATTAAATAACTCATGGTTAAAGCCTGTCATTTATCTCTAGAGATAGCTTTCTTTGTTTTTGATATTTTAATTTTTTATTGAATAAATGACTAAGGAAACTGCTGAAATTTATTATGATTTCATGTTCCATTTGAAGAATCCTTCAATCTATGAGTTTCCACTTAAGTGTGTAACTGTATGTGAACAAACATGAGATATATAATTATTCTATAAATAAATCTCAAAACAGCAAGTGCTATTATATTAAAAGTTAGTAATCCTCTTACAGGTAAGATGGAAAATAATTTAGATACTCTGTTTTATACAATGTGGTATATTAGGTAAAACCATGAAAAGTGTGATCTGCCACCCACATGCCTGGTAGTAGCACCAACAACACTCACAAACAATTTAGGGGCAATTTAGAGGAACTTCTTGTAACCCTTGTGCACTTTCCTTCTTAGATGGTTGTATCTGTAGACCATGAGCAAGGCCAAGTCACACTTACAGTCCCTGGAATTGCACTGATTTTAAAAAATAATAGTAATACCAGTAAGATGCATCAAGGGAAAGATAACATTGAGAAAACTATAGGGAGAGAAGATGTTAAAAGAATATATTGTTCTTGAATTGATTCTGTGGAGATGCCAGAGAATAGGGAAGTTGAGATATTTCCTTGAGAATCAGCATGAAATATTGAGGATAAAATGCTTGGACAGCATTTAACTTATTGTGTCAGCATTTATTTTCAAATAGGAAGTTGTTCCACATTGGTGTCTTTAGATCACTGTGAGAGGAACTTATGCATACTGTAAATGTTTCTCAAAATGGCAAGATTATAAAATGAGTCATTCAAGGAGTGATTTGCAGAACATCCCGAAGAGCTACCCATGGATCTCTAGACTCCAGTAAAGATCCACCAAGTAGGAAATTGTCATAATGGTCACATTGTTTTTCTTTATAGTACTGTTCATCTAGTAAATGTATAGCCTGTTACTTAGCCAAAAGTAACTTGGTCAAACAAATTGGTCATCACAATAAATTGGTCAAAAGTAAATGTCTCCCATGATTAAATATTCAAGTATGGGTCACAAAACATGGGCAGCTTTATAACACTATGTTTAAACATTTTCTTATAATTTTCAGAACTTCTATGTTTATCATCATGTTTGTAACACTCTATGTTTAAACATTATCTTATAATTTTCAGAACTTTTATGTTTATCATCATGTATACTAAATTTACCCTCAAACCATTTGCAATGCATAAGCTTCTCAATTTGATGTAATCTCTTCTGTCAATTTTGGTTTCGATTGCCTGTGCTTCTGGAGCCTTTTCCAAGAAGTCTTTGCCTATGCCAATGTCTTACAGGTTTTCCCATTGTCCTCTAATAATTTGATGGTGTCAGGATATCGGTTTAGGTCTTTGATACATTTTGAGTGGATTTTTGTGTAATGTGTAAGGTAGTGGTCTTGCTTCATGCTTCATACTTCTGCATGTGCAGATTCAGTTTTCCCAGGACCATTTGTTGAAGAGACTGTCATTGCTCTAGGAATTGATTTTAGCTTGTTTGTCAAAGATAAGTTGGTTGTAGATGTGTGGATTAATTTCTGGAGTTTCTATTCTGTTCCATTGGCCTACCCATCTATTTTTTTTTTTTTGGTTTCTGTTTTTTGTTTTTTTTTGCCATACTAGGTTATTTTGATTATCACTGTCCTGAAGTATGTCTTAAAATCTGGTATTCTGATGCCTACAGCTTTGTTTTTGTTGTATTAGATTGCTTTAGCTTTATGGAGTCTCCTGTGATTCCACATGAATTTCAACATCATTTTTTCTAGATCTGAGAAGAATATCCTTGGTGTTTTGATTAGAATCACATTGAATCTGTAAATTGCTTTCTGTAGTATGACATTTTGATGATACTGATTCTACCAATCCATGAACATGGAAGATTTTTCCATTTTTTAATGTCTTCTGTTTATTTCTTTAATGTTTTGTAATTTTCATTGTAGAGATCTTTGATGTTCATGGTAAAATTTATTCCAAGGTATTTAAGTTTTTTGTAGCTGTTGTGAATGGGATTGATCTTAGAAGTTCTTTATCAGCCATCTCATATGCTTTTATTGTGATCTCTTACTATATGATATTTGGAGACTAGCATAATATTTTTAATAAGTCCAACAATCATTGGACATTGCATTCTTCTAATTAATTGCTGAATTTTTAGATTTTTTTCAATTATTCTACATTATCTTTTTGTCCAAATTGATTTTTGCTGAATTGCTTTTAGCAAAATTGAAACTGGCCAAATTAGTGAGAAATAATAGTAAAAGCAATGAACAAAATCACTTGAACTTTAGTGGGGCATTTTGTAAATCATTCATAGCATTGTTGGAGACAGGATTAAGAAACATGGTCCAGGCCGGCGCCGTGGCTCAACAGGCTAATCCTCCACCTTGCGGCGCCGGCACACCGGGTTCTAGTCCCGGTCGGGGCGCCGGATTCTGTCCCGGTTGCCCCTCTTCCAGGCCAGCTCTCTGCTGTGGCCCAGGAGTGCAGTGGAGGATGGCCCAAGTGTTTGGGCCCTGCACCCCATGGGAGACCAGGAAAAAGCACGTAGCACCTGGCTCCTGCCATCGGATGAGCGCAGTGCGCCGGCCGCAGCGCGCCGACCGCGGCAGCCATTGGAGGGTGAACCAACGGCAATGGAAGACCTTTCTCTCTGTCTCTCTCTCTCACTGTCCACTCTGCCTGTCAAAAAATAAAAAAAAAAAAAGAAACATGGTCCAAGAAAAAGCAATTACACAGATTAATAATTGGTTGACTGGACATATTTATTTATTTTTATTTCTAACTTTTTAAATGAATATAAATTTCCAAAGTACAGCTAATGGATTACAATGGCTCCCCCTCATAAATTCCCTCCCACCCGCAACCCTCCCATCTCCCGCTCCCTTTCCCCTTACATTCACATCAAGATTCATTTTCAATTCTGTTTATATACAGAAGATCAGTTTAGTATATATTAAGTAAAGATTTCAACAGTTTGCACCCACACAGAAACACAAAGTGAAAAATACTGTTTGAGTATTAGTTATAGCATTAAATCACAATATACGGCACATTAAGGACAGAGATCCTACATGAGGAGTAAGTACACAGTGACTCCTGTTCTTGACTTAACAAATTGACACTCTTATTTATGGCATCAGTAATCTCCCTAGGCTCTTGTCATAAGATTCCAGGGCTATGGAAGCCTTTTGAGTTCACTGACTCTGATCATATTTAGACAAGGTCATAGTCAAAGTGGAAGTTTTCTCCTCCCTTCAGAGAAAGTTTCCTCCTTCTTTGATGACCTGTTCTTTCCACTGGGATCTCACTCGCAGAGATCTTTCATTTAGGTCATTTTTTTTTTTAACAGAGTGTCTTGGCTTTCTATGCCTGAAATACTCTCATGGGCTTTTCAGCTGGGTCCAAATGCCTTAAGGGCTGATTCTGTGGCCAGAGTGCTGTTTACAACATCCACCATTCTATGAGTCTGCTGTGCATCCCATTTCCCATGTTGGATCATTCTCTCCTTTTTTTTATTCTATAAGTTAGTATTTTCAGACACTAGTCTTGTTTATGTGATCCCTTTGACTCTTAGTCTTATCATTGTGATCAATTGTGAACAGAAATTGATCACTTGGACTAGTGAGCTGGCATTGGTACATGCCACCTTGATGGGATTGAATTGGAATCCCCTGGTATGTTTCTAAGTCTACCATTTGGGGCAAGTCAGCTTGAGCATGTCCCAACTTGTACATCTCTTCCCTCTCTTATTCCCACTCTTATATTTAACAGGGATCATTTTTTCAGTTAAGTATCAACACTTAAGAATAACTGTGTATTAATTACAGAATTCAACCAATAGTATTAAGTAGAACAAACAAACAAAATACTAGGAGGGATAAATTATTAAGTTGTTCATCAACAGTCAGGGCAAGGGCTGATCAAGTCACCATTTCTCATAGTGTTCATTTTACTTCAACAGGTTTCCTTTTTGGTGCATAGTTAGTTGTCACTGATCAGGGAGAACATATGATATTTATCCCTTTGGGACTGGCTTAATTCACTCAGCATGATGTTTTCCAGATCCCTCCATTTTGTTGCAAATGACTGGATTTCATTGTTTTTGACTGCTGTATAGAATTCTATAGAGTACATGTCGCATAATTTCTTTATCCAGTCTACTGTTGATGGGCATTTGGGTTGGTTCCAGGTCTTAGCTATGGTGAATTGAGCTGCAATAAACATTAAGGTGCAGAAAGCTTTTGTGTTTGCCAATTTAATTTCCTTTGGGTAAATTCCAAGGAGTGGTGTGGCTGGGTTGAATGGTAGGGTTATATTCAGATTTCTGAGGAATCTCCAGACTGACTTCCATAGTGGTTTTACCAGTTTGCATTCCCACCAACAGTGGATTAGTGTCCCTTTTCCCCCACATCCTCGCCAGCATCTGTTGTTGGTAGATTTCTGAATGTAAGCCATTCTCACCGGGGTGAGGTGAAACCTCATTGTGGTTTTGATTTGCATTTCCCTGATTGCTAGTGAACTTGAATATTTTTTCATGTGCCTGTTGGCCATTTGGATTTCCTCTTTTGAAAAATGTCTACTGAGGTCCTTGGCCCATCTCTTAAGTGGGTTGTTTGTTTTGATGTTGTGGAGTTTCTTGATCTCTTTGTAGATTCTGATTATTAATCCTTTATCTGTTGCATAGTTTGCAAATATTTTTTCCCATTCTGTCGGTTGCCTCATCACTCATTTGACTGTTTCTTTTGCAGTACAGAAACTTCTCAATTTCATGCAATCCCAATAGTTAATTTTGGCTTTGACTGCCTGCGCCTCTAGGGTCTTTTCCAGGAAGTCTTTGCCAGTGCCAATATCTTGCAGGGTTTCCCCAGTGCTCTGTAATAATTTGATGGTGTCAGGTCGTAGATTTAGGTCTTTAATCCATGATGAGTGGATTTTTGTGTAGGGTGTAAGGTAGGGGTCTTGCTTCATGCTTCTGCACATGGAGATTCAGTTTTCCCAGCACAATTTATTGAATAGACTCTACTTGCTCCAGTAATTGGTTTTAGATCCTTGATCAAATATAAGTTGGCTGTAGATGTTTGGGTTGATTTCTGGTGTTTCTATTCTGTTCCATTGGTCTATCTATCTGTTTCTGTACCGGTACCATGCTGTTTTGATTACAACTGCCCTGTAGTATTTCCTGAAATCTGGTATTGTGATGCCTCTGGTTTTGTTTTTGTTGTACAAAATTGCTTTAGCTATTCGAGGTCTCCTGCATCTCCTTATGAATTTCAGCATCATTTTTTCTAGATCTGAGAAGAATGTCTTTGGTATCTTGATTGGTATCGCATTATAAATTGTTTTTGGGAGAATGGACATTTTGATGATGTTGATTCTTCCAATCCATGAGCATGGAAGATTTTTCCATTTTTTGGTATCCTCTTCTATTTCTTTCTTTAAGGTTTTGTAATTTTCATCATAGAGATCTTTAACATCCTTGGATAAGTTTATTCCAAGATATTTGATTGTTTTTGTAGCTATTGTGAATGGGATTGATCTTGGAAGTTCTTTCTAAGCCGTGGCATTGTCTGTGTATACAAAGGCTGTTGATTTTTGTGCATTGATTTTATATCCTGCTACTTTTCCAAACTCTTCTATTAAGTTCCAATAGTCTCTTAGTAGAGTTCTTTGGATCCTCTAAATAAAGAATCATATCATCTGCAAAGAGGGATAGTTTGACTTCTTCCTTCCCAATTTGTATCCCTTTAATTTCCTTTTCTTGCCTGATGGCTCTGGCTAAGACCTCCAGAACTATGTTGAATAGCAGTGGTGAGAGTGGGCATCCCTGTCTGGTACCAGATCTCAGTGGAAATGCTTCCAACTTTTCCCTATTCCATAGGATGCTGACCGTGGGTTTTTCGTAAATTGCTTTGATTATATTGAGGAATGTTCCTTCTATACCCAATTTGCTTAGAGTTTTCATCATGAAAAGGTCTTGAATTTTATCAAATGCTTTCTCTGCATCTATTGAGATATAATCATATGGTTTTTCTTCTGCAGTTTGTTGATGTGGTGTATCACATTGATTAATTTGGGAACATTGAACCATCCCTGCATACCAGGGATAAATCCCACTTGGTCTGGGTGGATGATTTTTCTGATGTGTTGTTGTATTCTATTGGTGAGAATTTTATTGAGGATTTTTGTGTCTCTGTTCATCAGGGATATTGGTCTGTAATTTTCTTTCAGTGCTGCATCTTTCTCTGGCTTAGGGATTAAGGTGATGCTGGCTTCATAGAAAGAATTTGGGAGAATTCCATCATTTTCAAATGTTCTGAATAGTTTGAGAAGAAATGGAGTTAGTTCTTTAAATGTCTGGTAGAATTCAGCAGTGAATCCATCTGGCCCTGGGCTTTTCTTTGTTGGGAGGGCCTTTATTACTATTTCAATTTCTGTCTCAGTTATGGGTCTGTTTAGGTTTTCTATGTATTCATGATTCAACTTAAGTAGATTGCATGTGTCCAGGAATCCATCCATTTCTGATAGATTATCCTGTTTGCTGGCATACAAGTCCATGTAGTAATTTCTGATGATTCTTTTTATTTCTGTGGTGTCTGTTGTTACATTTCCTTTTTCATCTCTGATTTTATTGATTTGGGTCTTTTCTCTTCTTTTTTTTAGTTAGTTGAGCCAATGGTGTGTCAATTTTTTTCATTTTTTCAAAAAAACTAGCTCTTCGCTTGGTGGATTTTTTGTAATTTTTTTGGATTCAATCCTGTTGATTTTTTCTCCGATTTTAATTATTTCTCTTCTCCTACTAGATTTGGGTCTGGTTTGCTGCAGTTTTTCTAGATCCTTGAGATGTGTTGAAAGCTCATTTATTTGGTGCCTTTCCAATTTCTTGATGTAGGCACCTGTTGCTATAAACGTTCCTCTAAGACTGCTTTTGCCGTATCCCATAAGTTTTGATATGTTGTGTTGTTATCCTCATTTACTTGACTGGACATATTTAAACAGGGCTTACTAGAACTTGAGAGAAGGAAATGACTTATCAAAACTCTGTAATTCATCCTTTCTCAAGAAGCACTTCTATCAGTGTCTTGGATTAATGAATGATTAACAAATTTCTGGATAGAAAGCCAAAAAGAATATTATGTTCATGTGTTAACAGTATAAGAATCCAAACAGATCTTAACAGGTTAGAATAATAAACTAGATAGGTCTACACCTATATAACAGTGATTAAATATAAGGTTATTTGTTTTGATTTATTGGCATGAGTATACTAGTCCTCCCTGGAAGAATCTGTTTGTGAAATAAGACTTCAGGATTTTATTGGAAAGCAAATTGCATATGGCATACCCAAAGCAGACAATGTGTTATTCTCCATATGTGCATCAAACCAATTATTAATCTGCCTAATTGCATTAACTTGGCCCATATTTATTACCTTGTCTACAATGACACCATGAAGGATTCACTGAATGCTCCACTAAAGTTTAGTATGAACTTTGGCGACATTATTAAAAATGTAGAGAGTAGTGTAAGGAGATGTACTATGCTAAATCTTGTGCTACCACAACCCCATCCCTCATAAGACTTTCCTTGGCTACCCTGCAGCACAAATGATTAGCTAATCCGAATGATTATTCTAAGACTTTTCACTCCAAAATTTCTTCTTATTTCAATGTTATAAAGGCATCTGTGGGCTAATATGGAATGTAGTAGATTACAGGAGCAATCTTCAAATCTATACAAAGCATAAAGAATAATGATTATAATTTTATATCAGAGTATGATTGGATATATATTATGGCAGTGAGCATGGGCAGGCTTCCAGATCGAGTGGAACAAGCTGTGTACGTGGACAAAGACCATCTGAGATCTTGGAGATGGTGCGCTACACACTAGCTGAGAGCAGACACCAGAGACTTGAGAAAGCAGGAGCACACTCTGATGGGCTTAATGACTCAGAAGGAAGGGATGCAAACCATCCACAGAACTGTTTATGTACTGAATACAGGTGTCTGCATTCCTTTTTATTTGTTTCTACAAGGGTTCATTTCTTGTGCCTCTATTCCTTTGCTCCTGTTTGCATCTGCTCATTACTGGCTGGAGACTTGAGTTTTTAGATTCTGCAACTGATTCTCAGCAGGGAATCAACAGGATCTGATTAACATTGCTCTTATTTTTTATCTTTTTATAAAGGTTCATTTATTTATTTATTTGAAAGAGTTACAGAGAGAGGAGGAGAGACAGAGAGAGAGCAAGCTTCTATCCACTGTCTCATTCCCCAGATGGCTGCAACAGCCGGAGCCAGCAGCTTCATCCAGGTCTTGCACACAGGTAGCAGGGGTCCAAACACTTGGGCCATTTTCCTCTACTTTTCCCAGACCAATAACAGGGAGCTGGATTGAAAGTGGAGCAACTGGGACTCAAGGTGCTCATTTAGGATGCCAGCATTGCAGGTAGCAGTTTTACCCACTGCGCTACAGTACCTGACCCCATTCTATTTTTTTTTTTCTTTTTTTAAGATTTATTTTTATTTATTTGAAGGCAGAGTGACAGAGGGAGGTAGCGATGGAGAGAAAAGGTTGGAGCTGAGCCAAGCTGAAGGCAGGGAACAGGAATTCCATCTGGGTCCAGCTACCTGAACTATCATCGTCTGCTTTCCCTGACACATTAGCAGAGAGCTACCTCAGAAGCTGAACTGCTGGAACTCAAACTGGCACTTGGATACAGAATCCAGCTTCACACGTGGTGGCTAAACTCACTTCACCACAGTGCCACCCAGATTCTTCTGTTATTAATTTGTTATAATTGGAAATAAAGCAATTCATAGGTGTGACTTAGAGTCAACTAAGGATAAAATTCAGGCGCTGTCACTTGCCCACTTTGAGAAGTGCATATCTCAGTCTGTTTTTCCATGGGTAAAAATAGAGATGATAATAACAGTATTAACTATTAGGGTTGTCTTGAGAATTAAATAAAACAGTGTATGGTGAACTACATAGCACAATGGCTGGATCATTCAATGACAATTTTACTTGTAATTGTTGCTATTTTTTAATTTTTAATTAGCTTTCAACAGATTCAATATAGTTCATAGATACAACTCTAAGAATATAATGATAATCCCTTCTTCCTTCCCTCCCTCCCTCCCTCCCCTGCTTGTACTCCCTCCTTCCTTCCCTCTCCTTATCTTTCTTTTTTTATTTCTTGAGATAACATCTTTTAAATTCACGTTACAGTATTTTTAACTAGCTGCTATTAACCCTCTACACCCCCTAAGGCTGAGCCAACATTGCTATAAAGTAGAACATGACCTTCAGGCTAGGTGCAATTATGAGGATTAATTATCGCTGTAATAAAAGGTAACATCCAGGCAGCTTCAACAAAATAAGGTAGTCTGAAGCAAGACAAAGGACCCTGGGGTACATCAAATGGTACATGAAAAAAATGGAATCAAACTATATTTTGGTGCAAAACACAATCTATGTGTAGCTTTTTCACACTGCCAGTTTCCAACGAGCTCTTCAAAGACTCCTCATGGCAATAAGCATCATCTTTCACTCACTTCCTCACTCACAGTGTCCAAAAATTTATTCCCTTTCATCTCCGCCCAGAACCCACCACCTGGAGCATAAACTCCTGGACCCATGGGAGCCCGATCTTATTTCTGGGAGGTTCTGTCACTACTGTACAGACAGAAGTCCTTTTTCCCCATAGAGTTTTAAGAGAATAGAGTAACAAGCCCCATGTACTTATAATCCAGCTTGCACAATTACAGACACAGTCTCATCCATGCTCTTCTATAACACCCACCACCAGAATTCTTGTTAAGCAAACCCAAGACATCATTCACTTATCTATTAGTATTTCAGTTTGTACCTCTAATAAAAGACCAGGACTTGTTTTTTAATTAACTAATTAAATTTGTTTATTTGAGAAGCAGCGAGCAGGAGACAGATATACACAGAGAGCTCACATCTTCCACTGGTTCATACCCCAAATGCCCAAAATAGCTAGGGGTGGGCTGGAGCTGAAGCTGGAGTCAGGAACCCAATCCAGGTCTCCCCTGTGGCAGGAAACCAATTACTTGAGCCATCACCTGCTGCTACCCAGTGTATTCGTTAGCAGAAAACAAGCTGGGAGCCAGAGGTGGGAATTGAACCCAGGCGCTACAATGTGGGACAGGAGCATGGTAACCATCAATCTCCCTGCCTGCTCCTGGGACTTGGATTTAGCACTTCGGTTTTTCCTCAGGCTCCATTATTTTTTTATGGATATTTGAAACAACTATACCCAAAGTACTTCAATGCGACAATAATTCAGGATCCAGTAAAATAAAAAATGTGTAATAGATTGCATGGTAAATATTTTTATCAATGCATGGTTTTTGAAGCCCTTTTCACGTTTTTACATCTCTGAACTTGGGATGCATTTTATAACAGATGGCAGCTGATAATTTAACTGACTTTTTTCTTTCTTAGAGATACATAATCTAATGGTGCATCCCACAGAGGGTGATGTCTTAGAAACGAAGAAATGCAACTGAGGGAAAGCTAAATGGACACGTACACACACACATACATGTAAAACCGTCTCTTTAACTGCCTGCAAGCCTCTCTGCACTAACAAGAAAATGACATAAATGTCAAGCAAAGTAGAGAGAGCAAAGTAGGTGATTTGGAACACAACAGGGTGCAGCCCAAAGAGTCTACAAAGGAAGTAAAAACCACTTGGGCATTTTATCCCAAAGGACACAGAAGCACACCTCCGCGTAGATGGAGAATGAAGCTTGAAGTTCTCAAGATCTAGCTGCGTCCAGCGCAGCGGCTCACTAGGCTAATCCTCTGCTGTGGCGCCGGAACACCGGGTTCTAGTCCCGGTCGGGGCGCCCAATTCTGTCCTGGTTGCTCCTCTTCCAGTCCAGCTCTCTGCTGTGGCCCGGGATTGCAGTGGAGGATGGCCCAAGTGCTTGGGCCCTGCACCCCATGGGAGACCAGGAGAAGCACCTGGCTCCTGGCTTCGGATCAGCGTGGTGCGCTGGCCGCAGCGGCCATTGGGGGGGTGAACCAATGGAAAAGGAAGACCTTTCTGTCTGTCTGTCTGTCTCTCTCTCTCACTGTCCACTCTGCCTGTCAAAAGATCTAGCTGTCTCTCCCTTAGTAAGGCTTGCATTGTCAAGTCCTCCCATCCTTATCATCACTGTTGTCCTCGCCTATCACTCAAGCTTTCAGAAGCCTTTAGATGGAGGAACAGAAGTGGCACAGTGTGGTGGATGTGATCAGAGAGGGAAGGAGCCTCAAGGGGTGTGGTGGCCCCAGGGGGCCGGGACCCACACTATTTCATTCACCATTCCCATGGACATCATTTGACAGGCAAGTGCATCTTTTGGTCATTTATAGAACGGCATGATAAAGAAGGATGTTTAAAGTCTGATGGGATGAGGATCTGAGACCAGCTAGAGTGACGGAGCAGCCCATTGAGGACTCCCTGGATCTCACTTTCCTCATCCTGAACAATAGCAGACTCATGGGCTCATGGTTATCCTAGGTGTAAGCCCTCAGGACTTCAGTATGACTGGAGTTGTTTTTAAGATAATTCATTTATGTGGCCGGCACTGGGGCTCACTTGTTTACTCTTCCGCCTGCGGCACTGGCATCCCATATGGGCACCAGGTTCTAGTCCCAGTTACTCCTCTTCCAGTCCAGCTCTCTGCTGTGGTGCGGGAGGGCAGTGGAGGATGGCCCAAGTGCTTAGGCCCCTGCACCCACGTGGGAGACCAGGAGAAGGCACCTGGCTCCTGGCTTCGGATCGATGCAGCCCTGGCCATAACAGCCATTTGGGGGGTGAACCAATGGAAGGAAGACCTTTCTATAACTCTGTCAAATAAATTTTTTTAAAAAGATAATTTATTTATCTAAACAGCAGAGTGACCTGGGAGCAGGGAGCAGGATTGATTTTCCTTCTGCTGGTTCACTTCCCAAATGCCTGAAATAGCCTGTTCTTAGCCATGCTGAAACCAGGAACTCCATCGTGGTCTCCCACATGGGTGGTAGGGGCCCAAATAATTGGACCACCTTCTGATTTCCTAGGAACAGTAGTAGGAAGCTGGGTTGGAAGTGGAATACCCAGGACTCCAACTAGTGCTCCAATATGAGATACAGGCATCACGAGCAATGGCTTAACCAGCAGTGTGCTATGTTTTTTTTTTTAACTCCTTTGTTTACTGCTTTATCTCCAGTCCCTGAAGTAGTGTCTGACACTAATCAACAGATGCTGAAGGGATAAAGAGACATATGGATCAATTTTAGTTCCCAAACACTAGGACCAGTAGTGAGAGGAGAGACTCTACTTTCAGTGCCTGCATATGATCTACACATATCTACCAAACCCTGTCAAGATTGAACACACACTCTTTCCCAAGTAAATGCCTTCCTATTTGTCAAATGTACACAGATTCTACTGGGGTTAATAATACATTTGCAAACCATCTAATTAATCTAATGTAGCACTTTGTGAAATTCTGTGACAATATGAGCAAACATTATATAGCACTTAGTTTTTCAAACAATTAAAGCTCTTTAAATATATTAGCCAATTTAATCTTCACAACACCCCATGCAGCAGATACTTTAATTCTCCCTATTTTTGCATAGGAGAACATTGAGGAAAAGAGAGATGAAAGGGTGGAGTTGGCATTCAAACCCAAGCTCCCTGGCTGGAGTCCTGCTCTCAACTGTAGTGCTGTGCTGAAATCACCAAGGAGTCTCCTTTCTAGCTCAGTGTAGTAATTTTTTAAATTTATTTATTTATTTGAAAGAGTTACACAGAGAGAATGACAGAGAGAGAGAGAGAGAGATGTCTTTCATCCACTGGTTCACTCCCCAATTGGCCACAACTACCAGAGCTGTGCTGATCCAAAGCCAGGAGCCAGGAGCTTCCTCTGGGTCTCCCACATGGGTGCAGGACTTGGGCCATCTTCTACTGCTTTCACAGGCCATAGCAGAGAGCTGCATCAGAAGTGGAGCAGCCAGGACTAGAACCAGCACCCACATGGGATGCCAGCTCTGCAGGCGGCAGCTTGACCTGCTATGCCACAGCGCCGGCCCCAGTCTAGTAATTGTTTAAATGATCTCTTGGATCACTTCCTCTCTACAGTAAATGCTGATCAATATATTAGTAACACTCAAGCAGCAGTGCAAAATGAATTTGGAGAAATCGTCACCATTTCTCCTGAGATCCATTGAGCCAACCTGAAGATATCTTCCCTGTTGAAATTAGGAACCATGTCATGCCCTTCCCAGCAGTTCTATGAGAAGTCCTTGAGTCAAAGGAATGTTTGTCTACTCTCACTTCATCAGCCACTTTTCTTCCTTCGGAGGCAAGTCTGAAGTCGTTTTATGTGTTGGTTTATTCCAGGTCCCAGCGGTCAAGTGCAGAGTCCTTTGACACATTCAGCCTAAAGCTTGCACTGAACAAACCTAATGTCATTGACTTATGACCTTGCCCCTTGGGACTCTCATTAACCCCAAAGTTATGGCACCGAAGAGACTGTTGGAGAGAGTCAGAGCTTGGAATTCATTTTATTTTAAGCTTAATGGGTCCTTCTTCTCTCATTTCAGATCAGTCTTTTCTCAATGGCTGCTTCTGAAAGCCAGAAAGCTTTCAATTGGTTAAACATTAGTGTGCCACATTGTGGAAAGAAAAATAGGAAAGCCAAAATAAAGAAGTACTTTCTCCTGTCAGAGGAAAAAAATTCTAGGTAGTAATTACTTCATTGTCTGAAATAATCCTATTAGGCATTGCCTTTCTATCAAAGTTAACCAGTACAAAGGAGCTGACAGGAGAAGGGAACTGCTGGAATGAAAGAATGAACTATTACTTCCCTTTAGCTGCTGATCAAAATGTTTTGGGTTAGGTTGTACCTAAATTCCTATTCAGGCTCTTGCCTCTTAGAGAGGAATTCTGAGTACAGGTACAAACACAACCTACAAAGTAATAAAGTTTATTCAAAGGGTGAGGGAAACATGCACACACACACAAACACACACACACACACACACACACGCACACACATGCAGGCATTGTTCAGGAAGAGTGGGCCAAGAAGGGAAAAGAGAGAGATTTCCATAACCTACTTTCTCTGTGTCCACGTGGAGAGAGAGAGAAAGAGGAGGGAGAAACAGCAAGAGAGCTTCCCTTTACCAGCTTCTTATGAGGTCAGAAAGGAGAGTGGCTACGTGGTACTGCCCCCAGGTTCCAGGTAAGGGGAGGTACATCTGGGAGAAGGGTCATTTGATTGACAGGTGTTTGATAGGATTACATGGGGTTGGGAGGTGTGTTTTCCAGCTTGTGATGCTAATCTAGCTAACTGACTTATCCCATATCAAAAGGAGATAATGTAAATGATTTTATTTCTTACTTAAGACAGACACAAAAGTGATCACAAATTCTTGATCGTAAGAAGATCAAGGGTTTGTGCATTGTTTTTCTTATTTATTTGAGAAGAAGAATAAAAGAAAGAGAGAGAGAATGCTCCCATCCACTGTTTCATTCTGCAGATGGTGGGAATATAATCTAGGGCTCCCATGTGGGTGGGAGAAACACAATTGCTTGAGCTATCATCGCTGTCTCCCAGGATCTGAGCTAGCAGAAATAGAAGGCTGTAGTCAGGGACTAAAGCTACGAATCAAACCCAGGTACTCCAATGTGAGACATGGAGTATCGTAAGCTTTAAGTAAACACCTGCCCTATGTATTGGTTTTGCTACTTGGTCCTCAACTAAATAGCTTCCTCCATGTTTTATAGCATTAGATCAAGAGTTGCTGAATTTTTTTTTTAAATACTAGCTATTTTTATTTTTATTTTTTTGACAGGCAGAGTGGACAGTGAGAGAGAGAGAGTCAGAGAGAAAGGTCTTCCTTTGCCGTTGGTTCACCCTCCAATGGCCGCTGTGGCCGGCGCGCTGCAGCCGGCGCACCGTGCTCATCCGATGGCAGGAGCCAGGTGCTTCTCCTGGTCTCCCATGCGGGTGCAGGGCCCAAGCACTTGGGCCATCCTCCACTGCACTCCTGGGCCACAGCAGAGAGCTGGCCTGGAAGAGGGGCAAGTGGGACAGAATCCGGTGCCCCGACCGGGAATAGAACCCAGTGTGCCAGCACCACAAGGCGGAGGATTAGCCTGTTGAGCCATGATGCTGGCCAAGTTGCTGACTTTTTTATCATATGCTTGTTGAAAATAAGAAAAATGCTCCAGAGCTGCTCCTTTGAAAATTTACATAGATTGTATAAAATGCCAAGGTGTTCAAGGACTCTCCGATTTCAATTCCACCAACCAAGGGAGCATTAGGTAAAACATGACCAAGAACTCACATTAAATAAGAAGTAGGACTACACCTTTGAGGAATCTGGGATCTATTATTGGGTGTTTCATGGATAGGTCCCTGACCTTGACGTGCTGGCACCAAGAACAGGCATACCAGCCCATTGGTCCCTTTATTCTCATCACTGTGAAATCTGTGATGTAGTTTTAAAAAGGTTATTCACACAGTGTCTCATTTTGTCCTTTTGGTCAGAATGAGTAACATTCAATAAAAAGTCAATATATTTTTAAGTTTGGTAAGTGAAGTTCAATGCAGGCGATTGACTTGTTCCAAATCACAAGAACAAGAGATGGAGACAGTATTGAAATCAACATCTGTGAGATTTATTTTCTTTTCTTTCTTTTTTTTTTTTTTTTTTTGACAGGCAGAGTTAGACAGTGAGAGAGAGAGACAGAAAGAAAGGTCTTCCTTTTCTGTTGGTTCACCCCCCAATGGCTGCTACGGCTGGTGCGCTGCACCTATCTGAAACCAGGAGCCAGGTGCTTCCTCTTGGTCTCCTATGCAGGTGCAGGGCCCAAGCACTTGGGTCATCCTCCACTGCCTTCCTGGGCCACAGCAGAGAGCTGGACTGGAAGAGGAGCAACCGGGACAGAATCTGGAGCCCCGACAGGGACTAGAACCCAGGCGCTGCAGGCAAAGGATTAGCCTAGTGAGCCGAGGTGCCAACCATGTGAGATTTCTTTAAGGTGAGAAAGAGCCATGTTAAATTACATCATATGCAACAGGCTGTGAGTATCTTAAAGGGAATTTTCAGCAAATGCAAAGATAGTCCTCTTTCTACTATTTTAATATGATTCATCCCAAACTAAATATATTTTGTATAACTATTAAATATATGGCAAAGGCATCTCCCTATGTTTTTGAAGTTCACCATAATATTAATTTTCTGATTGCATACTATTCATTTTTCACATGTACAAATGCAACAGAAATGCCCTAGCAAATAAATATTCAGTTAAATTGCAGCCTTTTTATTTCTTAAAATGATCCTTCAACTTTTTTGTCTATAAAATAGCTTGGATAATTTACTTAAACTACTTCAAAAATTTCTATCATTGAAGGCAATAGTACTACATATTAGAAAATTATTTTCTAGAAAGTTTGCATCAATTCAAACTACTATCAGTAATGAATGAAACTAAACATATCACCTTACTCTTACCAACACAGGGTTTGATAACACTCGCAAAACTTTATTAAATTTATACCAAAAAACAACGTATTGCTTTAACTTGTATCTCTGTTTACTGCTATTGTGACCAAAATTTTTTTTGCTTTTTATATTTCTCCTGTGGGAAAGTTGTAGGTCTCCTTACCATTCAAGTAAGGGGTTGGGGCAGTTTTTGAATTAATAGGTATTTGCTTTAAAAATCATCTTTCATGCTTTATGGTCCCTTCTACAGCTGCTTATAGAGTAGCAGTAGAGCAGAGGGCACCCCCTTCTCTCACACACTTTGCTTTTTTTTTTTTACTCAGAGAGTAGCTAAAAGCCTCAGGTAAAATCTGGTAGAGAGGCAATGTTTTTCTTCAACAGAGCTAGATTGCGAAGTCCTTAAGAAGAGGTCTTCCATCCTCTGCTTTTGTGTCCTCAATAAAAACTCATCCAGGTCTGTGTTGCTTCAGGTCCTTAACAAACACTTGATTTACAGCCCTATGAAGACAGAGAAAGGCGAAGGCAGAGCAAAGGCACTTGATTTGTCAAGAGTCCTAGAGCAAATGAGGGGTGCACTGGGCCCTTGCCAGCCACATGCTTCACTTGGACTTCCAAGCTCCTCCGGTCAAGGCTGGTTAGGAAAAGAGTATTCATGTTTCCCAACAGTATCTGGCCAGCATCCCTGGGGTCTTTCAATTGCAGCATTTCAAAAGAAAGCACACTTTCACTTCATTTGAATGCATGCCATTGAGTATCAACATCTAATCAAATTAACAGAAGTGTAATAACTGTACTGATTGGGAAACTCTGATAGATAGTTTTCAGGTTATACAAAAAATAAATTACTTCATGCTGAGGTATATGTGAGCCTATAACTACATTAGGACAGCATCACACTTTTTTCCTTTCTGGGAGTCATGCCCTCATACCCTTCTCCATCCTTCTCCCATATGGCTCCCTACATACAGAGGTACACTCCTCCCTGTCCAGTCACTGCCCATCCTACAATTTTCAGGATTATCAAAAGTAGTTGATTCTGTTTTCATTAGTTAATGACCCTAACTATGAGATCTCTTTAAGTAACCTTCCTGAATGAAATCCAGGGAATAGGGTTTACAGAAAAAATATAAAACACTCAGTTAAACGTGAATTCCAGATAAACAAGTTTTTAGTAGAAGTTTCTATCTCAGATATCACCTGGAAACCACTTGTACATAGTAATTTATTTGCCTAAAATTCAAGTGTAAACAGGTGGCCTCTATTTTCCTTTGTTAGTTTTTTTTTTTTTTTTTTGACAGGCAGAGTGGACAGTGAGAGAGAGAGAGACAGAGAGAAAGGTCTTCCTTTTGCCGTTGGTTTACCTTCCAATGGCTGCCGCGGCCGGCACACTGCGGCCAGCGCATTGCGCTGATCCGAAGGCAGGAGCCAGGTGCTTCTCCTGGTCTCCCATGCGGGTGTAGGGCCCAAGAACTTGAGCCATCCTCCACTGCACTCCGGGCCATAGCAGAGAGCTAGCCTGGGAGAGGGGCAACCAGGACAGTATCCAGCGCCCTGACCGGGACTAGAACCCGGTGTGCCGGCGCCGCAAGGCGGAAGATTAGCCTATTGCACCATGGCGCTGGCCTCCTTTGTTAGATTTGACAAGCCTACCAAACAGGCAACACTCTCCAGAAATAGCACAGATTAAGCAGTTATTTAATGTCCTTCCTCCCTGGCCAGGCAGTGAGAACCACTACCAGGTGTTGCTATCAAAGAAAGCAAACACACTTCACCAAGGGTCAACACCTGGTCAGCATCAACCAGCGAAGGCACAAGGAAAATAAGTTGGACAAATCATCAGATCTGGAATCTTCCTATCGTGGAATTATGATGAGAGATGTTTTAACAACGGGAGAAATTTTTAACAATTAGGGAAGCTTCAACGCTGGTAATCTCTGCTTAATCAATGAGAAACTGTGAGAACTAGTCCAGATAATAATAACTGTATTTCAAAACTAGAAAATTTTGCTCAATGTCCTGGCATAAAGAAATGTGAATTCAGTTCAGAAAAGCTGCACAAGTATAAATCTGGTAAAATAAAAATAGTAGCTCTCCTTGGGCTGGGGCCTACCAGCTATGGCTTCCTGGGCACACAGCAGAGCTGAGCCAACCACACCCACTACGTGGCCTCCACTCACCTCCATCATAGTTCACCTGAGGACCTCTCAACTTTTCAAATTCTCTGTTCAAACACAGCGCTGGCATCTCTGGAATTCACAAAGATTGTTATCAAAGAACAGCATGTGAAACCACATCAGCTATGACTTAAAACCGATGAGCAACCAAGATTTAATATTTTATTTTGGTTATTCACATGATTTCCCAGTATGTAGCCTGCACAATGTTTGGTTTAATCACAAAATGATATGGCTGGTGGCAGGATGGGAGGCAGAGAGAAACTCAGTTTGGTTACTTAGCCCAGAATGTCATCCTTGTAGAGAAAAAAAAAACAGCTGTAACTGATGCCTGAAATATAGATTTTGAAACATGGGTTTCCCCCAAAATATGAGCCTACTGATTTCACTTCCATGTCCAAGTAAAGAAGACATGTGATCTGCCTCTAATTCCATCCCAACAAACACGTTTGTTTTTGTATCCCTGGTATCTTCAGTAGGTGAAACATGACTGGGATGGAGTAAAAGGTACATTCAGAGAAAGATACCTCAGGCTGAGTCAGAAACTGCCCCCAAATTGTCAGTGAATAAACAAAAGTTAACTCATTTGAGAGGCAGAGAGAGAGAGAGAGAGAGAGTCGAAGATCTCCCATCTGCTGATTCACTCTGCAAGGGCCTCCAGGATTAAGCCAGGAACCCTGAACTCAATCCAGGTCTCCCACATGTGAGGCAGGGATGCAAGTTTTTTTTTTTTTCTTTCTTTTTTTGTTTTTTTTACAGGCAGAGTGGACAGTGAGAGAGAGAAACAGAGAGAAAGGTCTTCCTTTTGCTGTTGGTTCACCCTCCAATGGCCACCATGGCCTCCACACTGAGACCGGCGCATCGCGCTGATCCGAAGGCAGGAGCCAGGTGCTTCTCCTGGTCTCCCATGCGGGTGGCATCACCTGCTGCCTATCAGAGTGTGAATTAGCAGGAAGCTGGATTCAGAAGCAGAACCAGGACTTGAACTCGGGCACTCTGATATGGGATGTCAGCGTCCCGAGTAGCATCTTAACCACTGGGTCAAATGCCTGTGCTGATGTAACACATAATTCCCTAGCCTATGTCCCCAGTAAGCTGCCCATTCAGGTCTGCATGGCTGGTATGGCATGGAAGCATAGACTTGGCTTGACCAGACCTGATCATTTTAGAAATGCTCATAACTTGATTTCTTTTAAAATGAGAAATCCAGATATTTTTATTTTCAAAAATGTTTATTAGTCAAACAAAACCATGGAAATGTACCCCATATATTAAGATTGTAAGAGATTGGCAAAAATGTTAGGTAGCTTTTAGGCTGATCTTTTTTTTTTTTTTTCTGCCATTCTTCTTTTTTCAATTCCTTTCCTACTCCCTTCCTTCCTTCTTTCCATAAAGAATTACCAAGTAGCCACTATCTCCTGGGGACTTGGTCTACAGCAGGGAAAAGCCATCCATATCACCTTACGGTTTAGATTCTGGTTGGGCAGGAGGGGAGACAGGCAATAAGTAGAATAATTGTTTAGAATACAGAGTGACAATTGCTGTGGAGAAAACCAAAGGCAAAAGTAGATAAGGAGTAGGGGGGCCATGCTGCTCACTCAAATAGATGGGGGTGGAGTGGGAGGAGAAGGGTAAGTGCAAAGGCAGGAGAGGGGCTGACGAGGACGAAGAAGAAGAATGCTCGGTAGCGTTAACTCGCTTCTATTTTTCTTTGTTAGGAACCTCTCCTTCTAATTCTTTCCCCTACTTTATGCATATTCTTGCAAATCTCTCAACAGCATTAGCAACAGCATTTCCTTCAACACTTCAGGCCTGTAGTACCACTAAGGCAGTTCTGGGAATCAGTTCCAGAACCCTCTTCTGGATGAGTCTATCCTGTGCACCTGTGGAAATGCACCAACAATTTGCATTTGTGGAGCAGTTCATTTATTAAATGTCTACTATGTTCCAGTTATTATATGAAATGCTCAGAAATCAATGACAAAAAAGACACAGGGGTTGCCCCTTAAAAAGCATGCATCTAATCTTAAAAAACAAAAATAAACATCTATTGATATAATATATGTTCAATAATAACATATATTTGTATAACAGGAATACAAAGAAGGGGCTGATGGCTCTTACCTGGGGAGATTAGAGCTGGATTGGGGGCCGGCGCGGCGGCTCACTAGGCTAATCCTCCACCTGCGGTGCCAGCACTCCGGGTTCTAGTCCCAGTTGGGGTGCCAGATTCTGTCCCAGGTGCTCCTCTTCCAGTCTAGCTCTCTGCTGTGGCCCGGGAGGGCACCCGAGGATGGCCCAAGTGCTTGGGCCCTGCACCCGCATGGGAGACCAGGAGGAAGCATCTGACTCCTGGCTGCGGATTAGCGCAGTGCACCGGCCATAGCGGCCATTTGGGGGGTGAACCAACAGAAAAGGAAGACCTTTCTCTCTCTCTCTCTCTCTCTCTCTCTGTGTGTGTGTGTGTCTAACTCTGCCTGTCAAAACATAAATAAATAAATAAATAAATAAGAGCTGGATTGGGCTGATAGGGAAGGGATTACAAATATCTTAATTTGAAATCGAATTAAGGATTTAGAAAGTCACCATTTATTAAAACTTTCATGTCAATCCATTTTTATAACATCTTAGCCTCTGGATGGGTGCAGCCAAATTGCTCCTGGAAAGATTCCATCAATTCTTGCTAATAAGTGTACTTTTTCTTTGAAGGAACTGTTGATTATTTCAGCTCTGATTTCAGCTCAGATCAGAGTGGGGATGTTTCCTCTATTTGACCATTATCAACACGCACTGCACATTCTTGTATGAACACATATTGTCTTTTTTATATCTAAGTAGGAAAGGAATTGTTTGATCATATGGTAACTCTATGGGTAACTGTTCAAGGAAGCCAAACTGTGTATCCAAAATTGCTATCCTATTTCTTCACATGTTCGTCAACACTTGTTATTGTCTGTCTTTCTAATTATGTCCATTCTAGTGGCTGTGAAGTGGTTTCTAATTATGATTTGCATCTCTCTAATGACTACTGTTGTCAGGCAACTTTTCCTGGACATGGTGCCTATTTGTATATCTTCTTAAGAAATGTCTATTCAAATATTTAGCCCATTTTAAAATTGGATTATTTCTCCTTTACTATTGAATTGCTAGAGTTCTTTATATATTCGTAAGCTGCTCCCTTATTAAATAGGTGATTTGGAAATATTTTCCCAATATTCTGGGTTATTTTTGTACTTTCTTGACAGTATCCTCTGAAGCACACTCATTTTTAATTTTGATGAGTTCCAACTTATCTAATTTTTGCTTTGCATTTTGTTCTTGAGCCATCATATCTAGAAACAGACATAAATGACTCCAAAATATATGTCACCAATGTATGTATTTTGTGCTCTGTTAGATTGTCTTTGAAAACCAAAATAGTTTGAGAAGTTATGTATTTCTCTACTTGTGGAACCATGATTCTCTCAGCATTTTACGTTAGTACCAATAAAAGGAGCAAATTATGATAAAAGAAAAAAGAATGGTAAACAGCTACAGAGTAGCTTTCCATGATGATTATGATTTAGATATCCAGAAATTATGATTTATCTAGAATTTATATGGGATTTTATCACATATATAATTATTAAGTTGCAGCAGCTTAATCTTCACCAAAATATAACCTTTAAATTGGGTTAAATTGGGGTCAGTGCTATGTGTAGGGGTTAATCTTCTGCCTGCAGTGGTGGCATCCTATGTGGGCTCCAGTTCTAGTCCTGGCTGCCCCACTTCTGACCCAGCTCTCTGCTATGGCCTGGGAAAGCAGTAGAATATGGCCCAAGCACTTAGGCCCCTGTACCTGCATGGGAGACCTGGAAGAAGATCCTGGCTCCTGGCTTCATATTGGCTCAGCTCTTCTGGCCATTGTGGCCATTTAGGGAGTGCACCAGCAGATGGAAGACCTTTCTCTCTGTCTCTCCATCTAACTGTCTGTAACTCTACCTCTCAAATAAATAAATAAATAAATATTTTTAAAAAATGGGTTAAATTAAGCTGAATATGATTTAAATTATTGACATTCCTATGTCTCATTTCTATCTTGTATGAATCTAATTATGAGGAACTTAAGCTGAGAAGAAAAATACATACAAATAAGACTGTTATTTCAGTTCAAAGAATATTTATTGAAGGCTATTGTTCTGGTTTTCTATTATTGTAGAAAAAATACTTGGTGTTTGAAAAAAAAATAATGGTTTATTGTATTTCATGGTTTTGTTGATTGGGAATTCAGGCGGGCGAGCCTCAGCTGGTCAAGTCTGTTTCATCATGGCTCCCCTGCTGTTGCTCGTGTCCCTTGTTGATGTTCAGCTGGTGGCTGATCTGTCCTGTCCACGAAAGCTTCAGTCACACGCCTGATGCCTTGATGAGGGCAGCCAAAGGCTGCCTTGTTTTCTTGTTTTCTCTCCACTTTCTCCTGTTCCAGAGTAATTCAAGGACTTTGAGAGAAGGGGTGAACATTAAGTTCAAGGCTGGCCTAGAATCACTTCCAACAAACTCTGTCAGTGGAAAAGTCACAGGCTGGAACACATTCTCAAAGAAGGGAACTGGAGCCCAACACTAGCTGAGAGTTATGTCATGAAACATGCATTCGTCTTCAACCTGCCATAGACACCTTGCATCAGACACAATGTCAGGCTTCAGGGAAATAGAGACTAGCAGACTTCTCTTTACAAAAAGTTCTCCAAGCTTAACAGTATGTTGTGAGAGTGAACAGGTTATATACTTTATTGTCCAAATCCGATACTTATAAGAGTAAAAAATGGTATAAATAATTATTACTCTTGTATAAGAAGATAAAATTAGACTATCCCAAATTGGAAAGATGATCATGCTGGTTTTCAGACACTCAAGTTTAATATATCATAAGTAGAAAACTTAGACTTCATTTCCTTTATATTTCATAACTCTCATAGTGGCTAAATTCTCATTTTTCAATAAAAGCTGGTTTGGGGAATGGTTTGAGACCATTGCAACTGTGAGACTGTGCATACCAAAAGTAGTCAATGAAAAAAATCACATTCTGTTATTAAAAAGAACAAAGCTACATCCTCTCTCTATGCTTCTTGTTAAATTATTTTATCTTAAAAAACAATAAGGACGTTTCTTAGCAACATAAACCCTTGTGATAATAGCCAGTATCTGTGGAAACGAACACGCTCTGAAGTCTCCTCGGTAAGATCCATCTTGTCTGAGAGCACATGTGCTGTCATAACAATTTACCCAAGACTGGCCATTTATAAACAAGCGAAATTTACTCCTCATAGCTCTAGAAACTGGAAACCCATGATCTTGGTGCAGACAGGATCAGAATCTAGTGAGGAGAGCTCTCTGTTTCCAAAATGGCCCTGCTTAGAGGGAACTAACACGATGTCCCCACCCGATAGAAGGGCACGAAAGGGCTCCGGAACTCACCCTGAACTTTTTAATGGACTTATCTCATTTATGAAAGTAGAGTCTTTATGGCCCAATCACCTTCCACAGACAGCCACTTCTTAAAGATTATCTCCTTGGAGCTTCACTTCTAACAGAGAGCTTGGGAGGGACGAAGCAGGGCACACCTCCCTCTGTGACACTGCTTCTGTTCTACCTCTGCACCCAGTTACTGAACTCCACTTCCATCTCAATTCTTGAGGAGACATTTTAGTCTAAGAATTTGACATGCAGAGGTCTCTAGGTTAAAGTGCCAAAGGGCTTGTGACATTAAAGGGGGATTTTTTTCTTTAATTGGACTCATTTCACATTCAGGTGTGGAACCTAATAGGAAGCTGTTACTGGCCAGTGAAAGAGAGGCAATTTATCACTCTGCAACTCAATAGAAAGCAGTTGAGGCTGCAAATTTTTATACGGCTTTCTGACTCTCTGGGTTTGACACTCAAGTGGCTGGGAGTAATTCCTGTGAGCCAGGAGAAAAATGAATATGAAATTTCCCTGAGAAAACGTACTGAAACATTGAAAAATACTTGTGAAGAATAAAACTTCAGATAAACTGGTTTTCGTAATGACTGTTAATTCTTATTTTCTCAGGAGTATCTTATTTTTCTTTTTCTTGCTTCTAACTAAGTGTTTTAAAGTAAAAGGCACTCATAGCTACACTTTCTGTCTGTGTGAGACACCTTTCATTTGTTATCTCTTTATCCCGATCACCAAGGTCATTTTGTTTATTTAAAAACTAAATTATCTAGACTTCATATGTATTTTAAAGTGTTTTGAGATCTTTTGAGGAGAGATCATGGATGGATAGATGGGTAGATGAATGGATGGATGGATGGATGGATGCATGGAAAAAAATATTCATGAAACTAGTGTTCATTTCGAACCTCTGACATGTCAGGTGCTAGCTTAGGACTACAGATCCTACAATGAGCAAATGCTGAGGAGACTCCTTCATGGTCTTTATGTTCTGGTGTGGCCAGCGATGTGATAGACAAGGAAATGACAAATATTATAATTACAGATTGTACTGTCTCTCATGAAATAGGTCATATGACATGAAGAAAGTGACTGGGAGAGATGGGAAATGCATGTTGCTTAAGACTGACAGAAAAGCCATCTCCAGGGATTATTTTTGAGCATGGACTTGAAAAGTGGAAGAAAAGGAAACTGAGGCACAGATAAAAGAGTGGAGGAACGTTGACTTAGAGACTCCTATAGGGAAATCCCTCTCTGCATTAAGCTCCAGTTGAATTCTTCCAATACTCAGGACAGAATAGATTCCTGTTTTACAAACAGGTAACAGAGCCAAGTCCCAAGTCTGCATGCTGGTAAGTGGCAGAACTGAGATCTGGCCCCTGACCTGCTGACACTAGAACCTGTTGGAGGGGATGAGAGTGCGGACTCCCAAGCCTGAAAGATACATATTCAGATCCTGCCTCTGCACATCCAGCTGATGAGCCTCAGAAAGTCAATTACTTTCTCTGAGGCTTAGTTCCCCATTTGAAAACAGAGATGATTTTACTTACCTAAGGGAGTTGTTGAAAAGATTAAAATAATGCTCATTTGACAAAGCCTTCTGTGAGGCCCAGAGTAAGCTTTTAACAAATGACAGTTGTTTTCACTTTCTTTCTCCAAGGATACAGGTGGAACAGCAGGTGGGACCAGATCTGAGGTTGCTTTTATCGTAGAACATCGCACTTCTCATTGCCCTATAGGAGATGAAGCATTATTTTCAAAATGAATATACTCACTGGGAGACTGGTGAAATATACAAGCAAGTGTAAATTATGAAGAATGGAAATAAGCAGGAAAAAATCAGTTTATTTTTCATGTACATCAGTTAAAGCTTTGGGGTCCTTCAAGACAGTTTCAAGTTAATGGAACGATCGTTGCTGGTCTTAAAAAATAAGATGTACTCAAGTATTGGAATAATTTAATCAATCCATGGAGGCAAAGTGTATGATGCAAGTCAAATAGTTCACTGGTGATGGAGAAGGGATGGGAAGGGAAGGGCTGGTGAATGACCTCTGTCAACTTCTTGGCCTGAAATCCGAGACTGTCATCCAGGACAGTGAAAATCAGCAAAGTGCACTACAGGTTGCTGTTTGTTAACCACAAATATTGAATGTATTCTTTTTCCTCAAAAGCAAATCACAGGAATCATTAGTATGAATGAGATAAATATCTTTGAGGTAAAATTTGTTTTAAGTCCCATGATATAAATGAAAAGAAAAACACTTTGAATTTTTGTGTCTTTCCCCTTTCTTCCAAAGGGATCAAAATCTTTTGCATGCAGTTGAATCCTTCAAAGGGAGATGTAAAGTTACCCTTCTATAACTCCAGACATCAAAATTGGAAGGAGTTGGTCTAACAGCAGTAAAATATAGAAATATTCTTAATTAATTTGGAACTGATAGAAACTTTTTGAAAGAGCCATTTCATTTAAATTTTTTCATTTTGTATTATAAGTAGATTGCATAATTCTCTATATGGTAATTATAACCTACAAAATGAGAACCCACTGTGAATAGTATACTTTCATTTCATTAATTTCCTTACCATTGAATTTTCAATTTTACCCACGACAGGTTACTCTTCTAAAGTTCTGTTAAAAAGGCAATGAGTTAAACAGAACATTGTGTTATATGACACCAGTTATTTTCTGAAAGCATTTGCATTTAACATATATTGTTCTGGAGTCTGTGCAAGTATAATATCCTAACACTCTTTCGCCCCCACCCTTTGGACAGAATTTTGTTACAGCTTATTTAAATTTAACTTTTAAAAAAATTGAACCTGTGTATTCTTTTAAAGTTAACAAATGACTGCCTTGCTGCCTGTGTCTAAGCCTTGGTGTGACAACGCAAACTAACCCATAACCCCTTCATCCCCAGAGAAGCTCTGCCTGACTTTCCCACTCCTGAGCCAAGGCAGGTGCAAGCAGCCCATTGCCAAGATGTGTGGGAGTTTGCAGAGCTTCCAAGAGCCCCTGAATTCCTATCCACTGAATCCATGAGTGCTTAATGGACTCTTCTCCACATAGCTGCCGCATTCTGCATCAGTGTTTTTCTCTATAGCCAGAGCCCTGATAGAAAAATGCAAAAGACCAAATAAAGCAAAAACAAAGGTGTGTGTGGGGGGAAGCAAGAGGGTACATTTTCACCATGTTGCATTTTAAGATTTCATACTAATAGCACTCAGTTAAGGAGGTAAATGAGTTGGGAACAGGGTAGCTGCATTCCAGTATAGTTATTCAATAAGAAAGAATAGGACCAAGCTGGCAGCCCAGAGAATGCACCTGAGACAGACTCCCTTTGTGTGTGCAGAGTGTCACACGAGATTTTAGTTTTGCAGTTGAATTTCACTGGATTGACGAATTTTACATTTGCTTTGATAAACGTTTTGTCCATTTAAAAAATCATTACCATCTTCCTGGCAACAGCTGGCTCTGTTAGGTCTCAGATGCTTGTTCTGTGTCATTTCCTCCATCTGAAAACTCACAGAATTCCCAATTAGTTGCAATCATTGGCAGCAGGGAAAGTAAAGGGAAAACCCCCCTGCAAAGTGGCTGCCGAAAGATACAAATAACAGATGACTTGTGGGGTACTGGGCTTAAGAACTCAGTCCCCCTCCCCACAGTTACTCCTAAGAACAAGCTTTTGTATTTAGGAGCCCAGCCCCAAGAGCAGGTACTGCTCCCGGCTGAAAGGACATTTGCTTCTAGCTTTAGGAAACAGAACTAAAGGCCAACTTCTGTGTTTTTTGTTGTTAAACATTTTTTTTCCCTTTAAGATAACCTATGGAAGATTGCAACTTCTCTAATTGTACTAGTGGTCAGTTATGTGATTGGTCGGTGTTCCACTGCCAAAAAGAGTATCTGCTCACCATGAAGAAAGTGGTAGATCTTTGTATCAGTTACAATTTTTGTGCCTTACCCACACTATTTGTTTCCTAACAATTCCTTGAATCAACAACTTGGGCTGAGCTCCCCTGGGTGACTCTTCTGCTGGTTTTTCTGGGGTCACCTCTTGATATAGTCAGTCATGCGATGGCTTGGCTGGATGTAGATTGTCCAAGAAGGCCTCACTCATTAGCTACTGGTGTTGTCTGTCAACCAAAATGCTTCTCTCGCTGGGGTTTTACATTCTTATGGAGGCTAAGCAAGGCCTCCTTATATGGAGGTCTCAGGGCCAAGAGGGCAAGCGTGGGATCTTACATGAAGAGGGGCAGGTCTCCCAGTTTCACTCCTGCCACAATCTGTTGGTCAGTGTAAGTGACGATTCCAGCCAAGGGTCAAGGAGAAGGGAAATAGTCTACCTCCTAATGGGAGGAATGGCATGCTCATGTTGAAAAGGATCACTGCATTTATCTTTGCAAGCAATCTCCTCTGAAAAACCTGCTAGGGAAGTATTTGTAATAAAGCCATGATAAGATTCTATTCTGAAAGAAAATATCCATGTGTTTCAATTTACTGTTTCTATTTGAAAGTTTTGCTCTCTAATGATGAAAATGCAAATCTATTCCATGCATAATGTTATAGTGGAGCCATCTGAACATTGCAGTGCCATTATTCCTTGAAAAACTCATGTTTAAACTGTTGTGCAAAGCATACAGAATATAGTACATTCTCTAAACTAATTTGATGCTAAACTACTCCTAAATTTTTACAAATATATTGGTCTTTTAACATGGCCTTTTTGGTCAGGAAGTAACTGTTCCTACCTCCTCTTCTTTCTTGGGATAGTTTTATATTTATCTTTGCTTTAAATCTGGCCTCTGAACAGCTCAGGCACCTGGATGGGGAAATCTGTAGAGTTCTGGTTGCTTCTATTAGATCTAAGTGTGGTAGGGCTATACGCAGACCTGCCCAGAGAGCTCCTGTGAGGGGGGAGGGGAGCATTCCAGGAGGCACACTCATTGTTCTACTTAGGCATTTTTAGAACAGAGACTTACTCAAGTTGCCACATGTAGTTGCTAGTGGGCTTTGTTTTGTTTTGTTGTTTTGTCAATTATTAGCATGGAATGGAAGAACAGCTGGGATTGGAAATCTGTCAGCTGTCAACTCTAGGAACTGACCTGTCTCCTTCTTTCATGCCTGGCTCTCTCTCTGTCTCTGTCTGTCTCTGTCTCTTTCTCTCTCATAGTCTCTCAGTTTTTCCTGTCTCCTTTCTACCAATCAGCATTTTAGAGTCATTCAAATTGGTTTATATTCCACATATATGTTATGTTATATATTTCACATATATGTTATATGTCAGTATCTACGTGTCTGTGTAATGGCATCCCCAAGGGCCAAGGTTCTTTCCTTTTTAAAAAAAAATTTATTTTATTTATTTGAAAGTCAGAGTTACACAGAGAGAGATGGGGAGGCAGAGAGAGAGAGAGAGATTTTCCATTCCGTTGGTTCACTCCCCAAATAACCACAATGGCCAGAGCTGAGCTGATCCGAAGCCAGAAGCCAGGAGCTTCTTCCAGGTCTCCCATGTGGGTGCAGGGGCCCAAGGACTTGGGGCATCTCCTTCTGCTATCCCGGGCCATAGCAGAGAGCTGGTTGGAAGAGGAGAGCTGGGACTCGAACCGGCGCCTGTATGGGATGCTGGCACTGCAGGCTGGGGCTTTAACCCACTACACCACAGCGCTGGTCCCAAGGTTCTTTTTCTAGTTCATGGCTTTGCCTTGCTTGTACAAATTGGCATTTATTTAACATTTACTATGCAGTAGGCATGAAACTGAACTTTTTCCAATAATCATGTAATTAAATTATCACAACAACCCAACGACATATGTATTATTTTCTACATTTTATAGATGAAGAAATCAAGGTTAGAAAGGAAATATTCTTATTTCAAGTCACAAACCTAGGAAACAGCCAGACAAGACTGAGTCCAGTGTTGTGGACATCCAAAGCTCACGTTTTTACCTTCTTCCATCCTCCTTTAAGGCCTGAGTTTACATGGGGATGTCCTTCACCGTCCTGGCCTCTCCCGCTGCAGGCTGCAGGTTCAGTTTCCACCCCTTGGTTGCTGTTTGAGAATTTCCCCGTTGTCTCAGATTTTAGCTGAAACACCAAACCTGAAGTTAGCAAGCACTAAGAACCTTCGATTTTTACAGAGACTGCGGAAGAACAACCAGAAACTTCCTCCCTGCATCCTTACCGAGCAGTGTCCAAACTGCTCTTGGAGGCTTAGCCCCACTGACCCATGCAGCTTCTCCAAGAAGAAGACTAGAATTTACTGGGGAAGGAGGGGAGAGTGGGGAGGTCGCATTGCTGCAAAAGAGTCATGCGAGTGAGAAAAGTCGCTGGGGAAGTATAGAAAGGTGGGCTGTTCACCAACGCCTTTAGCCAAGTGAGAACGGCTCCAAGAGAAAATGAGGATGCCTGCCATCAAGACAACCTAGCAGCCCTCCCCAGCTACATCTGGCTGAGTTGCACAATCACAGACCTGGAACAGGGGCCACAGCAAGAGGTTTCTTGGGAAAGAATTTCTTGAGAAAACAGTTTCCTTTCTTGTACTTCATGAACAAGCTGATTTCAAGAATGTATTTCTCAATCCAGGTTCTCCAGGGAGAAAGGCTGATTGGCCCAGGCCTGTCTTGATTGCAGGCCACACTGTGAGTCTCATCCAGCCCATGGGCCGGCTGCCAGTGCCAGATGCTCACCCCTGGTCCAGTTGGCTGTGGCCAGGAAAGGGTCAAGGGGACCAAGGACAAGGATGGAAGATCATCCCTGTTGGAGATGTAGTAGGCGGTAACTATCTTTGCGGATGTTTGCAAGCAAAATGGGCACATATTACACATTCTAGGGACTGCAGGAGCCTCTGCAAAAGGAACCACAGAATATATTCGGTTTCCCCCAAAACATTCTCCATCTCTGTGTGTGTCTTTCTGTATATGGTGTTTTACGTGTGAAAGTGTTGTATATCTGTGCATGCATTGTGTAGGATGTATGTTGTGTGTACATGTGTTATATGTCTGTGTGTCTTGTGTGTTGTGTTGTATGAGTGCCTTGTGTGTATTGTGTATAGCCCTGTGCACTGTGTGTTTATTGTATGTATGTTGTATGTTCCTGTGTGTTATATGTCAGTATCTGTGTGTGATGTGTGTTGTGTCTTGTATCTCTGTGTGTTGCCTGTGTATCTCTGTGTTTGGTATATATCCATGTGTACTGTGTATCTGTTGTGTGTGTACATGCGTGTTAACTGTGTTATATCTATGTGGTATCTGTGAATCTCTGTGTATTGTCTGTTTTGTATGTGCTGTGTGTACATGTGTCATATGTGTTTTATCTCTGTGTGTTGCCCGTGTATCTCTGTGTGATTTGTGTCTGTATGTGTCATGTGTCTCTCTGTCAGGTATATATGTGTGTGTGTTATGTCTTCGTGTGTGTTGTATGAGTGTATGTTATTTTCAAATACCTAACTCACTTTACTGGCATTCCAGAGAGTGATAAGAAAGGGCCACGCATCTCATGTGCACACATGCATACCTACATGGTGAGAAAATTGCTGACTTCCTTCCTCAGACAGCTGAAAGAGTGATCCATCTCCTCCGGGCCCTGCACAGAGCAATTGCTTAATACTAAATATTTACTCTCTGTGATAACTCTGTCCCTGTGTGTGAGTTCATCCCGACCCCTTGCCCCTGTCCAAACCTGTGGTGTTCCCGATCTCAGCTTTATTTGCTCCAAATCAAGTATGGCATTGCTGTTTGTTTGTCAGATTCCAGCATTCCCTTCCTGTATCTGAAGATGCCACAGCCTCTGCTGGCCTTTTAGTAAACACAGTACCTTAAAGCAGGACCTTGGAGTAAGCCAGATGTTGCTAAATCCCACTTGTGAAACTCATGGCTGTGTGAGTCAGGGCAGGTTCTTTAAGGTCTCTGAGCTCACTTGTGAGCAGAACTCTGCAGAGTCAACTCATGGAGTTATCTGGAAAGTCCAGAGAAGAACCAGATCCCCAGAGAGTATACTGACTCTGCTGCTTGGGCCCCTGCACCCACATGGGAGACCAGGAGGAAGCACCTGGTTCCTAGCTTTGGATCGGCGCAGCGCCAGCCATAGTGGCCATTTGGGGGGTGAACCAATGGAAGGAAGACCTTTCTCTCTGTCTCCCTCTCTCTCTCACTGTCTTAACTCTGTCAAAAAAAAAAAAAAAAAAGAGAGAGAGAGAGAGAACAAAAAGCACCCAACAAGTCTTGGGCAGTCATTTTATACCATCAGGAGGCATAGAGGGTGGTATCTGGGATCGATTTTAATCAGATTTTTCAAGTGGGTAGAATGTGTGGTGGGGCTTGTAAAACACCCAGTAATGTGCCATTTTTCAGAAATCTCAGAAGTATCATGGAGTGAGGTGCATGATGGGAGCTGGCCATAGTAACTTTATTATAATGACCTAAAGGTTATCAGGGAAGCAAGCCCGCCACCATATTGGATACTGCAGCTGGTGCCCGTTCTAAGTTTACAACATGGCAGACCTTGCAGTTTCACAAACATGGAAGCTGAGGGCTTTGTGGTGCACAGAAGGTGGGTGTGGGGAGTACACAGACAGGGAGCTTTAGGTGGTGCAGACCAGGCTGTCATGGGGGCTGGCTTTGGCTGCTGCACCAGGGGACCAGGGTTCTCCACAGGCCAGGTGGGGCTGTCATGCCACAGGCTGGGCCGGCTGGCCAGCGCTGCCAGACCTCAGCTCCCCGCTATTAACTACCTACCTTTCCAGATTCGCATTTGTCCATGATCTTTCTTTAGTAGGCTGATCTGTGGCCTTCTCTCAGCGTAGCTAATCATACCTCCCTCCCTTCAATATTTCCTCAATCCAGGTGTTTATTTTTTAAACTAAAACGTTCCTCACAGTCATTAACTTCCAAATGTCATCTTGCAGGCTGTTACCTAGTTACTCCTATGTAACCATCAAAGAAGAAAACTGACTTCATGCCCCTCCTTAATCACATCACTCAGTCATACAGCCAATACATGCCCTCCTGTGAATGCTCTGTGTGGATATGACCTTGTCAGTGGGATGGTGAGAAAGGAGGAAGGGGAGGCACGAAGATGTAATAGCACCTAGAGTGTGGAAGGAGCACCGCCATTGTTACCCAGTGGTTGTATCTTGAAATTAACTCTTGGAGTCGGTATTTTATTTTTTCTTTTTACATGACAGTGACAAAAATCTCAGAATCCTGTTGGTTTCTGTTCCAATAGCTTATCTGAAACAGTACAGGTTTCTGCTACCAAAACTCACATGGTTGAGTGACTCAATTAACTTTTTAAAATTCAGTTTCCTTAGCTTCACAAAGAGATAATAATCAATACGTCACAGGCGTTTTCTTTAAATCCAATGATGGAAAATGAGCATCTGACATGGTTCCAGGAATACAATAGGCACTCAGCGCAGTTTGGGTCCCTCTCCACTTTTTTTCACTAGCAAAGACCAATAATTTCCTTTCTCATTCACCATCAGATAATTTTCTTTTTTTTAAGAAAAAGGCCAGGCTGAAGCCAGGAGCCAGGCACTTCACCCAGGTCTCCCAAGTGGGAGGCAGCGGTCCAAGTATTTGAGCCATCTTCTATTGTTTTCCCAGCCCATCAGCAGGGAGCTGGATTGGAAGTGGAGCAGCTGGGACAGGAACCTGCACCCATAGGGAATGCAGGCATCACAGGTGGGCAATGCCAGCCCCCAGATCATCTTCTTGACCTGAGACTGGGATCAGTCCCCAAAAGCATACTCTGATGGATTCACTTCCTTCCGGTGTCTGAGAAGTCTTCCTCAAATCCTGTTCTGAGCAGGGACAAGGACAAGCCTGCATGGAACCTAGGGACCCACTGTCTGAAGTGTGTCCTCAGTAACTGACGGAACGAGATAGCCATCTGCCAAATCCATCATTAAATGGCAGTGACTCTGTCCCCTGAGCTTAGAGAAGTAAGGACTGGCAGCTTGCTTGCTTCCATGAAGCCCTGAACCGAACTGCTCTTCTGGATGGGGAGCAGGGAGGAAATTTACATCCTGTGTTTTCTCTTAGCCGATTCCTAATACATAAACATCCTCATTTGCATGGACTACTGGAAGTTATTTATATTCTAATTATGGTCTATTTGAATATTGCATTTCTATTCTAATTAAAGGGTTAGGGAAAGCTCTTTTGTTTTCAGGAGGAGATTGTTGTTGAAAGAGAAGGAAGTGGTCAGCTTGCAGGAGCACAAGGCATACCTGGAGCTTGTGTGCAGAGATCTAAATGAGAAATGGTGCCCAAGAAGCAAAACCACTGACCCTTGTGGACCTGTCAGGAAAAAAAATGTAGGCAGAAACACAAGGAGGTGTATAGGAGCATCTTTCATTATAATTACAACTGTAACTCATGGTAGATTGTGGATACAATAGCTTTAGGAAGCTAAGGCTATGACCTACCATCTATCCATCATTTCCCTCCCCAGGCAATACCACCAGAGAATTGAGTGTATTCATATGGGAAAAATTAAACACCTATACAATTAGTATTTCAGTATCAGATGTTTGAGTTTAAGAACAGACTAGCTACTTGTATTTTCCCAGAGGGCGTTGTGTGAATCTTCTTTACAGAGGCTGCACATAGGATGTTTGTATTCATTAAAACGGAGGATATTATTATGTCTTATAAGTTATAGTTATGTCTAAGAACTCACAAAAGATGTATCATCCTTGGGTTCTTCTTTAAAGCCAATTAAGTTTCAAAAAGGAAAGAAGGGGGTGGAAATAAGGGAAAAAAGAAAGGGGCAAAAAGCAAAGTCTACTAATGTTGTGTTTGTGAGCTACATACAGATAAATAAAAAAAAAAAATCACGACCTCGATTCACTTAAAACAAACAAGCAAACAACAAACAAGACCAAAAACACAACAGCTCAGCTCCAGAGAGCAGTACTGGATTCCAGAGATATTAACTACACCATCCTAGGCTTCCTTTACTTTTTCCAGCAAGTTTGCTATTGCTCTCCTCATCTGTTTCATCTCTTTCCTGTATCCCATTGGGAATATAATGCAAAAATGAAAATAAAAGTAAGAATAAATAAAGCTACTGGGTAAGAAGCTGAGAAACCCATGTTAGAGAGTTCGCTTAGCTACTAATTAATGATGCAACTCTGGACGAATTCTTCTAGGAGGTCTCCTCTGACCCACTGCTCTGCTGAGGGAGACTTGACCATCTCCTTCACTCCAGCACCACGGTGGTTCCTACTTGGGAGAAATCTGCTGTGTTACAAGGACTCACTCTCACATGTGCTCTTGACCATTCAGGAGCTGTTAAGAGGCAGGAACCTGATTTCTCTATAGATCGTAAACTTCATGAAGACAAAAACCATGGCTGCTCTTATACAATTTGAATCCCCTGTCTCCTGGTACATGACAGGTACTCAAGGCCTGACGGGGTTGTCACCATACTCCCGCGCTGAGCTCCTCTCCAGTGTTTCTTCAGCAGTCACTCTGTGCCCGCTCCATCTTAGGTGGCCGCCTCCTAGTTGCTCTCCAACTCCCCTTCACATCATCCTTTTTCCTTTTCTGTAAACTGTGGCACCTTTTGGAACATTCTTATTTGTTTCTTTCTTTTCTCCTTGCACCATGGACAACATGAGGGCTGTGAACGTCTCAGTTTTGGTCACTACTTTATCTCCAGCCCTTAGAAAAATTATCTGCACAAATATACACTGAATAGATAAAGTTGTGAACTGGGGAACTGACTATAGGCTGCATACTTCCAATTCATTCAGTCTACAGCACCTGCGTTCAGGAAAGGAAAAGTGCTTTCCTCTCACTGCACACTTGGGAAACTCCTGACCTCCAGAAGGTCTGAAGACAAACGTCTTGGAAGGCATTATGATGACTTGCTACAACGTCCTCTTTCCCTGTTTGAGATACCTGGGTGACATGAGCGTATGGCCAATGCTGCCACTTTCAATGCAATAGAAGCTCTTCTGTACTGCAGTCTTAGCATTTTATTTTTTTAGAAAACTTTTATTTAATAAATATAAATTTCGAAAGTACAACTTTTGGATTATAGCGGTTTTCCCCCACAACCACCCTCCCACCCACAAACCATGCCAACTCCCTCTCCCATCCCATTCATCATTAAGATTCATTTTTAATTACCTTTATATACAGAAGATCAACTTAGTATATACTAAGTAAAGATTTCAACAGTTTGCTCCACACACAGATACACAAAGTATACAGTACTGTTTGAAGACTAGTTTTACCATTAATTCTCATAGTACAACACGTTAAGGACAGAGATCCTACATGGGGAGTAAGTGCACAGTGACTCCTGTTGTTGATTCAACAATTGACACTCTTATTTAAGACAAAGCTCTTGTCTTGAGCTGCCAAAGCTATAGAAACCTCTTGAGTTCACTAACTCCTCTGTGAGTGAGATCCCAGTGGAAAGAACAGGCCAGCAAAGAAGGAGGTACCTTTAATGGAGGAGAGATCTTCCACTTTGATTATGGCCTTGTCTAAATAAGGTCAGAGTTTGTGCACTCAAGTCTTAGCATTTTAGAAATGCATAACAATGCTTATATGAAATATTATTTGTGTAGTCAATGATTTATGTTTTGTAACCTATTAAAATATATTTTATTTATTTGTTTGTTTGCCATCTCATTATTCCTGCTATTCTACCTCTATCTGATTTTTTGAGAGAGTAAGGTATTTAGGGGGACATTTATATATAAAGTCAGTGACAAAATATAATAAGGTTGGACAGAATTTATGATGTGGGATGTTATGGAAATGCCATTCAAAAAAAAAGATTTATTTATTTATTTGTAAGGCAAAGTTTCAGAGAGGCAGAGGGAGAGAGAGAGAGGTCTGCCATCTGCTGGGTCCCTCCCCAAATGTCCGCAACAGATGGAGCAGGGTGATCCGAAGCCAGGAGCCAGGAGCTTCTTCCAGGTCTCCCACGAGGGAGCAGGGGCCCAAGGACTTGGGCCATCTTCCACAGCTTTCCCAGGCCATAGCAGAGAGCTGGAGCAGAAGAGGAGCAGCCAGGACTTGAACTGGTGACCAAATGGGATTCCGGCACTGTAGGCGGCAGCTTCACCTGCCATGCCACAGTGCCAGCTCCATGGAAATGCCATTCTTATAGAATTTCTGCAGATCTGAATGAATTTTTATTCTAAAAAATGAGTTGCTATAATGTATTTGTCTTAGTCTGCTCTGTGGCTGTAACTAAGGATCTGAAGCTGAGTAATTTATAAAGGAAAAAGGTGTTATTTTGGTTCACAGTTCTGGAGGTGGGGGTGTCCACCAGCCAGGCCACAGCATCTGCTCAGCATCTGCTGAGGCCATCATGCAGAGAAGCAGAAAGACGGGAAGTAGTTGCAGGCGGAATCGTGTGGGAGATGGAGAGCAGCAACGGGAGGTGCCAGTCTTGCTTTGTAGCACTTGTAAGAACTGATCCATTGACTCAAGAACTAATTAGTCTCTTCATGAGGGTGGAGCTCCCCAGCCTACTTACCTTACCTGGCCGGAGTCATGGCTCACTAGGCTAATCTTCCACCTGCAGCGCTGGCACCCCGGGTTCTAGTCCCGGTTGGGGCACCAGGTTCTAGTCCTGGTTGCTCCTCTTCCAGTTTGGCTCTCTGCTGTGGCCCAGGAGGGCATTGGAGGATGGCCCAAGTGCTTGGGTCCCTGCACCCACATGGGAGACTGGGAGGAAGTTCCCGGCTCCTGGCTTCAGATCAGCGTACCCAGCTCCTGGCTTTGGATCAGCGCAGCACGCCGGCTGTGGCGGCCATTAGGGGAGTGAACCAATGGAAGGAAGACCTTTCTCTCTGTCTCTCTCTCACTGTCTCTCTCTCTCTCTCACTGTCTAACTCTGCCTGGCAAAATAATAATAATAATGATGATGATGATCTATTGCCCAATATTGCTACCTTGGGAATCAAATTTCAACAGGAATTCTGGCAGAGACAAACCATATAAAACCATAGCATTGTTTATGAAAATAAAGTCTGTATAGACAGTGTTTCAGGTCTGCAGTTATGAAAACTTTGGAAGAGCAACCAAGCACCATTTATTTCATGCTGACTTTGCAAATGCAAAGATCAACACAGGGCAAATTATGTACATACAAAACAGCACAAATTTATCTAAACACATAAGAACTTGTTAAAAGAATATGAGCAAGGGAAATATGGAAAGAAGTCAACTGATGCCCCCAAAAGTTGAGCTAAATAAAATGAATGAATGAATAAATGGATAAAAACTTAACTGCAAATCTGGTTAAATGTGAAATTGACAACCTTGAACAGAAAAATAAAACAGAGTACTACTAGAACTATGAAGTAAATCAAATTATTGTTTAAAGATATCTGAAAAACTGGGCTTAATAGCTGATGTTTCGCACATATAAATTTTTCCCTATTAGCAAAATTGAACATTCAAAACTCAGATCCACCTCCTTTAGATTTTATGTAAATCTTAATGTTGCAGTGTAATTCACATCAATTTGATGCATGAGTTTCAGTTACTTCCTGGAGCAAATTTTCGTGGTTAGCTTAAGTTTTGAAACATCTTTGAATTTCTTTCTATTTGATAAAATGTGTGAGTTGATTAGAAGTTATGTGTTGGTCTTTGGCAAAGTAATTACCAGGGAGCTCTTGAATGAGCTGCACAATAATACTCACAAGTGTTACCTGCTAAGCAGCTCAGTGGAAAATGCCATGTTAGTTGAGAGTTTGGTCAAATATTGGTGTTCAATAGGATTGGTGAGACTTTGACATGAGTTGAGAGCCAATGCAGAGAGGAATCAGAATAATCATGTTTATAGTATAGGCTTTTCCAGTTACACAATGAAAACTGAGCATTTCCCAAAGAGATGTGTATTAACATAACCTTGTGGTTATTTGTTTGGTTTGGGACAAGGTTTGCTCTCATTTATAATGTGGACCAAAAGATAATGACTCCTTCACCTTCTAAAACCAAGTAAATTGCACTTTGCATAATCTCCTGATGGAATTTAAAGGACTTTGCCTCTCCTTAATGTCACCCAGCTTTTTAAAATGGCACAAAGTTAAGAATATAACCATGGGGGCCGGCGCCGCGGCTCACTAGGCTAATCCCCCGCCTGTGGTGCTGGCACCCCGGGTTCTAGTCCCGGTTGGGGCACCGGATTCTGTCCCGGTTGCCCCTCTTCCAGGCCAGCTCTCTGCTGTGGCCTGGGAGTGCAGTGGAGGATGGCCCAGGTGCTTGGGCCCTGCACCCACATGGGAGACCAGGAGAAGCACCTGGCTCCTGCCTTGGGATCAGCGTGGTGCGCCAGCCGCAGCGGCCACTTGGGGGGTGAGCCAACGGAAGGCAGACCTTTCTCTCTGTCTCTCTTTCTCTCACTGTCTAACTCTGCCTGTCAAAAAGAAAGAGAAGAAGAAAAAGAAAAGAGAAAAAAGAACATAACCATGGACATCACACTGTCCATATAAAACACACTTTCAAAAATTAATTATAAGACCTTGATTAGTTCTCTCACTTCTTTCAGTGCCTTAAGTTCTCCGTATTTACAGATGATGTTAATACCAACCATACAGGTTGGTGCAGGGATTCTTTGAAACAATAGTGTCTACAACATAAAACACTCCAAGAAAAGAGAAGTAAGATTATTATTCATTCATTCTTTCCTAGTGCTTGTGGGAGTAGTGTGTTCCTCATAACCCAAAATTAGCTCTACTCTCAAAAGGATGCAAAAATCTGAGTTTAAAATGACAACGCTCTTGAAATTTTTACATAATATTATTCTAGAAGATTCAAACTAATTCTGAACTATTAGAGATTTCCGAGGTCCCTGGAACAAACTCCCTATTGTGTAGGTGGCGTAACTGGGACTTAGACTCTGATAATCAGCTGCCAAGCGGGACAGTGACCCCCAGGGTCCTGGTGACCCAGCAAGTGTTTTTGACATGGACATATCAAAGTATAAATAATGCTTTGTTGTTGTGACTCATTTTAAAAAGTGGAACTTCTAGGTAAAAATAGAAGGTGCAATTATCTGTTTTTCTTCTTGGGATAGAAGAATAGACTTTAGAGAAAATTGGCACTTTTCTCTCCAGTGGTGCCTCAGACTTTAAGCCAGGAAAACGTTTATTATGATCTCAAACCCTTGGGTAGTCTCATAATTAGGGTGACCAAGCTCTCAGTTTCCCTGGAAGAGCCCTGGTTCATGTCTGTTGCTCCAACAGGCCAGGGGATTAGAGTTCCATTTCATGCCCTAGAGTGTCTGGGTTTGAATGATGGATTGTATGTGCTCCTCACTCAACAAAATTGGTGGTGAGAGGTTGCTGAGACTCCATGACTCTCTTTTCTAGAGAAAGCATATTTCTCAAGTTCTTTAACATAGAGGACTAAGGAGAAAGTGTGTGTCAAGGGCTAAAATAATCATCATAATCACATTTACTACCATGTAGCGAGCACTTATTATGAGTGATGCCCTGTGCTAAATGCCTTTATGCTCATTTTTAATACAACTCTATGAGCTAGCTGTTTAACCTCTATTTATTGGGTAAAAAAAACTAAACCAAGATTATGGGATAGCACATGGTAGGAGCCAGGATTTGGACACAGGGCAGTCTAGTGCCATCGTCTGTGTCCTGCTCACATGTACATAGAAAGTGGAATTGAAAGTACTTTTTGAAGCCTCCTCACACTATTCTTCCATGCATTCTGCACGTAGATGTTAAGGGTTGGCACTCTCCAAAAGATCTCTCTGAGCCTAGGGAAGCATTTTCTGAAGCAAAGGGAAGAACTAATAAATCCTAAGTAATCCGTCTCCTTTTGGTTTGGTTCCATAGTTTATGGTAAATTAAAAAAAAAAAAAAAAAAGCCTGTAGAGAGAGCAGACTATATCTCACATGTGCCGCTTTGGTAATCTCTCCAAGGGAGAACTGACACTTAAGTTCCTTTACCTGCCCTCCATGGCAGGTCTCTAATCCTTCAGGGATTGTCATGGGGAAATTCTGGAAAATAATAGGATTAGAGCGTTTGTAGCCCACAGAGCATGCCCACTGTGTGCCACCTCATTCTACCCTCCATTTGCACCTTCAGTGCTTTCCCGGGGGCCTGGGGAACATAATCCAACACAAGAGAGAGAAACAGGAAAGGGAAAGTGTGTGTGTTGCAAGGAAAACAAAGTAATTTAGACCATTTGTTTGTGGTTCAATATAAACATAAAGGCCTGCGCCACGACTCAATAGGCTAATACTCCACTTTGCGGCGCCGGCACACAGGGTTCTAGTCCTGGTTAGGGTGCCAGATTCTGTCCCAGTTGCCCCTCTTCCAGTCCAGCTCTCTGCTATGGCCTGGGAAGGCAGTGGAGAATGGCCCAAGTGCTTGTGCCCTGCACCCACGTGGGAGACCAGAGGAGACACCTGGCTCCTGGCTTCAGATTGGCGTGATGCGCTGGCCGTGGTGGCCATTGGAGGGTGAACCAATGGCGAAAAGGAAGACCTTTCTCTCTGTCTCTCTCTCTCTCACTGTCCACTCTGCCTGTCAAAAAAATAAATAAATATAAACATAGAGCAGAACCTCAGTTTATCCTATGGAATCTTAGAGAAGAATGTTGGTCACACAAAATAGCTTTGATATAACTCCAAATCTATTTCTCCCAAAACAAACAAATCAGAACATTTTGGGACAGAACATCTTTTAGGTGCCTACACTTTTGTGAAGCAAACTTTGCAAACACTGGGGTTGTGGGTTTAATGACATTTCAGAAATTCTTAGAAAAAATAGTCCAATTACTTACTGAATGGCTTCTAGTATTGGATCATTAAGGCATAGTTAAACTGTGAGGTCGCTGCTGTTGTGTAAGTTTTGAATTCCTGGGGTGATGTGGCATTTAGAAGTCCTGACATGCCTTTGGCAAAAGCTTTCAGATGCTATGGATTGATGCCCCTCAGCATTCTTAGCTCAAGGATATAAATCAGGTTGCAGCATGAACACGTACATTAGAATCTAACTTTCTGATATCAGGTAAGAGGGAAATGAGGTTATGCAAACAATCCATGTTTATATGGTGGCTATCTTTTAATGAAAGTTCTTTTCAAGTCACTAAAAATGATCATTGAATCATCAAATATAGTTTTGTCCTCTGATAGACAAAAGACTCTTGTATAGACTATCTGAAGAATTAAGCTGAATGACAAATGCAAACAAATGTGGTCTTGTTGTCATCTGTGGGTCCTTCTGGACACCCTCTGCACAGAGTTCAGACAGGGAGCCCTGAGAGAGTGTTCAGAGGTGACAATGAGCTCTCTGCTGTGACAGATCATCTACCAACACCACCCTGGCCAGAGAGGCAGAACTAGAATGCTGTGCCCAGACATACTCTCTCCCTGTGACCTTGGATGCAGAGCTAAATTCTGTTCTACATTTGCTTTTCACTTCAATGGTAGCATAATGAAACTCAGAACCAGCCTAAAAGTACAAAATAGCATCTGCCTTCGTACTTTTGAAAATATTATTCTGAAGATGCAATCAAACATAGCCTAGCTGTTCTGTGAAGTGATTACATTTTAAAAGTTGTGCCAACCCTTCATGTAGAGCTCGACACAGACGGGAAGGCTGCAGGTACATTCTGTGAAGGACACTCAGCAGAGAAGCGGCTTGTTCTCCCCCTCCACCCCCAATTTAAAATCCATTAAATTGGATAATGAGAAAGGCATATATATATATATGAATATATATATATATATATATATATATGAAAACACACCTTATGGAATAGCTGTATAATCAGGGAACAGTGTTTATTCTTTTTTTGTGTTAGGAACACTTGGAGCCAATCTTACAGAGATAGGACATGATCTATGATTCTGTTTATGAGAATCTGTATAAGGCTCTAGCATCTACTTAGGACTTCTGCTTGTATGCCACCAAAAAAGAGGGTATCATCTAAGTAAAGAGAAAAATCATATCCTTTGGTAAATAGCTTTGGGTAGCACTTGGATGACTATAGAGATTTAGAAAGCGAAGGCTTTCTAAATGCTCAGAGTGTTAAATGAAATGAGTGACACAGCTGTATAATAAGGCTGACATTATCAAGCACTGTCTATCATTAAAGTGATTTGTAATCCCACACACACTCCTCTTAATAGGAATTAAATGAAATTTGGGAGTAGGCTTTCAAGATAAGTCCATGGCATAAAATGAAAAATAACAGCTTAATCCAGTGACACTTCTGCCCTTTTTGAAACGATAGGGCTGACGTTTTCCAGTATTCATGCTATGTTTATTCAGGTCTTGGGTTACCATTTCATTGAGCATTATTCACTTTTGTGAATGATCCCTCTGCTTATGAAAGACATTGTGCTTGTTCATTGCCTCTTGAATATAAGAGTTTTTAAAATATGGAATATAAAACATCTTGGCATAAAGTGGTAAGTGAGAAACAATGAGACTTTATCCTTGTAGAGAGTATGGAGATGAACAATTTATTTGTGTCTGCAATATATTTTTTCAGCAGAGTAAAACCTGAAAATAAGAAGGTTGAAAAATGAAATATATACCAGTGAACAGAAATGATAAAATTTGATGATAATTTTCTCATATCTTTTTTTAAGATTATTTATTTGAAAGGCAGAATTACAGAGAGAGAGAGAAAGGTCTTCTATCCCCTGATTCATCCCCCAAATGGCCACTAAGGCTGGCGCACTGCACCAATCCAAAGCCAGGAACCAGGTGCTTCCTCATGGTCTCCCATGCAGGTGTAGGGCCCAAGCACTTGGGCTATCCTCCACTGCACTCCCGGGTCACAGCAGAGAGCTGATCGAAAGCCGAGCAGCCAGGACTTGAACCGGCACCCATATGGGATGCCAGCACTGCGGGCAGCAGCCCCACCCTCTACGCCACAGCACCGGCTTCTCTCATATCTTTTGTTCTTACAAAAGCAATAAAAACTTTTGCTCCCACTTTGATTCCTCCCATTTTCAGGACTTAAAGGATAAAGCACTTCCACTTTGGAGCAAAACTTCTGCTTGAGTACATTGCAGTTGATATAAAGATATAAAAGTAGAATATAGATACAAGGGGATGGATGCTAGTTACCTAATAACTTCTGAATATGGTTCATGGTTACATGTAATTTATATCAAAATGCAATTATATCATCCTGGTACAGTGCCATAGGCTAACTCACAAGGTCCTAAATAATACATTTAGTCAAAGTGAAGCTGAACAATAGTGATGAACCAGCTCACCAAGGCTCAAATGTGCAGGAACATTTTCCAGAGACTGCAAGCAACAAGAATGTCCCAGAAAATGATTATACGACAACTCAATGTTGCTGTCTTAGCCCAACCTCCATATCTTCTGTGTTCCTTGGCTTTGTGTAAATGGACCCAGTGTGCTAATTATACCTATTAGATACAGCCTGACAGCATTCCCTTCAACCTGCATCAGTGGGCACTGTTAGCTAAATGAACCTAAGAAATGTAAAGTGATGGTTCCATTGTAATGACAAAAATTGGTACACTTTGTCAACACTAAGATCAGGAATTTTATTGTGACCATTACCTAGTAAATTCTGTCTAAACTTTTATGATAGATAATTTTCTTTTTCTTTCAAAAGTAGTGAAAATGCATTACCATGACAGCATCTTTCTTTTCATTACTACAACTATAATTTTTTATCACAATTTAATTTATCATGAAAATATTTTAACTTGATCTCTAAGCATGGCATTTTCGAGTACTGGAACTATTCATGTTTACAAATATATTTAAAGAGATAAAGTAAAAATTAGCATGTTGTCACTGAACTCTAGAAAGATGAAACTTAAATTAATCAAAATGTAACAAATAGAATTGTTATAGAAATTTTATGAAAATTCAAAGTAAACACCAATATTCTGGGTCACTCTCCAGCATCAGCATTTTTTTAGGTCAAAGCACATAGCTCTATCCATATATCTTCTACAATGAGGAGTTAAGAATCAGCGTTAGGATGCTGGCACTTCCTAATCATCAACAAGATAAGATTGTATCATTTATTTTCTATTTACCAATGTAAGGCCAAGAAGAGTATATCATAAATGCTTTTAGAAAAGAAAACTGAAACTGCGCTCTTCTTTTTGATTTTATGAACACCCAAAATGTTCTGAGCACTTGATAAAGGGTTTTGGGTAGATAAGTATCACATGGCATTGCCTTAAAACAAGAGTGATGTGCTTTGGAAGGTCACTAAAAGTTCATGTAGCTGTGTAAATCCCTAGTGTTTGTGCTAGCAAAATAGTACTGTGTAATAAAGACTACCAAGGTAAGTTTTTCTCTAAGATAAAAAAAAAAAATGTGATTTATTTAACTCTCCCCTGGACTGGACAGAACACTGACCAACCAGTATATAGAACACACTGGGATGATAGCCAAGGCTTAAGATCTAATTTACAAAGACTGGAGCATCTTTTAAAATGCAGACTCATATCTCAGAGGAATTCATACTGAATGTCAACTGGATAATTCTTGCCTAAGAAGCCCTGAATCTGTCTACCTTGTAACTACAATGGTAGGATGAGGGTAGGAGAGCTGTTAGAAAAGAAACTGGTGGCTCACTAGGCTAATCCTCTGCCTGTAGCGCCAGCACACTGGGTTCTAGTCCCAGTTGGAACGCAAGATTCTGTCCTGGTTGCTCCTCTTCCAGGCCAGCTCTCTGCTGTGGCTCGGGAAGGCAGTGGAAGATGGCCCAAGTCCTTGGGCCCTGCACCCCATGGGAGACCAGGAGGAAGCACTTGGCTCCTGGCTTCAGATCAGCACAGCGTGCCGGGCATAGCGGCCATTTGGGGGGTGAGCCAACAGAAGGAAGACCTTTCTCTCTGTCTCTCTCTTTCACACTAACTCTGCCTGTCAAAAAAAAAAAAAAAAGAAGAAGAAGAAAACTGGTTTCTTTCAGCAATCATATGATAGCCAGGGTGGTGATAAAGGCAGATGACATGATTAGCACTGTGGGATCCAGGAATTCTCAGTAATGAACATATAGAAGAGAACTTGTGTTTCAATAGGTAGCTCTGTGGGCTACAGCACATTGAGGACTATAACAAACAAGGTACAAGAGCAGGCATTTGGCCTAGAAATTAAGGCCTGCACCCCACATTGGAGCACCTGAGTTCAATTCCTGGTTCTAGCTCCTGACTCCATCTTTCTGCTTATGCGGATTTTGGGAGGCAGCAGTGGAAGCTCCAGTGTTTGGGCTCCTGCCACCCATGCGGAAGACCTGGATCAGGTTGCCAGCTCTTAGTTCTGGCCCTAGGACAGCCTTGATAATTACAGGCATTTGGGATGTGAACCGTGCATCAGAGCTCTCTCCCTCTGTGTTTGTGTTTCTGTCTCTCTCTACTCCCAAATAAATATTAAAAAAAACAAGACACAATTCCATAGACTTTGGTCTTTACAAAAATTCTTCCTTTTTAATTTTACTTAAATTTTCCCCACACTTTACAAATGGATGAAACTGTGCAAATAGTCTTCACAAAGGTAATGAGAAAATGCATAGTATGAAAAATGTATGTGGATTTCAAAATATTTTTGGACCAAAGTGAACTTATCTTTTAGTTCATTTTTTTTTTTCAAGAACTTTCTGAAGTCCCCTTATATTAGCAATTCAAAGTGTGTATGGGTCACTAGAGACTCAGAACTGTGGTTTAGATCATACCTTGGAGAGTGGATATGTTGAATCTCTGTAGGCAAGGTACAACATCTCGCAACAAGAAATCAGAGTAGAGCGAAGGCACTGGCCAATTTGGAACAAGCATCAGCAAATTAACTCTTCCCTGAGTTTTAAAAGAAATCTTTCCTAGGAGTTAGGAAAGTAGAGGAAATGTAGAGAAGCCTGCCAGAAGAAGCCCTTGGGGGTCTCATTAAAATAATCAGAGAATAAGGAATGTTGATGGTGCAAAGAAATCAGAGGAGCTGAGATTTAGTGGCTAATGAGCAAGAGGCCAAGAGAGCCCAGATTTGTGATCAACATCAGAAGCTGTGTCGCTGGGTCTCCCTGGGAAACTCACTTCATTTTTCTCTTCCCGTGGCACCTGTCTTTATAGCAACCTGCTCAAACTTACCTCACGGGGATGCTGTGTGTGGGAAACAGCTCATGAAAGCAAGCTTGAAGATTTTGCAATATACAAAATCAGTTAAATGTTGAAAGAATAGCAGGGAACTGTTGGAACATATTTCATAAGTGATGTTAGACTCAATAAAAGGCTTTCATCTGCCTTTGACACACATTTTGTTTCCTTTATATTCATAAACCAAATGAAACTGAGTTTGTATTACTTATCCAAAAGTCTATTCAAACCTTCTGAGTCTCTTGCCACATTAGAAACAAATGAAAGGTTGACAATACAAGATAGCATTTGTGATAGAATGGGGCCAGCAGAGAGACCATAAGACAGTAGTGAGTTTTTGGCCCAATAGTTCCTTGGCTCTTGAGTGTTCAAAAATGATGTTAAAATTCACTGTCACCGCCTTTCTCTTTGCTTTAAATTTCTACCCTGCTACACGTTTCAGTTTATAAGGCAAAACCTCAAAACAAAGAATACCATTTGGTGTCACCCCTAATTCTCGTTCATATCACATCTGTAATTTCAAATGGATTTAACCTAGACACTATAGTGTTTTCCTAGCACACATGCATATTAGTTTCCAGACATTGGCAAAGGGAAAGCCCATTAAAATTCACCATGAACTATTTAAATATTTAGGCTAAGGCCCACTCACAAATTTGGCTCTATCTGAAAATCTCTAACAAGCAAGCTGGAACATAAAAAGCACGACTGACAGCATTGTTTTGACTTCCAAATAAGACAAACATGTAAGAGCAGTTCTTGGCAATTTTGCTATTAATTTAAGTGAATGCACACATACCCTTTTTTCCAGAACACTTGAAATATCAGTAGACAATGATTTCCAGTTAAAGTGTTGATTTGCTAATGAGCTGTTTATTTTATCAATGAAATATGGTCAAATAGAAGTCCATACTTTTAGATATAAAGCCTGCTTTACAGTGCTATTTAGAAATAGAGAGAGTGACAGAGAGAGACAGAAAGAGAGAGATCTGGTTCACAGTCAGATGAGGGCCAGCCTAGAGCAGAAGCCAGGAACTCCAACCAAGTCTCCTATCTGGATGACAGGTGCTCAAGCATCTGGGCCATTCTCCACTGCTTTCTCAAGCACATTAGTAGGAAACGGGATCAGAAACAGACCAGCCAGGACTCAGATGCTCACAGCAGCTTACTATACTGCACCACAACACTGGCCCAATGACACAGCTCTCCCAACACAGCAGCAAGTAGGAGACTGATCTGGAATTCAAATATAGGTCTGTCTGATTCAAAAGTCTCTTATGCATCACTTACAATGTAGCACTTCCTTGGGGAAATGAACACACAACATGTCAGTAACTTTTGTGTAATTCTTTGCAGTGGATGCTCAGGTGGCTATAGTATTGAAAGAACAACATAAGCAAGCGCACCCTTTGAGTCTTCCTACATCAGTTCCTCAAAAGTCCTAAGTTCTCCAAGGTGCCCCTTCTTCAGCCAGGATGGGTTGAGTTTTGTCAAATTCAACTTTGACTATGACTATATAAGATTCCTACTGGGTAAAGCCAAAGTTAATTATTTTACTGCCTGTTAGAAAAGAAAAGCTTCATTTCAATATAATCATGGGAAAACGAAAAAGAACCCCTTTATATGCATACTTAATACCTCAACTTGAACTTCGAAGTTGCTTGGAAACTGTTTCTCATCTGGAGAGGTAAAATGAGTAGAAGAAAGACAACAAGAATGAAGTTACTAGTACCATATACAAAGGAGGAAGAATTTTTAAAAAGGTATCCCTTGTTCAATTTCTGGGGTAAATCAAAGAAAGACATTGGAATTGCATGCATGTGTGTGTAAGACATACAGAAAGAGAGAGAAAGGATCCAGAAGGAACAAGAAGGATGTATTCTTCCGAATTCATTACCACTTTGAACTGAAATACCACCGCCTTAGGAAAAGCCTAAAGCTGTATAGAATGAATCTAGGCTGATCTACACCACAGTGGTGGTGATGGTGTGGGGTTGGGAGTTCTATTGGATAGCTTCCAGATTAATCTACTGTGTGATCACTTTCCTCAGAAATGGCAGAGGACCTTCCACAGAGCCCATGAGGTTGGGCTTAAATGGCTCACACCCACATAAATAAAACAAAATATGAATTAAGTTTGCCTAAAATATCAATGAAGGTCCAGGTGTATGGGTAGGTTTCTAATGCTCACATTTAGAAGGGAACATTGTGGCTTCTCTGCCTACTAGGTTGTGTCCATAGTCACGGAAGAATTCATCTCCGCCTTTCTGTCTTTGGGTAGAAAGAACATGATGCATACATCATAGCATAGATGAACATATCTGTAAGTAGACAGATGAATCCTGGTGCATCACCATCCTTAGTGCAATGAATATATGGTAGATACTTGAATAATGTTTATTATTGAGGGAAAAATGACTTGTATGGTCATTCAAGCAGTAATAATTCTGCCACTTGAAAAAGTAAATGCTAAATTGACACTAGACTTAAGCAGGAAAATACAATGAAATGTTGGTAATCTCTTGTAGGAAAAAGTGGCTTAATGGTCTGAAAATAGAGAAGGGGGCATTACTGATGTAGATTGCAGTAAGTTTATTCTTTTTTCTTTATCACACCAATACAAAAATATTAATACTTTGATCCTGATGTTGTTGATTTTACTTTATCTTATTTTTTTGAATTAGGACAAAGCCAATTGTATCACTTACAAATAGGCAAACATTCTTTTTTTTAAAGATTTTATTTATTTATTTGAAAGATAGAGTTACAGACAGTGAGAAGGAGAGACAGAGAGAAAGGTCTTCCATCCACTGGTTCACTCTCTAAATGGCCACAATGGCCAGGGCGGCACCAATCCAAGCCAGGAGACAGGAGCTTCTTCCAGGTCTCCCATATGGGTGAAGGGGCCCAAGGACTTGGGCCATCTTCTACTGCTTTCCCCGTGCCATAGCAGAGAGCTGGATCAGAAGAGGAGCAGCCGGGACTAGAACTAGCACCCATATGGGATGTCGGCACCTCAGGCAGAGGATTAACCTGCTGTACCACAGTGCCAGCTTTCGGCAAACATTTCATCGAAGTGTTGACTATCAAAATGTATTCCAAAGCAGGTGAGCCAGGTTTGTCATTCTCAAGCTGGGAAGTGTATTGGACTAATCCAGTCTTTCCTGTAGTTATGATAACACTCAGGTGTGTGGCAGATGGCATCACTCTCAAAGAGAAGGAAGGAGAGTGGGTGACATGTCTCAGGTTGGCTTCATAGTGTAGGAGGAGATTATATGGTCATGCTAATAGAAAATTGTTCACTGCACATTGTAAAACCAAAGAGTTGTTTGGAGTAACAGCTTCTCTTTAGAGATGCAAATGGTGGTGGCTGTATTTTCCTTTGGATTTCACCAAGTGTTGTCTCAAACACTGGAGGTCCTTTTCATTCATGCATTGATACCATATTGTCTTTACAATAATCAGATTCATGTGGAGCTAATATTAGCTAGAAGGCTAGCATCTGGCCTAGTAGTCAAGCTGCTGATTAGGATGCCTGCATTCTGCAGGAGTGCCTGGATTCCTGGCTCCAGCTCCTCACTCCAGCCTCCTGCTAATGCAGATTCTGGAAGGCAGAAGTGATAGCTCAAGTGGTTGGGTCCCTGCCACCCACATGAGGGATGTGGAATTAGTTCTCAGCTCCCAGCTTCACTCCCATTCCCATTTTGGCATCAACTAGAGAATACTAGATGGGGAGAAAGTGATAGCACTTGAGAGACTGAAGAAAGACAAGGTCCGTATAGTTGAAAGAATGAAAGATCAGACACACTTCCAACCTTGAACAAATCTCTTTCTCCTGCTTTTCCATGCTTTGAAGTAATCCCATCTATTTTTAAGACAGTTACAATTCATCTATGGAAAATACCAAGAATCTTTCCTGTAAAGTTTCCATGTTTATATTCTATAAAAAGCACCACATAAGGCCAAATCAGCACAGAACAATTTTACATGATATTTTTTTAATGACTATGGGAGGAATCTATATTTAAAATTCCTTCTGGTACCATTAGGTAAGTGAAGTCACCTTATATATAGCCAAAAAATTTAACAAAAGCTCTTAATGGGCTCATAGACACCTTTATTATGCCCTAAGATTAGACTATTTTTTAGAGTTTTGCTAAGCTTATACTTGCAGTAAAAGGACGGGATTTCTACCCACACCCTTATCTCTGGAGAGATGATTTCTGAAGCATGTAGAGGCTACAATATCTCACTCCACACCCCTCCTCTGCACTTCCCTGTGCCAGGCTTGCTCCTACTCAACTCTCAGAAGAGAAGCAAGGAGCTCTGCACAGGCCATCAGAGGAGAAGACCAGGCTGCGGCCAGGAAGCAGTGGGACAGCCACCGCTGCCCTGGGGATGGCAGTGGCCACCCTCCTCACTGCTGCCCACATGTCTCAGCCAAGCAGGGAATCTGACAGCCCGCACTCGCTCTTGTGTGGAAGGAAATCTCACTTTTAGCACTGCCCTCACTGAGCGTATCACGAGGAGGCGGCTGTCATAAAGTAGAAGGAACAACTCTGACACATGCCTAGCTGGGTGAACTTGGGCAAGCCTCTTTGGATTAATCTAAATTGTCTGCAACTAATCAAACTGCAGGTGAGACAGAAATCTTATTTGGCTCTCTAGTTATTTGCATACACATAACAGACTCCCTCACTATTTAACAGATATCACTGAGTACCTATTATCCTGGCCTTAAGAGACTCTGGAAACAAAAGGTGCATCTGTCTATTCCTTTATTCTTTCAGATATTGAGTCTATAGTTAATGTCCTATGTTGTCAGGCTGTTAGGCAGTTAGAGATGAACAAGACCACTGCCATCTTTAAAGAGCTCTTGGTCTGATGAACAAGATGGAAAAGAAAACAAATGTTCTCAACACTGAGTAACAGAGACTTAGCACCTCACTTTGCTGCAGTGAGGCCCATGGTGTCAAAGATTGGACTCCCATACATTTATAAAGTATCTTAGCAACACTTGATCAGTGATTCATTTGTTTGTACTGTTGCTTAATTTTTCACTATATGAATGTACCAGAATCTGCTTATCCATCCTTCTGTTAAAAGATACTTGGGGTCATTTCTGGTTTGGAACTCTTAGGTTTTTTTTACAATTCAATCACTATTATGAATAAAGCATCTATGAATATTCCAGAAAAACTCTATTTGTAGGCATACACTATCATTAAGGAGCAGATTTGCTAGGATATGCATATATATAATGTATGTACACATATATATGGATATATATATTTCATAAAACAAATGCAAAATGTTTCCAAAATGGCTGTAAATTTTTTCACTTTCATAAAAAATGTATGAAAGCTTGTTATTCTACATCATCTCCAACATTTCAATTCCAATTGTTTTAGTCATTTTGGTCAGTGTGAAATGTTGCCTTGGTGCCTTTCATGGCATTTCCTTAATAGTTCATGATATCGAAGATATTTTCATGAGTTTATTGACTATTCTTATAGCTACTATTGGGAAGTATCTTTTCAAATATTTTGCTTATTTTGAATTGGTTTGGTTATATTTGGATTAGATGGATAATTAAAGGTTGTCATATGTGTATCTGAACATGTATTTATTCCCAGTCAGGGTTTTGCCTTTTTATATTCTTGATAAAGATTTTTTTCATAAGCAGATATATTTTTATTTCCTTTAACAAGGTCAGTTTATTGTTCTTTTATGTTTAGGACTTTTTGTATCCTTTCTAAGCAAATTTCAACTACTTCAAAGTTGTAGAAACTATTTTTTCTAGAATATTCATGGTTTTAGCATTTATCCTGAGATCTAAAAATAATGTTTACAGGTGTATCATACTAAAAATGACATTTAAAATATTCATCTTATGTTTCATTTTCAAGGTGTTTTACTGTTGGAATAAACACGTAAAGTGGATTTTTTATATTGACCTTGTATCTTGCAACCTTGTAAAATTCATTTGTTCTATAAACATTTTAATAAATTAATTAGGACTTTGTGCATAGTCATATTATCTGTGAATAAAGTCAGTTTCACTTTTAAGTATTTAACTTTATGGTTCTTATTTCATTTTCTTCTTTCATTGCAATATCTTGAACCACCAATATACTGCTGAATAAAGTAATGAGAATATAAATTCTACCTTGCTCTCAGTTTTAGGGGGGAATGTTCAGTACTGATCATTAAGTATAATGATAGCTATACATGTTTCACAGATATCCTTTATAAGTTGGACAAAGTGCATTTCCTTCTGTAGGTTGCTGATTTTTAATCATGGAAGAGTTGGTGTGTTTTTTTGCAAGTATTGTTATATAATTTTTCACCCCATTCATTTTTTAATGTGATAAATTGATCACATTCCTGGGATAAAACCCATTTGGTCAATTTATTATTCTGTTTATGTAGTACTGGATGAATAAACTATATCAAAGATTTTATGTCTATGAACATGAGGAACATTGTTCTTTATTTGCAATGTCTTTGTCAGATATTCATAGCAAGTTTATTCTAGCTCCATACAATAAATTGAGAAATACTTCTTCCACTGTTTTGTAATAAAGTTTATATACATTATTTTTCTTACTTTTTTTTTTTATAAGAACCACAGTGAAACTATTCAGGGCTCCAATTTTCCTTGTTGAAAGGATTTTAATTTTAAATTCAATTCATTTAATATATGCAGCTTACTCAGGTTTTTTATTATGTTTTGATAACATATTTTTCAAAGAACTTGTCAATTTTATAACATTTTGCATTTTAAATTTTATATATTTGTATATATTATGTTTATCTCATTGTTAATTATTTCTAGATATGATATTATTAGCATAATTTATTATTATTTATAACTACTAAGTCTTACACTCTAAGATTATAATTGGTTGAAATCTTGGTCAATGCATCCTGTATGTATAAAAGAAACATGTACTCTATGTTGTTGGTTAATAGCACTCTATAAACATCAACCAGATCATGTGGGTTGACATTTTTCACGTTTGCTCTATACTTACCCATTTGTGTAGGTATGTTGTGTAAGTTACTGACAGAGTGATGTTAAAATCTCCAAATCTGATTGTGGTTTGGTATTAGTTCTATTCATCCTTGCCTCATTTATTCTGAAACCTGTTATTAGGTGAGTGTATGTTTAGGATAGTTTTGTCTTCCTGAACGATTTCTCTTTCTCTAATTTTGAAATTTATTCTGTATGTCTATTAATATTCCAATCTGATAATCTATATCAGGTGATATAAATATAGCCACACCAGCTTTCCTTCACATATTATTTATACAGGTATACATTTTCTATCCTTTTATCTTCAACCTATGTATCTTTATAATTAAGGTGTGATGCTTGTTGACAGCATATAGATGAGACTTACTTTTTAATCCAACTTGACTATCCTGGTTTTTAATAGAAACATCTAGCACAGTTATATTTAATATACTTATTTATATGGTTGGGTTCTTTTTTTTTTCTCTTTCATTTCTTTTTCCTTGATACCTTTTTTTGAAAATCAGATATGTTCCAAAAATACTCCCTTTAATTTTCTGTATTGGCTTTTATCTATATCTATACTTTTAAGTAGTTATCTTTCTAGTGGATATTCTAATAATGTAGTTTTACCTTATCACAAAGTAAGTTGGTATTAAATTATAATTTAATTAAGCTAAATGAATATTATTGTAGTTTACTTAAGACAGTGTATTTACATTTAACTTCCCTATCCCTTGAATTAGATCATCTCATGTACCATATTTCAGATTCCTAGATATGCATATCACAACACAACTTAAAATGTCACTAGATTTTTAAAACAGTCACATTGCAGAAGAATTAAGAAATAAGAGATAGTGTTGTATAGTTCCCCGTATATTTATCATTCCTAGTTCACTTCATTCCATCCTACAATTTCCATCTGCCCTGCAGGCTGAAGAACTTCGGTTAGCATTTCTTTAAGCAGGGCAGCTGCAGCATCCTCTCAGAGTTTGTGTATCTATCTTCATTTTCCCTCACATTTTCAGGATACCTTCAGTAGATGCAGAATTTGAGGCTGACACTTATTTTTCTTCTAGCAGTTAAAAAATGTTTCAGGGGCAAGGATTTGACGTAGCAGCTGAGCTGTCACTTGGGAGGCCCATGTCCCATATCAGAGTGCCTCAGTTCCAGTCATGGCTCTGCTCCAGATCTCCAGAGTTCAGCTACCGTGTGCACACTCCGGGAGGCAGCAGGTGGTGGCTCAAGTGTCTGGGTCCTTCCATCCACATGGGAGACCAAGATCAAGTTCCCAGCTCCTGGCTTCAGCCTGACCCATCCCTGATGGTTATGGGCATTTGGGGAGTGAACCAGCACATGAGACTCTCTCTCTGTCTCTGTCTGTCTCTCTCTCTGTCTCTCTCTCTCTCTCATACACACACACACACACACACACACACACACATACTCTGCCTTGCAAATAAGTAAAAATAAATAAGTAAAAATAATTCAATGTTGTTTATCTCTGGCCCTCTTATTTCTGACAAGAAGCTTCTCATCATTTCACATCATTGCCTGAAGGTAAATAAGTGAATACTTCAAAAAGTTTGTGGAAAATATAATTAAAATTTACATTTATTTTGGTGCAAAATCTTTCATTATATTAATTTTCTCATGAAAGTTTTGAAGATGTATTGCATGTGTCAGTTTGAATTGTTGTAGACCAAAATAAACATATCTTTTAATTCCATCTATAAAATTTTTGAAGTACTCTCACGTATGTATATATATGTATGTATATATGTAGTATTTTGTCTGAGTCTTACTAAGATTTGTTCATTATGTTTAGCTTTAGTCAGTTTACTATAATGTGCCTAGGGGTTCTTTTGTTTTTATTCTTGTTTTTCTTAAGATTTGTTTACTTATTTTTGAAAGTCAGAATTACAGAGAGAGAGAAAGGAGAAACAGAGATCTTCCATCTGCTGATTCCCTCCCCAAATGGCTGCAGTGGCCAGGGCTGGGCCTGGAGCCAGAAACCTCATCTGGGTCTTCTCATAGGATGTTTCCTTACCTCAATTTTCCAAAGGTCGAAAATTTTGTGGGTTTTTTTTTCCCCCCAGCTATTTAGTAAGCCAGACAACAATCTTGGTGGCAATAACTTGATCCCAGCCGGGAGCGGAAGTCTCACTTTTTTTTTTTTTTTACATTGGTATCTTCAGTGTCTGACCTGCAGTAAGAACATCACAAATGTCAGATGGGTGGATGCATGTATAAATGAACATATGAATAGTGTGATTAGTGGAGGGATGGGTTGAAGAAATTTACTGTTCTCTTTCTCCAACATTCTTCCCTAGCATTTCTCACAAGTTGACATGCTATATTTTCTATTCTATTTTTAAATTTTTATTTTGCGTGCTATGTCTACTAGAATATAAGTTCCTCAGGGACATGAGATTTTGTTTTGTTCACGTAGTCCTGGTAGAACAGTGACTAGCATACAAGGTGCTGAATAGATATTTGGTGCTAGAATTCATTGATAAAATTTAAAGATCATCTGGCTCAGTTGTATAAAAATACACTAAGTAATGAGATAGAGTTGGACAAGTGTAAAATCTGTCAAGGAATAGTAATGCTTTCATGGCAGGGTCATTTTAAAATAGCCTGTCATTTAACAAATGCAATGTTCTCTCCAGCTACACTAACCTTTTTTCCTCTCCTCCTTTATATGTACCAACTTTTCTCCTACCTTAGAAACTTTGCTTTTACATCTTGATCTTCGCATCAATGATTCTTTGCATCATTCAGAACTCAACTCAAACATACTCATTTCAGAAATATCTTTCCCTGACCTAAATCAAATCAATCCATATCCCAAATTTCTATCATAACTCCATGCTTGGTTTTCTTGAGAAGATATCCTTGTCTGAATTATTCTGTTTGTTTCACTTACGTAATCTTCTCTACCTTGGTGATAAGCTCTATGAGAGAGAATTTCACATGGGCTTCTTCAATGTTTTTATTCAATGTTTCAATTTCAAGGAAATGCTCAGAATCTAACCCTGTACTTGGTTTTATGGGCCCTCAAAAAAAATATCTATCATCACTGGCAGAATTCTAAGATAATTCCCATTTTCAGATAAGCTCTACCTACTGGTGTTACCACTAAGATTATGCCATGCAACATGGCTAAGGGTAAGGTTACTAATAAGTTGGAGTAAAGAAAGAGTAATTATATGAATGAACTGAATCTGATCATTTAAACCATTACAAAGCAGAAGTTTTTTCTCGCTGTCGGTATAGGAGAAAAGCAAAAAGATTTGGACCAGAAGAATAATTTGATGAACCATTGCTGGCTTCGGAGATAGAAGGCGGTTCATGCAAGGACCAGGGAGAAGCCTCTCTGCTAGCCAGCAAGAAAATGGAAATAACAACAAGCAATGAATTTATTCCAAGAACTAACATACATATAAAAACAGATATTTCCCTGGGGCCTCCAAATAAGAGCCAAACCCAGTTGACACTCGATTTCAACCTTGTAAAGTCCTAAGTAGATAACAGAGTTGAGATTATACAGCATTCTGGTTCCATTGTCGCTTCTTTCAGTCTCAGCAAAGGCTTTGCCTCCTCCTTTAGAGGTGACAGAAGACTTTGGGACCTGTTGACATGGCTCTTTTCTGCATCGAAATACCCCATGCATAATCCCACTGTGAAACAAGAAATGGGCACCATTTTAAGCTGCTAAAATTGTGGCTATTTGTTGTGCAGCATGCTATGGTTTGAATATGAATCCCCAAAGTTTGTGTACTGAAAACCTAATCTCTAAATTGATTTTGTGAGTGGTATTGGAAATGGAGCATTTGAGAAATAATTAGGATTAGATGAAGTTACAAAGCTGGGGCCCCAATGATGGCATCAGAGGCTTCATAAGAAGAAAGAGGAAGACCTAGACTTTCCCACCCTCTATCGCACCATGTAGTGCCCGCCCCCATGTTGTGATGCAGCGGGAAGGACCTCACTATATGTTTGTGCCATACTCTTGTACTTCCCAGCCTCTAGAACTATAAGAAATAAATTTATTTTCTTGGTATATTACCCAGTTTCAGGTGTTCAGTTATAAGACCAGAAAATAGGCTAAGGGGTCATGAAGACTAGTAGTTGTGATGCTGGATAACAGCCCATGTCCCATATGGGAGTGCCTGGAATTGATGCCCAGCTCTGGCTCCAGACTCCAGGTTTCTGATAATGCAAATTCTGGGAGGTAGTAGGTAATGGCTCAAGTAGTTAGGTCCCTGGCACCCACATGGATTGAGTTCCCAGATCTCAGTCCTAGACTTACCCAGTCCTGGGCATTGTGGAAATTTGAGTAGTGAATCAGCAGATTGGAGCAGTCAGGAAGGGAGGGAGGAAGGAAGGAAGAGAGAGAGAGAAAGAGAGAGAGAGAGAGAGAGAGGGAAGGAGAGGGAGGGAGGGAGGAAAAGAAAGAAAGAAAAAGAAAGAGAGAGAAGGAAGAAAGAAGGAAGAGAGGGAGAGATGGAGGGAGGGAGGGAGGTAGAAAATGGGCTAAGATACAGAAACGGAAAACTAGTACAATCATTCAGCAGATAAAGCAGGCTTCAAAATGTTCATGGAAATCCATATTATGAAAAAACTTAATGGATTTCAAAATGTTTTTATGCCAAAACACACACATTTTAATTTGATTGTTCTCTGAACTTTTTGAAGTTCTCACGTATGGGTGCCTTTCCCTGGCCTCGTACAGCTTTTCTCAACCTCAGCAATGGCTTTGCCTTGTCTTTACAGAGGTGACCAAGGCCTTCAGGTTCACGATCCATTGACACAGCTCCTTTCTGGGTCAGAACTGCTCCTGGAAATCCATATCTGCAATGGATCTCTGCATCTCTTGTTCATCTCTCAGCTCCTGCTCACCTCTGGGGAGAGACATTTTTTAGAGCTTTATGTTTTCACTGCTGACTTCAAACACCTTGTGATACACTTTGTCAAAACAGTACATCTTCTGCTATCACCTGATTTTCCTCACATCAGCCTCTTCCCTCTACCAGATGATTTCTATAAAAATTAGCACTACCTTTCAATCTTCCTGAAGAGGAATCTGTACACACTTCCTCACTTCCTTATCACTATTAATTTAGTAAAAATTGTAACTTTTGCTTAACAGAATTAATTTAAATACACTGTGTACAAAACCCCAAAGATACAAAGGGTATATATTTAAAAAGGGAAGACCTACTCCTTCTTGGAGGCAACTGTGTGTGTGTGTGTGTGTGTGTCCATCCTGAGATAACATGTTTTTGTCTTCATGCAACTACATACACAGGCACATATATACATTTATACATTTGTATAACTCCTGACCTTTTACATCCTACTAATCCTATACTTTACATTACATTTCCCTTATCTATGGGCCCTTTTAAAATGTAAGATGTCTCACTATTCCTAACTTCCAGCTGACACCCTTGAAACACCACCTTCATCATCCCTCCAGAAATTGTTTTTAAAAGGCTGCTCATCTGGTGGCTCAATAGGCTAATCCTCCACCTGCTGCGCCGGCACCCCAGGTTCTAGTCCCAGTCAGGGTGCCAGATTCTGTCCCGGTTGCCCCTCTTCCAGGCCAGCTCTCTGCTGTGGCCCGGGAGTGCAGTGGAGGATGGCCCAAGTGCTTGGGCCCTGCACCCCATGGGAGACCAGGAGAAGCACCTGGCTCCTGGCTTCGGATCAGCACGGTGCGCCAGCCACAGCAGCCATTGTGGGGTGAACCAACGGAAAAGGAAGACCTTTCTCTCTGTCTCTCTGTCTCTCTCTCTCTCACTGTCCACTCTGCCTGTCAAAAAAAAAAAAAAAAAAAGGCTGCTCATCATTTCATAGCTTTTATTTCAGGGTGGCCTCCTGATCTCCAGGTTACCTCCTGCTTGTTTAATGCCTCCTCTTTCCAGCTGGTCATCCTCTAAAGATGATGGGCCAAGACTCTGATCTTATGAATTTCTACAAGTCAGCCATTACACTCTTGTGGATAATGGCCAAATGTATCTTTGCAGATGCCCCCAAATCTGTTAGCCAAATTCTAGTCCTTCATCTCAGCAGGCTGCTAAGTGTTTTCTTCCAAATATTCTGCTACTCTTAGATATAAGACTTCTGAAACTGAATCCTACTTTAGCTTTCTTGGGGAATCAGGGGAAGGGAGAGGAATGGGGGCCCTAAAAACAGAAGCTCTTGTCTCTGTTGATGTTAATGGTTCCACTTTTTACATCAATAGATAACTCTTTCCTTTTCACCAACCTTCACATTCACTCAGTTACCAGAGAGCATCAGCTCTTGATTTATTTTCTTTTCTCACCTATTCCTTCTAGCCACCCTCACCCTACATACGTCATACCTAGGTAAAGTACCCTGAATATCTCCAATGCCTCGATCCTTTCCCCTCTCCATTCTACGTTAGTACCTTGTCTAAGACAATTCTCTCTTCCTGTTCAAAATCTTAAATGATTTCTTATTGTCCAAAAAAATCAGCATTCTCTAGCTTGTCATTTGAGCTCAAAGGGATCTGGTTTGATACACCTTCATAGCTTCATTCTCAGTCAACCCTCCCTTTGCCATATCTATGGCTTAAGCAGAATATTCTCTGCACATACCATCCTGTTCCTGTGCCCTTGATCACAATATCGACACCACAACCCCTCTCCATTTTCTTCATCGTTCGCACTTTTTGAAAATTTATCAATTCAAGGCTAAGTCAAAAGTTTCTTCATCTATTAAGCATTCTCTGACATCACCTCTCTGCTATGCATTTTATGAACATTGTACATATGCTGGTTGTTCATGTGTAAGGAGAAGGACACCAAACCCAATCAGTACCTAATACGTACTGAACACTGTGTCAGCCACTATTATCTCATTTAATCCTCACAAAACCCTTATGATGTTGTATCAACCCAAAGTCACTCAAGTACCTGATTTAACCCCAGGCATCCTAAATTTAAACAGAAAAGCAAAACAAACCAAAAACAAAATCTGAGGAAGAATAAACTAAGACTCAAAGGACTCAATGCCTGTAGCTCTATTCTGAACCATGCTATGAGGTTGATATTGGTGGCATTGGACTTTCTGATAGGTGTGCCCTATCTGCATGGCCAGGTACACAGTTCCTGAGGGCCACTTACTCATCCTCATCACCCCACATGTTTTTTTTTTCCTGGTTCACTTGTACTTATCATTCAAGTCTCAGTGAAACAATCTCTCCTCTACAAAACCTTTCCTGACCTCTTGGCTCCCAGGCCCACATATGGTTCTCTTGTTATATGTCCTCAAATTAATGCATACTTTTGAATGTTTGCATTTTCTTTATTATTAATATCCACATAACTGTTTATTTACTAAAGCATGAACAAAGGTAATGGCATATCTCTCTTCTTCACAAGTGTATCTGCAGCTTCTAACTGTGGATTCATGAAAGGCACCAACATAAATATTTGCCAAGAGAATGAATACCCAGATGCACAGCACAGAGCCCACCTCACCTATTACAGACCATGCTGGTGGCCTGATGAAAACATTCCCTCTATGGGGAATGAGTAGATGAAAAATGGACAATTCTCAAAACTTTCCCCGTCTAGATTTCTGAGACTGATACCCCGAGAATGGTAAACATGTGGAAGAAAGAGCAGATGATATTTTTAATGAGCATCCTTTTGGTGGTGACTACCAAAGCCATCAGCACACTATTGTCCCTACTGATTTTACATGACAGTGAGGCAGGTTGAGATGGTCCTCCCTCCCTCCCTTCCTCAATTCCTCCCTCCCACCATTCCTCCCTCCCTCCCTCCCTTCCTTCCTCCCTCTCATTTCCTTTCTCTTTTCTTTATTTCATTTTCTTTTTTTTCTGAACTACTTTCTTCTTTTCTACCTGTCTTCTTTTCCTTTTCTTTTTCAAACCAAACTAATCCTAGCAAGAAACGTGTCTTTCATGTACTTGGCATGGCTTCCTCTTCAGAATTAGCAAATGTTAAAAAAATCCAACACAACATAAACAATACAAATAATGCAAATAATGATGGTGCTACATTGTTAACATTAAACTGACTCATTTAGGAATTGGAAGCTTCAAGAATTGTTTCAATGAAATTAAACAGTTGGAGATAATGGAGATACATACAAATGATTAGTCTGAGTAGTACTTACAACCCATGAGTAATTTGTCTCCCAACACAGCTATTTCTATCTGAGATTAAATACAAACCACACTGAAAGGCGTCTTTGTTTGGGTGCAGAGTGATGCTGTTGGAACGGTACCTGGATGTCATGATGGTATCTCTAACCTTGCAAATTTACTGTACCAGGCTTCATAGAAGCTTAATTGTGTTGTTTCAAAGGCAGATTTGTGCCAAAATCTGGCACTCTACAGAGGATGCCAGGTGGTTATGCTAGAACGTTTATTCTCAGAGACAGGTGTGTGCGGGTCCATCTCGCGATGCAGCCCAGAGGTGCAGCCGGCCCCTGCCTCTGCTCTGCGCTGTTCTGGCAGCCAGCTCTCAGCAGTGAGGCACTTTTCCGACAATGGAATGTATTTTCCTCTCAGTGGTGCCAAGCACATAGTAAGCATTCAAAGATACTACTTATTGATCTTTTAATTTAAAAAATCCATATGTCCAGCCTAATTTTCCATCAACTGCTCACTCAGCATCGCTTCTTGCCTTGCTGCTGCTTAAGCCAAAAGTAGAAACATTGATTCCTGCCCACAGTCCCCAACCCCTGCCCTGGACCAAATCAATTCCCAAGTCTTCCTTTCTCTGTAAATGTCACCAGCAACTGCAAATTGCTCAAGATAAAGATGTAGGAGTTCTGTGGTTACTCTTCTTCCACAATATCGCATTTAAGTCTGCTAGTGCCTTCTGCTGACTCTACCTCCAAAATAGATCTGTAGTTCTATTCTCTCCTCCATTCAACAGTACACCAGGTTAGCATCCTCTCTGGCCTCTCTCTTTACATTCTTGTCCCTTTAAAGTCCATTCTTCACATAGAAGCCTGGGAAAAACTTACAGTGTCATCTGGATCCTTTCACTCTACTGACAGATTTCAAAAATATTTAGAAAGACACCCATTGGTTGACACAGCCATAGGGCCACATGTGACCTGCTCCTGCCTAAGGAGAACCACTTGGCTACCCCTCCACCACTCATTCACCCTGCTTTTGCAGCTCGGAGGCCTTGCCTGGCTCTCCAATACACTGACTGAATATCAGGGTCATGGGCTAGGCCTTTGCTGGTCCTGCTGTTTAAAATGTACACCACCCAGATCTACTTGGAAGTTCCCTCATCTTTCAGACCACAAGTCCAACACCACCTCCTCAGAGTGCCAGGCCTTCTTGGGACTCCCAATCCCATTACACTTTATTTATTTATTTATTTATTTATAAATATTTATTTATTTGAGAGGCAGAGGCAGAAAGAGAGAGAGATTTTCCATCCACTGGTTCACTTCCCAAATGATCACAATAGCTGGAGCTGCGCCAATCCGAACCAGGGGATTCTTCCAGGTCTCCCATGTGGGTTACGGGGTCCAAGGACTTGGGCCATCTTCCAGTGCTTTCCCAGGCCATAGCAGAGAGCTGGATCGGAAGTGGAGCAGCCGGGACTCGAACCGGCTTCCATATGGGATGCTGGCACTGTGGGCAGCCGCTTTACCTGCTACACCACAGCTCCTTCAGCCCCCATCACTGTTTTATTTTCTTCAAAGCACTTGCTTATATCTAAAGCTATTGTTTGCTCATATCTCTTCATTGCCTGTTACCCCACTGGTATACATACTGCTTGAGCTCAGAGACTCTGTCAGTCACTGCTGCCTCCCAGCGTATCAAACTGCATGTGTACAAGATCAGCGCTCAGGGAATACCCGCTGACCTGCTGACTGAGCAAAAATGTGAGGCCAACATTTGTATCCATAGGACCAGGTAGAGAGCAATATTGGGCTGCAATCAGTCATAGAAGATGTGAAAGAATCTCAATTTCTATTTTCCAGGGGGGAAAAGGAACAAAGAGAATGCGTCCATGGAGTAATACTATACATTTCGACAGCATATGCACTCCCCAGCAGAACTTTGAATTTTTAAGCCACGTTGGGAAACCTGAGGGCTCCACTTCGGCAAACTGCACAAAAGCAGCCCTCTTTGTCAGCTCTGCTTTAATCTGCTTTGTTTAAAAAACATGTATTGGCCTCCCCCAAAGGGGATGCTTGCAAAATAGGAATCCACCGATGAAAAGGAATGCACCTGCTTAAGCTGATTACATTGGAAAATCCTCTCTGGCCACCACAAATGGAGAGATGATGTGTTCCTTGTGAGCTAGCCCTTCTCCCCTGCCTTGTAGCCCTGGCCTTGCTGCCCTAGTTTGGATCCTCAACCCTGCACTTTTGGTCTTAAGAGGATGGAGGAGTGTCCTCTGTTGCCCTTTCTGCCTTCTGATGATGCCCTCTTCACCCTGCTGCTAAACCAACATTGCTACTTCCCAGGCACAAACCCCAGTGGGTCGACCACCATGGCTCCCATGCCCATGGCACTCATTTTACATGCACTGTCCTCCGGTCCAGCTGCACTTGACAGTCACAGGACATTCAGTAAGGCCTGAAGTTCTCCCTTCTGCACACGTTGCCTGGCCTGGTCCACACCACCCTCTTGCTGACCTGCCTCATCTACCTTTTGACTGGGCCCTGCCAGTTGAAACCCTCCCTCAGGGCAGGCACCTCTGGGGGTCTCCGCCCTCCCCTTCTGGGCCCACAACTCTTTGCACCAATCCCATTCAAGCTATTACCTCTCCAGACTGCAGCTCAGCCTGCACTGACAAGGGGAGACAACACCTAGAGCAAAGGTCCACTTCAACTCTTTCTACCTCATGGGCTTACCTTCTCTGACCCTCATCCACTGTAGCTTTAAAATACATACCAGGCAACTTTAAAATGTCTGTGGAAGAATTGGAATTAGACGATGAGTTGATTTGGGTGCAAACAATTTTGAAATTCAGGCAAAGATTTTTTTCCTAATATACATTTTCCATGAACTTTGAGAATACCTCCCCTTGTAATAATCTGTCTCTCTCAAAGCTCTTATGGATATTAAACAATGTCAATATCGTAGAAATGAAATAATTCGGGAATTGTAAATGTGCAGTACTTTTATTTCTATTTGTTGTGTGAGGACAGAGACCATTTCATTCCTTTTTGCATTTAACCCCCAGCTCCCATGAATGCCCGTCTCCAGCAGAGCCCACTCACTTCCCTGTAATTCTGAGAAAAAGAGAAAGGATCCATTCAGACTCAAACTTAATCCCTCAGCTTGAACTTGGAAGTTGCTCAGAAAAGTCCTTTATGGTCCGGAGATGAAAAACAACTTGGAGAAGAGCTACAAGACTATTTGTTAATGGTTAGCATTTGCCTGGCAGTGTCTGGGGTGGATTCAGGGGCACCTCAGAGAGCACAGCTGGGAAGTCAGGACAGGCCTGGGTGTTCTCTGTACCAGCCTTGGGAGGTTCACATTCCTTTGGTGTTGTCTGCAACCATGAACAGGTGTCAGCTCTATCTTCAATTTGCGTGGGACCCAGAGGCTCTTTGAGAGACTGAGACATGTACAGGTTTGTCTGATGGCCGGAGTGGATGGGTATACTCCCAGACAGAAAAAAGAGCGTAGGCTCCCAGAGGTGACACTTCACAGAGAATTCGTGAAGGGGGGGTCCGGTTCTGTGGCCAAGGTTTAGGTGATGCATGCAGTAGGGGTTTCCGGAGAAGCAGTGCCCAGCTTTCTGGTTTCTGATTTCTGTAGCATTGGATCTCTGTGTCTGATATGGCCACGTTGTGCACTGAACAAAGGTACACATTATAAGGCAGCATACAGACTGTAAACGCTACGCATGAGGAAATTCAAGTGTCTTCGGGAAGGGGTGACTTTTTCACTCTTACCAAGGCACTGTTGGAGAGGAAGCACCTTTGGAAGGAGACGGCTATTGATAGTGGAGAGAACTATATGGTTAGGGTGCCAATAGTTCTATGTAAGGACAGCCCTGCAACAAGCTAGTCACAGGAGGTGGAAGGACCACTGGTCAAGGAGAGAAAAGCGCCAGAGCCCAGTGGTCCAGAAGTGATCGACAGTGCCTGCGGGCATCAGAGTAGAGCAGATGCAGCTGTGCAGGGAGGCTCCCGGCCCAGGGCAGTCCACCTGCAACCCTGCCCTCTGAATTGCTATAGCACATACACAATCCGATCGTCTCTACTCCTTCCTTGCCACATGGGCTGCCCTCCCCAAGAGGGCAGGAATGTGTATGAACCGTGTTGACCCCCTTAGAACCTAGCATAATTCTTAGTAGCTGACATCTAGTCAGCGAATCTGATTGTCACTTTATGCCTATGTGTTTGTGAAGTTTCATCCAAGAGGCTTTCTGTATTTCATTTTCTATATATTCCTTTTGTGTTTCCTTCTGACATTTAAATTTCTATTGCAAGGAAATAATACTGTCAGTAAACAATGTAAGCTCTTGTGGAGGGCACAAGTGAGACTGGATTGTGGCAGGAACCCCAGAGAGGAATTCATCCTTCCAGACCCAGATTTCCCAGCCCTCCCACCATTCCCAAGTTATCACGCACATCCGTATGCCCTCAAATGCAGAACACTGATCAAGTCAGTTGAAAAGTTTCTATTTCAAGCCTGGTTGGCTTTAAAAAGAGCTGCATTTGACTCTTGGCATGGATTCAGAGTCTTTCTGAATAAATGGCCTACTTGTCCAGCTGTCGAAATGTGGACCTCGTTGGCACTCGTACCATAGTCCTAGTTCAAGTTTATGTGCTAGAAATGGAACTTCTGCCTTTCAGATTCAACAAGACCACGGCTGTCTTGCTCAATATGGAGCTGGTGTTAGAGCCACCAAGTATTTACTGTGTATTTAAATAATGTAATGCAAAAAATAGGTGTTTGAAAGTCTGGCAGGGAGTTGGGGAATTGACTTCCATAAATCTAAGGCCCTAAAAATACCTTTTTTGTTCAAATGTTGGAAAGGATTGTGTCAACCTTTTTGCTTCATTGGGATTCCTTTACATTTTCCTGGTAACCAGAAACAAGTTGCACAATTTGCATGGCATTTGGCTCCTTTTGCAGAGCAGGAGGGAAAGCTTGATGTTATTTTAGTGAGCCCAGCACAGCAGAGTCTGGAGCATTTAGAGTGGTGGAAGGCTGCCAGTAGCCAGCACAGCCAAACCAAACAGGAATCAGGGTGGACAATGGGAAGATTATGTGGTGGAAAATGGATATCCCGCATGAAGGCAGGAAAGCCAAGCCAATTATCTTCAGCAGAGGTGTCCTTCCCCACGTCACAGAGCCACCTCTCTAAGAGCTTCAAGGAGGCTGCCATTCATGGAAAGCTCCCCTGCGAAAGATCAACGGTGGAGCTGAAATAAAATGCTTCTTCCCTTGTGGTTTCCTGTGTGCCTCCATATCTAGTCATGTGTCTTTGCCACTGCAGTCTTTCGATCACGTTGGTTCCAGTACAGCCTGAACGTCTCTTCCAGGGAGGACGGGGACAAGGCCATGAGCAGAGGCAGAGGGCACTGATGGTTACCCGGAGCTGGGGTTCTCTGATGGACATGCTGATCACCTATGCCCCTGCTTCCATCTAGATCTGCAGCAGAACAAATACAAAGCAAAAAGCAAACAAACCAAACACCTGGGTTTAACCAGCAACCATCAAAGCTCCAATAAGTACCCAAAGAGCAAGGTTGGGTACTCCTTGGGTATTCCTCCAGGTGGCCGCAGGCTGACCTCTGCATGGTCATTGTTGGAAGTTGGAGGCCAAGTGGCTTTGGCCCATTGCCAGCCAATACTCAGGCATGGCCAAGTCCCCTGGGGAAGAACAGGGGCTCAGCACAGGCTTAGTCTCGGGCATGTGGCTCAGAGAAGTGACAGAGGCAGGTACAGGGTCATTCCCTGTGAATGTGAATGGTTCTTTACTGCCTGCCTCTCTCTTTTTTAAAATGAAAAGCCAAGTGAACAATTTTGTTTTTAACAATTAAACAACTCAAAGTGCAAACAGAATATGATGCCACCAAAATGGTTCATCACCACTATTTCTGGAAGCAGACCTCGCTTTTAATTTTCTTAAAAAATGTGAAACTTTGAAGGAGTGTGGGGTGATGAGGATGAGTAAGTATCCCTAAAGAACCATGTGCCTGGCTGGGGAGAGAGAGCACACCTACCAGAAAGTTCAACACCTCTGAAACGGAGGCACTGTTTCCTGACCATGTGTGGCCAGAGCTCTGTTTCCCTAGTCTTTGAAAAGGAACAACTCTGGAGTCGTTTCTATCTATTGCATTTTTACTTCCTCTTTAGTAAGATAACCCTAATAGAGCTGCTAAGAGCATGGACTTTAGAGCCTATTACAAGGGGATTACTCAATCTCTGATCCTCAGTTTCCTCATCTGAAAGAGGATCAGTTACAACTCTGTGTAGGGTTACTTCAAGGATTAAATGGATTAATATGTGTAAAGCACATATAATGGTGCCTAGAGTGTCATGGGCTGTCATAAATATAAGCTTTTCTAATATTGCATTAATTTCCAATTTTCTTTTTATGATTTTTTCCTTCTATTTTCCTTGATTTACTTTTGAGTGATATGCTGTATTCATTATATGTGATTTTTTTCAATTTGTACTTTATTAAGATTTTTAAATTTATTTATTTGAGAGGTAGAGTTACAGAGAGAGGGAGAGACAGAGAGAAAGGTCTTCCATCCTCTGGTTTGCTCCTCAAATAGCTACTGTTTGAGCTGGACTGATCCGAAGCCATGAGCCAGGAGCTTCCTCCTGGTCTCCCTTGCAGATGCAGGGGCCCAAGCACTTGGGCCATCTTCTACTGCTTTTCCAGGCTGTAGCAGAAAGCTGGATCAGAAGTAGAGCAGGTGGGCCTCAAACCAGCGCCCATATGGCTTAGCCTATTACGCCACAGCCCCAGGCCCCCAATTTGTACTTCTAAAGGCTATTTTCCTATTAATAACTGCCTTAGCAGAATCTCAAATTTTTTGATATATCACATTTTCATAGTCATTTTATAGAAAGGCTTAAATTTGCACAAGTACATTAGTTTCTTACGGCTGCTCTGAGAAACAACTAAAAACTTCGTGGCTTAATCAGAGCAAACATTGTTTTGTAAAACAGAAGACACATGTGTGTATCATTTCAGTTAAAATCAAGGTGTTCACAGAGCTGTGTTTCTTGCAGGCAGCTCTGGAAGACTGCATTTCCTAATCTTTCTCAGCTTCCGGAGGCCCTCCGCATGCCTTGGCTCACATATCATTCAGATCTCCCTCACTCTCACACGTAGATATTTAAGGATTGCTATGATTATGTGGCCCACCTGTTTACTACAGGTTCGGCTCCTTAGTTTAAGGACACTCCATCAGCAACATTAATTTCATCTGCTACCTTAATAACCCTTTACCGTGTAACCTATCACAGCCACAGATTCCAAGGATTAGAATGTAGATGTTTACTGGACCTTTTTTTTTTTTTTTTGGCCTCTATCACAATTGCTATTTCTTTATTGACATATTTTTTAAAATTTCCAAAAATATGCAAGATGTTGGGTTAATCTTGGTTTTAATTTTTCATTTTGAATCATTGAAGTCAGATAATAATATACCATTTGCTTAACATGTGATGGATTTATTTGTAATGGATAATATGTGGATAATTTTTATCAATGACCTATACACGTTTGAATAGAATATATGATGATATTTCAAAAAGTGGAAAAAGGCAATGGATAAAAATAAGTTCAATTTGGTGCAAAAAACTGAAATTCATGCAATTTTTTTCATAATATCATTTCCCATAAACCTTTTGAATAATCTTCATGCAAAAAAATTTGCACTAAAATAAGCATCTTTAATTCCATTTTCCACAAACATTAAAAAAATTTATTCATTTCAGAGGCATACAGACAGAAAGGGACAGATATATAATGAGTGTTTGGCAAAACTGTTTTTTTCACTCTCTTTTTTTTTTTTTTTTTTTTTTTTTTTACAGGCAGAGTGGACAGTGAGAGAGAGAGAGAGACAGAGAGAAAGGTCTTCCTTTGCCTTTGGTTCACCCTCCAATGGCTGCCGCGGACAGCGCGCTGCGGCCGGCAAACCACACTCATCCGATGGCAGGAGCCAGGTGCTAGGTGCTTTTTCCTGGTCTCCCATGGGGTGCAGGGCCCAAGCACTTGGGCCATCCTCCACTGCACTCCCGGGCCACAGCAAAGGGCTGGCCTGGAAGAGGGGCAACCGGGACAGAATCCGGCGCCCCAACCGGGACTAGAACCCGGTGTGCCGGCGCTGCAAGGTGGAGGATTAGCCTGTTGAGCCACAGCGCCGGCCTTTTTTCACTCTCCAAATGCCTACATTAGCCCTGGCTGGGCCTGGGGCCAAAGCCAGGAGTCAAGACTTTGTGTTCTGTAATTTAACTATCATAATTATCACTTTGGGGTATTTTTCCTTTTATCAAGTTCAAGGAAAAATGGAATTAAAAGATAAGTTTGGAGCTGGCGCTGTGGCGCAATGGGTTAAATCCCTGGCCTCAGGCATCAGCATCCCATGTGGGCTCCGGTTCTACTCCCAGCTGCTCCACTTCCAATCCAGCTCTCTGCTATGGCCTGGGAGAGCAGTGGAAGATGGCCCAAGTCCTTGGGCCCCTGCACGTATGTGGGAGACCTGGAAGAAGCTCCTGGCTTCGGATCAGAGGAACTCCAACCATTGCGGCCTTCTGGGAAGTGAACCAGCAGATGGAAGGCCTCTCTCTCTCTCTTCCTCTCTCTGCCTCTCTCTGTAACTCTGTATTTCAAATAAATAAAATAAATCTTTTTTAAAAAGATAAGTTTATTTTGGTGCAAAATATTTTGAAATCAATTCACTTTCTTTAAAAAAAAAAAAAAAGATTTATTTGAAAGGCACAGCCACAGAGAGAGGAGAGACAGAAACAAAGAGATCTTCCATGTGCTGGTTCACGCCCCACATTGCCTCATTGGATGGGCTGGGCCAAGACAAAGCCAAGAGCCAGGAACTCCATCCAAGTCTCCCACATGGGTTCAGGGGACTAAGCACCTGGGTTATCATCTGCCGCCTTCTCAGGTGCATTAGCAGGGAGCTGGATCAGAAGTGGAGCAGATGGGCCTCGAATCAGCACTCATGTGGAATGCTGGCATTTCAGGCAGTGGCTTAACCCACTGTGCCACAACATCAGCCCTGATACAGTTTTCTTTTAATGGACTTTTTGAAGACCCTTCCCTCATATATATAGATTTTAAAATTTTTTCCATGAACATTTTGAAGTCCCCATATGCTACACGAATCTGGAAAATTTTGTTTCTGACACTTTTTGTTGCTATTTTCTTGGACTATTTCCCAGCTCCCAGCATACAGTAAGATCCCTATGACATTTCTATTAGACACATATTCCTGATTGTCATTCAAGCCTCCAGCTTCCGCACCTTTGCATTGCTTCATACTTCGTTCTATGCAGTAGAGTGTCCTTAGATATTTTGCCATTCGTAAATTCTCTCTTCAGTTCTGTTATTTAACCTGTCAATTTAAGTTTTATTTCTCAAAATTCAACTTGGTTCTTTTTAAATCTACCTATTTTAGTCTATTTAATTTCAAGACTATCTGGCCTGGCATTTCATCTATTTTTAACCCTTTTAACATGCTTATTTTTAAAAGTTCTACAAGAATGTTGTTGTCTGGAGTTTTAAGAACTCTAAGTGTACTGTTGTTTTGTGTTCTTTCTGCTGGTGGATTGTTCCTCAAAGTTTTGAAAATTTGGGTTGTGAGATTACAAAGCAAATGAAGGCTCAAGTGAAATATTAACTATGGGAATCCAGGGCAAAAACTTTTTTTTTATTTTAATTTTAGCTTTTGAATTCAAAAGGCAAACTTTCAGGGGTGGGCAGTGTGGCGCAGCAGGTTAAGCAGCCACTTGTGGCGCTGGCATCCTGTATCAGAGTGTGGATTTGACACTTGGGTACTTTGACCCAGCTCCCCGCTGATGTGCCTGGGAAGGCACCAGGTGACCCTGCCTCCCGTGTGGGAGACCTGGAATGAGTTCTTGGCTCCTGACTTCAGCCTGACCCAGACTTAACTAGTGGAGTGAATCAGAAGATGGAAGATCTCTTTGTTTTTCCCTCTCTCTATCCCTCTGCCTTTCAAATAAAGAAATCAAATCTTTTTTTTTAAGACACATTTTCAGATTTATTACTAGACTAGGATCAACTTTATTTAATGAATTGATCAGCAGAGGGGGTATGATAATTAAAGAGCATCAGTTTATGCCTGAAATCCATCAGGCCCATGCTTAGGAATTCGTAAGACAGAAGTTTTGTGCTTCTATTTGGAACTTCAGCATGAAGAGAAAAACCTTCTTGTCTTCTGTATGGCTAAAATACCATCAATTATCCATCAGAATTAAATATATGTGTTGATTACAAGGTACTCCCTCCTGTGCTGGTGGGTAGAGTTTTCCTGGCTTATCCTTGCCTGGGCCTGCCAGGGCTCCACAGGGCTGGGCCACCAGGTCAGGATGCGGAGACAGGGAGCACACTGGCAGGTAGGGCCAGGTGATGAATGATAAGGAGCCACAGGAAGGGCGAGAGACCAGAAGAGGAGAGTTAGAGGGCCCAGTTTATTCCCCAAGGAGGGGATTTATAAGCTGTGTAATTTGGGGAAAGTCACTTATCTGAGACCCAATTTTCTTTTGTGTTGGGTTAGGCCAAAGCTTTTCCACCTGTTGTTAATCCACTCAGCCCACCCACTGGCTCTCATGAAACATTGCTTTCGGAAAGATACTAATGGCAAAGCGGATCGGAATGGAGCTGCTCTCCTTGAAGAGGGGAGGGACATTGCCCTGCAGCTCTCAGCCTCTCTCTCTCCAGGAAGGCCTGAGGCACTTCCACAATGTCCCTGGGGCTGGTTGACCCTACTAGATTTACTTTGCCAGGGTTGGAAGCCAAACTTCTTTGAGCTGGCATCAAGCCAAAAGCCAGTACCGAATCAGCCACAGTGATTGCATTAAGTGTGGTTTCCAAGAGGACTAAAAGTGCCTTCCAGGTTTCCTAGCAACAGAAATCAAGGTCTGCTGGCCACAGCAGAAAAAATAAAGAATGTTTTTTTAAAAAAAATCTTTAGACATGGAAGAAAGTGGTTCATTGAGTTTAACCCTTATCCTTTATTGCAATGCAACAATGGAAGTGCTTGTAAATGGCACAACAATTTTTGCATCCTTTGGCCTCCAATCTTCTACTATTTGAGCTGCATAGGTCAATTATCCACTGAGAGACAAAAGTAGTAGACTTCCTATTTTACTGAATATTGAAAGGTGCTAATACTGTTTTCCTTCCTTTGACCCAGGTGTTACTTGAGAAAGGAGAGGGGTGAGAGGAGATTGATTTGTGAGTGCTTTTCCCTTTCCTACCCCAAGTACATAGAAGACGTTCAAACACACATTTTAGCATTCGCTCATTCTCTTTATCCTTCGTTTAAGTAAATAGCATCTCCCCACTGTTAATTAAGAATTAGCAACTCATAAATAAGAATTTTCTTATATGTAATTATAATACCACTAATTATTCATGGTAGTTCTATATATGTATTGATTATCATCTAATACAGTCACTGCAGTTTGAATACGTTCCTTCCACAATTCAAGTGTTGCCAGTGTAATGGTATAGTCACAGGTGGGACCTTTAAGAGACAATTAGGCCATGAAGGCTGCTCCCACATTAGTGGGATTAAAGCCCTTTTAAAAGAGCAGTCACCTCTTGCTTGCCCACTTCTGCTCTTCCCACACAAGGATGCAGTGTTCCTCCTCTACAGAGAACACAGTCCTCATCGGATGACCAGGTCTGCCAGCACCTTGATTTTAAACTTCGCATCCTCCAGAACTGTGAGAAAATGAATTTCTGTTCTGTAGAAATTATTCACTTTCAAGTATTCTGTTACAGCAGCACAAAATGAACTAAACCACAGTTTAGCTTTAAAATGTTTCCATTGTCTTTTATTGAGTTTTGTAAATCTTGGATCCCATCAAGGTTTGCACTGTACATATTTGTTTCCAATGTGTTTGATTCTTTTTCTTTGGAACAGTCTTCTCCCTATTTTTTTTTTTTTCATAACATTCGCTTTGTGTCTTCTAGAATGTTCCATGTTCCAGATGCTTATGACTGTTCATCCTTTGATAAAGTTCTTATTTTGAGCAAGAAAACTACATAGGTGTTATTGCGTACCTACTATATCACCTCAGGTGGTAAATTAAGTCAGCTGATTTCCCTGTTGGTGAGGCTAATGGCAGTATCTCTTCACTGTAAAAGTTTATTTTCCATTTGTGATTGGTGATTTACATTGTGAAACTTTGAGATCATGTGAATAATTCACTTTCACAACAACCTTACAGCCAGTGGTTTTAGCATCCCTTGTTGAGCTTAGCTAAATTAATATTGACAATTGCAACATGGTAATATGTTTGAGTAGTATCCATTCCTTCCACATTTATTTATTGATATTCTGTTTTTTGAAGAAAAGTCTTCTCTTTCTCCTTCTCTTTTCTCTCCTACTTTTGTCTTTGTCACATATCTCTCTCGTTGCTAGTTCATCAATCACTGTACACCACCTCTCTAAACTTTTTTGCCTTGATTTGAATTTCTCTTTAAGACTTTGCTGTGAAAACCTTTGCTGTTGGTAAGCACAGTAATTTAGGCTAAACTGTCCATGGTGCCTTCCAAAAGCTCCACAGGGAAAGTAGAGCCAATCCACATCACCTAAGCTCCTGGGAATGAATTAATGAGGAAGTCAATAAATAATGTCAGTAACAAATGACAGTATAGAATTCTCAATAAAAGGATAACAAAAGAATGGGAATTATTTAAAGGATGTTGCAGGGCCAGCTCCATGGCACAGTAGGTTGATCCTCTGCTTGCAGAGCCGGCATCCTATATGGGTGCCGGTTCTAATCCCCGCTGCTCCTCTTCCAGTCCAACTCTCTGCTGTGACCTGGGAAAGCAGTGGAAGATGGGCCAAGTGCTTGGGCCCCTGCACCCATATGGGAGATCGGGAAGAAGCTCCTTGCTTCAGATAGGCATAGTTCCAGCCATTGCGGCCATTTGGGGAGTGAACCAACAGAAGGAAGACCTTTCTCTCTGTCTCTCCTTCGCACTTTCTGTAACTCTGCCTGTCAAATAAATAAAATCTTTTTTTTTTTTTAAAAAGGATGTTGCTGGGATTTCTAACTAAGAAAAGAGTCTGAGATGTTCTTTGGAAGATTCTAAGCTCCATCCAGGAAAGGGCCTGGTTCCAGAGTTACAAAGAGTGCAGAGGGAGTGCAGGGCACATGTGAAATGTTTAAAGACCGGGATGCAATGTTTCCTAAATTACTGCTGTTCAAACAAATGAATTATGGCAAAATAACTTTTGTTTGAGTCAGGAGCTTGAAATAAAACCAAGCACAGTATTAGAAACATGGAGCTGTTTTTTTTAAGTGAAGTTGGAGAGAAACTGCCAGATGATAGGTTTTATTGAAGTTCTCCCAATTGAAATTCCCTTCTTGTAGATTTGTCTCCCAGAGTGTTTCTTACATCATGGCAAACCGTGAATATCTCCTTAGTTTGCTCCAAACGAAGGAATGATCCTGAGATCCAGATCGCGTGTGACTTTTTGTCATACTTGACTTTTTCAGGAAACACTTAAGGAGGTGTTTCTTGGCTTGGATTTAGAAGTCAGTGATCCAAAGATGGAAGACGCCCACCTTCTACCCCAGGACACCTCCATAACTTCTGTCTAGAAGTTTAAGGATGGTAATTTAGGAGCTGGAGTATTTTTACTTTTTAGAAAGCTGTGTTTGTATTTCAAGTGATTTTTTTTTTTTACTTAGGTTATATGTAACACATCAATTTAAAATGGGCAATGTTTCCTGAAGATGTCTTCACTTTCTTTTTTGCATAAGACAGAAAATATCAGTTGTGTTCATAGCAAAAAGGGGGTGGTGCTATTGGTTATTGATGGGAATTATGATAAAGATCAGAATACTTCTCCCACATTATATAACACCACCGTTGTTTTTACCTTGAGGACCTTGATCTAAAATAGATGTAATGACTGCATAGCAAATATAGTGTTATTGGGATAATCCATGAATAGAGACATGATGGTACCCAAATAGGGTGAAATCATCTATATTAGAATCTATGAGTATAATAATGAAATTTTCTTTTAGGGACATTTGAGGCCCAATTTTCTTCAGAATTTGATTCTTGCCCCTATCCAGAAATGGAATGCTCCTAAGAAGCACTCACAACCCATCAAACCAGGTGTTCACTCACTGTGCAGCAGCACAGAGGGAGGAGTAAGTTCCAAGGGGCCATATGAGTGGGTTACAGGGTACCAGATCTCCAGTAATGGAAGTCAAGAAATTCCAAGACTACTGACATAGCCAAAAGGACACTGACGTCAGGGTGAAAATGATCATGAGCACTGTGATGGCCATCTCAAGGATGCTTTTGAGCCTAGGGACTGGTGGCAAAGACGGCGTGATCAATAGTTGTGTTCTTGAAGAAAATTCATAGGACAAGTAGCATTATTCAGACACTCAGTAATTTTTCTGTAAGTACCATGTATGTATATATATATATATATATATATATATATACATATATCAAATCTATCAACTTACAGCTAATAACCTTCATCCACTTACTACCTAACTAGATTTTGAGCTGTTGCTGGAGAATATGGAAATCTTATTTACCTATATTTCACTCATACCTACTGTTCTACCCACCACATTAAGTGGGAAGAATCTTTTTTTTGACAGGCAGAGTTGACAGTGAGAGAGAGAGACAGAGAGAAAGGTCTTCCTTTTCTGTTGGTTCACCCCTCAATGACGGCTGCGGCCGGTGCACTGTGCTGATCCGAAGTCAGGAGCCAGTTGCTTCTCCTGGTCTCCCATGCGGGTACTCCACTGCACTCCCAAGCCATAGCAGAGATTTGGACAGGAAGAGGAGCGACCGGGACAGACTTGGCACCCTGACCAGGACTAAAACCCGGTATGCTGGCGCTGCAGGCGGAGGATTAGCCTATTGAGCCGTGGCACTGGCCAAGTGGGAAGAATCTTGATAATTTTCTTAACCAAGAATGTTATATAATGGTCAGTAATAATCTACACAGTATAGACATTCCAACTATGCCATGAGTATTGTGGATTCCAGACCTAAACCATAGTGTACTGTAGTTTAGTAAAACAAGATACTTTTTATAAAAAAAAAGTTTTATTTATTTGAAAGAGTTACAGAGAGAGGGAGATGCAGAGGTCTTCTGTCCTCTGGTTCATTACCCAGATGGCCATAGCTGAGCCAGAAAAAAGCCAGGAGCCTAGAACTCCATCTGAATCTCCCTTGTGGGTGGCAGGGACCCAAGTACTTGGACCATCTCTGCTGCTTTCCTAGGCACATTAGCAGGAAGGGAAGGGCAGGAACTGGAGCAGTGGGACTTGAACTGGAGTCCACACTGGATGCCAGCACTGCAGGTGGTGTTTTAACTCCCTGTACCACAACACTGGCTCCACATAAATAGAATTTAATGGTTAAAACTTTCCCTTGGGGCTTTTTGCCCATCATCAGAAGGATGAAAACAAAAAAGATTGACCAAAATATACCTTTCAATTTCTATGCTGAATGTGTGCTATTTCCATATATAATCAATCCTTAATGACAATAGCCAACAGCTCAATAAATCATAGCTTAAAACTGTCAACTCATACATTACATAATGATTCAGTTATGGTCCTTGGCCTTTAGTTGGTTGGTTAATATCTGTAAATCCCAGAGAAATACAATTTAAACAGTGACTAGTATATGAATAAAGAATTAGCTGTTGTACCAATAGTAAGTTTCAGCACCTTTGCAACAACCCATTTATAAGCTGTACATTTTTGTTTCTGTTTATTCTAACTGAGCTGTCTTAACAATTTGTAAAAGAGCATCTTAGGTTATCATTAAATCACTGGGATTTTAAATCTGATCATTTCATGGTTGCTGAAAATTGTGCCAAGCTGACACAACAAGACTTTTCCAAATTTCTGATTTATTATTCTACAATAAACTGTAACAGTATTTAGTTGCTCTGAGTGAATCCCCTTTTTAAATCTGTTTAAAGTAGATCTCATCTAAAACTGCACATCTTACTTATCTTTAATTGAAGATTTTCATGACATTTTCAGAAAGACTTAGGTACAATTGAAATAAAGTGATTGCTCATGTGCACCCTGGGAGGCAGCAGGTGAGATAGCTCAAGTACTTGGGTCTCTGCCACTTGGTTTGATTTCTGGTCTCCCCTAGGGATGGGGAATGAAGAGTTAGAGTTTACTGAATATAGAGCTTTAGTTTTAGAAGATACAGTTGTAGAGATGGGGGTAGGATTGGTTGCAAATAACATACGTATACTTAATGCCAGTGAATCGCACACTTAAAGTGATTAAAATGATAACTTTTTCATTCATATTTTACCATGAATTTTAGAAAATACTTTTTGAAAAGTGAGCAAAGTTTCGGTAAATTCTCATGAAAAGAAAAATTCCTAAGTTTATCTTTCTAGAAAATCATCCTCCCAGGCTTTTTGTGGGATCTTGTGATGCAACCAGAAATGAGATGCTTAATTAGAGTAGAGACAGCTTTGGCAGAGTCTGTACTTTGAACAAGATGTCCTGTGGTGCTGGGTAGGTAGGTCTGGCTGAGTCTAAAACCCATGATCTTTCTACTAGGCTAAGAATGTAGCTGGTTTCTTCATGTCTAGATGGAATGATTCCAGAGGAATTAGAAGTAGTCGCTGTTTGAGGAGCTTGTGCAAGAACTTGGGTAATTGCCACAAGGGATTCTGCCAGCTGGAGGTCAAGGAGATGGGGACTTATCCCATCTGGAGAGGAATGAGGTGTCCTGGCAGGTGAATCCTGACATAGGAATGCAATCCAGATATGGTGCACATGTGAGGGTGGGGCAATTTAAGTGTGGTTGGTTTCAGGAGGACTTTATTGGTATTTGGGGCTCAAGATCAGAAAATATGTTCCCTTAGAAATAAGGAGGCCTTTTAAATTCTTCCTAATTTGAGTAACAATGCATAGAGATGAACCAACACTTGTGTGTCTTATGAGTCTAATTATTTCAGAGATGAGAGCTTGGAGATTGTGGGTGGAAAACTCAGATTAGTTCCTAAGAGTTCAAGGAAGGTAAAGATCTCTGCTCCATTATCTGGCTGAAAGCTATGGCCTTGACTTCTAGAGACAAAGGGAACTGACCCCCAGCCCAGGTGAATTGACCTCTTGGTCCCATTGAACATCTCTGAAACTCTTGCCAACCCTCTGTCAGGCCGCTCAGCACCATTCCCATTCCCACAACCCAGTGGCTTCCAGGCTCCCCTCATGGTGCCTTGAGTTCCATGCCCCCAACCTAATCCTGTCTGCTTTCCAACCCACGCCAGCCTGCACAGGGGAGAACTTTATGAGAGGGTTTGTGCTTTAAGTCTGCGTTTTCCCTGCTCTGTTGAAAGTGCTTACCAAGCCTCTTTGAATGACAAAGAAAACTTCCTCATCAAATAAAACTGTTCCAATGCATTAAGTTTCTCAGATTTTCAGTGTGCCCTGGTGGCAGAAAATTTGCCTGGGAAGAGCTCAAGTGCTAGGTATTTACAAGTCCTTTGATTTTAAGCAAGTTTTTTTTTTTGTTGTTTTTTTTTAAGATTTAGTTATTTATTTGAAAGTCAGAGTTACACAGAAAGAGAAGGAGAGGAAGAAAGAAAGGTCTTCCAACCACTGATTCACTCCCCAAATGGCTGCAAAAGCCAGAGCTGGGCTGATCTGAAGCCAGGAGCCAGGAGTTTCTTCCAGGTCTCCCACATGGGTACAGGGGCCCAAGGACTTGGACCATCTTCTACTGCTTTCCCAGGCCATAGCAGAGAGCTGGATCAGAAGTGGAGCAGCTAGGACCTGAAGCGGTGCCCATATGGGATGCTGGCATTGCAGGCGGCGGCTTTCCCTGCTACACCACAGCAATGGCCCCAATTTTAAAGAAGTATTTAATCTCTCTGTTTCTTCCCTTATAAATTTAGCTGATTTAAAAAAAAATACCTCAAAAGAGCATTCTTGTTCCAAAATGTTTTCTCAAGGCTTATAACTGTACCTCTGACTTCTGGCACCTTCCATTCCCTGGAAACAGGTGACCCCTGACAAGGGCATGGTCCCTAAGAGTCCATTCCATTGCTGACCATCGTAGGACTCCAGTCCCCCTAGCCACAACTCTGACATAACCTATTCGGGTTTTTGGCAAATTGGGACTAACATGTGAGTTACACATTTGAGTACAATCACTTGAAAATTGATATAACCTAAGAAATAATTTAATCTTTGAGTACCACAGGGGATTTGATTCATATTTACAAATAACTAAAAATCCATCTTTTAGGAGAGTATTATAAAATTTACCCATTGATCTCAAAGCTAATGAAAAGCAACAACCCACTTGGCTTTGTTGCTTTTAAACTAAAAGGAACTAATTCAGATGAAGGTTTGGAAAACATAAAATTTCAACATAAGTGACAAATTTCATACCAGGCTTCAACATCCTCTGATTAAAAAACCTATTACTGACAGGTTTTTAATTACTAATATTAGTGCAATGGGTATACAAACCTATAGTAGATGATGTATAATATGAATATAAAATATAGAATTAATAGAAATTACATACAAAACAATTTTAATTAAGGAATGAACATCACTAGTGCATTAGCTTTCTTAAGTAGGTCAGAGTGTAAAGCTATCCAGATAATAGATTTTTATGCTTCTTTTTGCTCCATATATCTCAGGATAAAAAATTAATTTTGTCTTGATCCAGTGTCATCACTAGATTAATGACTGGCATGTGTGCAGCCCAGCTACTGGAAACTCCTCAAATGCACAACTGTGTGTGGCTCTTGAGAAATGAACACAATTTTTCTCTGAGGATATGATTACATTGAGATATCAAATAGATTTTCTTCTCAGAAAACAAGGAGAGTTAACTTTGTTCAGATGACAGAGATGAAATGAGACTTGGGAATAAAAATGCCTCTTGCTTCCATTATGTCTAGCTTATGTGCTTGTAGATGCTGTTTCAACTTTGAAAACTTTATTGAGCACACTTTGGAGAATACAGGCTGACAAAGGAAAGAATCCTTCCCCAGGAATTTATATGCTAATTGGGGAGATATGCTCCCATCAAGATCCACTGATATATACATAATGGCACTTGTATATTGTTTGGAAAACATTTATTTCCTTACTTGCATATATTTCAGAGATAGCAAGTCAGATTTTTCTTGTTGGTTCATTCCCTACATGTCTGTAACAGCTGGGGCTGGGCCAGGCTGAAGCCGGGAGACCAGAAATCAATCCAGGTGAGCCATCACTTGCTGCCTCCCAGGGTGCACGTGAGCCGGAAGCTGGGAACCTGGAGTGTTGCTGGGGCCATTGCTGGGCACTGTTGGTTAAACCACCACTAGCAAAACCAGCATCCCTACTGAGCATCAGGTCAAGTCCTGGCTGCTCCAAGTCTGATGCAGCTCCCTGCTAATGCACCTGGGAAAGCCGCGAAAGATGGTCCAAGTGCTTGGACCCCTGCCATTCATGTGGGGAACCCAAATGGAGTTCCAGATTTCTGGATTCAGGTTGACAGACTCCTGGCTGTTGCATCCATTTGATGAGTGAACCAGTGGATGAAAGATCTCTTTCTCTGTCTCTCCCTTTCTCTCTGTCACTCTGCCTTTCAAATCAATTAATTTTTTAAAATGTGGAGCCAGGACTTCAACCAGGCACTATAATATGGGTGTGAGTGCCATATGTGGAGTCTAAGCCAAATGCCTGCCAAGCCAAAAGCATGCCCTCATCCTTTTTTTTTTTTTAACACAATAAATAGATGAGTTCCAATAAAGAGTTTTCTTTCACAAAAGAATCTACAATGGGACTCCAGATAATTACTTCATATTCCCATCCAGAAGACAAAGTGGATGGATGCATGCAAGTGACAGGCCTGGGTCCCTGAAGATGTGGATTGTGACTATGCATCTGCCTTTGCTTTGCAGTGAAGTGCTGCGGCCACAGGAAGGGGAAGGCAAGAGAGTTTATAGGAAAGTGCTTCAAGGAGGATGCCACAGATAAGAGCCAGGCTTATTTTAAAAATGAGTGACCATGGTGTCAGCTCTGTGGCGTAGTGGGTAAAGCCGCCACCTGCAGTGCTGGCCTCCCTATGGGCGCCGGTTCAAGTCCTGGCTGCTCCGCTTCCGATCCTGCTCTCTCCTATGGCCTGGGGAAGCAGTAGAAGATGGCCCAAGTCCTTGGGCCCCTGTACCCATGTGGGAGGCCTAGAGGAAGCTCCTGACTCCTGGCTTTGGATCAGCACAGCTCTGGCCATTGCAGCCATCTAGGGGGTGAACCAGCAGGTGGAAGACCTCTCTCTCTCTCTCTCTCTCTCTCTCTCTCTCCTTCTCTCTCTGTGTAGCTCTGACTTTTAAATAAATCTTTAAAAAAAAATGAACACAAGATTTCAAACTTCACTAGAAATAAAAACTGCATATGCTAATTTTAATGGACTCTTTCCCATAATATTTTTCTGTTATACAAGTACCAGAAATACTTTTTTAAAAACTGTTAAGTTGGAAAAATAATTTTAAGTCCTCAAAGTATCTTCGGCACTGGGCATCATTAAAGCCTGTTTGAAATTTTCTATACGGTTTTTCTGATGTAAGAATGATTGGTCTGAAGAGTAAAGCAAAGCACCAGACTTAGGGGATCAGTAGGGAAAGCAGATGATCTGGAAACTCCTGTTTATGTAAGCATTTTCAAGCGGTTGGCCCTTTCACTGGATTGTTTTATGAATCCTGGGGTTACCAGCACCTGGATTCTTGTAGGACCCTAGAAAATTGCTTGTTGAAGGAATGAGCCTATGACTTAAATGAGGGGGGGTAGATAAGTGAGGGAGTAAATGAATCAGTGGATGGATAGTGACTGAATGAAGATGTACCAGAAGGTACATTTAATACCGGTAGAGAGTGATTCTTGAACCTCTAATTGAAGACCAGTGAATTCTTCTTAAATCCTATTTGACAGAACATTTGTGATGTGTCCGTTACCTTTAGCCAAGGGACTTCTCCAGTTCCTTGTTTCAGTTATGTCAGTGGTACTGGATGAGAAGCAGTCACCTTCTTTATTTTTAAGCAATTTTCTTTCAATCAACTTTTAATTATCTTAAAGGAGGAAATCAGTGGTGCAGATAATCCTCAAATCTCTTTTTGGAATGCGTCAGCTGATGGCTTTTCTTAAAGTAGTTTCCCTTCCTAATTACCTTTTGATTAGGTTTACTTTACAGTTACTGAGAATTCCCACAGAAGAGAGGGCAGCAGGTCAGGAAACCCAGAAAACTGTGAGCAGTGCTTTGTGGCTGACTTGGGATGATCCTGTCCATCAATCGAGAAACCCTCTCTCCATTTAAAATGCATGGTGCTAGGCACTTTGCATTATCAAATGCCATCACAGACTTCTAGGTCATCATTGAGAATCTATTCAAAGGTAGGTACCTTTCTGGGGACTGTAGACACAAGTAGGAATAAGTTGCAATCTTATACTGCAATGAAGAATGAGAGGTAAACTTACTGCTTAGCCAGCAAGTCATAGATCGTGATTTTTAGAGCAACACAGGGGAAGTGAGCTGAATTATAAATGGGTAGAGAAAATTCAGGAAAATTCTCTAGAGCAGCACTGTTCAAAAGATATATACTATGGGCCACATATGCAAATTAAAATTTGCAAGTAGTCAATTTTAAAAAGTAAAATAAAAATAGTGAAGGCAATTTAATAAGTCACTTTATGTAGCCTAATATATTAATATATTACATTTTTAACTTCATATAAAAATTATGTGAGATTTTACAATATTTTTACATGAAGGTTTCAAAATTTGGTGTTTATTTTATACTTGCAGCACATCTCAGTTCAGGCTAATACATTTCAAGTGCTTAGTGACTAGCAGTTACCATGCTGGAAAGTCAGATGTAGACTATTGCTCCCTCGGTTTAGGATCTGCAGAAGCACTGGAAAGCACTGGAAGCATTGGAAAAACTGCTGTAAATGCAGAATCTCAGGTTCCACCTCAGACATAATGAATTGAAGTCTACATTTATCAAAATACTCAGCTGAGTCCCATACACATCAAATGTTGGGAAGCACTGTTCTAGGTAGGGAAAACTTTTGACTGATGATCTGGAGTTAGAAGACTGAGAAAATGTTTAAAGGCCAGCCATGATCAGAGCAGAGAACTGAAGGGTATACTCTTATATTTTTAAGGAACTGAACAAAAACCATTTTAATCATAGTGTTTGCTCAGCCTTCAAAATGAAACTAATCTTGCCCAATTTGTGGGACTGGTGTTAGGATTAGAGACTGTGAATAAAGAAACTTGCATACTGCCTGACACCTGCAAATGGGAGCTTTACATATTACCCATTACTGATGGGTAATATTGGAAAACTGGTGCTGCAAGACTATTAGGAAAGTGCCTGAAACTGGGGAACTCAGTCGAATAGGAACAATTGCAGTATATCACAACTGTTACATATCAGCATTTTGTATGATTGACAGGAGTCTCAAAGGAGAACCAATGTCAGCGTAGTTTTACCCCAAGTAGGATGAGAGGGTAGTGAATTCCCACAGGGATGAGAGCAGGTGCTAAGATTCACATAGCAGGGTCTTAAGCCACCTCTGGCCACCCTTCATCAAAATATGTTGCATGACTTTGGACATCTGGTCTAACAGGGAATTAAGAGGATGGGAAAGGATCAGATGACTTGTCCTGTGCTCATCTAACATCTGGCCCTTTCACAAAGTTGGCATGTTAGGTCATGAAACTTAATTCCAGCTGTCAAACTATGTCAGTGTGGCCGGGAATACTACCCAGCTGTAAGTAACGCCGTATTAAGAACCAAAAACCTGCTCGTAGTTTTGTTGGAAAAGCAGCAATCTCATTCTTCTAAAGACCTTGTATCAAAAATGCCAGCTGTTATCACAGAAAAAAACTATAGTTATTTGGAGTCATGGACTTTGGGGCACCTGGGAACTTTGCAAAGAAGCTAAGAATCAATATGGCTGAGTGAAATAAACCACTTAGCAGGAAAGGGAGGTAACTTTGGAATAACAGACTATGGGTTGAGGGTCTTAGGATCAAAGGGTTTTAGGTTTAGCACTGCCATATTAGCTAGTATGATTTTCTTAACTCCAAAGTTTGATCTCTTTTGGTCTCTGCTTCTGTGCTGGTAACTAAAGCATCTTAATATGTGAATCTCATTGGTCATCTCCAATTGTGTTTTCATTTTTTTAGTTTACTTTTTTATAGTATTAAAATGTATGTGACATGAAACATTTTTGACAATTCTAAGTACATAGTTCAAAGCATTAAGCACATTCACATTGTGGTACATCTGTAATTACCTTCTGTCTCCAGAATTTTTCATCTGCCCAAACTGAAACTTTATACCCATTAAATAGTAATTCCCATTGCCGCTTCCCTAAGGCCTTAGCAACCAGCGTTCTGCTGTCTCTAGGAATTTCCTTCCTTTTGATATTTCGTGTAAGTGGAATTGTACAATATTGTCTGGTTTATTTCACTTAGTATGTCTTTAGGATTCAACTATGTTGCAGTATGTGTCAGATTTTTTTTCTTTCCTTTACAGTGCTAAATAGCACTCTCTATACAACATATGTATGACACATAGTATTCTATATTTTATGTGTATATGTGCTATTGTATTTATATATACTGTGTGTACATTTATCTGTCAAGAGACATTTGTGCTGTTTCTTTCAACCATTATGAATAATATAACTGAATTTGAGTGTACAGAAACCTGTTTGTGCCCTTCTTTCCATTTCTTTGGGACATATACTCAGGAGTGGAATTGCTGGATCTTATGGTAATGGTAACTATCTTTTTCCTAAAGGGACTCTCATTGTTTTCCATAGTGATTGCACCATTTTACATTCTCCCAAGCCATGCAGAGTTTCATCCTAATACATGCGAAGTGATACCTCATTGTGTTTATTCTCTTGTGCATCCCAATGATTACAAACATTGAGTGTGTTTTCATCATTATGTTATGTAATTTCACATGTTGCCCTTAAGCAATAAGGATTCTATCAGTTACTAGACTAGGTTAAGTCCACATGTCCCTCCAGAGAAGGTCCCTACTCCTGATGTCCCTTGGTGTAATACCCACCAATGTGGCAAATGTTCCATGTGTTAAGATCCATCATGATGATCACTATTGGTCATGATAGAGTCCAGAGACTGTATAGACTCATCTGGTTGGGTGAAGTAGCATGTAGCTTGGAGATAGGAGTTGCTATAATGTGCTGCACTGGAGCAGGAACAGGGAGATGGATACACTGTTCACTTTTCTATGCCTTCTGGGGTTCATGCTGTCCTACACTAAACATCAAGAAGAAATAAAGAAGCAAGCCAGGGTACTGACAGACCCTCCAGAAGCAGAGAGGGGCCAGACTATAAGGACAGAAAAAACCTTATTCATCAAAATGCAGAGAAAGTATAGACTCAAATAGCGGAGCCATCAAAAGAAAAATATCTCAGATGGAGCAGCACAAGCATTAGGGAGATGCTGAAGAAGAGAGGAACGAAGCACATTTTCCACACTGCTAATAGTGTTTCCACATGGGCTCCGTTTGGATTCTGCTAAGGCTGTGACTGTGACTGAGTTTCTAAATTAGTAAAGTTGATTAACAGTGGCAGCTTCTGAGTGAGTCTACTGACTACTATAGTTTGTGCCGACTCCAAGTAGCAAGAGAAAACACACAGCAACTGCAACCATTTCCCTGGTGTCATTTGGTTTACTAAATTAGTAGGTTTTATTTCCCATAATGTATCTGAGAGGCAGAGACAAAGACAGACAGAGCTACCATCCACTGGTTCACTCCCAAGCTGCCAGTAACCCCAGCCAGGAGACAAGAGTTCTCACGTGAGCAGCAGAGACCCGACTGCCTGCGCCACCACTGCAGCCTCCCAAAGCCTGCACCAGCAAGAAGCTGGGCTTTGGAGCCAGAGATGGGATTCAAACCCAGTCCCTCTGATATGGGACGCAGGGATCTTAACTGCACAGGCAAAATGCTTGCTACTGTGAAAGTAGTTTTGAACACCTTCACAGACAGCTTACAGAGAACAGGTATTAGAGGAAGCCAAGTCCGGGAAACAGTGACTTTGCACATCCCTACCTGCCTGATTTTACGGGAGACATTTGATGAAATGGCAGAAGCTGAAATTGGGCAAGGGGTATAAGAAACGGGATCTTACTTGTCACAATCAAACCTCTCAGCTTTATCTCTGCTACAGATAGTTTCAGGTTCACACGTTTCTCTTTGAAAATGGAAATATTTCTTAACAGCTTAATTGAAAGATTTTGGAATAAAGGTTGGTAGCCCTTCTCAGGGGTTTCTGGACATTGTAGTCTACCTGCTGGTTGTACTAAGGGCAAGTTGGATTCTTTGCCACTTTAAAGGACTGTTGGCATGCTATTAATTCCATCTTTCCAACACTTGAACAAGAGAGATTTTACCCATGTTTGATGATGTAATAATTTTAGATTTTTCAGTTATCAGTACCCATCTCTCTATTTTTCTTTTTTTTTTTTTTAAGATTTATTTATTTATTTGATGGGGCCTGTGATGTGACAGTGTAGGTTAATCCTCCTCCTGTGGCATCAGCATCCCATATGTGCACCAGTTCTGGTCCAGGCTGTTCCTCTTCTGATCCAGCCCTCTGCTATGGCCTGGGAAAGCAGTTGAAGATGGTCTAAGCACTTAGGTCCCTGCACCCATGTGGGAGACCTGAAAGAAGCTCCTGGCTTTGGATCGGTTCAGCTCCAGCTGTAGTGGCCATTTGGGGAGTGAACCAGAAGATGGAAGACCTTTCCGTCTGTCTCTCCCTGTCACTGTCTATAAGTCTACTTCTCAAATAAATAAATGAAAATCTTTAAAACAAAGATTTATTTATTTATTTGAAGGACAGTTACAGAAAGAGAAAGAGAGAGCTATTTCTTCCATCCACTTGTTTACTCCTCAAATGACTACAACAGCCAGAGATGGGCTGTCCTGACAGCAGGAGCCAGGAGCTTTTTCCCGGTCTCCCACTTGGATTCAGGGGCCCAAGCTCTTGGGCCTTCCTCTGATGCTTTCTCAGGCCATTGGCAGTTTGCTGGGTCAGAAGCAGAGCAGCCAGGGCTCAAACCAGCACCCATATGGGATGCCGGTCCTGCAGGCAGCAAGCGGCTTTACTCACTTGATGCCATGGCATTGGCGTACTCATCTCTTTTAAGCATCATAGAATAAATACAATTCAGAACAGGAGTGGAAAACATTCCAGATTTCCGTTACAGCTCTGCCACTGATTAGCTACATAACCTTGAGAAATCTTTCTTAACCTCAATTATCTCATCTTCAATTATTTGTGTAATGATAATTTGCTGTGTTCATCCATGATAATAGAAAAGAACACCTAGTACATAGTATATATTAAATGAATATTAATAATCTTGCCTTATTGTGAAGTTTAGAGGTCCCATTTATTCTTTTATTTATTTGACAGGCCAGAGTTAGTGAGAGAGACAGAGAGAAAGGTCTTCCTTCTGTTTGTTCACCCCCCAAATGGCTGATACAGCCAGCGCGCTGTGCCGACCTGAAGCCAGGAGCCAGGTGCTTCCTCCTGGTCTCCCATCCAGGTACAGGGCCCAAGCACTTGGGCCATCCTCCACTGCACTCCCGGGCCACAGCAGAGAGCTAGACTGGAAGAGGAGCAACTGGGACAGAACCAGAGCCCCAACCATGACTAGAACCCAGTGTGTCGGCGCTGCAAGGCGAGGATTAGCCTAGTGAGCTGCAGTACCAGCCAAGGGGTCTTCCAACCACCATTGTAAACAAATACAGCTCTCCATCAAATCATTTATTTTTTTAAAGAAGATTTATTCATTTATTTGAAGGGCAGAGTTACAGAGAGAGGGAGAGACAGAGAGAAAGGTCTTTCATCCACTGGTTCACTCCCCAAATGGCTGCAATGACCAGAGCTGGGCCAATCTGAAACCAAGAGCTTCCTCCAGATGTCCCACATGGGTGCAGGGACCCAAGGACCCAGGCCATTCTCTGCTGTTTTTCCACGTGTACCAGCTACCAGCAGAGAATTAGATCAGAAGTAGAGCATCCAGGACACAAACTGGCACTCATATGGGATGCCAGTGCTGCAGGTGGAGTCTTTCCTCCCTACACCACAGCACTGGGCCCATCTTTTTTTTTTTTAAAGATTTATTTGAAAGTCAGAGTTACACAGAGAAGGAGAGGCAGAGAGAGAGAGAGAGGTCTTCCATCCAATGGTTCACTCCCAAGTTGGCCGCATGGCAGGAGCTGCACCTAAATAAAACCAAGAGCCAAGAGCTTCTTCTGGGTCTCCCACACAGGTAAAGGGGCCCAAGCACTTGGGCCATCTTCTACTGTTTTCTTAGGCCATAGCAGAGAGTTGTCAGAAGTGGCACAGCTGGGACTCAAACTGGCACCCATATGGGATGCCAGCACTGCAGACAGTGGCTTTACCCACTATGCCGCAGTGCTGGCTCCATCATTTATTTTCAATACTTGTTATCCTTTCCCTAAAATGGTTTAGTTCTAAAAAATAATTTCTCCTGAGTCCTATAAAATATTTTATAAGTATCTGTTATAATAAATGTTTATAACATTGGTATATTTATAGTTTGAAATTAAATATGATAATTCATGAAGAATACATAAATTGAAATACCAGTTTAACAATGCAACAGAAATAAATTCCCTTTGAGGACTAACAAGTGCAAATGGATATTGTTGGTTTGTACTTATTTTTATGTAGGATGCAATAAGTTTCTTTAACTATTCTGATAATTATCAAGGCAGATTATAGAATTGATCTTGGATCCATTGATAACTCATGGCACCTAAAGATACACACTGATTCAAAATTCTTTGGATCCATTTATAAGTTATATAGATCAACTATAGGATTATTATGGGAAAATCTTTGGATGACCATTTATAGAGATTTTACTCTAGAATCATTGAATTTCAAAACCAGAATTCTAATAAAGGATTGATAAATAATGAATACTGAGCTATTACAATCATCACCCTTCTGTTCTCAAAATCTGAGTTATAAGGAAAACGGGCAAGAAGAAAGGGCTAATTTAAAAGTTAATTGTCCAGAAAATGTTCTCATTGTGTTATGATGTATTTAATAAATCAAATTCTACTTATTTAAATGGGGATTAACAAGTACCAAATGAAAGAAGAATATTAATATAAAGTCTTTAAATCCATTTAAATTGTAATGTAAGATATTCTGAATATGTATGAGTTCTGCTATAAATTGAATTTCTTAAAAATATCAGTTTAACTATTAGATCTGCATTCATCAAATACCTTTTTGAACTTCCTGCCAGAGATCAAAATGTGTGTGAGTGTCATTGTTGCTGCTGTTGTTGTATAATCCAGAATAGTCATACTGTAATCCTTGTACCCATGTGAGACACCTGGAGGAAGCTCCTGTTTGCTGGCTTCAGCCTGGCTCAGCCTTGGCTTTTGCAGTTGTCTGGGGAGTGAACCAGTGGATGGAAGATCTCTCTGCCTCTGTCTATTCCTCTCTGTAACTCTGCCTTTAACTGAATAGGTATAATCTTTAAAAAAAAAAAAAAATTATCTGGGGCTGGCACTGTGGCGCAGCAGGTTAACACCCTGGCGTGAAGCGCCGGCATCCCATATGGGAGCCGGGTTCTAGTCCCGGCTTCTCCTCTTCTAATCCAGCTCTCTGCTACGGCCTGTGAAAGCAGTAGAAGATGGCCCAAATCCCTGGGCCCCTGCACCCATATGGGAGACCCGGAAGAAGCTCCTGGCTTCTGGTTTCAGATCGGCGCAGCTCTGGCCGTTGTGGCTAACTGGGGAATGAACTATCGGACAGAAGACCTCTCTCTCTCTCTCTCTCTCTCTCTCTCTCTCTGCCTCTCCGCTCTCAGTGTAATTCTGACTTTCAAATAAATAAATATTTTAAAAAATTATCTTGCTGATAAATGCCCATTTAAATCTTTGGGCCAATCTAGCTTTGAGTCAAGTCTATTTTCTTCCTTTGGTTCATCTAACTCAGCCACAACCCTCAAACTCTTAACAAATATGCTACTATTTTTTAAAAATTCTATTTTGGTTTAACTGTGTTTTTTAATATATATCTCAATTAATATACTTTGTTTTTTGAGCACTTTTAGTTTCCAGTACAGAAAAATTGAATAGAAAGGGAAGTTCCCATCTAGCCCTCTCTCATGACTCCACAATTTTGGTCATTTCTCCTACTATCAACATCTTTTATTAGTGTGATACATTTACAGCAACGGATGAACCAATACTGATGCAAGGTTCACTAAAGTCCATGGTTTTCATTAAGATTCATGCCCTGAACGTTCTGTGGGTTAGTACAATTTACACATTCTTTGGGTTTTGACAACTACGTAATGCTGTGTTTCACCAGTACAGTACCATGCAGAATAGTTTCACTGCCTCGAATGTTCTATCATCGCTCCTTCCCTACTCCAGAATCCATGACAACTACTTATCTTTTTACTATCTCCATGGTTTCTTTCTCCAGGATATTGTAGGATTGGAATCATATAATATAAAGCCTTTTCAGATTGTTCATTCAGCAATATGTATTTAAGGTTCCTCTGTTTTCGTTTCATGGTTTGATCTCTTCTTTAATTTTTTTGATCCCTTTATATATATATATATATATATATATATATACCATCGTGTGATACACCAGTTTGTTTATCCATTACCCTATCAAAGGACATTACAATTGCCTCCGAGTTTTGGTACTTATAAAAAAAAATAATTCAAATGAACAATATAATATAAATATTATAATATATATAAAATACAACACAAATAATATAAATATAAAATAATATTCATGTGCAGGTCTTTGTGTGGACAGAAGTTTTCAACTCATTTGGGTTACTACAAAGGAATGTTAATTGTATTATCATATGTAAGAGTAGATTTTGTTTGTGAGAAACTGTCAAAATGTCTTCCCAAGTGGCTATGCCTCTTTGCAGTCACACCAGTAATGAACAAAAAATTTTGTAGTTTCACATCACCATCAGAGTTTAGTGTTGTCAGTGATTTGGATTTTAGCCATTCCAACAGATGTGTAGTGATATCTCACTATTGTTTTGATAATTAAATGATACATGATGTGGAGCAACTTCTTATGTGCTCATTTGACATCTGTATATCTTCTTTGGTGAAATGTCTGTTTGGACTTTTTGTCCATTTTGGATTAGATTGTTTTTATTATTGAGTTTTAAGAGTGCTTTGAATATTTTGCATACCATTCTTTATCAGATAATGTGTTTTGCAAATTTGTTTTTGACTTGGCTTTTCATTCCCTTAACAATGTCTTCCACAAAGCATAAATTTTGAAGTTTTAATTAAACAGCTTACATAAATTGTGTTTTAGGCTTTCATATCTTAAAAAAATTGCACTATGAAATGTATGAACTTTGTATACCTTTATAAAAGGTTTCTGGGTAAAAAAAATCATCAAACACAAAATCACCTAGATTTTCTCCAATCTTGCAGGGGTTTTATCATTTTGCTTTTTAAATCTACATCTATAATCCTTAATTTTTGTAAAAAGCACAAGACTTTGTATCTAGATTCCTTTATTTTGTTTGTTTTTGCATGTGTTTTCAGCTGTTGTGGTATCATTTGTTGAAAAGACTGTCCTCTCTTTTGGGTTGTCTTTGTTCCTTCAAAAACCAGTTGACTAGATCTGTGTGTCTATTTCTGAGCTCTCTATTCCGAAGTTTATTCTATTAGCAATAACTCTGGTTATTTACTCAAGTTTGTTTTGTAGCATTATTCACTATTAATTCTGTTCCTATGAAAGAAAGTGTAGATCTCTTCCATTTTTAATATTTGATTTCCCTTTACTTTAAGTGAAACAGTAATTTATACTAAACCTGTCTTACAGTATGTTTTTTTCTATAGAGAAGGGTTGCTGCTATCCTGATCATTACTATCATGATAAAATAGGATGTAGCAAGATTTGGCTCATTTTATGTTCATTTGAATCTGAGGTCTGTGCTCCAAATCTGTGGTACTTAATGCAAATTATTTCATCAAGAATCAGCTCCTGCACTAAAGTAATGGAAGCAATTATGCATACCAATCAGCACTTTGGTAAAAATTGAATGATGAAATTCTTTCAGAAGGACTTTTGAAAAATGTGAAATCCTAAAGAAATGTTGAGTGTCAGGTTTATTGAATAAGAAAACTTGGAGAGTTTTAAAGATCAGTACATCCAGCTGCCATCAGACAATTGATGATTTAAATCAGCAATTCAAGCATTAAGATATTAAACACTGTAAGAAAGAAAAGGATTCCACAAAATTCTGTCAAACCGTACTAAGGTTTGTCACTCTAAACTACATATATTGTGTATTTAATTCTCTCATACTATTCTATTTTTATTCTATCTTTAGTGGAAAAACTGATTCCCCTTATATTTTGTTACTATGACTATGAATATTTGGGTAATAAATAGCTGAAATGGGTGTGTGGATGACTGACAGGTAGTTTTCTTGAGAGACTTAGCAAGATGAAGACAGATGAGTCAATTACAGGTATCAACCATCAAGACAGCAACGTCTACAATACTTTAGAAACGTTTGAATTAAAAGTCAACTCTTAGAGAACTGCATTCCTGTATTAGTCTACTTGTGGTGCTACAACAAAACACCTGAGACAGAGTAATTTACAAAGAACAGAAATTTACTTCCTCACAACTCTGGAGGCTGGGAAGTGCAACCTCATGACCTTGGCGTTTGTCTCATGAGGGCCTTCTTGCTGCATCCTCCTGTGGCAGAAGACAAAAAAAAGTGAGGCATGAAGTCTTTTTATGAGAACCTTAATCTCATTCACACAGGATGAACCTTTGAGGCTAAATCACCTCTGATAAGGCCAATGTCTTCACAACACTACATTAGCAATACCTGGATATTAGAGGGGATGCACTCAAAATACACCACTTCTTTCAACTTATCGATTTTCATTCATCCTCTCACTAGTTTATTAATGGAGTCAATAAAGAGTTAATACGTTTCTGCTCCCCATAAATCTTCCACTGGGTTGGGTACTGTGGAAAAATAAAAATAGGCTGGAAACAAATATGTCAGCTCAAGACCTTTGCAGCTGAAATGATCAATGCTATACTGATTTTTTGGTCCTATGGCTTCCTCAGGTAAATGGCATTCTTTTTGAGTATTAGTATGGCCACAGGGAAGGAGGGGGCTTCCAGGTAGAGGGAAAGGCATATGCAAAAGCATAGCGGTTTGGGGTATCTTGGCCATCCCTCTGTCCATTTCTTTTTCTCATTCCTCCAAAATACAGCAGTTGGTCACTGTGGACAGACTCTCCTGTTCTCTCTTCCACAACTGGAGTTCAGCGCTGGTGCAGTGATAAAGGAACACATACACGGATGCCATTCTGCAGAGCCCGTTGAGCTGGCCAGCTATTTGCTCAGCTGAGGGAAAGAAATGAATGGCAAGTATATAAATCTAACACATTATTATTCAGCAAGTGAATGTCACTTTTGAGGAAGCCCTCAAGTTGAAAACTTCCACACTTTTCTTAAATCATAGACATTTTATTTTTTTTCAAAAATGAGATATCAAGTGATTAGAGATACTATCAATGTAAAAGCCCTCTGCTATGCACAAGCTGAAATACATTAAAATAATTCATGTTGTTTTTTACATACTATTTTTTTTTCACGTTAAACCTAAATATTTTCAAAATGTTCCAACCACACAGTGCTATTGATCATCAAGTGAATTTCCTAATCTAGGTCTTATATATGAGCTTTAGTGTTGTATGAAAGGAGAGAAGGTTAGCACTCCCCTTGACAAGGATGGAAGAGGCCCTCGGGCCTTACAACACACATACGGTTAAGGCATTGCCACCTACTTCGTGGCATCTAACCACTGTTTTTTGCTATGTGAGGGCAAATTGTTTAAAATCTTTTCTTAACACATACTAAACTGAGCTCCTGTATACAAAGAGAATTGAAAATGAATCTGGATGTGAATGAAAGGGGAGAGGGAGTGGGTAAGTGGGGAGGGTAGTGGGGGGGAGGGAAAGTATGGGTGGGGAAGCCATTGTAATCCACAAGTTGTACCTTGGAAATTTATATTCTAAATGTCAAAAAAAATATATACGAGCTTTAATTTAAAGAAATGACTACATCTGTCTCTGAGGTTTTTCACGTGCAAGATTCCACATCTCTAATTCCTCAAATTAAAATCGACAAAGAGATGATGGTATGGGATTAATTTCAAGAGCTCTAGTATTGACCGGCGCCGTAGCTCAATAGGCTAATCCTCCCCCTTGTGTCGCCGGCACACTGGGTTCTAGTCCCAGTCGGGGCGCCAGATTCTGTCCCAGTTGCTCCTCTTCCAGGCCAGCTCTCTGCTGTGGCCCGGGAGTGCAGAGGACGATGGTCCAAGTGCTTGGGCCCTGCACCCCATGGGAGACCAGGAGAAGCACCTGGCTCCTGCCTTCGGATTAGCAACTTCAAAAGGAAGACCTTTCTCTCTGTCTCTCTCTCTCTTACTGTCCACTCTGCCTGTCAAAAATAAAAAAATAAAATAAAAAATAAAAATAAAGAGCTCCAGTATCTACTTGGAGTAAATTGACAGGCTATGCAGATTAACCTGAGGATTAGCCTCACAGTTAAACATATAGCCAATGTGCTGAAATGCTGCATGCAGTTGATTTTTGAAAGATTTAATCAAGAAAGATTCATTCAGCTGTATCTTTCAAAAACAGAGCAACCTTGATATGATCTATGTCAAATGAATATCATATGCTTCAGAAACTAAAATAAGACCAACTGCTATATCAAACTCACTACTGGTATTGTCCACTTTTTCAGCTTACCTATCTCAGGAAAATATTTTTTATTTATTAATTGTTTTTGACAGGCAGAGTGGACAGTGAGAGAGAGAGAGAAAAAGGTCTTCCTTTTTCCGATGGTTCACCCCTACAATGGCCACTTCAGCCAGCGCACCGCGCTGACCCAAAGCCAGGAGCCAGGTACTTCTCCTGGTCTCCCATGCAGGTGCAGGGCCCAAGCACTTGGGCCATCCTCCACTGCTCTCCCGGGCCACAGCAGAGAGCTGGCCTGGAAGAGGAGCAACCAGGACAGAATCTGACGTCCCGACCGGGACTAGAACCCAGTGTGCCAGCACCGCAGGCAGAGGCTTAGCCTATTGAGCCGCGGCACCAGCCTCAGGAAAACATTTTTAATGTATCTCCAATTATATACATTTATTTACAAATTATAGCTTTTACTTACTGTAGTATATACTAAGTTGATCTTCTGTATATAAAGATAATTAAAAATGAATCTTAATGAAGAATGGGATGGAAGAGGGAGTAGGAAATAGTATAGTTTGTGGGTGGGAGGGTAGTTATGGGGGAAAATCTCTATAATCCAAAAGTTGTACTTTTGAAATTTATATTTATTAAATAAAAGTTTAAAAAAATGAAGAATAGATTTAAAAATAGAACTTTTTAAACAATGAATAAAGAAGATAATATTTTATGTGATTGAATGATATTGGTGGTTTTAATCTATCATTAGTTAAGACTCAAGCCATAGTGTATACTTAGTGTGAAGGCACGTATGAATGTGGTTTAAACATGGAGGTATGTATATTTCCCACCACTGTGCAAGCAATGATTTTAGGCTGAGAACGTCAAAATGGATTGTGGCATTACTAATAAGTAATCATTCAAGCACATTTAGGAATAGGTTCAAAGTAAAGAGATAACACTTTGTCTTTTCTTATTCATTATGTTTTCCATATTTCGGAAGAGAATGGAAACATTATTTTTTGGTCAGGAACCTAATTTGAAAGCATTTAGAGCCTGATCAGCGTTAGCATTGGTCTAGCTGATGTCAAAACCTCCTCAGTTCTCCCTCCAGCTGAGCTCTGCTTTTATCTATTATGTTCCCTCCTGGATTAAAAGGCTCTCCATTTTTTATATTTCACATTTATACAGCAAACTTGACATTATTTTAGGAAGGACAATGTTCATTATTGGAAAAACACTTGCTTTGTAAAGGGCTTTGCGCTAATTATGATGCTCAGCAGTGCATTTCATAAAGCAAGATGCCTTGGCATGACCCCAAGCTTGGCACTCCTGTGTGCTTCTCTTCCTTGGCTATTCAAATTTCTTGCATTTTTCAGGCCACAGTCACAATATGTGTCCCATTCTTCTACCATCTATAATATTCTGATTTCATATTTGAAGCACAAATCTTTTAAACTTAATTATAACCTGAGCTAATTACTCAAAAATCAATTTACATGCTGTTTTTTTCCAATAATTTATAATTACATATAAAACTTGTATTCTTATCCACCAATGTCATGCACAATATGCTTTGGAAAACAAATGCCTGAAGGCAAGGCCCAGACCCTGGTAAGAGGGTGAAGGGAAAGCCCAGCCAGTTATTTTCCTGAACACACACAGTTATTTCTGAACCTAGTTTCCTTCAATTGAACTAATGAAGGAATTGTCTATTTCAGCTATAATATTTGACATTCTTATGAGATATATTTTATATATTTTCTGAGCTTGCTGCCTGAATCATCTCCCAGAATACCTATTTATTTTAAACAGACCCAAGAAAAGCTGAATGTTGTTAAATAGCCTGACTTTGTTTTTGTTTTTTCACTTCTTCGCTGTAAATTTCCATCAGTCAGACCCCTAGAAATGTAGTCCTTCTTTAGTTCTTTTCATAGCCTACAGCAGCTCAATTATGGAGCTGTACCCTATTTAGCCATCCTGGATCTCCCCAAGTAAATTTCATTAAACTAACTTAACTACTAGATTAATTCTCTATTCAATGTAGTTGAACCATTTTCTCTTTTTATTTACTTGATTTCTGAAATATTCCATTGCTATCACTTGTATGTATAAACTAGATGAACATTTGATTCATGGAACAATTTTTCTCCATTTTGCTTTATTAAATATAGGTGAGAACTATCATCTACGTTTCAACCATTATAAATGTGTGCTTTTGGTAATTAATTCTATGAAATTCAATTTATTATTATGTAAATATTACCCAGCTTCAATTCTTCAGTCAATTTGTAGTCTGCAGCAGATTATATCTTGCAGATTGTCACCTCTATATTGTGCTTATTAGTTTTACGAAGATCTAATTTTCCCTAGGTCAATGTTATTTGTTATCACAAAGATGAGATTCTTCACTGTTCTCTCCCAGTAAAATTCAGTCTTTGTCATTTTTATTCATGTTTGTTATTCTTATCAGAATATTATAAATTTTATGAAACATTGGGCCTTTGTGATTATTTCTTGGAGCAAAGAATATTAGAGATGGGTGTAGATACCAAACAGTGTCAGAGCATTCTGCTTCAGCAATGTGTATTTAAAATGTTGACCAAGTGAAGCTTAAACAGTTGGGTAAAAGCTATTGAGTGGAGAAAACTACAAGAATTGCACTGTGGGACTATTAGAAGGCTGTGTCTTGGCTTGCTTAAGAAGTAGAGGAATGAGAAATTACTGAATCATCAAACTAGACAACTGAGGAGAAATGAATGCTGAGACCTAAATACACGAGTATTTAATGTTCATGCACTTGTAGAATGGGGGAAGTGGTATTAGGCCTGCTATAAGCTAGATCAACTAAGAACTAGCTATGGAAGGATGGAGTTTGGACACAACAAGGATTGCTTAGGCAGTAGCCCCCCCCCCCCCCCCTTATTTCTCTAAAAGACTTCAAGCTGCTTCAGTTTCTATTCACTGGCAAATTGCTCACTTCTCTCAGGTTATACTGACAAATTGCTAGAGGCGGGGAGGCTGGTTGTATTCGCCATGCCTTGCTCACGTGATCTTTTGCACCTCTAGTATGCAGTTTCCTCAGGAATGAATATGAGAATAACATTAAAAGATGATAAGATATACTGATTATAATACTCTGATTATAATGACAGGGGAAATTCCTTGCTTATACCGGATCCTTACGTGTGCCAGAAGCCGTGTCAAAGGTTGGACTTGTACAGAAAACTAGATATTGTCTCTCAGTCTTGGATTGTCTTGAGGATTAGGTGGACACATAGATATTGGCGCAAATTCTTTAACAGGTGTGGATACGAGTCCAAGGAGATGACATTGACCTTGGACCCTGAAAGATGAATTAATAGGAAGGTGCTTAAAGGATAAGAAAAGACAGAGGAGGGTAGCTAGGATATTTTCTATCAAGTTCTTGGCTGTTGTCTGATAATGCCATGATCATACCTTTCTATGACATAGCTTTTGATGTGTTTGGAGATGGAGTCATGGGCTGGGTGAGTGGTGAGTGGTCTGTGTAAGTCTATGAATAGGAAACTGTTGTTCTCCTCTGCACTCTTGGGTTAGGAGGACCAAGTGATCAAACACAGTTGTAGGCAAAGATCACCAGATTTATAGTAAATTGTCTTTCCTTCAGTTTTACCAATGTGGCTTTCTATTTCAAGGCACCGATGATATTATACATTTTATAGAAATATTTTAAACATTTGTTTAAACAGTTGACCATGGGGCCAACGTTGTGGACTAGCAGGTACAGCTGCAGTGCTGGCAGCCCATATGGCTGCCGGTTCAAGTCCCAGCTGCTCCACTTCTGATTCAGCTAATATGCCTGGGAAAGCAGTGGAGGATGGCCCACATACTTGGACCCTTGCGCCCACATGAGAAACCTGGAAGAAACTCCTAGCTCCTGGTTTCTCACCAGCTGAGGTCCAGCCTTTGTGGCCATTTGGGAAGTGAACCAGCAGATATATGATCTCTCTTTGTGTCTCTCCCTCCCTCTTTGTGTAACTCCACCTTTCAAATAAATCTTAAGAAAAACAAAAAAAACCAAAACATTTGACCTAAGGCCACAAAACAGCTAATTAAAAAAAAAAATCAATGAAAAAAACCATTAATGGCATCTTACCACATTTCTTTGTAGTTCTCTTAACCACTTATATTAAACCTGATTGGGGGAGACTGGGACTAGAAGCAGACCAGACTAACTCCATTCCACAGCTCCTTGTCAGCACTTATACACGGAACAAAACAGGATGGAAGCCCATTGTAACAGGTATTTGCCAAGAAACAACAAGACAAAAGCAGTTTAAAAAGGTTCCATTAAGACTTTCCGATGCCTTCACAATAGTTAATGTAACCGTTACACTGGCTATTTGGAGATGATGCATTGAAGACACACAAATACCCCTAGACTATGAGACCTCGGTGGCTTGGTCTCTCTCTACCAACCCCTCCATTTGCTCAGAATTTCTCTGTTTTCTACAAAATCAAATTTTGCTTCTCACCGTGAGGTCTGGTCTCATAAATTGTCATCAACACCAGGACACTGACCTGGACTCATCTCAGCAGTTTTCCTGCAACATGATGACATTCCTCTTCTAGACAAAGAGGAAAATGCGAGTGAGGACATATAGGCAAGGAGGGATGGGCAGCCAGATCGGAGAATAAGTGAAGGTTTCAAGTCCCCTGAGGGTATGGCTGTTAAGAAACCCTTGACAAATGTTTCTGTGATTGTTTTCTTTTTTGTCTCAGGTCCCAACCATCACGTTAGTGAGTTTTCTGCATGGTATATAATTTAACTTATCATTCATTGGTATTTTTATCATAGTATATAATATATTCATAAAATATTTTTAATGAAAATTTAAGTAAATAAACCTCTTTATACATAAAATGCACATTGTTTGATAGTGTTCATTTACTCAGTGAGCAGATATTGATAACTATAAATTGATATTGTAGGGCACAGAAGGATGAATGAGACAGGATTCCCAGAATTTGGGGAGGTGTAGAAATGTGAACAGTTGTGGAATATACCTAATTAATAAATATACAAAATGTGAAGTACAGCAGGAGGATAGTTCCAAATATTTGTAGGACCAAAGAATTAAAATGATGCATTCCATGAACTTTTTCAAGGCCCCTCACAGGATTTCAGAAGAAAAAGGAATTTGTGGAGAGCACAGGAGATCTCATGAAGGAAGTGTCATTTTGTTGGCCTGTATGTTGAACAGACGTTGGATATATGAGAATGTGCCTAACAAATTTCATATCTCCCTTCTAGGCAGAGAGATAAAAGTGAGTAGGATGGCAGAGCAAAGAGGTACAAGCCGCCAGATTGGAGAATAAACAAAAATTTAGAGTTCCTTGAGGGCATGGTCCTAAAAAAAAATATGGATAAAAGTGATGAACATTTTTCAGTGAAAAAAATCAGGAAAAAGCTAAAATAATTGTGAAGATATGATTTTCTAAGTTTGGATCTTATGTCTTTTCCAAAATTGCCGCTGACATAACATTCTATGAAACAATTGCACTGGCTCTGTAGCCCTTAAGGAAAAAAGGGAACATTTAAATGGTGTGCAGAGCCAACTAACACTCAAAAATACAACTCATCTATTAGCCTCAGACAGCAATGGAAATATTATCTCAGTCATGAGTGTTGTGGAAAACTTGAAGTGAGTTCACAGCCTGCTCATGTTGAAAAGATGAGCCATTCCTTCAGCCTAGCTGAGACAACTGAAGGCCAAAAGATGTTACAGTTCAACTTGCGGCTTTGGTTGAAGTAGAAAGAGAAGAATGCATGCTAGTCACGTTGTGGTGTGGTAATGGCCCCAGGGTGGGGTTATTACTCAATGATGACACCTTTGGAATTGCTTGACTAATGCTGTAAATTCTCTCTATGCTGAGCAAAAAGCATTACAGTATAACTTTTTTTTTTAATTTTTTTTTTTTTGACAGGCAGAGTGGACAGTGAGAGAGAGAGAGAGACAGAGAGAAAGGTCTTCCTTTCCCGTTGGTTCACCCTCCAATGGCCGCCATGGCTGGCGTACCGCACTGATGCGATGGCAGGAGCCAGGTGCTTCTCCTGGTCTCCCATGGGGTGCAGGGCCCAAGCACTTGGGCCATCCTCCACTGCACTCCCGGGCCACAGCAGAGAGCTGGCCGGGACAAAATCCGGCACCCCAACCAGGACTAGTACTACTAGCCGGCGCCACAAGGTGGAGGCTTAGCCTATTGAGCCGCGTCACCAGCCCAGTATAACTTTTTTTATAATATCTTTGGATTGCAAGGGTTAGTAAATGGTTCTGAAAAGCAACTAATTTAGAAGGATTAAACTTGAAGAGCAGTCTGAAGTTGTTAATGGCTGTACATGGCACTAAATGGGATGCATTGGCAGGCAGCAGTAAAGATTTCAGGCAGGTATGTTCTCACCAATCTCTAAAATCCAATTTGTAATCCACATCTAAAGTCACTCAGACATTAAAAAGTAAAACAGAAGAAATGCAAAGGAGGAAATGAAACATTCCTTAAGTAAAGCAGTTAGGAAAAAAAGCATTGCTAGCAGTGATCAGAGTTACACAGTCTGTTCTGGGGGGGGGGGATGTCTTCAATTTGGAAACAATTACAATGTGAACAGAACAAAACAATTCAATAAAATCCCATTTATCATTGTGGTAAAAAAAAGGTTCATGATTTTGCAAAGGCTTTAAACCCTAGAATAAATCTGCTGGACTTTTTTTTTTTTAATCTAAATCAAACTTTCAGGATTTTATTGTCATACAAAGCTAATATCTATCAGAAATCCAGAACAAAATAGGAGTACCCTTGAAAATTATTTGGATTAATAACTTGCCAAGTTTATGAAATTTTATAGAAAACTAAAAGAAACTGGAAAATGTTGAAGAGGTAATGTAAAGACAAGATTCTTACACATTTTTAAAAGATTTATTTATTTTTAATTTTTTTTTTTTTATTTACTTGAAAGGCAGAGCAACAGAAAGGGACAATGAGAGAAACATTTTCCAGCTACTGGTTCACTCCCCAGAAGCCTACAATAGCCAGGGCTGGGTCAGGTCAAAGCCAGGAGCCAGGAAATGCATTCTGGTCTTTCCCAATGGGTGGTAGATGAACCAAGTACTTGGGCTACCTTCTTCTGCCTTCCCAAGCACATTAGCAGGAAGCTGGACCTGAAGCAGAGGAGCCAGGACTCAAACTGCCACTCTAGATTTGGAGTGCTACTGTTACATGCAGCAGCCTAACCCACTGTGCCACAATGCTGGCCCTTCTTATACTTTTTTTTAATGCAATGCTGGCAACAGCAATATCTGAAAGAAATAACACTTTTTTAAGGATTGTTCTTGCCTACACTGAAGGCATTTCAAAAATGTACTATCATTGCACAGAATCTGACTCCTCTGAGCTACTTATCAGCAGATGCAAATAAAAAGAGGTAAAGAAGTCAAGCCAAACACAAGATTGTGTTTAATTATGGGGGACATTATTTGAAGAGCTCTGATTTTGTAGATCTGCAAATCCTTTCAATATTACCAAAGCATAACAACAAAAAGCTGAAATTTACCTGATTATATTACTGATTCTGAAGTAGTAAATGAGAAATGGGCAATGAGATGGTTTAAGAATTTAAAAATGGGGACCAGCGCATTGTGGTGTAGTGAATAAAACTGTCGCCTATGATGCCAGCATCTCATGTGGGCCCCAGTTTGTGTCCCTACTGCTCCTCTTCTGGTCCAGCTCCATCCTAATGTCCTGGGAAAGCAGAAGATGTCCTGAGTGTTTGGGCCTGTGCCATCCATGTGAGAGACCTGGATGAAGCTCCTGGCTCCCGGCTTCAGCTTGGCCCAGCTCCAGATGTTACAGCCTTCAGTGCAGTGAACCAGTAGATGAAAGATTCTCTCTCTCTCTCTCTCTCTCTCTCTCTCTCACTATTCCCTCTTTCTCTGGAACTCTTTCAAATAAAAATAAATAAATATAATTGTTTACTTAGCTATTTGAACAGCAGAGTGATGGAGAGGAAGAAAGAAACAGAGATCTTCCATCTGCTGATTCGCTCCCCAGATGGCTGCTATAGGCAGTGCTGGGCCAGGCTGAGCCCAGGAGCCAGGAGCTCCATCTGGTTCTCCCATCTGTTCAGTAGGAACTCATACTTCAGCCATCTGCTGCTTCCCAGGCACATTAGCAGGAAGCTGGATCAGAGTAGCCAGGACTCAAACCAGCACTCTGAAACGGGATATGGGCATCCTAAGTATGGTGGCACCATAATACTCATTCCTCAAAAGCTTTAAAAAAAAAAACTGAAAAGACAATTAAGCAGGTGACGCTTTATATTTTCTCTCTACTTCAGCCAGAATCAGGTCTTCAGGGTTTCGCCGGCATGGTTGGTGGTTTTGCACACCCTGTTTGTAATTGAGTTCATGAATAGTCTTGTGGGTTTTCAAAAATGAAATGCAGTAAGGAACAGTTTCACTTTTTGATCCACTGCTTGCAGCAGAATTATATGTGTGTGTGTGTGTGTGTGTGTATACACACAAACACTTATATAACTTATGTTTGTGTGTGTATATATATATGTATGGAAATTCACTTTGAATAATCCACATTTTTGTATTTGGAAATTATTTGAAGAAATAAAAAAGTCAAAGTGTGAAGCTGTAATTTATTCTGCATTTGTTACATTTTCCCCACGTGGTACTGACACCCTGCACAGCCACATTCGTATTTGCAACGGTGAGCTTTCTATCCACACAGACTGTAAATAATCCTTTCTGTGAAAGGATCAGCGTATCAGGATCATACCAAAAGTATGTTTAAAAAAACTGCATTCTTTTGTAATTATTTTTTATAGGTGTTTCATGGTAAGATTAGAGGTCAATAAAGTTTTTTTTCTGCCAAAAAAAAAAAAACCCACAACTAATATTGCACTAATATCTAACATCCTTCTTGTAAAGGTGAGACCATAATGGGAGTAGCTATGTGATCAGATAGGAAAGGAATGTAGACCATCCTTACGAGACTATTTGCAGTGTCAGTAATATCTTCTTATTTCATATTAAGCTCCTGGAACCTGAAAATAATATCCAGATGTCTTAGTCAGTTTGGGATGCTACAGCAACATATCCTAGTCTGGGTGGCTCAACAACAGATGCATATGGATCTGGAGGCTGGGAAGAGCAATGTCAATGTGTTGTCAGGTTCAGTTCCTGCTGTCAGACTGTGGCCCTGTTGTAGCCTCACACGGCAGAGACGGAAGTTCTAGGCTCTTTTCCTCTTCTTACCATAGCACTAATCCCCTTGTGGGGTCTCCACTCTAATGACCTCATCTAACCCTAATGAATTCCCATGGACCAAAACTCCTAAAAACATCCCACCAGGGCTCCAACATGTGATTTGGGGGGTTCCATAAATATCCATTTCATAACACCAAATAAATGATATTATAATGCCCCATAAGTTCTCTATTTTCTAGCTTCACTGTACTCCAATTGTTCATACAAATTCTTTCAAATGCAAAGTGCACCTAAATTTCATATTTTGTTTAAATGCAACTTCTTTTAGTTGAATAAAATAGGTACTTCTTCTGGGGAAGTAAGATATAAAGGAATTTATAGATAATTATAGTAAATTAATGTAATTTAGAAAATAATTATTTAAAGTCACTAGTCTTTGAAAGCATTTTCCAAGCCTGTCCTCTCATTTGATGACAGAGAGAACGAGCAAACGAAGAAGCTCAACTGTACATGCTAATCACTTAAAAAGATGATTTTTATGAGAACAAAGAATTAGAATTCAAATGACAGAACTGTTAAAATTTATAATACAAACATGCCTGTCTTATGCCAGGAAACACTGGATTAAAAAGCCAACTATTATTAGCGTTATATTGTCTTCAGTCCTCAGGATATTCACTTGTTCCCAGATGAGTGACATGGCTAGAAAGGGATGATATTGAACTAGATTACTGAAAGCTATGAATAAAATTCTAATGAATGAATCCTGTACTTGATCTCATGAGCAGTAACTCTCTATTGGACAGAAAAGTGTTATTACCACTTTATTTTGTGAGACTAAATATTGAGAACTTGTCAGTTATTTTTTATTGGATTTGTCATCATTTTTGGGTCCCAGGAGTTCATATTAATAAAACTCAAAAAGTGAAAGGAATCAGAGTACCATGATCTTTTTATAAGATTTGTTTATTTGAAAGGCCAAGCACAGAGAGAAAGGGAAAGGAGGGGTGGTGCATAGAAAGAGAAAGAAATCTTTAATCTGCTGGTTCATTCATCAAAAGGCTGCAACAGCCAGGAATAGGCCAGGCTAAAGCCCAGGAACCTTACCACATTTTAGGATTATTTCCATAAAACATTCTCAGAAGCATAACTGCTAGACCAAATGTAAATGTTTATATCAACAAAATTATTAAATTACACAATGTAAATTCTATAATATATTTGAATACATGATAAGTATATATATAAATGTATTTCTTGATTATTTTATCAATGTTCTATTCCTATATGTATTATACTTTAGCATATTATAGCTTTAAGTTATGCTTGAAGTCAGATATAAATATATTTTATGTAACAATTTCTCTGCTTTCAAAGATTTCTGTGATTTTTTTTTTTGCATATTATCCTTCTAGATGAGCTTTAGGGTGATTTTCTGATGTTGGAAAACAAATCAACCCAGGATTTCCTTGTAATTTTCCCTAGAATTACACTATGACTATAATTTGGAGGAAACTGACATCTTAAGGAATTATTTTTGATGTGCAGAAGCATAGTTGCCTACTTATTTCTTTTTTTGTAAAGAAATTATTTATTTATTTATTTGAAAGTCGGAGTTACACAGAGAGAAGGAGAGGCAGAGAGAGGGAGGGAGAGAGGTCTTCCATTTGCTGATTCACTCCCTAGTTGGCTACAACGGTTGGAGCTGGGCCGATCTGAAGCCAGGAGCTTCCTCTGGGTCTCCTACATGTGTAAAGGGGCCCAAGGACGTAGGCCATCCTCAACTACCTTCCCAGGCCATAGCAGAGAACTGATCGAAAACAGAGCAGCTGGGACTCAAACCGGTGCCCACATGGGATTGCTGGCATGGTAGGCACCGGCCTCACCTACTTATTTCTAATTCTTTCAATGCCCTGTCCCTTTTTCTTCATGTAGAAAGATATTCTTAAAGTTTACACCTTTGTTGCTATAGTGATTATGATCCTCTTTACACTGATTTTTAACATGTATAATTTACATGTAAGATTTATACTTTAAGTTTATACTTCTGTGGGTTTTTATAGTGAATTTGAGAGTTGTTCAACCCACATCACAATCTAGTCTTAGAACATTTCCTTCATCATATAGAAATTTCCATTCTTTTGGTGATTTCTTATTTGTTACAATCAGAGAAACTACAGTAAAGTATTTCAATCCTTAAAGTGTATTCAGATGGGCTTTAAGGCCTTGCATGAGATTTGTTATGGGGAATGTGTCTTATGCCTTTGTTCTGTATAGATCAGTTAGGTCTAACTGGCCAATAATGTTTAAGCACTAAGTGATGTCAAAGCTATCCTTGCTGACTTTCTTCTAGTTGTTCCATCAGTTAATGAGATTGGGGTGCTGGAGTATCCAACTCTTATAATGTGTGTATTTTTGTCTTAAGTTTTGTCATCCACTGCTTCATGTTCTTGAGAAAATCCATGTTGTTTATGTATACATTTATAATTTTTCTATTTTCCTGTGGAATTATCTCTGTTATTGTAAAACGCCATTCATTATCTCAAGTACTTTTTTGTCTTTAAGTGTATTTTGTCTGAGAGTAGCATAGTCACCATAGCTTCTTTTTTCTAGACTTTTATTTTTCAAAATATTTGAGTCTGAATCTAAAATGTGTCTCTTTTATGTAGTAGGTTGTTGGATCATGCTTGTTTCTATAACTCCAGTTGGACAATATATTCCTTTGAGCCTAAGATTTAATCTCTTCACATAGAATGAAATTTTTTATATAGTTGGGCTTCTGTTGTTTATATACATGTTTTCCTCTATGTTTTAAGTTTATTTTTCCTCTATTCCTCTTTTACTGCCTTCTTTTATGTTGAATAGATATTTTCTAGTATATAAAAACTTCTTTATAACTTAAAAAAACCTTTTTAAGTTGTTTTGTTAGTAGTTGCTTTTGGCATTACAATAATCATCTAATTTATTATAAGCTACTTCAGATTAATATTAACTAAAAGTCAGTAAAATATATAAATTTTGCTCCACTACAACTCTTCACTCCTTTATTATTGTCTTATTACATCTTTATGTGTGTAAACCCAATAAGTTTTATAATCATTGTTGTCTACAATCATCTCTCTAGAAGTTTATTTATTTGATTTTATTTTAAAAAATGACAGAGAGAATGAACCTCCCATTCCCTGGTTCACTCCCCAAAATCCCAGAACAGTCAGGACTGTGTCAGGCCAAAGCCAGGAGCCAGGAACTCCATCTTGGTCTCCCACATGTATGTTGGGGACCCAAGTTGAGCCATCAACTGCTGCCTCCCAGGCACATCAGCAGGAAGTTGGACAAGAAGCAGAGGCAGACCTCAATCCCAGACACTCCAATATGGGATGTGGGTATCCCAAGAGGTATCTTAATCTGACACACCATAATTTCCATCCCCAATTATATTTTAAAACACTTAAGAAAACAAAAGGCAAAAGTAAGTATTCATACAGCTTTTTATGTTTACCCATGTAATTACCTTCTCCAGTGTTCTTTATTTCTTCACATTGATTCAAGTAACTGGCTTTTCTCACTTCTTTTCTGCCTGAACATTTTTCATCAGTATTTCTTTTATAGCAGATCTACTAATAACAATTTGTCTTAGTCCTCGTTTATCTGAGAATATCCGTATTCTACCTTCATATTTCAGAGCACTTTTGCTACATAAAGCATTGTTGGTGGACAGGGCTTTTGCTTTTGTTTTTTGTTTGGTTAGGTTTTGCATGTGTCATGCTGTCTTCTGGTCTCTAGTATTTCTGATGAGAAGCCAGCACTTCATCTTCTTGTGGTTCCACTCTATGTGGTGAGTCATTTTTCTCTTGCTGCCTTCAAGATACTCTCTTTGTGATTTTCAACAGTTTGAGTATGATATATCTGTCTCATAAATATTTTTGAGTTAATATTCTTTAGACTTTATTGATCTTGGATATGTACATTAATGCCTTTCATCAAATTAAAGTTTTTGGTCATCATTTATTGACATTTTTCTTCTTTTTCTTGCTCCCCTCCTTCTTAGGTTCCCATTATTTGCATATGTGTATGCTTTTGTGTCCTACAGGTCTCTGAAACCATTATTTTGTTCTTTCTGCTCTGATCACACAACATCAAGAGAATTATTACCTATAGCTGGATATTCAAGTAACAAGGAATTTCATAGTAAAAGGTATAGATAACTTTAAAAATTCAGGACAAGAGGCATAAGGAGAAACCACTCTCATTAGGGATATGATAGAGCACCCAAAAAAGATAAAAATTTTTTCCCACTATCATTTAAAACTGGAGAATGAAGGAGGAACCAATTAATCTGATAATTTTAAAAATTTGTTTTTGGTGGAATTTCATTCAATTTTTAAGCAGTTTTAATTTTCCTAGAAATCATAGACCTCAAGATTTTCAAATTTTACAATGATAAATTTTAAGTGTGCTTTACATGTTTTTATTATAGCTCCTCTATCATTTCTAAGTTTTCTTATTGGGATTTTCCACACATACTACTTTTTAATATCTTCACTTTTCTCTATTTTCCAATATTTCTACTATTGCTGCTTTTATCTTTATTAGTCTCCATTTTACTATCTTCCTTTTTTTTTTTTTTTTTTTTTGATAGGCAGAGTGGACAGTGAGAGAGAAACAGAGAGAAAGGTCTTCCTTTGCTGTTGGTTCACCCTCTAATGGCCATCGCGGCCGGCACATCATGTGGATCCAAAGCCAGGAGTCAGATGCTTCTCCTGGTCTCCCATGTTGGTGCAAGGCCCAAGGACTTGAGCCATCCTCCACTGCACTCCCGGGCCATAGCAGAGAGCTGGCCTGGAAGAGGGGCAACCGGGACAGAATCCGGCGCCCTGACCAGGACTAGAACCCTGTGTGCCAGCGCCGCAAGGCAGAGGATTAGCCTATTGAACCACGGCGCCAGCCACTTTGCTATCTTCCTTTAAATGGTTAATCTGTCATGTCCATAGTTCATAAAATCTAGCTATGAATTTACTTTAAGTTTAGTGAAATTACATAACTCCATGAGGGTTGTGTTGCTATTTTGTATTCACTAATGTCTTCAAATATCTAGCACAGTGCCTTCTTTGAATAGTATTGTTTGGTACTCTTGTATTTTTAGGAATTTATTTCTGTATTTGCTTCCATTTTGGCACTATTGTTATTCAAAGTATTTTAATTCAAAGAAATGCAAAGTTACAGAAGCAGAAGCAGATGCAGAGAGAGACATCTTTCATCTGCTGGTTCATTCTCCAAACAGCCACAATGGCCCAGGCTGGTTCTTATGTGTGGATGGCAAGGGCACAAGCACGTGTGCCATCTGCTGCCTCCCCAGATGCCATATCAGGATTCTGGATTGGAAGTAGAGCAGCCGAGCCTCGAACCTGCACTCACATGTGAAGCTGGAGTCACAGGCAGCAGCTTAAACCTCTGCACCACAGCTCTGGCTTCTAGTTAGTGGTCCTTAGACTTTGATATGCATCAGCTTTACATGGAAAACCCACTGAAATACTGATTTCTAAGTTTAAAATATCATGTTCTATCTTTAGGGTTTAACACATTTGAATCAGGAAGGGTCTAGAATTTCTATTTCTAAGAAATCCCCAGGTGATGTTGAAGGCCACACTGGGATCCCCAACTTAAGATTCACTGGCTGGGGCTGACGCTGTGACGTAGCAGGTAAAGCTGCCACCTGCAGTGCCAGCATCTCATATGGACGCTGGTTTGTATCCCAGCTGCTCCATTTCTGATCCAGCTCTCTGCTATGGCCTGGGAAAGCAGTAGAAAATGGCCCATGTCATTGGGCCCCTGCACCCACATGGGAGACACAGAAGAAGCTCCTGGCTCCTGGCTTCGGATTGACGCAGCCAATTGGGAATGGAAGACATTTCTCTCTCCCTGTCTGCCTCTCCTTCTCTCTCTGTTTAACTCTGACTTTCAAATAAATAAATAAATCTTTTAAAAAAATTCACTGGCCAAATTTATTTATCTTTGTAAAAGAATCTTAATTACTTTATTTGTGATTTAGAAAGATGATTGAGATATCTTAGTGACTGATTAATAGTTAAAATTATGTGTTCCTATAGCTATACATTCTAACATCTTTTTACAAAATAATTATTATTATTTATTTATTTTTATTTTATTTATTTATTTTTTTGACACGCAGAGTGGACAGTGAGAGAGAGAGACAGAGAGAAAGGTCTTCCTTTGCCGTTGGTTTACCCTCCAATGGCTGCCGCGGTCGGCGCGCTGCGGCCAGCGCACCGCACTCATCCGATGGCAGGAGCCAGGTGCTAGGTGCTTTTTCCTGGTCTCCCATGGGGTGCAGGGCCCAAGCACCTGGGCCATCCTCCACTGTACTCCCGGGCCACAGCAGAGAGCTGGCCTGGAAGAGGGGCAACAGGGACAGAATCCTGCGCCCTAACCGGGACTAGAACCCGGTGTGCCGGCGCCACAAGGCAGAGGATTAGCCTGTTGAGCCATGGCGCCGGCCAAATAACTAGTCCTGAAACAGTATTTTTACACTTTGTGTTTCTGTGTGGGCGCAAACTGATGAAATCTTTACTTAGTATATACTGAATCAATCTTCTGTATATAAAGATAATTAAAAATGAAAAAAAAACTTGGTGTTAAACTGGAAATTGCATAGAAAATTAATCAATTTAAAAATATATATCATGTAGGATCTCTGTCCTTAATGTGCTATACATTGTGAATTAATAATATAACTAGTACTCCAACAGTATTTTTCACTTTGTGTCCCTATGTGAGGGCAAACTGTTGAAATCTTTACTTAATATATATTAAACTGATCTTCTGTATATAAAGAGAATTGAAAATGAATTTGATGTGAATGGAAGGGGAGAGGGAGTGGGAAAGGGGAGGGTTGCGGGTGGGAGGGAAGTTATGGGGGGGGAAGCCATTGTAATCCATAAGCTGTATTTTGGAAATTTATATTCTTTAAATAAAAGCGTTATCAAAAAAATAATTATTATTTTATGTATTTGAAAGACAGAGTTACAGAGAGAGGTATAACCAGAGAGAGACTACCATTTTAAATGTTTATAAAATTCTAAGTGCCCTAATTTATCTTTATGTAATTGAGAATAGATAGTTGAATGCTAAGATGTATATTAACCATCAAAATTGTAGATCTCAAAGTTAGTTTTACTACATAATACAAAATGATATAATCTTTTTAAGTAGTCCAGCAATACTTTTTATAAGAAAAGGCATCACAAATTTATAGTTGGTTTAACTAGGCACTATATATAAGCACCATTAAGTGTCCCATGTATACATCTCTGATATTTTCTGAGAGTTTTTATTTTGCGAATTTTACCAATGCTAACATTCAACTGTGCACTACTTTGTGATTGAGGCATCATATTTTCCACACTTTCAGGGAAATGATTTCAGTTTATTTTATGAAAGTTCTCTTGCCAATAATCTATGTACTGTTTCACTTTTAAAAACCAATGGGCCTCATACATGTCAGTCTTCTTCAATAAAAGGCAACATGTTAAGAATACCTGCCAAATTCTGTTGGAAGAACAAAGAGGAACTTGGGTTTTCTGATTGATCATGCCCCATGCTCTTTTTTTCAATTCTGTTTTCATCTTCTAAAAAACTCATCTCCCACTACTGCCTCATTTATTTCTTTAGAGTAAATGCCTGTACTATAGTATTTTAAAATTATTCCATGCTTCCCTGTGTTGCTTTCTACCTTAAGATCTGCTTAATCTGATATTATTATTGATACCGATGCTTTCCTTTGTTTGGTATAAGTATGCTAATAGCTTCATTTGAAATTTTTCAATGTATTTTTTATAATTAGTAAGCCATTGTATTCTATTTCATTCCACATGTCTTAGGGACTAGTGAGAAAATTTAAGTGATTTACAATTTATTTGTTATGCAAATTATTTCATTGCATAGAAATAAGAAACTACAGGTGTAATAAAAGGAAAAAATAAGTTAGCCATAATTCAGTATCCATACACAATAATCATTACCATTTAAGATGTATTTCCACACAGTTTTAAATGAGGATACCTAATAGAAAATTTTATAGAATAGATATTACTTGTATTTCCGAATCAATGTACTTATTCATCATCATTTTTAAGAGTTGCTTAATATTCGTTCAAAGATGAAAGTTTAATTACCAATACCCTATCTGTACATTTGTTCCTAATTTTCTATCACAAATACAAATTCTCATACCCACGTCTTTCTGTTCATCTGATTATTTCCTTGCTTGAGTTTCGTAGTATTGGCACTAATCAGTAAAAGTTCCTGAATATCTTTGTAGCTTGTGGTATATAACAATAAATCATATTTCATGTGAAAAATGCCACATACTTAGGATTGCCAGAGAAAGTACAGGATGTCAGTTAAATTCAAATAAACTGTGAATGAATTTTTAATGTAAGTAGGCTCCAAATGTTGTATATTTGTTGCTTATCTGAAATTCAAATTTAATTGTGCTTTATCTATTTTTTATTTATTAAATATGGCAACATTATACCCAATGCATCTTTGTTACAATGTAATAGTTTTCTCAGTCCTTGCCAGTTTGCAAAGTGAGAAATATAGAATATTTAGTATACTTCCTTTTCTTTGATTTATTTAGGTCCCTTTCTGAATTATATTGCTGTGTGTGTATGTGTGTGTGTGTGTGTATTTATGGTTTGACATATTAAAGGCAAACATTTTCTCTAACTTATTGGCTCTGTAAATTTTTAACAAACATATTTAAAAATTTTGTGAAGTAAGAATTGTCAGTCATTTTTCCTTTAATATTTTCGGTTGCTTTACTTTGTTTTAAGCCTTTTTCCTTCCAGGTACTATACATCCATCTGCAGTGCCTTGTGATTTTTTTTTTCCTTTGCTTTTCTGTACATGTATTACTTTAGTCTACCTACAATTTACTGTTGATGTATACTTAGTTTACTCTTTTAAGGTTCTTTTTTTTTAAAAGAGAGTATTCCTAAGGCCTTCTATATCCACAGCATCACAACAAATACTCTCTTTGGTATTTATAATTATTTATATGCACTATTGCAATTGTTTAAACTTTATTTCTTCACCAAGTATCACTTATCAACATGATAGTTTTATTTCCCCAAAACACTTATTGAAAGAGAAAGCAAGAGTGAAATAATAGACATTACAAGTAAAAGACGTTATTAGTTAAAAAAAAAAAAAGAGTTAGGACATCATAGTTACAAATGAATCTAAAGCAAAGGCAGATGTCATTAAATAAATTCAACTAATGACATTTAAAGTATATTTAAGTAGTAACAATCAGTGTTTTTCTGTAACTAGCATCCCTTCTTTCTAAAACTTTTTGGATTCCCTTAGCCATCTTCTAAGATACTTATGAATGTGGCTTTAGTTTGTTCTAAAAAAGATTTGCAAAAAGTAGTTTCCCTGGGAAACCAAGTGTTTTTTATTATTCAGTTAAATATTTAACTTAGGATAACTGAAGAAGAAAATGCCAGCATACTGTGAGATATTCTTTTTTTAAGATTGTATTTTTTTTTTTTTTTTGAGAGCTAGAGTTACAGACAGTGAGAGAGAGAGACAAAGAGAGAGGTCTTCCATCCACTGGTTCACTACCCAATCGGCCTCAATGACTGTAGCTGCACTGATCTGAAGCCAGGAGCCGGGTGCTTCTTCCCAGTCTCCCACATGCGTGCAGGGGCCCAAGCACTTGGGCCATCTTCTACTGCTTTCCCAGGCCATAGCAGAGAGCTGGACTGGAAAGGAGCAGCCAGGACTAGAACCGGCACCCATATGGGATGCCGGTGCCGCAGGCGGAGGATTAACCTACTATGCCATGGCGCCAGTCCCATACTGTGAGATATTCTTCAAACCCTTCCTAATGCTTTGTTAGATTCAGAAGAACATAATGCCAATGCATAAATGACGATAGCAGTACACTGCTTTTTTGCCCCCGTATGTCTCAATTTCTTTCCTAGACTTACTTTGCTTCAGCTTCCTACACTTCTCACAAGTTTACATTAGCAAAGTATCTTTGTACACTTGCTCCTATTTTGTCTCCTTCTGTTCTCAGGACCCTTCTTTATGTAATTTTTTTTTTTTTTGACAGGCAGAGTGGACAGTAAGAGAGAGAGACAGAGAGAAAGGTCTTCCTTTGCCATTGGTTCACCCTCCAATGGCTGCCGCGGATGGCGCGCTGCGGCCGGCGCACTGCGCTCACCCGATGGCAGGAGCAAGGTGCTAGGTGCTTTTTCCTGGTCTCCCATGGGGTGCAGGGCCCAAGCACCTGGGCCATCCTCCACTGCACTCCCGGGCCACAGCAGAGAGCTGGACAGGAAGAGGGGCAACCGGGACAGAATCCGGCGCCCCGACCGGGACTAGAACCCGGTGTCCCGACCGGGACTAGAACCCAGAGTGCTGGCGCCGCAAGGTGGAGGATTAGCCTGTTGAGCCACGGCGCCGGCTTCTTTATGTAATTTTAAAAATTATCATGAAAAATTATATTTTTAGATAGCATCCTATATTTTCACACTTGTAGAAAAAATACAATCATGTGAATCTACACATACACAGTTTTGTATAATTGGAATTGTAGTTGGGGAGATATTATTGTACTTAAAACAAAGTACTTAACATAAATTTGCCAAAAGAAATTGAATTTCATTTGGTCTGGAAGCACATTTAAGAGTGTGGATGACACAATAGCCACATCCACTTAAAACACCAAGGTACTAAAGAGCTATGTGCAGTTAGTTCATTACTGTTAATGACTAATGCTGATCCATACACAGCTTGAAAGAATGATAAAAAACAGTATATCATTCCAGCTGAAAAAATCTTCTGGGAAATGGCTTATTTTTGTGGTAATATTTAAAAGCCATATAAAAATACTCTATTTGTACTTTTTTCTAAAATATTGTCATTGTTCTGTTCAAATTTGTATAGTAAACTTAAATATTTTTAAATATTTTATTACGCATTAAAAATTTTTTCAGTATCACATGTATGGAGCTTAAGATGTCTATCTCCCTTCAAAAAATGAATGATCTCTGTGGCTGGTGTTGTGGTGTAATGAGTAAAGCCACTGCTTGCAATGCTGGCATACCGTATGGACACCTGTCCATGTCCTGGTTACTTCACTTTTTTTTTTTTTGACAGGCAGAGTGGACAGTGAGAGAGAGAGACAGAGAGAAAGGTCTTCCTTTTTCCATTGGTTCACCCTCCAATGGCCACTGCAGCCAGCGTACCACGCTGATCCGAAGGCAGGAGCCAGGTGCTTCTCCTGGTCTTCCATTGGGTGCAGGGCCCAAGGACTTGGGCCATCGTCCACTGCACTCCCGGGCCACAGCAGAGAGCTGGACTGGAAGAGGAACAACTGGGACAGAATCCAACGCCCTGACTGGGACTAGAACCTGGTGTGCCGGCGCCGCAGGCGGAGGATTAGCCTATTGAGCTGCGGTGCCAGCTGCTACTTCACTTTTGATCCAGTTCCCTAATGGCCTGGGAAAAGCAGGAGGTGGCCCAAGTGCTTGGTCTCCTGCACCCCACAAGGGAGACACGGAAGAAATTCCTGACACTTGGCTTTGGCCTGGCCCAGTCCTGGCTGTCGTGGCCATCAACAGATGGAAAATCAATCTCTCTCTCTCCTCTCTCTCTCTCTCTCTCTCTCCTTCCCTCTTTCCCTTTCTCTCCTTCCCTCCCACTCTCTCTAACTTTGACTTTCAAATAAATAAATCTTTAAAATAATAATAATAAAGCAAGAACAATCCTCATCAGTATGCCAAATTTGAAAAAGTGAATTATATCAATACTGGAACACAGGAAATGAATCAATCTTCTATTGACCATGAGTAAGAAATGTTACAATTCTGGCAACACAATAATAAACTTGGTTCACCATAAGGAAGTGTTACATTAAATTAGTATAGTAAAATAATTAACTTATTTTGAAAGAATTACATAGAAGTAATGATAGTTTGAAGGAGATTTTAAAATGTAACAACCTGAGGCAGGACTTGGCCTAATGGTTAAGAACCCACTTGGGACACCTACATCCCATTTTGGAGTATCTGGATTTGAGTCACAGCTCTGCTCCTGATTCTAACTTTCTGTTACTGCACAGCCTGGGAAGCAACAAGTGATGCCTCAACTACCTGGGTCCCTGAAACCCATAAGACAGCTAGATTGAGTTCCTAGCTTTGGCTTTGGCCTGGACTAGCCCAGGTTGTTGTGGGCATTTGGGAAATGAAATCAGTAGATGGAGATCTCTGTCTGTCTCACTACCTTTCAGATAAGTACTTTTTTTAAGCCAAAAGATTAGAAAGTCTGTCAATTGTTAGCTAAAATACTAATATAAAGCAGGGTGAAAGCTAAAAAGATACCACTGGCAGTGATCGATGAGATGATATATTTACCAACGTACAAAGAATTCAAAAATTGGTCAAATACTGAGTCCAAATATAAACAGGTATTATTTGGCTAAAATTAAAAATATTAGCAAGCCAACTGACTGTAGTAAACATAATACTGATTTTAAAAAGTTATCTAGGGACTAGGTATTGTGGCACACAGGTTAGGCTACCATTTGTGACCTAGCCTTTCAAAGCACCTGTTGGAGTCCAAGCTGCTCCACTTCTCATACAGCTCCCTGTTAATGTGCAAGGGAAGGCAGCAAATGATGGCCCAAACACTTGGGCCCTTCCCACTCACATAGGAGACCTGCAAGGACTTCCATGCTCCTGGCTTTGGCATGGCCCAGCCCCAGCTGTTGTGGTCATTTGGTGAGTAAATTAGTGAGCAGAAGATCAATCTCTCACCTCCTCTTTTTCTCTCTCCCAGTCAAATAAACAAACTTTTAAAAAAATGTATCAATCTTTGTTAGGACACCTGTAACAGCTATGTCAACCTATTTCTTATTTCTACTTAGAGAAATTCTTCTTTTCACAGACATTCATTAAATATTCATTTACATGCCTATTCTTAGAAAATAAGATCAAAAAACCTTAAAATAGGAATCCAAAGTAATTAATAGTAGAAATTAGTTTAGAAAGCAAATCTGACACAGGAGTCCTACTCTAATCACTATGTCAAACTCCTCAATCCTCGGTGGAAAGTAAACTACAGAGGCAGGTGGCTACTGGAATGGTTCAGATGCTATAGTGCCTGAGTTCCAGTCCCAGTTCCACTCCTGATTCCAGTCTTCTACTAATGTGCACCTTGGGAGGCAGAAGCTGATGTCTCAAGTCGTTAGGTCCTCACTGTCCACATGGGAGACCTGGATTGAGTTCTCAGTAGCTGGTTTTGGCCTGGCTCAGCCCTTGCTGTTGTAGCCATTTGGGGAGTGAACCAGCAGTTGGGAGATCTAAATATGTCTCTCTGCCTTTCAGACGAGTAAATAAAAATTTTCATAAAACACATTAAACTACAATATAATTTTATATGATTACTGGTAATTAGCCAGGATAAATGACTAACATGCATGTAGTTAAGAATTATAATAAGTAAAATGTTATAAATTACTCATTAGTTTTGGTCAACAAATTGTTATTTAATAATGCTTCCAAAAATACAATAAGTAGAATTATGAATGGCGAGTTTCGCTTTACCATACACCTTCCTTCTTCACTGGTAAATTTATTACAAGGTAAGTCTAAAATGAAATACAAAATATGCAATTTCCTTTCCTTAGTCTAAATAACTAATGAGTTATTAGTATTCAAATACATGGTGCTGTCTCTTACAGAAATACCAAAGTTTTAGAAAAATTCTCAACTGTTTTTTAATGAAAGTTCATTCATGTTAGAGGGAAAAGAATAACAACTTAAGTCTATGGGGACGGTGCTGTGGAGTAGCAGGTAAAGCTTCCACCTGTAGCACCAGCATCCCATATGGGCGTCAATTTGATCCTGGATGTTCCACTTCAAATCCAGCTCTCTGCTATGGCCTGTGAAAGCAGTGGAAGTTGGCCCAAGCGCTTGGGTCCCTGCACTCGAATGGGAGACCCAAAAGAAGATCCTGGCTCTTGTCTTCAGATTGGCGCAGCTCCAGCCGTTGCTGCCATTTGGGGAGTGAACAAGCAGATAGAAGACCTCTCTCTCTCTCTCTCTCTCTCTCTCTCTCTCTCTCTGTCTCTCTCCCTGTCTCATTCTCTCTCTGCCTCTACCTCTCTTTAAATTCTGCCTTTCAAATAAATAAATAAATCTGCCTTTCAAATAAATTTTTTTAAAATGACCTTTTTTTATAGATCAAAGTGCTCTGTACATTTTTAAATGGCAAGATGTGTGTGAGAGTGTGGTGGAGTTGTGGGTAGAAGATTCAGTAAAAATAAGAGAACCTGAAGAAATACAAAAGACTGAAAAATATCTTCCATCTTCCTTGGGTTAAAATTTAAATGTTTGTTGAAACAGCTTTGCCCTTAATTCTTGTCACGTGCTGATTTTTCCTTGTTGATTTTTTAACTTTAAAATTTTTTAAACTAGCATATAAAAATTGTACATACTTGTGATATTTTGATAATACTTATATTGTGTAATGTCCAATGGGGTAAACATATCTATCTCCTCAAACACTCCACATTTCTTTATGGTGGAAACATTCAAAATTCTTTCCTTTTTTTTTTTTAAGAGAAATATATAATACATTATCATTACCTATAATCACTACTGTGCACCAGTTCATCAGGACTTATTCCTATCTAACTATATCTTAGTACCTGTTAAATGAACTTTTCGCCATCCCCCCTCCCACATCTTATGTTCTCCAGAATTTGGTAAACATCATTATGCTCTTAACATCCATGATATCAATTGTTTGATATTCCACATGATATTGATGCTTGTTTTTCTATGCCTGAATGATCTAACTTACATAATGACCACCAGTTCCATCCATGTTGTGAGAAATGACAAGATTTCGTCCTTGTTTATGACTAAGTAGTATTTCATTGTGCATATTTCTTTATCCATTCATCAGTTGACAGATACTTAGGTTGTTTTAGTTTCTTGGTTATTGTTTTCATCTTTTGGCTATAGTATGGCAATAAACATGGGAGTGCACGTCTCTTTACATAGTGATTTTATTTCTATTGGATATCTACCAGTATCAAGATTGTTGAATCATATGGTAATTCCACAATATACTAATTTACATTCTCCCAACAGTTGGCAATGGTTCCCCTTCTCCCACATTCTAGCCAACACTTTATCTTTCGCCTTTTTGATAACAGTGAATCTAACTGGAGTAAGGTGATAATCTCACTGTGGCTTTGACTTGCACTTCTCTGATGATTAGTGATATTGAGCATTTTTTAATGTATCTGTTGGCCATTTTTAAGTCTTCATTTGAGAAACGTCTATAGACTCATTTTTTAACTGAACTACTTTTACTTTCTTTTTTTGGCTTTTTTTTTTTAAATATATATCCTGGTTATTTATCCTTTGTCAGAGGTATAACTTGCAAATACTTTCACCCATTCTGTATGCTGTCTCTTCACTCTGTTGATTGTTTTTTATGCTGTGTAGAAGATTCTTTGTTGAAACATAATTTGTCTATTTGTGCTTTTGTTTCTTCTGTTTTGGGGCCTGATCCAAAAAATTCTTGCTATTCTAATGTCCTGAAGTTTTCCTTGTCTGCTTCTAGCAGTTTCAACATTTAAGTCTTTAATCCATTTTGAGTTGATTTTTCATGAGAGAGGCATCTAGTTTCATTCTTCTGAGGAGTATATCCAATTTTGCCAGAGCCGTTAATTAAGAACAGTACCCTTTTTCAAATGCACGTTCTTATACCCTTTGGGAAAGATCAACTGGCTATAGCTATGTAGGCTTACTTGCAGCACTCTATTTTGTTCCAATAGTCTACCAGTTTGCTTTTATGCAAATACCAGTTTTTAATTTCTGTAACTTAAAAATGTTACAAAAAACATTTCAAAGTCAGGTAATGCAATTCCTCTTGTTTTGTTCTTTTGCTCATGCAAATGTTTTACCTGTTCAAGTTCTCTTGTGGTTTTATACAAATTCTACTAGTATTTTTTCTTAGTTCTGTGAAAAATTTCAGATATTTTGATAGAGATTGCATTGAATCTGTAAATCACTATGGGTAGTATTCATGCTTTAACAATATGAATTCTTCTAATCCATGAACATGATTCTTTCCATTCCTTTATGTCTTTTTTTTTTTCATTAATTTCTTAGAAACTTTATTGTAGAAATCTCACCTCATTGGTTAAATCTATTCCTAGGTTGGTTTTATCCTACCTATTGGAAATAGTATTACTTTCTTGATTTCTTTTCCAGATAATTTGCTATTAGTATATAACAATGAAACTTTTAAAAAAATTTTTATTTGAAAGTCAGAGTGAGAGAGGAGGAGAGACCTTCTATCTGCTGTTTCATACCCCAAATGACTGCAAGACCCAGGGCTGGGACAGGTTAAAGCCAGGAGCCTGGACTTTCTTCCGGGTTTTCCACGTGGGTACAGGGGCCCAAGCAGTGGGACCATCTTCTACTGCTCTCCAAGGAGCAATAGAAGGAGTTGGATTGGTAGTACAGCAGCTGGGTCTATAACCAACACCCAAATGGGATACCAGCACTGTAAGCAGAGGTCCAACCTGCAATGCCACAACATGACCCTAACACTTATATTTTCATGTTGACTTCGTGTCTGCCAATTGTGATGAATTTGTACACTAGTTCTGATTAATTTGATTGAGTCTTTGAGGTTTTCTATATAATTAGACCATACTATCTGCCAACATAATTTCACTTCTTTCCCATTTAGACAGACGCCCTTTCATTCTCTTGCCTAATTGTTCTGCCTAGTACTTTCAGTAATATATATATTTTTAAAATGATGAAAGTGGGCATCCTTGTTGTTCTTCCAGATCATAGTGGGGAAAAGGCCTGCAGCTTTTCCCTCACTCAGGATGACATTGACTGTTGACTTTTATTTATGGTCTACATTGTATAGAGCTACATCTCTTCTAAGTTGTTCAGAATTTTTATCAAGAAGAATGTTGGAATTTATCAAATGCATTTTCTGCTTTTATTGGATTATTTTCTGATTTTTAACAACTAATTCGCTAAACAGAAATTACTTACCAATTTAAGTATTGTTTATCTAGTACCACAGCACCCTCTACCACATGATCTTACACAGAATACATTGCTATGAACTACCTGGCTTTATTTTGTCAATTTTCATGTATCTAGGCTCTTTCTCATTCTGATATATCACTTTCCAGTCATAGGATAAAAATTTCTACTAATTTGTCCACAAATATAGTTTTGTTTTTGTTTTTTTTTTTACCTGCAAAGAACACTGCTGACAAAGCAATCCTAAACTCTACAAACTTCCACTGTGGTCCTAGAACAACAGCTTCAGTAGCATCTGAGAACTTAGAGCTCTAATTTTCTAGCTCCACCTCCAGGCCTTCTTTCCCAGTTAAATATTCTGACACTGAGGCCTAGCAATCTGTATTTTAATAAACCTTTTGGGGGATGATGCATGCTTGATTGCCATTCAATTTCATGACTCACTATATGATACTCAAAACGCCATCCCAATTAAACATTACAAAGAATCATTATCAGGTATGCAAGCTTCCTGGAAAATCTAGGTTTCCAAGTATAAATTTGACTTTAAGGGGGATATCTATGTCGCTTTTGCTGACTTTGGTGGGATTATTTCCTTTCACCAGTTATGTAAAATAAATACGTCAAACAAATCTAGATGCATTCTGAGGCTACTTAATCCAAATTTCTTTGGCCCTTTTTAAGGCAAACTATCCCCCAAGTTCTCTGTCTAAACGTCTCTAACATGTGCACCGCACGTTCCATCACCGCCACTTTAACAACACGGGTGAAAGGAATCCAAAGCTTTTTGCAGCAGAACCAATCTAATCACAAAGAATGAGCCATCCTCCCTGTAGCAGAAATAACGAACTCCAGCCCCCACAGACAGGAATTGCTGCAGGAACGAGTCAGAGCGGCCTAGGACCGAGCCATCGGGAAGCAAACAGTAAAACAGAACCATTAGGACCGTGGGCTTAAAGCCAAAGGAGCACAACCTCCCCTGCTTTGGGAGTGCCTCTCGCTCCTAACACAAGCTTCCGCTTCGGAGTCCGACAAAGTCCAGCGCGGGAACTCGGCGGGGCGGAGACTCAAGCCCCTCCCGCCTCGAAGGCGGAGAAAAGAAAGCCGGGGCCGCGGTTTCTCTGGAAGGTTCCGAGAGAAGGGCGCGCGCCCCTCCGGCGAGCCGTGGGAGACTCGGCACCAGATGGCGCTGCCGCACCGAGAGCCAGAGCCGGCGCCGCTGGGAAGACGGGAAGAGGCGTCACCGGATCCTCGCCTTCGCGCCCGTTGCCGGAAATGCGCGCCGGCGCCAGGCTCTCGTTCCGGATATTAAGCTTTCTGCAGCGTTCCCGCGAGAGGGCGGGGCTCCAACCGGAACCGAACGGCGACCGCCGGGCCTCTGGGCGGAAGCCCCGGGCGGCGCCTGCGGGCTTTGACTTCCGGTGCGCGCGCTCATCCCGAATGCTGGCTTCCGGTGCGCGCGCCTTGGCTTGGCGGGAGCGCGAGGGGGTGGGGCCTAGCCGTGCGCTTGCGCAATTGGGAGGCGTAGACGCCGTCGGCTTGTGCGTCTTTCACCATCTTTGCACGTTTGTGAGTCCGGCGAGACGGAAATGGTGGCGCAATAGGGTGTTGTTTTTCCCCCTCCCGCCCACCGGGTTTGGGTTTCTGGCTGTGAGTCAGGTTTCTGGAAATCTTTGTGGAAAGTTAATGGTTTATGAGGTAAAACTGGAGCTGTATTTTCCCCTTAGTTTTAAGCGCTCCAAATGCAGACTGGGTGCGGTCCCAGCGTTGGGCGGGATGCAGCCTTTCCCCCCAGAAATTTTCCTGAAGCGACTTCATCTTCCTGGTCCGTTTCTGTAAGCATTCTGTGTCGAGAAGGTGGGGGTGGTACCGGCAATAAATGGACCACTCGTGTGAAACTCGAGCATTTTTATTTACGTAAACGTTTTCTGGCTTTTTTTTTTTTTTAACAGCAGCGGTTCTCTTAATGAGTTGTATTTTGTCAGAATGAACAATTGCACCTTCTGCAGGAATGGTATCTGTAAAGGTGTTCCTAAGGAAAATGCTGTCCCTTTTTAACATTTACAAAATACAGGCAAACCGATTTTAATAGATGGACCATAGTAGCTTGTCAGAGAGCATTAGCTTTGTTTTGTTTTTAGATGTAGCGTGGGAATAACTAAGTATATTAGAAAAATAAAATCTGAATCTGTGTCCTTTGATACAGTTTTAGCCTGATTCTGAAATGTAACCTGCACAAGGTACTGAGTTTCCCTAGATTTCTTCAGCCTTGGTAAACACTTACCCTTGAACTTCAGAACTCTGCCTTCTGTGGCCTATGTAAAAGCAATACTTGCGAAGACCAGAGTGAAAGGAATAAAGACTTCTTTTTTTTTTTTTTTTTTTTTTTTTTTTTTTTTTTTTTTTACAGGCAGAGTGGACAGTGAGAGAGAGAGACAGAGAGAAAGGTCTTCCTTTTGCCGTTGGTTCACCCTCCAATGGCCGCCGCGGCCGGCACGCTGCGGCCGGCGCACCGCGCTCGTCCGATGGCAGGAGCCAGGAGCCAGGTGCTTTTCCTGGTCTCCCCATGGGGTGCAGGGCCCAACTTCTAAGTTAACACCCAAATAGCAGTGTGCCAGGGAATACAAGAGCGTTAAACTGTCCTGAATAGATAAAGTAAGAGCATTTTACTGGTTTTTGCTAAAATTTTAGTAGGCTTAATAGTAGGTTTGTAAAGAAAACTGCTGTGGCTTGAGGAATGCCATGGCATATATTTATATAAAACCAAGAGGGAAACCTGGGCAATATTACAGTACAAAGACTGTTCAGAAATAAGGCTAGATGCAGGCAAGATAACAAGATAAAAGGGAGGAGGAGTACCATGATGGAAGATAATTAGACAACAAGTCAAAGAGGTGTGAGAGAAAGCTTTAATAGATCTAGAAAGGTGACATGTGGAGGCTTTACCAAAAGAGTTTTGAAGCTCCACATGTGTGGAATGGGAAGTAAGTTTATTTCATTAGATATTAGCTGTATCCCATTGAGTTGTTTATTTTGATTTTTCTGTACATTACTATCCTTCCAGTACATGTAAGCAATTGTTCCATTTGCCTCAATTATATTAGTAATACTAACTTAGCTTTCCATTGCTTAAATATCATATGTAATATATAAATAGAAACAGGAATAGTGGCATTTAAGTCACTGTCAATTTGTCTTTCAAGAAGATGAAAGATAAAAATAAACATCTAAAATTTATTTATTTATTTATTTATTTATTTATTTTACAGGCAGAGTGGACAGTAAGAGAGAGAGACAGAGAGAAAGGTCTTCCTTTGCCGTTGGTTCACCCTCCAATGGCTGCTGTGGACGGCGCGCTGCGGCCGGTGCACCTTGCTCATCCGATGGCAGGAGCAAGGTGCTAGGTGCTTTTTCCTGGTCTCCCATGGGGTGCAGGGCCCAAGCACTTGGGCCATCCTCCACTGCCTTCCCGGGCCACAGCAGAGGGCTGGCCTGGAAGAGGGGCAACCGGGACAGAATCCGGTGCCCCGACCGGGACTAGAACCCGGTGTGCCGGCGCCGCAAGGCGGAGGATTAGCCTGTTGAGCCAGGGCGCTGGCCAAATTTTTTTAAAAATTGAGTAAAAGCCAAGAATTCTGTAATGTTCTCACACCCTAATGTCTCTGCATCTAAATGCTGAACATCTCTGGAGATTAAAGAGATGGCAGACCATCTAACAAACACCAACACTAGTGTTGTAGACTAGTTTAAACCATTCAGTTAGTATATGGTGTTATCTCATTTTTATGAAGTATTTGTTCAAAACTTTAGCCATTTCTATTTTTTGAATTTGTTTTATTTGAAAGGTAGAGAGATCTCTCTTCCTCTAGTTCATTCTCCAAATGCCCACAACCTGGCTGGACCAGTTGGAAGACAAGAGCTGAAGGCTCAATCCAGCTTTCTCACATGGATAGCATCCTTGGAGTACTTGAGCAATCCACCTGCTGCTTTCCAGGTACACATTAGCAAGAAGCTGCAATTGAGATTAGGACCAAACTTAGGCGCTTGTCTATGAGATGCAGGTGATCCATATGGCACCTTAATTACTTTGCCAAAGCCCACCCTTGCTCATTATTAAACAGAATTGCTTGCTTATTAGTGAGTTACAGAGGTTTGGTATTATGCAAACACTTGTCAGAGATCTATCTTGTGAATATTTTTATCTCAGTTTGTGGCTCTTGTCATTTTCTTAATAGAGTCTTTTGAAAAGATGTATTTTGTAGATGTGTTTTTCTAGAAATTTTTATATGTAATCCAAATATTCAAGTTCTTTAGCATATAGTATAAATTTCTCTTAATATTCAAGCTATATTTCATTTATCCAATGACCCATTTAATGTACTACAATAACGTTTTGATATTCGTAGTCTCAAACTGGGAATTCATTTATTTTAGCAGCATTTGTTGAAAAGTTTATCCTTTCCTTCATTGAATTACCTTGACACCTTTATGAAAAATCATCTGACTTTTCTGAATTACTATTCTCCTCAATTCCATTGATTAATAAATCTTAAGCCAGTGCCAGGCTGTATTGATTACAAAACCAGTGTAAATATTGAATCAGATAGGGAAGACATGACAGCTTTTTTCTCAAAATTATTTTGATCATTCTGTGACCTTTGCACTTTAATATAAATGTTAGAATTGGTTTCTTAAAAGCTTGCTAGGGTTTTTACTGGGATTCTGTTGAAAATGTTTATCAAGCTGACGAGAACTGGTAAGTTTTAAAATATTGAGCTTTCCAGTCTATGAACATGGTATATATCTCAATTTATTTCTCTCTGCAAATTTTCAGCATACAGATATGACACATACTTGTTAAATTTATTCCTAAATGTTTTATGTTTATTATACATGTAATTTGAATATCAAATTTCAGTTTATTGAGTCACTGTGATTTTTCAGTTCTAGAATTTTCATTTGATTCTTATTTATAGCTTTATACTTCTCTCCTGAATTTCCATTCAGGAGATGTGTATGCCTGACAACTCCAATATTTGAATCATCTGTGGATCTTGTTTCTGTCACCTTTTATTATTTGTATTCTTTGAAATGCCATGAAATTCTTAACAGAATTCTTTGTTTATGAAAACTAATTATAGGCTTGCTCTCTCTGTGGCTTGCTTTCTTTCTTTCTTTCTTTCTTTTTTAACTTTTATAAAGGATTTACTTTTCCTTCTTTTAGGAGGCTAGGCTAAGAATACAGTACCTTAATCTAATAGGGGATTGAGATCATTTCAAACAAGTTTTCAGTTCTTGTTTGGTCTGGTCAGTTTCAGGTCTGTTACTCCTATAGTGAGGAATCGGTTAGATTTGCATTACTGTAACAACATACCTGAAGCAGCTAACTTTTAAAGAGGAAAGCCTTATTTAGTTTAGTTTTAGAGACTCATGCATGGCATCAGTTCTGGAGAAGACTGCATGGTGGATCTTGGAGGCTGAAGTGGGTGTCAGAGCTGGCAGTCACATCTTTAAGCAGAACAGAGAGAGTGGGTCGGACAGAGTTTTATAATTAGTAAGATATGACCCGTGTGACTTAAGGATCTTCCACTAGACCCTGTCTTCTTTAAAAGAAAATTTTATTTATTAATTTGAAAGAGTTACACAGAGAGGAGAGGCAGAGAGAGAAAGAGGTCTCCCATCCTCTGGTTCACTCTCCAGTTGGCTGCAATGGCCAGAGCTGCACCAATCCAAAGCCGGGAGCCAAGAGCTTCTTCCAGGTATCCCATGTGGGTGCAGGGGCCCAAACGCTTAGGCCATCTTCCAGTGCTTTCCCAGGCCAAAGCAGAGGGTTATATCAGAAGAGGAGCAGCCAGGATTTGAACCAGCACCCACATAGGATGCCAGAGCTGTGGGCAGAGGCTTAGCCCACTACGCTACAGTACTGGCCCCAATTTTTGTTTTCTCAGATATGAAACTCCTGAAAGCTCTTAGTTTCTCTGCTTTTCAGCTGCCATTCTCTGCATTACTTATCAGCCTCTGTGACAGTTTTCAAATGGGAAAAATTAGTCAAGGGGAAAAACAGAGTTGGCTATGAGATTTCCAGGTAACCTCCTTCAATATCTTGCCCTCTCAAAATCTTGTGTGTATTTTACCTAGATTTCTAGTTCTTTATAGTTAAGAGGATGTACATGATTAAAATGTGTTTTAAAAAGTGCTTTTAATCTGCGGTTATTAATGGAAATAAAGATAGAGCCCTTTTCCTGTACCAGTGTCACTGAAACTGATTTTGTCCATCAGAAGCAAACCAGAAGACAACAAGGACTTTCTGTCTTGCTTCTAGAGATGTTTATGGGGCCTCCTGGAAGTGGTATGCCTTGCCACAGATTGCTTCCTGTGATATACCCTTAATTCTCTCTAAGTTTGCCTAACTGTTGTCTTCTGCACAAGAAACACCCTCTGTGCTTGGTGAAGGATCAGGGTAGTTCTGTTAATAAGTCAAACATGACTATGCTGTAGCAGTAAATTCAGTCTGTCAACTTTGTTATTCTTACAACAGAAGCACCTGCTCGAGTCAGGTAGAAAGAAAGACATCCTTTTACTTTAATAGAGTAATACAGACTTCCCAGGTACAGAAAGACTTGATTTCTTACTGTAATGTCAGGAATGATTCTATAAAAACATAGCTCACAACTATGGGAGTGCTGTAGAAAAATCCAAATTACCAGGACTTAATTCCAGATACCCCATTTCCTACATGGATGGAATTGTGCAAGTGACTTAATTTTTTGAACATCGGAGTTCCTGATTCTTTAAAGATGTCTGCTTCCCAGGGTAGTTCTTGAGTTTAAAAAAAAAATTACTGTTTCTAAAGAGTTTGATGTGTGTGTGATTAGGTTCTATTAATAAAATTATTATTTTAAAGGTTGAGTTTTTTGCCAAGCAGAGTTACAAGTCGGGGGGGGGGGGATGGAGAGAGAGAGAGATCTTCCATCCATTGGTTCACTTACCAGATGGCCACAATGGCTGGGTCTGAAGCCAGGAGCCTGGAACTCCAACTGGATCTCCCACTTGGCTGCAGGGGCACAAGCACTTGGGCCATCTTCTACTGCTTTCTCAGGTGCATTACCATGGAATTAGATAGAAAGGGGGGCAGATGAGACTCCGAACTGACAGTCCTGTTGGATGCCAGTGTCTCAGGAAGTGGCTTAACCCTCTGCACCACAATTCTGGCCCCAATAAAATTATTTGCATGGAAAGGTACTTTTAACTTAAGGGGGGAATGATTAGCAATAACTTCTTTGCAGAACCCACAATATATCCAGATTTATGCCTATCACAAAGGCCTTTTTTATTTTTATTCAGTAAATAGGATTGGATCCCTATTAAATTCTAAATATTGCACTGACATACTGGAACACAAAAACAGTGAAACAGTAAGCTGCCTCAGCTATGTAAATACTCTGTCCTTTTTATTAAAAGCCATGGTCTGAACTGTTCTGAAACTATTTTATCATTCATAGTGTTCAAGTGTCACATTTTATGGTATTTGTTATCTTGCTGCTATTTAATAAATCCTTAAATACTTTTTGTAGCCTAAAATATAATTTACTATAATAGAATGAAATAAAATTTGACAGTTTATTTAACCTAGAATAGAATTTAATAGAAAGAAACTCTAATATGAATGACACCAAGAAAATTTTGTTCCTGCACACCAATAGAACAGTGCAGCAAGGCAGTTCCTTGGAAGACTATGACAAGGTGAAATCTGAGCTTTCCTCCAGTGTATTAATAACTAGTCTGAGTTGTACAGAGATTGGAGGAAAGGGTGTCATCAGACATCCCAGGAGAGTCCTGTGTAGTATGCTGAGGGAAGCAATTTCTTCTTTCTTTAAACATGAGAACCAGGACAATTGAACGTTCATTACAAGAGCTCTCTGCCAGTCTTTCTGTTTATAGGATTTGTTCTAGTCCTTGGAGAGTTGTAGACCCCTTAAATGGAAGACATTTGGCTTCATTTTTTTTTTGTCATGTCTACTCTCATACACACCCCTAATCTCTACTTAATTCTTGTCTTACCAATGGAGTATAGTATGTTAAGTAGTAAATATGAATTCTCAGATCCAGTAGGAGACTTGTCCTGTGATAAGAAAATTTATTTCAAAATCAAATAATCTATTTCCTGAGGTTATTTTTTATTTTATAATTTGTCTTAATCTTCCTAATCCATAGAATAAGCAAATCCTGCTTAGAGTGGATAAATTTCTTACTTATTGACCATAAAATGATCCAAATTACATTTGCATTGTTCAAATTTCCTAATTTCCTCACTTTAAAAATACATACGATATAATGGCATGTGGCATTACTGGCAATACAATTTAATCATCTTGTCGACCATTGGCTTGACGGTCATATATATTAATTTTATTTACCCCCCACACACAAAGTATCAAATCTAAAGTCACTTTTCTATAACCCTGCTCTATTAATGTCTCAAGACCTACCAGATGCTCTTCTTCTAGGTCATGATGATGGCTAGCTGGGTGTTAAATCTAGCTACTATAAGGAGTTCTGTAAGGAGATACTTAGTTCCTTTACATTTCAATAATTTAAGTATAGATTTTCTGGTAGTCATCTTGCTTTTTATAAAGTGCTTAGGTAGAGTTAGTACAACAAATGTGTCTTTTATTTTCTTGAATGGGGTTATTGTAGAGAAATAAGAAGAAGCCATAAATAAGGGAGCAAAGTTCCCTTTATCCCCAAAACACAAATAGTCATTGAGGGCTGGAGCACATTAACTTCAGCTTCTGTGGTAAAGAACATAAGTTTTTTATGTTCAAAATAAAGTTGAACTTAGTGAAAAACAAGCAACATATTCTAAGAACTTTCTTCCCCTTTGAAGCAGGTCTTTAATTCTTATAACTGAATTTTTTCAAAATCAAAATCATAAATTGACATTTTTCTCTTTCAATTATCTACTGCTTTAAATTTTATTTTTAAATTACTAAAAAAAAGTATCCTTAATTGATTGTTTTTAATTCTCTATGGAAAACTTAAAATGCAAGGTGTCCTTTACTTACATGTATTAATTTGAAATTGTTATAGTTCAAAAATAATATATCATACAATTTCTAAACTTTTATAGCATCAATATTTCATTTAAATGAAAACTTAGATCTCAAATTTCTACATAGTGCTTTTTATAAACTTTGTTTTTGGCTGGTAAGATTTGGATTTATGTAATAAAGAAGCCCATTTTGTTTCTACTTGTATTTTGCCCACAACTTGGAATATCATTAATTACAAAAAAGTCTGCTCTCATCAAGAAAATGGTGCATTTTAATTTTGCTCACTTTCCATCTTTGACGTTAATGTTTTGTTTGTAATGAATAATTTGAAAGATGGATGACCACTTCTGGAATAATGCTAAAACAGGACCAATCACTACTCTCATGGACTTTAAGTAGGCACTTAGTAATCAGAATAAAAAGAAGATAAGCACAAAGATCATTGAAATGTTTCAGAACTATTTTTAACGTGTTTCAACAGTGTATTCGGCATTTAAAGGAAGTACACAAGAAAATAAAAGGTTCTTTTCCTCCTATGTAACATTGTACATGATTGCAAAATGCAAGCATAAAAATGCATGGAAATAAAGGAAAGCATGTAGTTTCAAATATCTTTCAAACAAAAATTACAAGACTAAATTAAATAGTTGACAAGCAAGAAAAATTTATAAAAATTTCAGTCAACCTGCTGAATTACATTTAAAACCAGACAGAGGCATACGTTTCTCACTGTCTGTCTTTTCGCCATTTTCCTTGTTTTGCACAGAACATACTTCCATTCCTTAGAGGTAACTTTACACACATCAAAGCGTCATCCAGTTAAGTCGTGTCTCCCACTGAGCTCCAGTACCCATCCAAAGAAGATTTTCCACAGTTTGGTACCGCAACATAATGCATTTTTTTAAAAAAAGGCCTAGTGCTTTGTTAGATGTCTCTAGGATGTACACTATACATATGTTCTATTGATAATGAGCAATATGATACTGATATTAAAGAAAGTGCAACATACACTCAGTTAGCAAAACATAGGCTTTCATTGCCTTCCTCATTTCTATTGTGATATTTTAACTCCACTATCTGTATTTATTGATCAGACATCAGTAGTTTTTGGAAAATTCTATAGCAAAATTTCTGACCACTATTCCAGTGAATATAAAGTAAGTATATTAAGTCCTTTCTTTCTAGGATCCTTGAGAATAATTACTCCTGTAATAGGAAATTCCTGATGATAAAATAAGCAGTGGTATTTTTTAAACATGATAGCAAAGAAAGTCATGATAGCAAACACCATTTGCTAAGTGCTTATCATGTAGCTGGAGCTTTGTATATGCCTTCTGTATTAGTCCTCACAGTTAGGACTCCTGGGGAAGGCTCCAGTTAGAAGTGAGATTTGCTCAGGAGTTGGAAGGTTTGAATGACATCCAACATCAGGAAACTATAAAAAATTTTTGGCTTAGGATCACATGATCCAACCATGTACCTCCTAGCTTATTAAAAGTTATATTGGAGGGGCCAGCACTGTGGCATAGAGGGCTAAGCCTCTGCCTCCAGTGCCGGCATCCTATATGGGCACCTATTCAAGTCCCAGCTGTTCCACTTCCGATCCAGTTCTCTTCTGTGGACTGGGAAAGCAGTAGAAGATGGCCCAAGTGTCTGAGCTCCTGCACCCACATGGGAAACCCAGAAGAAGACTCTAGCTCTTGGTTTGGGGTCACCCAGCTCCTGCCATTGTGGCCATTTGTGGAGTGAACCAGCAGATGGAAGACCCTTCTCTCTGTCTTGCCCTTTCTCTGTCTATAACTTTACCTCTCAAATAAATAAATGTCATTTTTTAAAAAGCTATATTGGCATACATTTGCCAGAGGTAATCATTTTACTGTGTAGAAATAACTTATGAGGGTGAACAAAGAGATTTTTACTGTCGTTTCTTCATGTCCCTTTAGTCGATGATTTCTTACCCACCTTTTGAATGATTTCTCAAGTAGGTCCCACAGCTTTTTAATTCTCAAATAATAGAAGAGTCTGTGGCTACTTGGGGTACAAGAACAGTCTCATTTAAGTATTAAAAAAAATCTCCATATGAGTTCATACAATTCAGTAAAAAAAATGAGGGCAAGAGGGAGAATAGAGACTGTTCATGCAAAAAATAAATGTTTTTGGTACTCACAGTGGTGGTAATATTGGTATATTTTGAGTCTGTTGCATATGTAATGTGAAGGAAAAACAAATAATTGGGTGTTCTAGTTCTGTCATGGCTTGCATCTTTGAGAACCAAAATTTTTAGTTTAGAAGAAAATACATACATATATACTAGATGATAAATTTTGTAAATGTTCTGTGATCTTAAAATTTGAATTGCAAGATTGGAAGTATCTATATGAACTCATAATGTATCTTGCCTGACCCCACCCCCTGCTCACTTGTTCACTCTATCTCCATCTCTATCTTACTTTGAAAACACCTAGAAACAATGACCAACCCAGTGGCAATGACTATTCTTATTGCCCAGATTGTGTTCTTAAATACAATACCTCATGAAAAGAAGCCAAGGCTTGTTGGTAAAAATTCTAATTCTAGGTTTACAGAAGAAGTTCAAGATGAGCAGCTTGTCATGCTGCAGCTGGGTGGCTATCAAACGCTACTAGGGTTTTAGGAGTCAAGTAGAAAAAGTCTCCACTGGTCATAGATAAGACAATTTGAGCTCTAGTTACAATATTGGAATGCATTAATTATATTTAAATCCATAATGATATTTTTAAAAATGAGAGCTGATCACCTTTGGAGGATGAAAAGCACTCAATGCATAAACTATGCTTTTCTTTTCTTTTTTTTTTTTTTTTACTATCTATGTAAACTGTAACAGTGGGTAACCAAATAGTAAGTAAGGGAGGGCATCTCTGTGTGAATATATATGAGCTCATAAATTAAAAAGAAAATAATTAAAATAGCATTGTGTTGCAATACCTAATGAATGAATAGAGATATTTAGCATTAGTGGCTGCTAATATAAAAAACACAGTCATACATTAGAGGTTTCTTGATGGAAGCACTCAACACTGCTAATAATCTTGCCACAGAGGTTGATTGAACCCCACTCTTAACTCTTATTTAGATACTGAAAAACAGAAAACAGATAAGTTGAAATCTATTAGGTATGCAACTTGCAAAATCCACACTGGAAAACGCTTGTGTTTTTCTACAGATAAACTGTGACAAAAAATTTTTTATAGATGAAAACAGACTTAAAATTATATATCAAAATATTATAAAGGGAGAAGACTACACTTTAGTGTCTAAGGATGCATGTTTGAGTAATAAAACTATGAAAAATACAAGAAACAAATTACTGTGAAAGTTAGGATAATTTTTATAGGGCGAAAAGGAGATTTCAGTGGATATAGAGTATGTAGGGGGATTTGCATTGAGGGGTGTTCAACATTCACCTGTTTTTATGAACATTTTACAACAAAAATATTTGGGAAAACATTAAAAAAAAGAGGGGGTGCACAGGCAATGGAAAGTGATGCTCAAATTTAAAATATTGGTGGGCTGGCATTGTGGTGTAATGGATAAAGCTGTGGGCATCCTATATGGGCAATGATTTTAGTCCTGGCTGCTCCACTTCCAATCCAGCTCCCTGCTAATGGCCTGGGAGAGCAGCAGAAGGTGGCCCAAGTCCTTGAACGCCTGCACCCATGTGGGAAAACTGGAAGGAGCTCCGGGCTCCTGGGCTTTGGCTTGGCCCAGACTTGGCTGTTGTGGCCATTTGGAGAGTTAACAAGTGGATGAAAGATTTCCTCTCTCTTTTTCTCTCTCTCTCCCCCTCCCTCCCTCTCTTTCTATGACTTTTCCAAATAAATAAATCTTTAAAATTAAAATACTGGGATATTGATGACTGTTAATACATGTCTAAAACTCTTTGATACTTATATGGGATGCCTGTAACTTCCTTGTAACATTCTCAGTTGCAAAATAAGGCAATACAAAAATAAATGGAAGAGGGCAATTGCTATAGTGGTTAAGACACTGCTTGGGATGCCTGCATAACGTATCAGAGTGCCTCAGTTTGAGTCCAGCTCTGCTCTTGAATATGGCTTTCTATTAATGTGTACTCTGGAAGGCAGTGGTGATGGCTTAAGTTCTTGGGTCCCTGCCATCTACCTGGGAAATCTTGGTTGAACTTTGGAATCCTGGCCTCAACCTTACTCAACCATGGCTATTGCAGGCATTTGGGGTGTGAGTCAGTGGATAGATCTTTATCTATCTCTCTCCCTTTCAAATAAATAAGAATTTGGGGCTGGCACTATGGCGCAGTAGGTTAATCCTCTGCCTGCGGTGCCGGCATCTCATGTGGGCACCAGTTCTAGTCCTGGCTGCTCCTATTCCAATGCAGCTCTCTGCTATGGCCTGAGAAAGCAGTGGAAGATGGCCCAAGTGCGTGGGCCCCTGCACCCGAATGGGAGACCAGGAAGAAGCACCTGGCTCCTGGCTTCATATCAGCACAGCTCTGGCTGTTGCAGCCGTTAGGGGAATGAACCAATGGACAGAAGACCTTTCTCTCTGTCTCTCCTTCTCACTGTCTGTAACTCTACCTCTTAAATAAATAAATAAATGAAATCTTACAAAAAATAAGAATTTTAAAAAATATGCTTGGTTCCTATTACTACAGCAAAATGTCAAATTCATTAATGTGTGGCTTCTCCCTTGAGGGCCCTCATCACCTTTCATACACCATTTGCTGCCATTGCTCTGTTGGCAGCATCAGAGAGAGTGAGATAAAAACTCTCACTATTCTTTGGACAAGCTATATTCTTTTTGTGCTTCATGCCTCTAGGATTTACTTGTTCTGGAAATATTACTATTCTTCCTTCTAAACCCAGTTTAAAGGTTACCTTTTGTATGAATTCTTTATTTTCCCTTAGGCAGAATAATTTTCTCTCTTGTCTAATTTTTATCATTTAGTACATATATTGGCTTACATTCTTGTAATATTATCTCTCTACATTGCCCTTTCTCCCAAGATTAGGAATTTTCAAGAAAATATATGTGATTTATTTTTGTTTTCCTGGCACTTGAACAATGCTTGGCAATAAATGGGTGAATGAATGGGAAGAGAGGAATTGAGAGGATGGAAAGATACACTTTGCCTAGGGAAGCCACTGGGTACAGGAGAAAGATGCGGATACCTGCGTCAACTATGTGCAAATGAAAACTAAATGTGAGAGGCTACAGTAAGTGTCTTAAATAGAATGGGATGCACACATGATGATTCTGTTTTCTCAGTTTTATTTCATTTTTTTTTTCTCTATCCCTCTTTAGTGCACCACATTGTGGGATTTGGAAGAGAAATTTGGTTTTTCGGTCAGTGTTTTGTTTTATTTTCCCATATTTGAGCCATCAGAAAGGGTGTAATCATCACACTCGGAGTAAATAACACAATTAAATCTCTGGCTTTCTGAAGTTCTGGAAATATCTTGAGTAAAATATAGACCAAAAAAAAAAAAAAAAAAGGAAGGAAGGAAGGAAGGAAGGAAGGAAGGAAGGAAGGAAGGAAGGAAGGAAGAGAAGAAAGAAAGAAAGAAAGAAAGAAAGAAAGAAAGAAAGAAAGAAAGAAAGAAAGAAAGAAAGAAAACAAGTAGTAATACATAAAACTCTATCAGTAGGGCCTAATAATATCCCTATTTTAACCCAACGAAGTGGCAGAGATCTTGAGAGGACAAGTAACTTGCCAAATACACAGACAGTAGGCAGCAAAATTACAATATAAGTTTAGGCAGCAGCCTGCTTTAACTACACTAAATACAAGCATTAAATAAATGGTAATTATTATGAGAGAGGAAAAGAATTTTGTATCCAGCAATAAAAAATATGAAAAACTGGAGGAACTCAGTTTTTCTCACCTGGAATCAAGTAATGTCTGTCTTTGTGATTTAGCAGGATAAGTAGATCAGTCTCAATTATAAGAAGAACTGAACTGAGATTCAATACAATGCAAATTATTATAGCTCTGCTCAGGCAAACTTTCACACATACTTAAATTTTTTCCCATTTTTGGTGTTCCCTAAGGGTTATTTATATAAACTTTTTTGATGTACAGAACAAATCTACACATGAAAAATAAATGGCAATGAAAAATTTCAGTCTATGTTAAATTCTGACCTTCAGCTCACTTCATTTATATTTGGAGCACAAAACAAATGCTATATGATTTTTGGCTATTAGGTGTTAATGGTCAGTTAACTGACTATTACTAGCATCCTAAAAACTTAAAATATGGATATTTCTTTATAAAAGCCACACTTTCCTCCAGAAAAAAATTGTAATGCTTTTCAATTTCAAAACTTGTTAATTTGTAAAATTTTTGTTTGTTTGTTTGTTTGTTTTATTTTGACAGGCAGAGTGGACAGTGAGAGAGAGAGACAGAGAGAAAGGTCTTCCTTTGCCGTTGGTTCACCCTCCAATGGCTGCTGCGGTCGGCGCGCTGCGGCCGGTGCACCGCGCTCATCCGATGGCAGGAGCCAGGTGCTAGGTGCTTTTTCCTGGTCTCCCATGGGGTGCAGGGCCCAAGCACCTGGGCCATCCTCCACTGCACTCCTGGGCCACAGCAGAGGGCTGGCCTGGAAGAGGGGCAACCGGGACAGAATCCGGCACCCCGACTGGGACTAGAACCCGGTGTGCCGGCGCTGCAAGGCGGAGGATTAGCCTGTTGAGCCACGGTGCCGGCCAATGTAAAATTTTTCTTTGTAAATGAGGAAAATAAGTGTTCGACTGTGATTTTATTCATATTACATATGAATATGAATTAAAAGTTGTGACCACTTTAGAATTGTATTTTTTTATATAAGGGGAGTAAGTATCTGTATTCTCATTTTTCTTTCTTTTACTCTGAAAAAAGTAGAATGAGTAAAGCAATTTGCTGTTTATCTCCCCAGATTTGGAGAGTCAACAAGGCATTACTAATTCTTTAGTACTTTCACTTAACTGTAAATATTTTGTCTTGGGAATTTTTTTTCCTAAGATTTCTTTATATGTAACTTGGGAAAAGATTAGTAGAGAATTTCATTGTTGACTTTCTGTGATTTATAATTGATTTTCTGTCATGACTTGGTTGTTTATGGCAGAAAATACTCAATGATGTTTATTACATCAGTGAAGTTTAATATTAATAGGGATAATACTTATAGCAAATTTGGAAAATGACTATAATGATAGCATTAAAACATTTTTTTGTTTTGGTCAGAGAGCCAAATGAAGAAGCAAATAAAGAAGCATTCTTGAAAGGAAACAATGGATAAGACCCAAAATATAAGGCTTGCAATATTTGCAAAATCAGATTATTTCCCACTCTCAAATAGGAGTGAAAATTCTTGTTCAATTATTTACAGTACAAAGACATTAAATTAAGCTCTTTCAATTATATTTTTAAAATAATCTAATTGTTGAAGAGGCTAAACTATAAGGAAAAAAATTTTACCAAGGAACAAAACCTAGTAAAATAGTTTTCCAGCTGTGTCACTTTATTCCCAAAGAAGAAAACAGTTCTCTGGCTTTTGACTGCTGGGGCTGGATTCTCATTTGTATAGGTGCTGAAGAAATGATTCAGACTGTTGCTATTATTTAGAACTCACAGAACGTGATCCTGAGAACACCCAGAGGTACAGCAAGCATTCTCTTGATCATCTCTATCTTTACAAATTCATTATTCTTTTACCCAATTACCTGTCATGTACTAACATAAGAATAGCTATCATCAATTCACCACTTATTTATGTGCTAGACACTTTATAGAGTGTTTTACATGGATAAAGTCCATACAATCCAGGGAATACAAAGCATTTTCCATCCAGTTTTACAGTTGAGACAAGTGAGCTTCAGAGAGGTGAAGTAATTTGTTTATGATCACACAGATAACCAAATACTCAGACTTGGCTTTCTTTTTTATATATATACAAAAATCTATTTTTTAAAGATGTATTTATTTATTTGAAAGGCAGAGTTACAGAGAGGCAGAGAGGCAGAGAGAGAGAGAGAGAGAGAGAGAGAGACATAGAGAAAGGTCTTCTATCCGCTGGTTCACTCCCCAGATGGCCTCAACGGCCAGAGCTATGCTGATTTGAAGCCAGGAGCCAGGAGCATCCTCCAGGTCTCCCACATGGGTGCAGGAGTCCAAGGACTTGGGCCATCTTCTACTGCTTTCCTAGACCATAGCGGAGAGCTGGGTTAGAGATGGAGCAGCTTGAACGAGCGCCCAAGTTGGATGCCGGCACTGCAGGCGGTGGCTTTACCTGCTATACCACCGCACTGGGTCCAGACTTGGCAATCTTAATCACTCTTTGTTCTCTTGGTATATAACTGTTTTTGTATGTTTCCTGCCTCTATAACAGAATATCACAGGCTGGGTAATTTATAGACAATTGAAATCTGTTTTGTTTACAATTCTAGAGGTTAGAAAGTCTGGTGAGGGCCTTCTTGCTATGTCATCCCATGGTGGAAGGCAGAAGGCACAAGAGCATATTCAACAAAAGAGCAAGTGGGGGCTGCTTTTGTAAGAAGCCCATTCCCATAATAACAACATTAATATATTCAGAGACGTCATGAGCCAATCACTTTTTGAAGGTCCTGCCTCTGAATAGTGTCACAATGGCAATTAAGTTTCAGTGTGAGCCTTGAGAATATGACACATCATAATGGTAACAGTAAAAGTTATAAAAGTTAGGCTTTTTCAACCAACAACATGAATAAAACTAACAAGAAGAGGGATATAATATCAAACATGACTTTTTAAAATTACAGGAGTCTGAGGAGCAGACATTTAGCCTAGCTGTTTGGATGCCTGCCACCCACATCAGAGTTCCTGGGTTCCATTTTTTTATTTGCCTCCTAACTACAGCTTCCTAAATCAGTGATTATTCAAGCATGTACGTTCCTGCCACTTCCGTGACAGATCTAGATTGAGTTCTTAGCTCCTGGCTTGGGCCTTGGCCCAGTCCCAGGTGTTATAGGCATTTGGGGAGTGAACCAGCAGATGGGAGTACTATGTCTCTCATCATATTTAATACTTTTCCCTACAGGAGAATTGCTGCAAGCACAAGACTCATAGAAATATCATTTCTAAGCAGTATAATTAAAGATTCTGCTCACAAGTGGGTATTTGGGGCAGCAATTAAGATATTGCTCGGGACACATGTGTGCCATCTGAAGTATCTGGGTTTGAGTCCCAGATCCACTTCCAATTCCACCTTCCTGATAATGTGCACCCTGGGAGACAAAAACTGATAACCCAAGAAGTTCCAGGCTCCTAGCTTTGTTAGAGGCCTTTTGATGAGTGAGCCAATGGATGAAAGATTATTGTGAGGGATAAGGTCAAAAGATTTATAATGTTGTAACTACAGTCACTAATATACTATACACCTGAAAATTGTTAAGACACATTTTAAGTGTCACCACAAAACAGTAAGTATATGAGGTAATGCACATATTAATTTATTTGAGAGCATCACATGCATCAAAGTCTAAACAATATTTAGCTATTAAAATTTTAAAATAATCAATATAACTACACAAAGCACCCATGACCTTGTTTCTTAAAAAGTTTTATAATATACCAAAATAATAATACAGCTTTCCTTGATAGGTTAAAATTGCTTTTAGTGGGACTGGCAATGAGGCACAGTAGGTTAAGCCACTGTCTGCAATGTACCAAAGGAGCTCTGGATACTGCACTTCAAATTCAGCTCCTTGCTGATGCATCTGGGAAGGCAGTGGACTGCCACCCATTTGGGAGACTCAAACAGCATTCCAGTTTCCTGGCATTTGCCTGGTCCAATCTGGGCCATTGTGGCCATTTGGGCAATGAACCAGCGTATGAAAGATTCTGTCTCTCCCTCTCTCTCTGTAACTCTGCCTTCCAAATGAATAATAAATTAAAAAATAAATTACATTTAGTTTATAAACTTACATCAACAATAAGTTCTTGGGCTTTATTAGGGATGATCTCACTGAGAATAAATGTTTCTTGAAAAAAATGAATATTTAAGAATATTCTTACTTTTTATACTAGTTTCCAAACCACTGTGGCTTTAAAAGAAAAATTTTATTGATACGACACTAATTGATTTACTTGGTGAACTGTTCTTTGTATTTAGAAAAAAACCTTTTTTTCCTATAGGATTTTATAAACCAAGAAAGAAAGAAAAAAGTCGTCAGAAGAAACGAATCTAAAAATAAAGCTGGAAGCATCCGAATCTTGATGGTGTACCAAACCAAATGTCAACTGGAACACGACCAAAAACCGAAGTGAGTAACTTTATTATAGAAAACCCGATGGGGATCATGCCCCCCACCCCCACATGGTGCTGTTCACTAAGGTAAAGACAATACCATATATTCACTCATTCTCTACTGTTCTTGTTTTGTTTTGTTTTGTTTTAGGGTAAACATGTGGTCTAGTGGTTAATACACCTCATCCCACATTGGACTGCCTGTGTTTGTGTTTCATCTCTGGTTCCCAATACCAGATTCCTTATAATGCAGACTCTGGGAGAAAGCAGGATGGTTCAGGAGTTAGGTTCCTGCCATCTATGTTTGAGGCCCAAATTGAGTTGCAGGCTTTTCATTCAGCGTGGTTTGACTTCAGCCTGCCCCAATCCCAGCCATTGTAGGCATATGGGAGTGAACCAACAGATGGGAGCTCCCTCTGTACATGTCTTTCTCACTCTGTATCTCTCACATTAAAAAATGTAAATAAATAAAAGTTAACATTGAGGGGTGATTTTTTACTACAACATGAAATTTTTAATGAAAACATATGGTTGTTAATATTTATCAAATTGGAAAAATGTTTTTCTGTTAAAGTACGCGGGTAGACCATTGTGGTGGGTAGCAGCACAGCAGTGGATTTTATGTGTTTCATTAACTTTTCCATTGTTAGTGAAAATGTGTGCTGCAGTTGCAAATTTCCTTGAACTAATATTATAAAAGTCATCCTTTAGGCATAGTCTTTTTCCCCATTCATGGGTACAGAAAAGAAACACAAGATTGGGGAATGCATCTGTAAGACATCAGCTACTAATATCAGTACACTTTGTTTAAGCAGTTGCCTTTGTTCTACCAAGCTAAATAAGACCCAGAGATTTTTGTGGTTGCTGCATTTTTAGTTATATTAAAACAAAGGGGAAAATTTGACCAACTTTTCTTATGGAAATTTTGCAACTTTTAATCACAGTTACAACTTTTTTCTTCAAAATTTGAATCTTTCATTATTTTCTTTTTTTGCTTTTCTTTAAATGAATCTTCGAGTAAATCTTCAATAAATCCTGGCCACTATTCGATATTGATGGATGTTAGGTAGTAATTTGCAAGGTATTATACAGTTCTTGATTTTTTGAGGATGTTCTGGCTTTGTGATACAAAAAATAGATAAAAGTAACAATGTTGTAAGTTGTAGAAGGAGAAACATTATGTATCCTCCAGACAGGAAATAGGAGAAGCTTTCTAAATTACCTGAAAAGGTATTAAGAGATGGCTTAACAGGTAATGGGTATGATTAAGAGAAACCAATCAGTCTAAGACAGTTGGTTGCCCAGCAAGATCATTCATAGAGAAATATAGCCACACCCGAACTGCAGCCTGACTGAGAAGGTAAGGGAATGAAAACCAGTCTCTCTCATCTTCCTACCTCCTCAACACTTCATTGAGAAATTATCAGGGAAGGGCACTCAGTTCCTGCATTGTTTGACAACTGTGCCCTTCGAGGCCTAGTGGAAAAGTGCAGTTTCAGATGGTCTAATAGAAAACACCCAGCCCACTTTAAACTAAAAATAGCTTAATTAGCAATTATTTTTTAATATGTGTCATGTTCTAGGCATGTTGCTAAACTTTCATACACATTGCCTTTTTTTTTAAGATTTATTTATTTATTTATTTATTGAAAGAGTTACAGAAGAAGGAGAGAGGGAGGGGGAGGGGGAAGGAAGAGGGAGAGGAAGAAAGAGATCTTCCATTTGCTTGTTCACTCCCCAAAAAGCTGCAAGGTCCAGGGCTAGGTCAGGCCGAAGCCTGGGCCAGGAGCTTCTTCTGAATCTACCACATGGGTACAAGGGCCCAAGTACTTGAGCCATTTCCACTGCTTTCCAAGGTGCATTAGCAGGGAGCTGAATTGGATGTGAAACAGTCGGGACAAGAGCCAACACCTATATGGGTGCAGAAGGCAGCTTAACCCAGTATGCCACAACACCAGCCCCTACATTGCCTATTTTATCCATTCACCAACCTTACATTTGGGCTACAAGGCATTACCTTCATTTTCTAGAAAAGAAACCTGTTGTTTACACAACATGGTGAAGTTAGTGGGATTGATATTAATGTTCTTCTTATTTAGCAGATGAGAAAACCAAGGCCTGGGAAAGGCAAGGGAATTTTCCAAAGTGGCTAAACTGGCACCTGAGTCTGGGCATGCTCTCTCTCCTGCCACTGTACCAGCATGCAAGGCTTGGAGAACTTTCCTGACACCTGGCAACAAATAATGCCCATTACAAAATGAAAGAAGCCAATCTGAAACAGCTACATATTGTACAATTCCAATTATATGACGTTCTAGAAAGGATAAAAATGAAGACAGAGTAAAAATCAGTGGGGTTGGGTAGAGAGAAAGATGTACAAGCAGAGCACAGGGAGTGGAGGAGGGTTTAGGGCTGTACAAACTACACAGTGTGACAATGCAATGAAGGCCACATGTCATTTCACATTTGTCAGACCCATAGGCTGAAAAGCACCAAGAGTGAAGCTTATTGTAACTATGGACTTTAGGTGATTATGATGTGTCAGTGTAGGTTCACTGGTTGTAACCAAGGACCACTGAGGAGGGTAATGTTAAGGCTGTGCATGTGTAGGGGTGGAGACGTAAGGAAAATCTCTGTGCCTTCTTCTCGATTCTGTTGTGAAACTAAAACTGCTGTAAAAAGTAGAGTGTTTCTCAATTTAATATTTTATTATTTTTAAGATAACTTTTTAAATTTTCATTACAGTCAAAGGCTTCATGGCTCCACTTAAAAGAGTTCAACAAATAAACAGTTAAAACGTGATAGTCCAGCTGGAAAATAGGCAAGAGTTATAAATAATATAAACAAGTGAAAAGAGGTTCAACTTCACACATAAAGTAGTCACAAAGTCATTAAAACTATAGTAGTATATAATTCCTATCGATCTGTTTGGCAAAGATTTAAAACATTTGACAAAACTAATATACACAGACATTTCTTTGTTAAATAAAGAAAAGTCCTTCAAAATTCTTTATTTAAAAAATATGGTACATAGATGTTATATATACTATGGTCTACATTTTCATTTTTTTTGTAAAGGAGGGCTGAGAGATCAAAGTTTTATAAACAAAGCTTCCTCCTTGGAGTATTCCTCAGCCCAAGAAGAAAGTATATATTACACAGCGATTGATTTTTCTTTTTAACAGTGAGCATTAAAAAGGAGGAAGCCATTATCTTTAGTGTGATACTGTATAGTTCATTGCTTATTGCCTCTTAAGGAAATGTACTTTATTAAAGAGGCTTTTGGGACCTGTCTTAGCCACTTTTGTAATAGTATTTCTTTTTTCATTCTGTTCCTTTGTTTTTATAATAAGTTCTTAATTATCCTTGGGCAGATCATTTATTTCCAGATTAGTTCATTCAGGATAGGAACAGGAAAGCTTTATAAATTATTCTGTAAGAAATTTTGGAATATTTAATATTCTAGCCATTCACAAAATCATAATTTGAATCCTCTTAATTCTTAGTGACTAGAAATTGGAAAGGAGCTATACAAAGAGACTTTAAAAATTCATGGAGAAAGGATTAAAAGATCAGTTTATTTTGGTGGCAAAAAAAATCTTGAGATTCAAGTATAGGAGAGAGTCTTCAAAAAGTTCATGAAAATGTATATTATGAGAACCTATGTGAGGATTTCAACAGATTTTTGCACTGCAGAAACTTTGAATTCCATTTTCTACAAATTTTTGGAAATATTCAGATGTTAATGCTGAGATCTATGTAGCCTCAGGGAACCTTTATCCTGTTGCCTATTTTCATCTCCATTATATGTCATGGACATTTCTTCTGAAATGTCCCCTGTGGGCAGGCAGACAGCAGCAAGGGTCCCTGGGGAACTCTGATGCTGTTCTACCAGTGAATCTTTAGCCAGACAGGCGATGGATTCTGAAAGATTTCCGTGCTGTTCTCCTATGCTAGGGAATCACTTCTAAAGCATAGGCTTACCTCTAGTTCCTTTGACTGTCATGAACTGAGAGGTTCCATAATACAGAAATATTGCCATTGGCTAAATTTTGTCCTTTTAGTAGAAAATTTCCAAAATTTGGAATATGGACTCCTCAAGTATATTCCTCTCAGATATCACTTCTCTGGGGACAAAACGAGGCATGATGACTGTTGGTGGTGGTGGCCACCAGACATGAGACCCAGGAACAGATCAGATTGGCTTCAACACACTGACCAAATACAAGCGCTAAATAGCTCAGTCCAGAAGTTAGGTCACAGCTGTCATGTACAAAAGGTACATACTACACAAGGATCATCTTTTATTTTAGTAATTTATTTGAGAGATGGAGAGATAGCGAGGCAGAGAGAGAGAGAGCGGCAGAGAGAGAAAAATCTCATGTGCATGTTCACTTCCCAGATGCCCTGGCTGAGACTTGTCCAAAGACAGGAGCTCAATCCAAATCTCCCACATGGGTTGCAGGAGCCCAGGTACTTGTGCCATCACCACTGCCTTCCAGGATATGAATTGACAGGAAGCTGGAGATGGGAGCTGGAGCTGAATCCTGAACTCAAGACACTCCAATGTGGGATGTGGCCATCTTAACCTCTGACTTAACTGCTAGACCAAATACCTACCTCAATCTTTAAAACGATTGATCTAAGCATTTATCTGTTCTATTGAAAATCATTCCTTATTTTTCATTGTTTTTGGTAGAAAATCAAATTTCCATGTAGATTAGACAAAGCCAGGCCTACTTCTCTGGTCTCTCCTTTCTTCTCCTTTCTGACTTTAACACAATGCTCTAACATCAAACTACCATTGGACTTTAAATCCTTTCTCACATTCCTTGTATTTGCCTCAGCTGCTCCTTAACCTAGAATTACCTATCTTCTTCACACTGATTTACTTCACCAGGTTTTCAACTCTGTCTATGGAGGGCCTGGTCCTCTTTTAACATTTATGCCTGTGATATGTTTATTTTTCTACTTTACTTTCATTAAAACAATTTAAGGTACAGACTGTGCCATTTATCTCTGTAACCTCAGTGCTTAGCAAAGTGACTAGAAATAGTAGGCAGTCATGAAATGTTTGAAACTAGTATGTTCTAGTCATTTCAGCCAGTAGGAGCCCCCTTCTGCTGTGAGCTAGTGAAAGGAGTCAAATGATTATTGGAATCCACATGGCATTGCAGCTTGTCCTGCAAAGCCACACTGTCGGGGACAGCAGGGCAACAGTGTCCTTCTTACAAGGAGCACTGGAGACAAGTTTTGGCGAGCATGTCTGACTTTATTCACAGCCACGAACACTTTTAAAGGGCAGGGGGAAGAGGTGTAACTAATTCAGGGGAACTATAGGACAGAATCAACACTGGCACCAATATGCCTCTCTAATCATCTTGAAGGTAGGTTTCCAGCTGGGCCTGGGCCACACCCAGGAGCAGTTTACCTGATTGGCCGAGGTCAGGGGTGGGGAGAAATGTACCTGGGGCCTCTGCTGCCTGCCAGCATTCAGGCTAACTGCTAGGGTCACCCCCATGGTATGGCTGAGTAGATTTCCTGGCTTTCAGCTTTGGCTCAGACCCATCCCCTCTCATTGAAGGCATCTGGGGAGAGAATCAAATGTGTGTGTGTGTGTGTATGTGTGTCCATCTCCATGTGACTATCTCTCTGCCTCTCAGACACATCAATTTTATCTTAAACAGGGAAGAAGAATTGAAGAGCTAACTGGGGCAAAGACTTTCTGCCTAGTCAAAATTCCTAGTAGAATTTTTCCACCTAGGTCATACTTCCAGTTACTCCTATTTTTGTGTGTGTGTATCTGAGAGGAACAGGGTTTAGGTAGCATGTTACCCTTCAATGCTACCTTCATTGCTTCCAAATATTCTTTCATCCCTTGACACCCAAGAAATAAGAAAAATAGTCATACCAAGGACATCTCTTTACCCTACAAGATTTCTAAACTTTTCACTAGAAATTATAAAAAATAGTAATGAGCAAAAGGGCTCCATGTGATATCCTCTTATTCATATTTTTAAATTTTTCACCAGTGTTGGATAGAGATGAGACAGATAGTTGATGAGTCTTGAGTAGTGTTCCATGTATACTTAAAGGGCCACCTATGTTCAGTGAATTTCCTGGAATCTAGTTAGAAAAGCTGAAGAAGAATTAAGCAATATCTGTGAGTTTTACAAGAATTTGGATGGAACAGAGTCTAGAAAGTTGGCAGATGAATCTGTAGCTTTGCTATAGGAGAGGTAGCTAAAGAAATAGGGGAGAGAAAGGCCTTGGGTGGTGATGCTGGGAGGAGAGTAAGTGGCCTTTTGCTACTTCTTCCCTGCCAGGATTTCCAGCATGACCACCACATGGGTCTCTGCATGGAATCCACAAGAGGGAATGTTCAAAGGATTTGTGTGTTGTCAAAAGGAAGAGAAGTCTATGTGAAACACAGCCTCAGAACAGCAACTATAGAATGCAGAGTTACTTTTACCAGCAGGCTAAGGCAGCAAATGTAAGGTAGAGACCATCAATTATTATGGGCATTTTTGGTTATATCACAACATTTTATCTTGCGATTTGTGATTAAATCATGATTAACTACCCTAGATTAGTGTGTCTTGAACCATGCCCATATAAAACATCTGTCTCAGGAACCCAGACTACTAGAGCAGTTGAAAACATGCAGTTACAAGCTATGCATGGCCAACTAAATGTGTCTGCCCTGAAAATCACCCCAACAATACCTGTTTCTCCTCTGAATTATTAAAATGTTATGCTATATTTTAAAATAATTTTTAGTATCTGAAAAATCCAAGGCTTTCATTCTGATTTGTTTTATGGCCTTTACTGATTATGCCAGTTTCTTCTGGTCTTACAAGGATAGCAGCATTGATTATTATAATAAATTCTCCACTGCATAGAACAGCGTGGCACATTCCTGCACCAGATGGCACCTGAAATGATTGGGTATCTTTGTGGAGAGGATATTTAGAGAAAATACACATTTGCAAGTAAAGTAGGATATACATTTCTGGTGCTTTTAAAAACACATTGAACCAGGCAGTCTGCAAATATTTACTGACTGCCTATTCTGCTGTTTTTGTGTTGGTTTGTTTGAACACAGAGCTAACAAGTATTATGATACATCATTTCTTACAAGTAATTTGGAGAAACAATTTCCTAAGGTTTCAAATTATTCTTCACTGTTGATTCTCTGTATTAAGAATTTCAACCTAGATTAAGAACATTTGACCACCAATGACAATGTTTTCTGTGGCATTTTTAGTTGGGCTTTGTTAAAGAAACAATTATTCAATGTTACTTGATGACAGTTATAGGGATCTTGACAGTTGGATGCTATAGTAAGGGAGATATTGGGGTCAACTCTGACTACAACATGGGGAGAGTGGGAATTTACTCCCATGGAGCAGTGTAGGGGTCACTGAATAGAAAATTACTAAGAGGAAATATCGAGGGAAAGGGGGATTCTGACTAAACCTTTGGTTTTCCTAAAGATAGGCCAGGTTGATCAGACAGCACCTAACCAATGGTAAAGGATGGGGAACCTTATCAGATATTGAAAGTGATAAGATATCAAGAGTGCAGAGTTCTTTTTTTTTCTTTTCTTTTTTTTAATAAAGCTTTTATTTAAAGAATATAAATTTCCAAAGTACAGCTTATGTATTACAATGGCTCCCCCCCCATAAATTCCCTCCCACCCGCAACCCTCCCCTTTCCCTCTTCCTCTCCCCTTCCATTCACATCAAGATTCATTTTCAATTCTCTTTATATACAGAAGATCAGTTTAGTACATATTACGTAAAGATTTCAACAGTTTGCCCTCACATAGCAACACAAAGTGAAAAATACTGTTGGAGTACTAGTTATAGTATTAATTCACAATGTACAGCACATTAAGGACAGAGATCCTGCATGATTTTTTTAAAAAAAAATTGATTAATTATCTATGCAATTTCCAATTTAACACCAAGTTTTTTTTAATCGTTTTCAATTATCTTTATATACAGAAGATCGATTCAATATATACTAAGTAAAGATTTCATCAGTTTGCATCCACACAGAAACACAAAGTGTAAAAATACTGTTTCAGTACTAGTTATAGTATTACTTCACATTGGACAACACATTAAGGACAGATCACTCATGAGACGTAAGTACACAGTGACTCCTGTTGTTGACTTAACAATTTGACACTCTTGTTTATGGCATCAGTAATCTCCCTAGGCTCTAGTCATGAGTTGCCAAGGCTATGGAAGCCTTTAGGGTTTGCCGACTTCGATCTTATTCCAATAGGGTCATAGTCAAAGTGGAAGTTCTTTCCTCCCTTCAGAGAAAGGTACCTCCTTCTTTGATGGCCCCATTCTTTCCAATGGGATCTCACTCACAGAGATCTTTCATTTAGGTCTTTTTTTTTTTCCAGAGTGTCTTGGCTTTGCATGCCTAAAATATTCTCATGGGCTCTTGAGCCAGATCTGAATGCCTTAAGGGCTGATTCTGAGGCCAGAGTGCTATTTAGGACATCTGCCATTCTATGAGTCTGCTGTGTATCTCGCTTCCCATGTTGGATCATTCTCTCCCTTTTTGATTCTATCAGTTAGTATTAGCAGACACTAGTCTTGTTTGTGTGATCCCTTTGACTCTTAGACCTATCAGTGTGATCAATTGTGAACTGAAATTGATCCCTTGGACTAGTGAGATGGCCTTGGTACATGCCACCTTGATGTGATTGTATTGGAATCCCCTGGCATGATTCTAACTCCATCATTTGGGGCAAGTCAGAGTTCTTTTTTTAAAATATTTATTTATTTATTTGAAAGGCAGAGAGTTACAGAGACACAGAGAAAGAGAAGTCTTCCATCCACTGGTTCACTCCCCAAATGGCTGCAATGGCCAGATCTGGGCCAATCCAAAACCAGGAGCCAGGAGATTCCTCTAGGTCTCTCATGCAGGTGTAGGGAACCAAGACCTTGGGCCATCTTCCACTGTTTTCCTGGGCCATAGTAGAGAGCTAGATTGGAAGTAGAGCAGCTGGGACTGGAACTGGTGTCCATAGGGGATGCAGGCACTGCAGGCAGCAGTTTTATCCACTATGCCATAGTGCCAGCCCCAAGTGCAGAGTTCTTGCTAAACTGATTTAGACATATTGGTCAAAGTTTCATGGCGTTAACTAAAATGCCTGGAAGAAGCAAATTAGGAAGTGAGAAGATTTATCTTGGCTCACATTTTAGAGTTTCACAGTCCAAGATTGAGTGATCCCATTGGTCTGGCATCTGATGAGGGTGATGGATAATAGAGCATGTATGGAGCAAGGAAGCAGAAAAAGAACAGCTGAGCCAAACTGAGCATACATAATCAAACCTCTTATGAGAACTACCTTCTGAAGGCAAGCCCCTAATAGCCTCCCCGTAGGTCCACCTCCCAGATGCCACAGTTAGATCAAGCCACCACTCTTATTAATCTATCAACTTGTAGCATTAATCCATTAAGCATTAACATAAGACTTTGGGGTTTAATGTCTCCTTGAGTTGGGAAACCAAGTGGTGTTTAAACCATAAACACAGGGTTTTTCCTAAAACCAGATTTTACAAAGAAGTTCAGGAGTCTGACTTAAGTTTGTTCAAGGAGAGAATCTATTTAAGCATGTGGGATTGACTTTCAGTGACCTGTGGAAGACAGGAGCCACTGGTGTGCTCCAACTCACAGGCAGGATCTGATCAGGTAATAGAAATAGATTTGGTCCAAGAAGAGAAAAGCAGAGTCTTAGAGATGTTGGACATCCAGGGAATTCTCCATCAAGGCACAAAGACTGCCACAGTGACTGTGAATTCTGGTCATAATCATCAGTGTCTCAAAGTTTAAGTTCATAAGTAATTTGCACAGCTGATCCTAAAGTGTGAATGGGGCCTATGCATTAGTGACTACTCCCTGCTGAACTGAAAACAAAGATGGGAATTTCCTACCTCACAGTTTAGACCATAAATTTATGTCCAGGCCCAACCTTCTAATTTCATTCAGGAAAAAAAAAAAAAAAAAACCTTTGTTAATCATCCTACTTTCACATCAGTTTACAGGAGGATAACTTAAAGGTAGTTCCTCTGAAAAACACATAAATTTGCCTCCCTCAAAGAAATGTTGCCATCTGAACACTTGGAAATGTTGACATCCACTTTGGTAGTCAGTCAAATGTTATCTGGGTGGATATCAGGAATAGCTGCATGTAGGCCTTCTAATTCTTTATTTTTAAATTAAATTGCTATCTTTACTGCTGAGGAAGACAAGCATTGAATCAGAGGCAAAAAGCAATTTTATCGAATAAATTCACACTAATGTGTAAATTATTAAAAAGCCCTTTAATACTCTCAGAAATATTTAGTTTCTTAAAATACTCTTTCTTGTTCCAAATAAATCTGTTGTGGAGGGTTATTCTTGCAGCATACCACAGTGAAATAAAACAAAATCAAGTTGAGCAGTGGAGACTGACTCAAAGGCAGAGCTGCCCTGCCTAGGTGTCTGCACACTCTAAGTTGTTCCTGCTTTCTCATTGCCTTTCCTGTAGCCCCCATTTCTAGTCCCCCTGGTTCTCTAAAAGCCTCAAGTACTTTTCAAAATAATAGATCCCAGAAGCAAAACTTGAGAATGGAAGAAGAAAACCTGTCAAGGAGGAGCTGAGAGGCAGGTTTGCTTGTATATTTTGGTCATTGTGAATCACGGTCTGTATAACATCAGAGATTGATGATGGTTTGTCAAAAGTGTGTCCGTGTATGCATTGACTTGCCTATTAAAATATAAGAAGTGTGAAACTAATGGCTAACTACAACTGAGAGAATAAGTTTAGCTGTTGATGTTAAGTACTTGGAAAATATATATAGCCCCATAGCTCTCTGGGGCTGGATTGATACTGTCTGTGAACTTCCTTCAAGAAAACACAATTGGTTTCCTCATCCATTTTTATTAACTCCACATTCTCAAAGGAACCTTTACACACTACTTTGAATATCAGGACTACATTTATTTCACTGCATGTAGAAATGTCTGGTTGGGTATCATTTTCCAGGAAGCCGATTGTCTTCCAAGACAACTAGGAATATTTGTGAGCATACCGCCCCCAGTCTACCTATTTTGTTAAAGTTTCCAGATATTATTTAAAGAATGAGGAAATTTTTTTAATTGTTAATGGAATGATTTCAGGACCAACATACTTGGCTTTGAGTGACTTTATATACTTATACCCATTCCCCAACATCATGGGTGAAGAAATTCTTCATTAGCTGAAGTAAAGGTAATCCAAAGGCAATGTGTTTTAGCTCATTAAATGGTGATGTTAATGCTTCCTGGAAAAGAAAATAAACTGAGATGTCAGAGTGAGGAGGTGGAGGGCTCTGACAAAGACCGATGTGAAATTAAAAGCTCTAGGTCAGGGCTACCTATAGAAATACCATATGAAACACATGTGTCATTTTAGGCTTTGTAGCCTAAAATGGAAAAGGAAAAGGGATGGATGAAATTAATTTTAATCATACATTTTATTGAAATTAATATATTCCAAACATCATTTCAACATGTAATTAATATATAAAATATTAATATTATTTTATTTTTTGCATTCTATATCCTCCAAATCTGGTAACCATTTTACACATATAGCAAATCTTGATTTGGGCCAGCCACATTCCAAGTGCTCAATAGCCACATGTGGCTAGTGGACATAGCAGTTCCACATGACTACCCATGTATTAGCTTTGTGTTACTACAACAAAATACCTGACAGAGGCTACTTATGACAAAGAAGTTTATTTAGCTCACAGTTCAGAAGTTTCCAGGGCTTGGCATCCACATTGCTTTAGTTCTCATGAGGGTCTCCTAATGGTGAATAATGGGGCACATGTAGCAGGGAAATGAGCCATATGTAAGCCACCTGTGAGCCAGAAAGCAGAGAGGGACTGCTTGGGGCCAGACTCAGGCTTTTAACAGCCTTTCAAGAACCTCAAGGGCACCACCCAGTGACCTGAGGAACTGCTCCTAAACCCCACCTCTTAAGGGTTCCACAGCAGTTCCCAACACTGCACTCTGTAGACCAAGCCAGCAGTCACACCATTGTGACCCTTGGGGAACTCTCAAACCATACTTTAACCATAAGCAACACAGGAAGAAGGACACAGTGAAGACCAAAACCATTTATTTACTAAGAAATAATCATAAAGAACTTAAGTTACAGAAAGCATTAAGAAAATAAGAAAAACCTAATTACCATATTTTTGGACAGTGGTTCTGAAGAAATAGACTGGTTATGGAAGATTTATGTAAGTAGGGTAGAATGTACTAAATAGGCTTCATGTGATTGTAAGGGGATCGGTTTTTATTTTGAATTAAGTGAACTCCAAGTCTGCTTTAGAATGACCTTGGTTTTCTTAAAGTAATAAAAGCAGCTCTGTCCCTTGAAGAAGGGTAGAATTGAAGGTTGGGGTCAAAGGAGATGACTGTTAAAAAAATCCATGAATATATAAACTTGAAGGGTAATGCGGACATCTTGAAGCTAATGAGTGTAATTACTTCCCTGGATCTAAGTGAGTCCCTAAATCTCCATTCTGCAATAAAATCCTTTTTATATAACAAAGTACTTTGCTAACTGTGAAACTCACAAGCAGGCAGGGGTGACTGTCGTTGGCTAAAGAAAGGGCTGCTCTGTGGAAATGAGCTCCCAGGGAAAACCCACCAGCCCAGAGCATCGTGAATTGTCGGAAACCTGTGCCTCTTAGTAGGCAGCAGAAAGGAAGTGGAGGTGAGGGGGAATGCCTTTCTGCTGGGGGCAATCTGAGATTGTTTTATCAAAACATTTATCACTCATCTTTAGAGCCTTCAGCTCATTCCTCTAATTATACATTTAGTGTGAGGGTATGTTCCTCTTAATAATTAGTTTTTTCCCCCTCAATATGGGCTTTCAGTGGCTTCATAAAATTGATGAATGGCTCTTCTTGGACACAAAAAATAGAGATTGGCAGGCAATTTAAAGTTAAGATTTCCCAGTAGAACCATCACAACAAGCAGATCATACCCTGACTGTCCTATATTCTGAGAAATGTTAAAATCAGGCCAAGATTTTTCCAGTTTTTGCTTCCTACTGCCTGAAAAGGTATTTTACCCTTCATTTCTCCTGCACTCTCTATCACTGTATTTTCCCAGTTTTGCCCCCTTAGAGTATGCAAACATACCCCAGTGCTCTGAAAACAAGTCATGTCAAGCAGCTCTAGGTTTTGCTGAGACCATAGTAAAAGTAGGGAAAATACTTTTTTTGGGAAATGACTTGGGAAGACACAAAAACATTTTTACCCCAGGAGACAGGTAAATTATTTGTCAGCATCTCCCATAAATCAATGTATTGAACCTTTCATAAATAGCCTATTGTGCAGTAGCCTTTGTAATTATAATACTTCATATTAAAGTGGAGGATTTTCTCACACATGATCCTGTTTGAATTTCACAATGACCTTGTCAGGGCATTAGCTAAAGATTCTACTTTTTGAATTGGCCATTAAAGAATGAGCTACCTTTCTCTGAAGGGAGGAGAGAACTTCTACTTTGACTATGGCCTTGTCTAAATAAGGTTGGACTTTGTGAATTCAAGAGACTTCCATAGCCGTGGTAGCTCATGACAAGAGCCTCGGCTGATTACTGATGTCATAAATAAGAGTGTTAATTGTTAAAACAACAGGAGTCACTGTGCACTTACTTCCCATGTAGAATCTCTGTCCTTAATGTGTTGTACTATGTGAATTAACGGTAAAACTAGTATTCAAACAGTACTTTATACTTTGTGTGTCTTTGTGGGTGCAAACTGTTGAAATCTTTACTTAATATATACTAAGTTGATCTTCTACATATAAAGATAATTGAAAATGAATCTTAATGATGAATGGGATGGGAGAGGGAGTAGGAGATGGGATGGTTTGCAGGTGGGATGGTGGTTATGGGGGGAAAAACTGCTATAAACCAAAAGTTGTACTTTCAAAATTTATAATTATTAAATAAAAGTTAAAAAAGAAAACAAATAGGCCGGCGCCGCAGCTCACTAGGCTAATCCTCCGCCTTGCAGTGCCGGCACACCGGGTTCTAGTCCGGGTTGGGGCACCGGATTCTGTCCCGGTTGCCCCTCTTCCAGGCCAGCTCTCTGCTGTGGCCCAGGAAGGCAGTGGAGGATGGCCCAAGTGCTTGGGCCCTGCACCCCATGGGAGACCAGGAGAAGCACCTGGCTCCTGGCTTCGGTTCAGCGTGGTGCGCCAGCAGCAGCGCGCCAGCCATGGCGGCCATTGGAGGGTGAACTAACGGCAAAGGAAGACCTTTCTCTCTGTCTCTCTCTCTCTCTCACTGTCCACTCTACCTGTCAAAAAAAAAAAAAAAAGAAAAAAATGATTCCACTTTTTGGATGTAGGAACTGAAGTCAAGATATTTGATTTGGGCGAAGTGTTGACAGTTAACACAGCAGTATCTAATGCTCTTGCCTCTATCCTTTGTTGCCTTCTCTTCTACCCCTTCATGACTGGTATTTTCCAAGATACATTAACTGCAAGCCATCAGCCACCACACACTCAACAAATGGCCCTGTTCCCATGTATTAGAACTCCAGTTCCGACCATTCTGGGAATCTTGATGGGGTGAGGTGTGGTGAGTTCACATGTTTCATAATTGGATTGGTTGGCCACAGGGTAGCCAACCTTTATGAAGGTCTTTGTGTTTGATTTTAATCATTTTAGGAGCCAGTGTGAAGTTCATGGTGTCATCTCTCACTGTCCTTATGGTGGAACAGCTGAAACCCTCCAGATAACTGAGGCTGTCTTAGTGCAACTGCTGTCACTTGTCTGGTCTGACCTGGGGTTGATCCAGTATCCAGGGGAAAAGGAACCCCTGAAAGGCCAAGCATCCTTCGCCCTGCCCTCACACCTTAGGGTCCCTTCTTATACCAGCTGTGAAACACTGCCCTCAACAGGGTCTTTAAGGAAATTACCCTGTCCTCTGTTAACATTTTATTGTAGTCCTCTCTCCCTAAGTAGTCCACAGAGAATGAGCTAGATATACTAGGCTAGAAGCCTCTTGGTTATGCTGATACTTACCCTATTTGCAGCATTCCACTGACAATGCCCTTGGACTTTTATGCAGCTGGCCTGCCTTTTTATGATTTCCTTCCCTGAAAATTCCTAGGTTCTCCAGCCAACCTGCTGAGCTGACCCTGCTCTTCCTTCCCTAGTCCAATCTTGCCATAGTGTAGCTGGTCAAGCTGAGACCTCTGTAGTCTCCCCCACATACAGTTTCCGTATTCTCAGTTACCCTTTGTGAACACCCACTGAATCAAAGTTACATTTTTCATCCTGAGCATCAAGGCTGTTGCCCAATTGTTCTTGTAATCTGATTGTTGTCCTTGCTGCTCCCTCCTCAGGACGTCAGATAGAAATCCTGCGTAATGAGTATTTTCCATAAATATACAATGAGTCACTTGACTTAACAATGAGCTATGGGTGACAGATGAGAGACTGACTTTTCTTTCTCGGGTATTAGAGTACTTTAAAAACTTCATAGAAAAATGAGATTATAAATTTATTTGGTGGCAAAAAAAAAAACTGAGCTCCATGCAGTCTGCAGAAAGTTCATGGAAAGTGCATATTATGAAAAAACTATGCATGGATTTCAAAACTTTTTGCCCAAAAATAAACTTAATTCTATTTTACACAAACTTTTTGTATACATCTAGCTATTTGTATTAGTGATTAAAAACATTTCCTGCTCACTGAAAAGCTATCATTTATCTATTTTGGAATGGTTTACCTTTTGTTTATATTTACATTTGCATATTTTGTACATCTTGATGATTACAGTGAGATGATTCAATGCATATATACAGTCTATACTGATCAGATCAGGGTAATTGATGTTTCCATTTCCTTAAACATTTCATTTCTGGGTCCAGCATTGTGGCACAGTGGGTTAAGCCACTGCCTGCCATGCTAGCATCCCATATGAGCACCAATTAGAGTTCCAGCTCTTCTATTTCCTATCCAGCTCCCTGGTAGTGTGCACAAGATGTGGGAATCCTGGATGGAGTTCCAGCCTCCTGACTTCAGTCTGACCCAGTCCCAGCCATCATGGCCATTTGTGGAGCGAACCAGTAGATGGAAGATCTTTCTCTTTCATTGTAACTCTGCCTTTCAAATAAATAAATCTTTTTAAAAGTTTATCATTTTGCCGGCGCCGCAGCTCACTAGGCTAATCCTCCGCCTTGCAGCGCCGGCACACCGGGTTCTAGTCCCGGTTGGGGCACCGGATTCTGTCCCGGTTGCCCCTCTTCCAGGCCAGCTCTCTGCTGTGGCCCGGAAGTGCAGTGGAGGATGGCCCAAGTGCTTGGGCCCTGCACCCCATGGGAGACCAGGAAAAGCACCTGGCTCCTGCCATCGGATCAGTGCAGTGCGCCGGCCGCAGTGCGCCGGCCGTGGCAGCCATTGGAGGGTGAACCAACAGCAAAAGGAAGACCTTTCTCTCTGTCTCTCTCTCTCACTGTCCACTCTGCCTGTCAAAAAAAAAAAAAAAAAAGGTTATCATTTCTTTGTGTTAGGAACTTCAAACTCCTTTCCTAATTTTTTATAAAATACATTACAAACCTGTGAATTATACTCACTCTAATCTACTTTAGAACATTTTAATTTATTCTCCTATGTAATTATTTAGGTAGTCATTATTCAACTTCCCTCTCTCCTCCCTGCCCTCTACTCCTTATATCTTCTAATGAGCATTATTCTGTCCTTTACTTCTGTGAATTCAGTGAAAGCGCATTATTTATTATCAGTGTCTTTTTCATCTTCAAGATTAACTTCTTTCTCAACTTATACAAATACAGTTTTTGGCAGTGGATTAACAGGGGTCTTCATTATTAATGAGTAAAGCACATAAATTATCATTGCATTATAGGTCATTAAACAAAGCAGATCTCAAGTTAAACAAAAATCCACTCAGAAGTTCATAATCTAGGAAAGATTATAGTAAGTTAAAAGGATAAGCATATGCTCATAAATATAGAATATCACCACTGCATGTAAAAGTTCTAAACATGTGAGCATTTGTACTAATGTTTTTACATGGTATAGAGTTTAAGAATGAGTCATGAGAATTGCATCCTCAGTGAGGATATGGTCAGTTTTTTTTTTTTAATCAGCACTTACTTCCTGTTTGGACAGACTTCAAGAAGGAAATGAGATTTCCAATACTCTTTTGCTATGAGCAGGAGGAAGTTGAGGGTTGTATAGGCCAATGAGTCACATATTGCTCTCCTCTGGGTTTGAAACTAATTGAGGAATATACACAGGTGTCAGAACAGAATCAAAATAGGCACTTTATTGCTGATAATGCTAAATTGGAGACCAAGCCTTGAACTCAAAATTGAATTTGCAGGTCCCAGGTGAGTTAGCTAGATGTTTTCAGGTCTCTGCGGAAGACAGAGGGGCTAGAGAAGGAACACCAGAGACTTCTCCAAGAAGAAATACAAGGAGAATGGACTCCATTCTGGTGACCTTTAACCCTGACTCACAAATACAATAGGTCAAGACATAGCACACTTAATCTCAAGGGCAAGAGAGTAAATATGTTTGGCTTTGAGGAAATGACTCCACGTTGCTGTGGTTAGGTGAGAACAGCTATAGATGATCTGTAAACCCTGTAAACAGCTAGTGCCATTTTTCTAGGGCTGCCATAATGTAGTACCACAGACTGGGAGGCTTAAATAATAGAAATGTGTTGTCTCACAGTTCAGGAGCTGGAAGTCTGAGATCCAGGTGTGGACAGGCTTTGTTCCTTCTTCCCAGGCCTCTCCCTGGGCTTCTAGTCATTGCTGCTAATCGTCAGCATTCCTTGGCTTGTGAAAGCATCATCCCGATCTCTGTCTTCATTCTGAGATGTCTCTATAAATCTTCCCTTTATACGAGGACATTGGCCATATGATTAGAGATCCACCATATGGCTGAATAACTAATATTCACCAATTAAATCTGCATTAGTCTTATTTATTTGACAAGTAGAATTATATACAGTGAGAGAGAGGACAGAGAGAAAGGTCTTTTCTTCGCTAGTTCACTCCCCAAATGGCCACCACAGCCGGCGCTGCGCCGATCCAAAGCCAGGAGCCAGGCGCTTCCTCCTGGTCTCCCATGTGGGTGCAGGGCCCAAGCACCTGGGCCATCCTCCACTGCCTTCCCGGGCCACAGCAGAGAGCTGGACCAGAAGAGGAGCAACCAGGACTAGTACCCAGCACCCCAACAGAGACTAGAACCCCGGGGTGACAGCACACAGGTGGAGGATTAGCCAAGTGAGCCACGGCACCAGCCCTCAACATATGAATTTTGAGGAGACACAATTCCAACCATAACAAATGTATTCCAATAAAAGTTTATATGTGGCATAAAATAATGAATTTTATGTTAATAGAAACTCTTCTCAGTTTTTTCCCCAACTGTTTCAAAGTCAATATAGGCAGACAATACAATCACAGCCCTGGCTGGAGGTTACCAGCCCAAGTCACTCCTCCATGGGGAGAACTGAGGGAGGGGAGGAAGGAGGAGCCAATAGTATGGCTGCAGTCCTTAGCCTTTGAGAGGGTGAGTGGGGAATATGAGGAATGGAATACCGAATGCCCCACATTATATGGTCCGAAGGATCCTGGCACCTGGAAGGCAAACTATATTCCAGGCAAGATGGGAGGCCCTATCCAGGACTCCACACTACAGGGTGAGATGGCTCGGTGACAGAGAAGGCAGCAATAATAAAAACCGAAAAAATTGGGGAAATAGATGGGAAAATATAGTGAAGGGGTGGAAATCCAACACATGGGCTTCATTTGGGAGCGTTGCAAAACCACAGCAGGTTCTCTAAGGAACTGATCGACACAAAACAATGAATGAGGAAAAGAAAGGAAGTAAATCCACAGGTAGGAAACTTTGAGGAAAGAGTAATGCAGAAGTCCAGAGTGAGTTACTAGAATGTGGGTAGAAGCTATGGTTAAAGGGTAAAGAAAGTATTGAATAAGTAGCATCTTTCTTGGTTCTGCAGATCATACTACTTTAACACTCATTCCTGAAAGCTCTTTGCTATGCATTATTACCATACTTAGTAGCCCCCTTCTCATAAGAAACAAACACAATTAAGACTTTAATTTCCATTGTAACGTTAAAACAGGGTTTCAGTGCAGTTAATTTCCTTTGTTTGCTTATTCTTCAGTTTCCAGTGATTTGCTGCCTCACCTTTATTACAAGGCTTTCAGAGTCAAATAATGATGGGGGGGGTACTTAAAGACAGGCCACCTTCATCATTTGCCTTTGGCATATTCTCTACTCCATCTGCTCAAATATCAAGTCACACAACTGAAAACAGTCCATATGTACTTTGGTTTGTCAACCTCCTTTGCCCCAAATTGCCTTCGTCAATTGAGACTTTACCAGTGTCCTTTTAGCTTTAATTAAGAGGCAGATTTTTCTATAAAAGCCATAAAATACATTTCTGTATCTTTTGTGATGCTTCCGTCACTTTTATGATTTGGTACTGGTGTCTAAAAAGCAATATAATAAGTTATTTTTAGACTTTAGTGCTACTAACAAGATAATCTCTATTTAGTATTTCCTTTAATTGAGATAACTATACTCCAGAACTTTTCAATATCCATATTGCTTTGCCTTTTCAGAAGTTCAGAGACAAGTTTTGTGCTTGACTCCAGCAGAGAGACTCAACTGAGGATTTTCAATTCAACTTTCTCCTCTCTCACATTTTCATTTGGATCTTTTTATTTTGAACTTGCTTTAGTAGTTTTGTTACATTGTGTCTGTTATCACAGAGTCACAAAACTCTTTTGAACATAAGTAGAATACAGATAGTAAATGATTGGCTCTCATCAGTTTGCCCAGGGCATTGTCTAATCCAGGTCACTTGGTGACCTTAGCTACCTTTCAATGCCACTTCAGATGACAGTGATTTTTTTTTTCCCTACAGACTTTTTAATCAATTATTCTTGTTCTGAAATTTTATATTTGTTAAAGAAACAAATGCACGTTGGACTTCAGAAATACATCAGTTTGTTTTAAAAAGACTTGTTTTCTTAGGGTCACTTCAGTTTTTCTCTTTGGAAATATTAAAATGGAATAAAAATAACTTTAATTAGCTCTGTTCCTTAGGATACTTGTGCTTGAAATTCAGTCCATTTAAGCACCAAAAAACAATATATTGCTTCAAGATATATGGACAATCAGACTGTCTCTATGTAGATTTCAGTGTAACTAGATGAGGAGCTCAATATACCAACCTTTTTTTTGTTCCTCTCTCCGCTACTAAATGAGATGTTGGCTCCATTTGGGGGCAGGCTGTCCCTACAATGTAACAAAAATGGCAGCAATTCTGGGCTTACATCATACTGGCAGCTGGAATTTCTAGTTAGAAAAGACAGAAGCCAGCGCCGCAGCTCACTAGGCTAATCCTCCACCTGCAGCACCGGCACACCGAGTTCTAGTCCCGGTCGGGGCGCCGGATTCTGTCCCGGTTGCCCCTCTTCCAGGCCAGCTCTCTGCTATGGCCCGGGAATGCAGTGGAGGATGGCCCAAATGCTTGGGCCCTGCACCTGCATGGGAGACCAGGAGAAGCACCTGGCTCCTGGCTTCTGTTCAGTGTGGTGTGCCGGCTGCAGCGTGCCAGCCGTAGCGGCCATTGGAGGGTGAACCAACGGTAAAGGAAAACCTTTCTCTCTCTGTCTCTCTCTCTCTCTCTCACTGTCCACTCTGCCTGTCAAAAAGAAAAAGAAAGAAAGAAAGAAAGAAAGAAAGAAAGAAAGAAAGAAAGAAAGAAAGAAAGAAAGAATAAAAAAAATAGAAAAGTCAGAATCTATTTTTTAAAAATTGTTAATAAAACTTCCAGGGAGATCTTTTATTGGCCTGACTTAGGTCATGTGATTTCCCTGGATTTAATCACTGTACCAGAAGCAATCAAGTATTTAGTTGCACAGGCTCCTATGACTTGCCCATTCGTAGAGTGGTTAGATGCCCCCAAAGCACTTGGACTCAGAGTGGGAAAAAGATGTTTCCCAAAGAGATTCTTGGTGAACACACACAGGTTAACTATACTGTCTCTCCCTGTATTTCCATCCCTTGGCTGCCAGGCATCTATATACATCTTCTTCCCCCCAAAGCTATTGATAATGTAATACAAATATACCTTGACAGGGAATACTGCCCTCCCTCCATATTAACAGCAGATAGCTCTTAAGTTCAGGCAGTTACTGCCTTCAGCTTTACTTTGATTTTCTTAAGTTACGACATTTTCTGTAGCTCCTCAGGGCTTGGCCACCTCCAGCTAAAGGATATATTTAACTCTGCCAATACACAATGGTAGAGAAAAGAAGATTGCTCCAATAAAACTTCCATTTGGAAAAGGAGAGAAAGGCATCCCCTGAGTAGTCATCTCCAGGCCATAGCAATAGTTTCATGCTGCTGGGCAGATTAAGCAAGGACGCTCTGACCTGGCAGTGGAGGGAGTTCTTTGTTCAAGAATCTGGCTGGCTCTGCACTGCCTTCTGGGAGGAACTCTTATTTCCATTGTCCCTCATAGCTACATGGTGACATGTTGAGCCCTTAGGGATACTTTCAACCTAACAGCCAGAATTGTCTGTGCTTCTTTCCTGTGGGTGCATGTTTGGGGGTAAAATTTATGAGTTGGGCTTTTTCTGGTCATTACTTTTGGGTGATGAACACTGTCATTTCTTGGGCAATGCCACTGCTTCTCCTAACAGACCTAGGAGTTGAGGTCTGTTGATTTCTTGGATGGATATTCTCTGCAATGACAACCAAACCAGAGCTCTTGCAGAGTAAAGAAGTTGCCTCCAACCTTCACTGATTCTTCCTCTTAGCAACTGGCCTTTATTTTCCACCTCTCCCTCTATCTGTCCTGGACCTCCAACAGGGTGGGAAATGCCAGGACAGTGGGTTGAGCTCACACAGGGTGGCTGTTGAGCAGGAGTTGTGACTGTTCTCTTTGTTGGGCAGGGAATGTGCAGCAGCGGGTGTTTGGAAGTGACTGCTTAGTCCCCTGCTTCAGCAGGAGCCAATCTCTTTTCTGATGGTTTCCCACTTGTACTAACTTTTGTGTGGGGCAGAGATTACCTATCTGCCTTCCCAAAAGCACAAGTTATCTGCTATTGGCCATTTTGTTGTGCCAGGTGCAGGCAAAAAGATAAATCTTCTTAAGGACTGGATCCCTTTTCTTCTCAGCTTTCAGGACTGACAGATTTGGATAAAGACCATCCCTTTCTCAAATGATCTTATTGAAGGCTGTAAGAAATAGCCTATACCCTTTAAGAACCACTGTGCTAAGAAGTAAGACGTGTTTAATAATTACAAGGGGGCCTATGTCTAAGACTGAAGCATGCATAGGTATCTGCCTTCTCATCATGAAAGTGACTTAATGTAGAGGACATTGGCTTCCAGGTTTAGCATCTCTTCAGGCATTTTGACTCCTAGATGTCTTTAAACCTTAAAAATTATTAGGAACCCCAAAGTGCTACTGTTTGTGTGGGTATAGCTACTGATATTTACACTATTAGACATTAAAACAGGATTTGAAACTGAATTTTCACAAACCCATTTAAAAATAATAGCTCTATGTGTTAACATAATCAGAATATTTTAGTAAAACATTACTATACAGAAAAGAAATTCAGTGAGAAGAGCTTTACTTAAAAATAAACTGGCTGCTTTGCTAATGTCTTTTACATTTTTGCAAGTCTCTTTACTGAGTTAATAGCAACTAAATTTAAAAATCTGTTTCTGCTTCAACTTTTTAAAGATTTATTTTATTTATTTGAAAGGCAAAGTGAGAGGGGGGGATGGAGAATGAGAGAGAGATATTTTCCATCTGTTGGTTCACTCCTGAAATGCCCACAACAGCCAGGGCTAAGCCAAACTGAAGCCAGGAGACAAGAACTTCATCTGGGCCTGCCACATGGGTGGCAGGGACCCAAGTACTTGGGCCATCATCTGTTGCCTCCCAGGTCCATTAGCAGAGAAGTGAACTGGAAGTACAGAATACCTAGGACTCAGACCAGACACTCTGATATAGGACGTAAGTTACAAACCAAAGGTTAACCACTGCACCACAACACATGCTCCTGCTTCAGTGTTTCCCTATGTTAATTTGGTGGAAAAAAATCAGACCTTGCAGTTCTGCAGTTTTAAAAAAGAAGTGTTTTAGTAACCTTTTTAGCTAATTGTGCATATTCTTCTTTTATGCTGCAACAAATCTCAACAGGTATTAATTTTTTCATACTTAGAATCTGATACTATATCAGTTTGCTTTTCACATTCTATTACATAAAATGTACCAGTCAAAGCTGAGGTTTGAGTTTTACCCAAGCATGATTTTGTGATATCATGCTTTGGTTATTTGGAAAATGTTCATTGACTGAATGATGCAGATCTTCCAAATATTGACTTATTTTAATGTGATGTGGAAAAACAATCATATTCATTTATATCACAACCAATCTTAGAAGTCTCTAGGTTTTAAAAACATAATCTAATGTATATTTATTTGAGAGACAAACAAAGAGAAACAGAGACACAGAAAGAATGAGAGAGAGCTTCTGTCTACTGGTTCACTCCCCAAATGCTTCATGGTTGGGGCTGGGCGAGGCTGAATCCAGGTCTCCTATGTGAGTGACAGAAACCCAACTACTTGAGCCATCACCTGCTGCCTCAGATGGTATGCACAGGTTATGTATCATGAAGAGCTAGAAACTAGAATTGTGGCTAGAATTTTCTTGCCCACTGATTAACTTCATGAGTGAAATAACCCTCACAATAGAATCCCTGATTCCATTGGTTCTATTTTAATAATACTTGGCACCTCTTAATTCTTTTTACTGCCAAATCTGTAAACAAGATGTTAGATGAAGTTATCATAGTCTAAGGCAGAAAGGGTTTCATTGACATCTCTATCAACTGTGTTTGAAAAAGTCAGAGAACTCAGAGTGGATTTATTTAGCAACAAGGAAATTTTCCATTGAGCATCTTTAAAATACCCTGCCCAGGTGCTGTTAAGGTTTGCAGTTTAAAAGGTATATAGCTGTTATAGGATGAACAGCAGGTGCAAAGAGAAATATTTACTTATGGAAGTGGGAAGAACTGTGGGAAATTATTTATCTCATTTCTGGTTTTTGGTGATTTCCTAATCCTTAGCTTTATATCAACACTGTTCTTGAGACCTGCATAATTAATTTTAAATTTTAAAAAATGACAATGAGAGTTGATTGATATTTTGTTCTGAAAAGATGACTGGCCAAGCTTTCAAGACTCCTGTGCTCTGGTCCTTACTGTCCCTCAAAAAATTTGTATACTTGGTGTTATTGAACGAATAGTTAGTTGTGCCCCACCCTCCAAATGCATATATTGAAACTTAATCCCCAAAGTGATGGTATTTGAGCTTTGAGAGATGATTGAGTTTAGATGAGGTTATGAAGGTGGGCCTTTGATAATGATAGTGGAGTCCTTTGAAGAGGAAAAGACCAAAGCTCATTTTTTCCCTCTGCCGTGTGAGTGTACAACAAAGTGGTCTGCAACCCAGAAGAGGACCCCGGGAGAACTTGATCATGCTGGTTCCCTGAGCTCAGAATTACAGGTTCCAGAATTCTGAGAACTACATTTCTGCTGTGTTGACATTCTGCTGTTGATGGCATTTGGTTATGGCAGCCTAAGTTGGCTAATGCGCTCATTCAAATCATTTAAGTTCTCTCAGCCTCAGCTCTGTTATCTACAACATTAAGAGTATCAAATTAAATCACTTCTGAGGTCCATCCATGTGCTAGAATTTGAACAGCTGAATAATCCAGATAGTTTAGTTGTGATACAGAACATTTGAAAATGTTTCAAAGTTCTCTCAATTCATTATTATTTCTGAGGCATTGCATATAAAATATGCAGTATGAAAACATGAAAGAGGCACAATGAACATCTTCACTGTTTTATATTATGACTTTGATCACAGCAGTTTGCAGACTTTGAGTCCCCATTGTCGCTCACCTCTTTTGATCTAATACAAGAAATGTTTGTCTCTCATCTTGCAAAGATGTTATTAAACTTGCCATTTTATGTACATTATTTGGAAACCATTAATAGCAGGCATTTGAACTCATTCAATCTTACTGGTTATCTTTTCTACCTAAACTCAATCTTTTGCTTTTCTAGTAATATAAGTAGAGGTCCTATTATTTTATCAATTGGACATCAAAAAAATAAAAAATAAAATAAAACAATTGCAAACATTACTACTCAGCCATAAAAAAGAGTGAAATTCTGTCTTTTGCAACAAAATGGATGCAACTGGAAACCATTCTACTTTGTGAAATAAGCCAGTCTCAAAAAGTCAAATATCATGTCTTCTCTGATATGTGGCAGATAATATAGAATACAACAAATGTATAGGAATAAAATGGAAAAAATATGTTTAACTCATTACCCACAGAAATATTACAAAATAAATGTTCTCTCAAAATCCTTAATGTAAAATGATTTGAGAAATTTGAATTTTTCTATTTAACTTTTACCCATATCATTTCTATTACAGCTCTTACACCAACATGAAATGACATTTCGCATCAGAATACAAATTTAGTAGAGAATTCTGAAATCTTACCATAGAAGCCTGATAGTTGTCATGCTGTGCTTATAAATACATGTAAATACGTAAATCCATATTTTATGTTAGCTTAAGACTCAAGAGTAAACACATTATCTTTTGGTGTTTGCCAAGAACTAGAGGCTTTTAAAACCAGTTCAGCTATGTGGAAGTACTGATTAATGAAATCAGTTCATTGGTGCCACAATTCTTTTTTTTATCAGCCACTATTTTAATATCTAACATAATGCTAGTTAAAACTTGGTACTTATTGATGCACAAGGGGGAAAAGGACTCATCTTTTCATATTATAGAATCTTATGTGTCTGTATTCTTCAATTCTCATGGTACTAAAGTAGCATATTGGAACCACAAAGCTAACCACCCATCATCTACATCATAGATCATCTCAGAGTTCCAAGGGTTATTATACACTCCAAGAAACCCCAAATTTAACTCCATTTTCACCAAACCTGATCCTCTCCACAATGAGTAGGACTCACTGGACTTATGAAAAGATACATTGTTACTTCGCATATTTGGCATTTGATGTATGTTGAGGCTATGATAATATGCTCTAAATAGAGGAGGAAAGACTGATAGTGATCTTAATAACAGATAGTAGATCAAATAAATAATTCAGTTAATTTGGCCACCATGTGAACTTCAAAGGTTTCATACTGATTAGGCAAGATCAATTAGTAGATGAAAGTGAAGATAAATGGGAGGAGTGACTTAGTGGTTAAATAGTGACTTAGAACCAATACTGCTGCTTGTCTGCTGAATATTTTATGTTCTTGGAAAACTTTTCTTACTTTATCAAAATGGAGACAGTACAAGAATAACATGATGATAGCTTCCACTCTTTGCTCATAGTAGAAATAAAATTCTTTTTAGGCAGTCCTTAGGATTACTAATGTTATTTAGAGAAAAAACTGTTTAGTCTCACAGACAGAAATCAGACCATATGGTTTTGGTTACATCTTTGTGTCAGCAATGTGCATTTGCTCGCAAGGGAACATACTATATCAGTTTCTCTAAGACAGTAATTTACAGTAACAAACTAATGATTTTGGAAACTTAGAGGTCTCAGAATATGATGGAATTTATTTAAGGTCATTCTTTTTAAATAAATTTATTTGCTCAGAAGACACACACATAGAGAGAGAAAGAGACGAAGAGAGACAGAGCTTCCACCTCTGGTTTATTTCCCAAATGCTCCCAACAGCCAGGGCTGGCCTGGTAACTAAATCCAGGTCTTCCCTAGGTATTCCAATGACTTGGGCTGGTACTTCTGCCATTCAGTGTCTGTGTAAACTAGAAGCTGGAGTTAGGAGCTGGAGCCAGGTATTGAACCCAAGCACACAGCTATAGAATGTGAGTGTCTTTACCGGCATCTTAGTCAGTAGGCCAAAGGCCTGCCCCTGTGAGATCATTCTAATTGAGCTAAGTATGCTTTTCATTCTTCTCAAAATTTGTAAAGGCTACCAAGCTCTATTTTTCTTCCCTTAAAGAATAACCACAAGAAAGTCTGGTGTGAAAATGAACCAAAACTGATTTTTTGTATAAAACATCTGTTTCTTATATGTTTAGAGGTCAGTTGAGAAAAATGATAGACAAAACAGAAAGTAGATTATCATGTAACCAAAATTTATCCTGAAATGAGAAAATATGAAGGTTTTAAAAAATCAAAGATCTAATAGTGTTTGAAATTTTCTATTTGCTATTGAGACAAAATGCCTCACATTCTTTCTTTATTTAAAAACATGAATGCAATGTATCAACTGTATCATCACTGTTACCATGAAATTTAAAAATATCACTGAGTATTGTACAAAAGTAAAAAAAAAAAAAATGGAAGCCATGTGGATGCTTAACACTTGAAAACCATAGTGTATATGCCTAAGCATACAGATGACTCAAAGACATTAGTATGTGTCTGACCTGAATAACTATTCAGCTAGTAATACTCCAGATTAATATCAATTGTAAGGAGAAGGGAACTGTATAATTAAATAGAATGATGAGTTAGGGAGAGATTTATGTATTAAGAAAGAGACTCTGAGGAACTTTCTACTCTGAGGATATTATAGAAACTGATAATAAAAATGACGATAGTTACAAGAAAAATAAATAACTATATTAAGTGGTATTTACCATGGTATTGTAATGTTTTACTTCATAACACATTTTCTCTGGTCTAAAATTTTAGAGAAAGTTAAATATAGGAGGTTAACTATCCCAAGATGAAAATTGATTTACAACATCCATTAAGAGAAGGGTAAAGACAAAGAATGATCCAAAACAATTCCAAACCACAGATAACTTCCTCCTCCTTTCTACCAGCTCTATCCAAAGATAATGTATACATGACAAGTGTTTCTATCCTGTTTAGAAGATGGGAAAACTGAGACACAAATATTTAAATAGTTAAGAAGAAAGAGCTCAAGATTTGTAGTCCTTTAACTTTAAGCCATGCTGTCCCTTATAAACATTTAACATTTATTTTTGAGAGTATCTCAGATGGTACCATGTACACAGGAGCTCTTATAATTTGATACACTTGTATTTCCTTAATAATTCTCTGATAAGAAAAAAAAAACACACTTCCAAATTTTGAAGTTGTAAATGATGTCAAAGAAAACCTTTTGTAGTATAGTTCTGAACATTTTTTTTTAAATTGGTAGGTACAATTACCAGAATAGATGAAATTGGGAAATGAGTTGGCTTCTGACTTGTATTCTCATATGTTTTATATATCTGAACAATTTTTATGGTCTCCATAGTACTAAGGTAGGTGTATATAGCATTGCCACATCTGAAAGCCAAGCACGCAGTGAGGATCAGTGGTAAAGAAGTGTAGGCAGGAAGCAGAGTCACTGTGTCACACTGTGGGAATGCATAGCTTGTGAACTTCCAACTTCCGTAACATTCACATAGACCCCATCTGGAAAGCCTTTGGAAAGATTTTGAAAGACTTACCCTGGGAATCCTAAGCACAGCCCTTTTGGGATGCAATTATTTCCTTATTGTGTTTAAGTAGCTTGGACTAGTTCTTTTTTTTTTTTCTCTTCTATTTTTTTTTTCCTTTGGTGTGGCAGCAGAGCTATCCTGGAAGACCTCTATAAAATGCATTATATAAGGTCTCTATTTGGCAACTGTCTTAAGTAGCCAATGGGTCACCAGGGTTTTCCTGTTTATAGGAAAAAAAATAAACACAAGTTCTCCATTTTTTTAATAAAGCTTTTATTTAAAGAATATAAATTTCTAAAGTACAGCTTATGGATTACAATGGCTTCCCCCCCCCCATAACTTCCCTCCCACCTGCTACCCTCCCCGTTCCCACTCCCTCTCCCCTTCCATTCACATCAAAATTCATTTTTTAATCAGAAAGCTATTTTCCTCAAGCCTCCCTGCTTGTAGTTGTACTGGGATTGTTATTTATTTTCCAGCCCTGTTGACCATTGTTCAGCGTTCAGTGACTTTCATTGGCAGTAGACAATGAGGCAATGTATTGTCAAAAATAAACTGTGTGGGCTGGCGCCAAGGCTCACTAGGCTAATCCTCTGCCTGCGGCACCGGCACCCCGGGTTCTAATCCCAGTAGGGGCGCCAGTTCTGTCCCAGTTGCTCCTCTTCCTGTTCAGCTCTCTGCTGTAGCCCGGGAGTGCAGTGGAGGATGGCCCAGGTCCTTGGGCCCTGCACCCACATGGGAGACCAGGAGGAAGCACCTGGCTCCTGGCTTCAGATTGGCGCAGTGCACTGGCCGCAACGAGCTGGCCGAAGCGGCCACTTGGGGGGTGAACCAATGGAAAAAGGAAGACCTTTCTCTCTCTCTCTCTCTCTCTCTTTCTCTTTCTCTCACTGTCTAACTCTGCCTGTCAAAAAATAAAAATAAAAAAAAAAATAAACTGTGAAAGCTGGTGCAGAAAGGCCGGGGGACGTAGAATAGGAAGGATTTACACCCTAATGATTCTGTTTATAAGCCTTCTTCAAGTGCACCCTGTCTTCCAAGAGTTAGTTCATTCATTCAAATCAACAAATATTTGTGGGAAGCCTCAAACTTTATTTCCCAGAACTCTATGGTGCCTCATTGTAGTGTGTGGGGTGGAATGGAAAGACAGAGGGACTGGATCCCAAATTTCCGTTTTACCACTAACATATGATGGTTGCAATGAGAAAACAAAGTATATAAACCACTTTTGTATGAAAAGTGATTTTGAAACAATGATTATTTTATTTTTGCAGAGTTAATAGAATAGAGCTAACTCCCTTATTTAGGTCAAACTCTCTTTTCAAGTTTACCCACATACTTCATATTCATCGAAATTTTTGGTGAATCTTTTAGTTGGACTTTAAATTGAGTAAAAACAAACAAGAAATTCATAGAATTTCCCCAAATTAGAACATGTTCTCTCATAATAAATTTTTGCAGATTTCATTTCCTAACAATTCCTCAGCTCTAATACAATCAAACTTTAAGGCTTTTCATTTTACGTTAATGTCTCTTACTGACACAGCCTTCTTTTTTCCCATTTATTCAAAAATAAATGTTGACTGACTAGTATGGTGCCAGGCACCAGGAATACAACAAAAAACTATTTTTAATTTTATATCTGACATTTTTTCAAAGTATGCTTCCATTTTACCAGTTGAACTCAGTTTAGAACTTTCATTTCAATCTTTACTTTGAATTGATTGTACATCTGCCACTGGCAAATTACCTAGCATGTTATAATCATGTCACCTCATCATGTGGAATTGTGAATATGTACTATTATCCCTCAATGAAAAATTTCAAATAATTTTCCAAAATGAATCTGTAGAGTTTCTTTTCTGTTTTTTAAAGATTTATTTGTTTAAAAAACAGAGTCACAGAGAGGCAGAGTCAGTAAGAGAAGTCTTCCATCTGCTGGTTCACTTCCTAAGTGGCCACAACAGCCATAGCTGGACCTATTCAAAGCCAGGGGCCAGGAGCTTCTTCCGGGTCTCCCATGCAGGTGTGGAGGTCCTAAGAAATTGAGCCATCTTCTACTGCCTTCCCAGGCTTAACAGAGGGCTGGCTCAGAAGTGGAGCATCTGGGACGCAAAACAGTGCCCATATGGGATGCCAGCACTGCAGGCAGTGGCTTTACCCTCTAAGCCACAGCACAGGCCTCCATGGAATTTTTTAAAACAAAACAAAACTTTTAAGATGAGGTCGTAAGCTATTGTCATTAAAATAAATTTATGTTGGTATGAGATTATTTTCGTGTTGACATAAAAGATTTTGAAAGTTTAAATTAATGTTTAATGAGCAATACTGTTATTTTATGTTACTTCCATTCCTTGCTTAACAGAAAGTTCTTCCTTGAATTCAAGGTTATTGATTCATTTGATTTTTTTTCTTGTCAGCAATGTTCCTGTATTGAGAATGACCTTGAAAATGATTTTTATCCCCTGAAGAGGAGGGAGTATGATAGGTTACATTTCTGGTGTGATTATTCTCCAAGAGTCTCCAGGAAAATAATGAGAGCTAGCGAAACAGGCAGGGAGGACTAAATGAAAAATAAGTTGAACTGATTAGCCCCTGACTCATGGCTATTTCTTGAGCTTTTTAAATGCAGTCTTCATTATTCAGACAAATAAAATAGCACATTCAATTTTAGCCCTAGAAGAGGTTGAATAAGTAAAAATGTCATACTTTCAGCTAAAGTCTAATTTAAATATTTTTAAAATGAAAAGGAAGCAGACACAATTTCAGATGTCTGCATTTATCCTATTTTTGTTTACTTAATTGAAACACACAGGAGAAACACTTAGTTTATCTAAATCATTTATTAGAAATTGGCCAGAGAAAAAAATGAACAATAACATTATGTCTTCTTAGCTTTTGTCATAAATAAGTAGAAAAATGTCTGATACTAAACCACTAAATTAATTTTAGTTTGGTTTATCAAGCGATACATTTCAATGACATCCTAGGGCTGGCACAGTGGCTCACTTGGTTAATCCTCTGCTTGCAGTGCCGACATCCCATATGGGCAGTGGATTCTAGTCACCTTTGCTCCTCTTCCAGTCCAGCTCTCTGCTGTGGCCCGGGAAGGCAGTGGAGGATGGCCCAAGTGTTTGGGCCCTGCACCCATGTGGGAGACCAGGAGGAAGCACCTGGCTCCTAGCTTCAAATTGATGCAGCGCTGGCCATAGCGGTCATTTGGGGGGTGAACCAACAGAAGGAAGACCTTTCTCTCTGTTTCTCTCTCTTACTATCTAATTCTATCTGTCAAATAAATTGTTAAAAAAATTTCAGTGACATCCGAAAAGATTTAACTATAGCAACTGACATTGTGGCACAGCGGGGGTAAGCCGCCACTTTTGACACTGGCATCCCGTATTGGAGGACCAGTTCGAGTCCCAGCTACTCTCCTTCCAATCCAGTATTCCTGCTCATATGCCTTTGATGGCAATGGAGCGTGGCCCAAGTGCTTGGGCCAAGTGCTTGGGCCACTCCTTTAGGAGACTAAGATGGAGTTTCTGCACTTTTGCCTTCAGCCTGGCCCTGACCTGGCTGTTGTGGCCATTTGGGGAGTGAATCTGTGAATTGCAGACACCCCTCCACCCCGCCCCACCTCTCTCTATTGCTCTGCCTTTCAAATGAATGAATGAATAAATCTTTTTTTTTTTTTTTAACACTTAACTATAGTGTGTCAGCTCTTGGAAGTTTGAAAGGAAGAAAGAAAATCATAAAGGCTAATTGACTCCATAAGGATTGTAGAACTTAATCTTATTTTTCTAAACTGAGACTCAATTGTGTTTTTACTAGCAATTCTAATCAATTGATTAATCATTGACCAGAGGAAGCAAACTAATTTGCTGTTCTGAACTAGTTTATAAGCAGTGAGGATAGAGATCTAAATTTAAAAAATATTTAGAAACTAGAAAAAAATTAGGGGATGGGATTAGAAAAAATGGAGGAATCTAGGGTGGCACCTAGCATTCTCTGTGATTGGGGGTACAATAGGAAGATGAAATTCAGTCAGAAGGGATAGTAAGCAACTTAAGGATGAACCTAATGGAGAGGATTACTGCGCAATTAAATGAGTTTGAAGTTCAGGTGTAGAAAATGTTAAGAAAGCATCACCTAAATTAAATGAACATTAACATAAAGTCTTATGATCACAGTACAAAGAGTAACATTTTGCAAGCTAGTATCAAAGAAAGCTACAAAAAGAAGACAGTATTTGAACTTGAAAGGTATGATTTCAGTAGATGGACAGAAATTAAGGATATTCTGGGTAGAGGCAACATCATGAGAAAACATTCAAAAGCTTGAAAGTGCTTGTGCTATTAGGAAATGGCTAATAGTAGAAAAAGCAAAAAATTCACAAAGGAAAAAAATGGCTATTGAAGTCCAAAAGAAAATATATCACCTAGTAATGGTGATCTTTTAATCTCATTCAATAGAATTTTCATTCTGTTCTCTAGGATTAATTGGAATCCATTGAAGGCTTTTGAATAGGAAAAAACCAGATACTAGAAATGATATATTTCAGACATAGAAGTAGTTGGGTTTGGTGGTTGATTTTTTTTTTGTGGGATTGGGACACAATGGAGATCAAATTCATTAGAAAGAGCTAATGGAGGTGTCATTAATTAAAAAGTGGCACTCCAAGGGATCTCACATTTAAATGGAAGGGCCCTTGAACTTGAGGCATAGTAGATCTTCAAGGGTTCAGTCTAAATGCACTTTGGAATGATGAGAGTGGAAATAGAGATTGATAGTTTGGGTTTTCCAGACAAGAGATACTGTAATGACAGGAGGGAGTATTGAGAAAGAGAAAGCTAAAAGTAGTACCCCAGGGGATGTCTACATCTAAGAGGTAAACAGAGGAGGAGAAGCCAGGGGAGAGAAGGGGAAAGGTGCCCAGAGAGGCATAGAAGAACCAGGAGAGGGCAGTATCATAGAAGCCACAGAAAAAATGAATGTCACCAAAGGGGAAGAAGAAGGTTAGACACTTGGAAGCTGTTGTGGATGACTAAAGCTGAGAACAGACATTTGAAGTTGGCATATTGGACTAAGCTGAGAGATAGCAATCGTAGAAAAAAATATTTTCACTACTCTGATGGGTCATAAACCAAATTGCACCCTGTCTAATTTACTTGAGCTTCTAAATATTATTTGTCACAAAATTCACTAGAGGGAGTGTCACGTGAGTAACACACTGTGACAGGTGTAAATGTTGAGTTTCCAGAAAGGAAGGAAACACTGAAGGAAGTTGCTGTGTCAGGGCAAGGTGGCAAATTCATCGGGAGAAAGATTTTGTATACTGTAGAGTGTTACGGCATTGCCAAGACCAAGGTTGGCACTTTTGAGATGTGCATGTACCAACATCTCATGGAGCTGCCCACAATATGCTCACATCCTTAGCCCAGCGTTTTGGAAATTCCTCTCTTTTTAGAGCCTTTACTCCCTATCAGTACTCTGCAACTTGACTCTGTTCCTTTCTTTCTTATGGACGATTTACAGCATGTTAATCTCCTCCCCATTGACAAGACATGTAGCCAGAGTCACCTTTTATACTTTCAACATTTGGATTATTTTCCATGTGAATACATAAAATGATCATTGTGAAAGCTGGGCTCATTATAGCCTAAGGACATTGGAAAAGTTGATCCATTATTCATGATAAGGACAACAACAAAATCAACAGTAACAACTATCACTACTATAGCAACAAGATCAGCCACTGCTAAGACTTCCCTTACTTTGTTCCTGCAGAGTATGAAAAGCTTAAATGGGTCATCTCATATTATCTCTACAACAGTTCTCTTTGGTGGGGACTATTAACATCTACATTTTTTAGAAAAAGAAACCAAGGATAAAAGAGGTTAAGTTCCCAAGGTCACAGAACTTGTGAGTGCTAAAACAATATGACAGAGATGGATACTATACTTTCTAAAAGGTCATAGTTTTAATAATAAATGGTTAGTCAAACCCAGTGGTAAATTTAGAAAAATGCTTTTGCTTGATTAACTGGTTCCCCAACAGAAAACGTCATATTTTCAATGGTGTAATATAGCAGGCAGCACAACCTGTCATGGAAGAAACCTTTCAAAGGTCAAAGATGAACTACTTACCCTATGTCAGTCATAAAAGGTCACGGTAGAGATACTGTTCTGAATGCATTGCTTCTCTTTCTAGGAAGACAAGAGTTCAGGAAGTGTTTTTGAGAAGGAGATGCAGTGAGAGGAGTGGCCAGGATGAGGGGAAGAAACCTGTTGGTATACAGAACTGTAGAAGACCCTGTATGCAGATCACATAACTCCGAACAACCTTGATAAGGAAAGATAAAAAGAGCATTGTTACACAGGAAAGAAGGAATTGGAAACTTACAAGGAAGCAATTGACAGTCTGCTAGGTGGTGCCTTAGCCTGTTTGCAGTTGTTGCTTGGCAACTGCATCTGCCCTAAGAAGCTCATTCACCTTCTGTTAGTGGCCCTTGAGATCACTTTAGGAGTCTCTGGATCCAAATCCCAAGAAATCACTCCAATCTCTCCCTCTCCTTAGGGCTCCTCTATGGTAGAACTGATCTCAGAATGTGGGTGAAACCACTTAGGAGCACTTTGATCATGATTTATAAGCAATAGAATCAAAGGTCAACAGTGAGTGGTATTCATCTTCAACGTTCTGAATTACACACTGCATTCTACATTTTAACCATCTCCAAGTCATCAAAGTGTACCTGACAATTAATTCATCTTATTTTAGCCCACTCTAACCTTTTTCTACTTTGCATCTCTGCATAGACCTTCTTTGCCCTTGCAGTAATTTGAAATTGAAAGGTTGTGTGATAATTCAGCTTCTAGTAATAACAATGATAGTGCCTTGTATTTGTGTAGACATTCTTAGATTGCATTTCCATTACCCCATTTGATGTCATTCGAAGTGAATAATAGGGCTTCTGTGCCCTTGGAGGACCAATTTGTGAGCTCTCTTTCAGAAATTAGCAAGATCCAGCCCTTCTCCATAATGTCTTCCTAAAGACACAAGAAACTTTCCAGGGCTGGAAATTGCTTTGTTATCTGTGGTGGTCTCTTTTCAAAGCATTGATTTTCATTCTTTTTTCTAATGAATCACGGTAACAAGGCATTTTTAAAATTGTAAATACTAAATCTGATTGGTATGTTGTACATATAGACATAATTTTCCTAATTTTCTAGAGAATTTTCTAAAGAATCAGAAATATTTTTAGAATAAATATGTTTTATATTTTAAACCGTCCACATTTGAAAGATTTTTGTAACATGAACCATTTTATTTTGGTAATTTAAATTGTCTGAGTTGTAGAACTAAAAAATAATAAAATTATTAGTCATTGTTGTTATGCCCAGTTTGCGGATCCCCAAAAAGTCCCCAGCAACTTGATCACTCCGAAATGAAAAAGCAAGGTTTTATTTTAAAAGTACAAGCCACGACAGGGACCTCATCCGACCACCAGGTGCAGCAGAGGAAGGACGGAGGTCCAGTTCTTTGTTTGGGAACGCTTTTAAAGGGAAAATACGTCAGCAAGGTTTTACAGTCATCGATTCTCGGCCTTTTGGCTAAGAATCAAGTGTACAGTGCAGGGTCTTTGGTGGTTGGACGGGGCTGTTCCAGGTTATTCTTAGTTGGGCGAGATGGTCTCTAATTGGCCTAGGTGCAGAGAGTTACCTTATTTGATAACCCAGGATCTGGGAACTCATTCTGGGTCTGTGATATAGTTGGCAGGGATCCAACTACTTCAGCCAGCACTGTTGCTTCTCAGGGTGAACATTAGCAGAAAACTGGAATCAGAAGTGGAGTTAGGACTTGAATCTAGGTACTGGGATTTGGGATATAGGCATACCGACCAGTGTCTTAACCACTATGCTAAATGCTAGTCAAAAAGCATTTTGCATTTCCCTTAATTGCGTTTGCAACTTACCAGGTATGAGTTTGGGGGAAAATATTTTGGGGCTTAATTTACATATCTTTCCTAATAATTGATTTTAAATACTAGAGCTCAGTTGCTTAGTATTTAATCTGCCATTTTCTGCTTCCTGTGTTACAGTGGTATGCTTATTCTCAAGTTTGGACTGAAACTATCTTACATACATTTTAAGTTTGACATTAATATTTCCCTGTACACAACAAAGTATAACCTAAATTGATTTGTAAACAGACTTGGTAGTTTTGGGATCCTCAAGGAGGGAAGGCCTACACTTCCGGGAAGAAAAGTCCTGGTCAGGGTCCCCGTGGGTACCTAAAGGTCAACCAATGAGGATCAGACCCCTCCTCAACCTTTAACCCCCAGGCCCTGAATCTATAAAAAGAGCTCTCCCAATCTCTACGTGCGACTTCCCCCGCCCCCGCCCCCGCTCAGTTGCTCTGTTGGGACCGGGGAACCTCCCCCAGGAGCGGAACCCCAATAAAAGCCTGTGAATTAATTGATTGGTCTGCTTGGGAAGATTTATTACTCACCGGGCACCTTGCACTCATAACAAGTAGCTTTAACCTATTCTAACAAGTTTCAGCCAATTACAAGTGGCCAACTGTTCACATTTTGTTCAAACCAGACAAATTAGAGTTGTAACCAATTGGACTTTCCCTGTACCTCCTTTCTCGTGCTTGTATGGGATTCCATTTTCCTTGGCTGTAAACATAACCTGCCCCCATGGGAGAGGGGGATATTACTAACTATCTTTGGTCCCAACTGCTGTCCCATTCAACAACCACAGATAAAACCAATTATAATCTGAAAAACTAGATTTGTTGTTATTTTTCTTTTAACATTCTAATTGTCTTAGACATCACCTGGTGAAAAGAGAAGATGCCAGAGTTGAATGAAAGTGACTTCTTAAACTAATTCTTTGAGGTTTAGGTGATATAAAATTTTGAAATTGGGCATAAATTTAGATCTGGAAGTATAATCTTATGAGCTTACCTAAACTTCATTGGTTTTCTTTCCCAAAAGGATTTGACTCTCACCTTTGTACTTGGAAATGCCTATATCCTAATTTTATGTGAAATATTGAACTTGCCATATTGAAATATTTTAATTAATAATCTTTACATTTTATGTAAGTGTACAAGACAAAGAATGACTTTCTCTTAGGTAAATATCTCAATTCATCTCATTTTCCTCATTTAAAATGAATAATGGGGATCCATTTATAGTCTATAGAAAATCAAATACTTTTTGTATGGCTATTTTGTGGTAATTTTTAAACGTTCTAATATGTAGCAACAATTTTGCTTCCTACTTCTTTACTTATTTTAATTTATTTATTTTGCCCTGATACTAACTATATCTGTCATGTTCTAATTTATTTTTATTTTTATTTATTTGAAAGTCAGAGACACCAAGTCAGACTAACAGAAATCCTCCATCTAGTGATTCACTTTCCCAATACGCACAACAGCTGAGGCTCAGCCAGGCTGAAGTCAGGAGCTAGGAACTTGATCTGAGTCTTTTATGTGGGTGCTAGGTACTCAGCTACTAGAGTTATCACTTGAAGCTTCCCAGGGTACACATTAGCAGGAAGATGCAATCAGAGTAGAGCCAGGACTGGAACTCAGACACTCCAATATGGGATGCAATCATCCCAAACTGCATCATGACCATTCCACTGAATACTGGCCCCATGTTCTAATTTTCATTGACTTTTGAGGCTACCTATATAGCCTATTTTAGAAAAAAATGATCCTGGGAGATTCACAGATCTTTTAGATTTTTTTCATCCACAGTTAAAATTCATCCCAAATGGTATTCTATTAAAGGTTCTTCAGGTGGTTCTAATTAATTTTCAATCATCAGTGAACACACCCAACTATCCTAAGGATTCTACAAACTTTAGTTGTGGTGGAATGAGAAGGCCATGCCAAGATGGCTACTGGCAACAGAAACTGCCTGGCAACAGGCTGTGATTGGTTAGGGCATAGACTGTCCCTTGACCAGATTGGCTGCCTTGGCTATTTAAGCTGCTGAACCAACTAAAATAAATGAGTCTACAGGCTGCTCACCTCTAGCCTTCTTTCACCTGGCTCATGGGGTCTGTGTGGTGACTGTGTATCCTGCCCCCACCATGCTCCTCCTCTTAGAATGAATCCACCTCAACATTTATTCACTTTAGAATCCTGTGACTTGGCTGGCGCTGCAGCTTACTTGGCTAATCCTCCGCCTGTGGCGCGAGCACCCCAGGTTCTAGTCCCAGTTGGGGCACTGGATTCTGTCCCGGTTGCTCCTCTTCCAGTCCAGGTCTCTGCTGTGGCCCAGGAGTGCAGTGGAGGATGGCCCAAGTGCTTGGACCCTGTACCTGCATGGAAGACCAGGGGGAAGCACCTGGCTCATGGCTTCAGATTGGCACAGCACGCCGGCTGCAACGTACCAGCTGTAGCGGCCATTTAGGGGGTGAACCAACAGAAAAGGAAGACCTTCCTCTCTGTCTCTATATCTCTCTCTCTAACTCTGCCTGTCAAAAAAAAAAAAAAAAAAAAGAATCCTGTGGCTTTCTTGCCAGGAGCATTTCTGTAAGGAATTGGCATTCTGCAGGTTTCATCTAGTTCAAATTCATACCTTAGGATGGTGTGGTCAATGTGACCCCAAATCTATGTATGCCCTGTAGTCAGTGTTAAGATTACTGTTTCCTTTCCTCCTATATGGCTTTCTGCTTCCCTTCCATTTGCTTAATAAAAAAAGAAAAAAAAATTACATACAAACTAAGGAATTTTGTCTAAAACCTTTCTTTATTAACTAATGGTCAGATTTTGAAGTTAGACTTTCAAATTAGATCCTGCTTACATTTTATGTGTTTGTCTATTGTAGCTATATTATTTTTACGCTAATTTCAGTCATAATGCCAGTTCTTCAATAAAGTCTTAATACCTGTTTCTAAATATAAAGGCTTTTTTTTTTTTTTTTTTTTTTGCCAGTCAGAGTTAGACAGTGAGAGAGAGTGAGTTATAGACAGTGAGAGAAAGAGACAAAAGGTCTGCCTTCCATTGGTTCACCTCCCAAATGGCCACTACAGCCAGCACACTGCTCCAATCCAAAGCCAGGAGCCAGGTGCTTCTCCTGGTCTCCCATGCGGCTGCAGGGCGCAAGCACTGGGGCCCTCCTCCACTGCACTCCCAGGCTACAGCAGAGAGCTGGACTGGAAGAGGAGCAACTGGGACAGAATCCGGCACCCCAACCAGGACTAGAACCTGGGGTGCCCGCGCCGCAGGCAGAGGATTAGCCAAGTGAGCCGCGGCGCTGGCCTATATAAAGGCTCTTTAAAAGCATAAGCATTATGTCATTATCACACTTAAAATTATCAGTAGTTTTCAGCATCATTACATATACAGTATCGCTCTTCTTTTCAATTCAGATTTTTTTTTTTAAGTTTTTTTTTTAATTTATTTTATTTGAGAGGTAGAGTCACAGACAGAGGGAGAGACAGACAGAATTCTTCCTTCTGTTGGTCCACTCCCTAAATTACTACAACAGTCGGAGCTGTGCCGATCTGAAGCCAGGAGCCAGGAGCTTCTTCCGGTCTCCCACATGGGTGCAGAGGCCTAAGGACTTGGGCCATCTTCTGCTGCTTTCCCAGGCCATAGAGGGAACTGGATTGGAAGAGGAGGAGCCGGGACTAGAACCGGCACCCATTTGGGATGCCAGTGCCACAGGTAGAGGATTAACTCACTGTGCCACAATGCCAGCCCCAATTCAGATTTTTTAAAATTTATTTAAATTATTTAAATCAGAATCAAATAAAGCACATATATTAGAATTGATTTCATGGCCCCTAAATCTCTTAATTTATGGATTTTCTCTCTTGTAATTTTTATCCTTTCCAAACTATTTGTTGAAAAAGTATGAATGTGTTTCTAAGGAATTTCACACAAAGTGGACTTTGATGATTGCATTCAACATATTTTGCTTTCTGTATTTCCTGTAGATTGTTAGACCAAGACGAGTAGGTAGATTGTGGTTCAATATTTTTAGAAAAACTACTTTTACAGATATCACTCTCTTCTTCATTAGGAGACATCTAATACCTGGTTGTATTTTTTTGAGTGATATGAAAACCTGGAGCTAATCAATGCCTAGATCCATTATTTCCTTAGGAATTGCAAATAGTATTACTAAATTAGTATGCTCTAACAAATCATTAATATTTTCTAACTAATAATTCTGTATTTGTTAATATCCTCCTACTATTTGGTTATGCCTTGGTATAAATCACATAGTAAAGGCAGAATTTAGGCCGGTGCCGCGACTCAATAGGCTAATCCTCTGCCTTGCGGCGCCGGCACACCAGATTCTAGTCCTGGTCGGGGCGCCAGATTCTGTCCCGGTTGCCCCTCTTCCAGGCCAGCCCTCTGCTATGGCCCGGGAGTGCAGTGGAGGATGGCCCAAGTCCTTGGGCCCTGCACCAGAATGGGAGACCAGGAGAAGCACCTGGCTCCTGGCTTCAGATCAGCACGATGTGCCAGCCACAGCGCCATTGGAGGGTGAGCCAATGGCAAAAGGAAGACCTTTCTCTCTCTCCCTCTCTCTCTCTCACTGTCCTCTCTGCCTGTCAAAAATAAAAAAATAAAATAAATTAAAAAAAGGAAAGGCAGAATTATTACCTGATTCTTTCTTATTATTAACCATGTTTCAAAATAGCGATTTTGTCCACCAGCATGCCCCAGTGCAGAACTGTTAGTTGTTTTTAGTGTCACTAATGACTCATTAATTAATTAATTACTTTTTAAAGATTTTTTTATAACGCTTTTATTTAAAGAATATAAATTTCCAAAATACAGCTTATAGATTACAATGGCTTCCCCCCCCATAACTTCCCCCCCACCCGCAACCCTCCCCTTTCCCACTCCCTCTCCCCTTGCTTCACATCAAGATTAATTTTCAATTCTCTTTATATACAGAAGATCAGTTTACTATATATTAAGTAAAGATTTCAACAGTTTGCCCTCACATAGCAACACAAAGTGAAAAATACTGTTGGAGTACTAGTTATAGTATTAATTCACAATGTATAGCACATTAAGGACAGAGATCCTACATGATATATTTTTTTAAAAAATTGATTAATTTTCTAGGCAATTTCCAATTTAACACCAAGATTTTTTTTCATTTTTAATTATCTATATACAGAAGATTGATTCAGTATATACTAAGTAAAGATTTCATCAGTTTGCACCCACACAGAAACACAAAGTGTAAAATACTGTTTCAGTGCTAGTTATAGCATTACTTCACATTGGACAACACATTAAGGACAGATCCCACATGAGACGTAAGTACACAGTGACTCCTGAAGTTGATTTAACAATTTGACACTCTTGTTTATGGCGTCAGTAATCTCCCTAGGGTCTAGTCATGAGTTGCCAAGGCTATGGAAGCCTTTAGGGTTCGCTGATTTCATTCTTATTCCGACAGGGTCATAGTCAAAGTGGAGGTTCTCTCCTCCCTTCAGAGAAAGGTACCTCCTTCATGATGGCCCCATTCGTTCCACTGGGATCTCACTCACAGAGATCTTTCATTTAGGTCTTCTTTTTTTTCCAGAGTGTCTTGGCTTTCCATGCCTTGAATATTCTCATGGGCTCTTGAGTCAGATCTGAATGCTTTAAGGGCTGATTCTGAGGCCAGAGTGCTATTTAGGACATCTGCCATTCTATGAGTCTGCTGTGTATCTCGCTTCCCATGTTGGATCATTCTCTCCCTTTTTGATTCTATCAGTTAGTATTAGCAGACACTAGTCTTGTTTGTGTCATCCCTTTGACTCTTAGACCTATCAGTGTGATCAATTGTGAACTGAAATTGATCACTTGGACTAGTGAGATGGCCTTGGTACATGCCACCTTGATGGGATTGTATTGGAATCCCCTGGCACAATTATAACTCCATCATTTGGGGCACGACTGATTGAGCATGTCCCAAATTGTACATCTCCTCCCTCTCTTATTCCCACTCTTATATTTCACAGGGATCACTTTTCAGTTAAAATTTAAACACCTAAGAATAACTGTTTGTTAATTACAGAGTTCAACCAATAGTACTAGAATAAAAAAAATTACTAAAATGGATAAAGTATTACATTGTACAACAACAGTCAGCATAAGAGCTGATCAATTTACTGTTTCTCATAGTGTCCATTTCACTTCAATAGGTTTCCCCTTTGGTGCTCAATTAGTTGTCACCGATCAGGGAGAACATATGATATTTGTCCCTTTGGGACTGGCTTAATTCACTCAGAATGATGTTTTCCAGATTCCTCCATCTTGTTGCAAATGACCGGATTTCATTGTTTTTGACTGCTGTATAGTATTCTATAGAGTACATGTCCCATAATTTCTTTATCCAAATGTATGCTTTGAATTCCCTGTGATCTTTTGCTGTGAGGTTCCCTTCGTTTATCTTCTTTCATGTTGATGGCCGTGTTTCTGTGTTTCTGTGTGTAACACATCTTTAAGTATCTTTTGCAGGGCTGGACTAGTGGCAACAAATTCTTTCAATTTTTGTTTGCAATGAAAGGTCTTTATTTTAAAGATTTATTTTAAAGATTTATTTTGTTTATTTGAAAGACAGAGTTACAGAGAGAGGTAGAGCCAGAGAGAGAAAGAGGTCTTCCACTCATTGCTTTATTCCCCAAATGGCCCCAATGGCCAGAGTTGAGCTGATCCAAAACCAGGAGAAAGGAGCTTCTTCTGGGTCTCCCATGTGGGTTTAGGGGCCCAAGGACTTGGGCCGTCTTCTACTGCTTTCCCAGGCCATAGCAGAGAACTGGATCAGAAGTGGAGCAACCTGGACTCAAAGCAGTGTCCATATGGGATGCTGGCACTGCAGGCCAGGGCTTTAACCTGCTGTGCCACAGCACTAGCCCCATGAATCATTAATTTAAAACATGTCATATACTGTAATTTACTGCTGTTAATATGTTTTTTGTCCTCATATTTTACCCTCTTTGATCAATGGGAACACCCTAAAGTTGGCTCCTGGATCATTTGACATGACCTCGTAATGTCTGAAATCTCCCTCCTGGCTTTCAAGTGTGATAAGGTCCTCAGGCTCATCATAAACACTTTCTGCTACAGATTGGAAATTGTCATTTCTTCAAAGAGCTCTCTTCTTTTTTAGTCAAAATGGAATTTGGAATTCATAGTTGGGATTCTCATTGCTACTAGGCTAGTCAATATTTATTAACATTTTCAGTGGACAGATTTAAGAAATACATAATTGTGTATTAATTTAAGACAAAATAATCACAGGTACATATTTATGATTTCAATGTAAATTGAGTTGTATAGCATGTGTGCTTTTTTCTGCTTTGATGTTATATCTGTGTTCTCTTTTCCTATAGCAAGAATCCTAGTTCTCAAACACACTGGGAATGATAGACCATTATATAATAATAATTTGTTTCACTCTGTAATGTATACACAAGGTTTTGAGAATGATAATACCAGTATTACTACTATCAAAATAATTATTAAAAATGGCTAATTCGTTTTTGCTAGTCACTTCAACTAGTTCCCCCCTGTGAGGTTGTATCACCAATTTTATATATATATATATATATATATATATATATATATATATATATATATTTAGTTTTATGCATTTCATTTTTATTTTTATAAATTTATTTTAATGAGTTTAATATTTTTAATAATTTTGTAAGATAATAATGATTCTAAACTCAAACATGTATTACAAAGAAATCCTAGCTTCATCCCTGCTCCTTTTACCATACTTCCTTCCTCCTTTAACAGATAACCATTTAAAATATTATAGAATATCTTTCCATTGTTGATTTAAAATAATATATATACACAATGTACATCTATATGTGTTATCTAAATGAGTATATGCACATAATACATGTGTAATATAAGTATTTATCTTTACCTAACTATAGTACACTATACATTTTTCTCCCCCTCTTGCTCTTTTTCATTTAGTAATACATCCTGGAGTTAATTCCATAGAGAGAGATAGAGATGTTCTTTATTTCTTTTCTCAATACCATTGCATGAATGTACCTAATTTATCCAACTTGTCCCTTACTGATGTATATTTGAGTGTGAGGTCTTTTGCTTCTATAAATAATGCTGCAATGCAATGTGTACCTGTCTTTTTGCTTCTTTTCTATGGATCTTTGAGTAAATGAAATGAATGCAATTCTGGATCTAAGAATAAATGTAGGGATAGCTTTGCCAGCTGTTGCCAAATTCCCCTTCCTGATGATAATACCACATTTGTGTACCCACCATTAATGTTTGCAGTGTCTCTTTCTTCTTTCCAAAAGAGAACGCTGCTAAAATTTTGGAGTTGTAAGAAAATAACTCAAAAGGTTTGTGGGAAAAGTAGAATTAAAAGATACTGTACATCTTCCATGCACTTTTTGAAGACCACTTCTATTAAACTGATAGATGAAAAATGTTATCTTGGTGTAGTTTTATCTTCTTATACACACAATTGATCACCTTTCCATATGGTCAATTCTGTTTGCATTGGGATCTACTTTTCTGTGAATCATGTGTCCATTTCTATGGGGATTTTTCCTCTACTTTTAGAAGCTGTTTATAAACTAGAATACCGATACTTTGGATGTGATATACTGCAAATATTTTCCCAATTTTTCATTTGAGCTTTTACTTCATTTTTTTTAAAGTAAGTGCTGCTAGAAATCAAATTATTATGGAAATGAAGGTCCATTGGACACATTAAAAGAAGTGGCATCACAGTTCTATCATAAATGTAATATTTACAGTATACCTGGACTTATGTCTCTTACTTCTGCTTAAGTATATGTTGAATACATTTTTAAGATATTTATTTTATTTATTTAACAGACAGAGTTACAGAGGGAGTTAGAGACAGACAGACAGAGAGAGAAATCTTCCATCTGCTAGTTCACTCTCCAAATGACTGCAATGACCAGAGCTAAGCTGATCTGAAACCAGGACCCTGGAGCTTATTCTGGGTCACCCAGAAGGTGACCAGTGGGTACAGAGGCCCAAGGACTTGAATCATCTTCTGCTGCTTTCCCAGGCACATTAGCAGGGTACTGGATTGGAAGTGGAGCAGCCAGGATTGGAACTGGTGCTCATATGGGATGTCGGCACTGCAGGCCTGGGATTTAACCTGCAACAGGGCCAACTCCTATGTTGAGTATTTTTTTATGTCAACTTTAAAAAGCATAAGCTTTTTATAAGTTACTAAACTTATTTGACCCTCTGTTTCTTTGTGTATAATATATGGAGAAAGTATCTCCAACGTAGGCTCATTGTGAAAATTTAAGTGATAATATCAGTTGTTCAAATAATAGTCCATTAATGTTTTCATACTGCTTAGACTGTTAGTGAAATGAAGGCACAGTTTACCAGATAAACATTTTTCTAGGATCAGATTAGTTCCCTTTCATTTTCCTGCTTCCTTTTGCAGAGTGTAAAACAATTAAATAATTAAAAAGCTATTACACATTGGTATGATGATGCTTGTAATGTAATTCATTCCTTTAAAAAAAAAACCCACTTTACATGTACTATGTATATCAGGAGCTATCCTAAGTATAAAGATTCAGAGCTGAGACATTTTCCCCACCTTCATTAAAATAGACTAACAAGTGAAAACTAGTAATCAGAACAATGCTATTTTTGCTATGATGGGTGTAAAGGGGTGCTGGAGCACAAAACTCATAATTCGTGAGATTTAAGTATCCCAAGTAAGACAATGTAAGTAGAAAGAACAAATGGATGTTAGCAAGATGGCGAAGTCTGTTCTAGGAAGAGGGAACAGGGTGGGCAAACAGTCCAGGGTGAAGGGCCTGGAAACTGGTGTTCCTTCAGGATGCCTAGTGACACAGGTGCATTGGAGAGTGCCAGAGGATGATCTTCTGCAGGAGCTAAGTCATGGAGGGAGGGGCAAGCCTTACCAAGGAACTAGAATTTCTGCTGGAGTATTATCAGTAAGAAAATGTCACCAGTCCTGTGTTGTCCACAGATCATTTGGATTGCGTTGTGAGAGTTCATTTGAAGGGAATCATAACCAAGACCTTGGAGTCATTCATTTGACCATTCATTCATTGAGTTCCTACATGTTCCCAGCTAGCCACTGGACAACATACAATAAAATCCTGAATGAAGATGTTAACAGTATGGGATCAAGAATTTGTTGACACAGCACGGGATGGGAATGGGGATGTGTATGAGAGAGACGGAAGTCTGACTCATATATCTAGTTTATTACCTTTGAAGAAGGATTTTCCTGGTCCATTTAAAAAAATTAATGAAGTATACTTATGCATTTCAGTAAAAATATAATTGTTTTATTTTTTTTTAAGATGTATTTATTTGAGGCCAGCGCTGTGGCACAGTAGGTTAATCCTCCGCCTGCAGCGCTGACATCCCATATGGGTGCCAGTTCTAGTCCCGGCTGCTCCTCTTCCAATCCAGCTCTCTGGAGTGGCATGGGAAAGCAGTGGAAGATGGCCCAAGTACTTGGGCCCTGCACCCACGCACTTGGGCCCTGCACCCATGCGGGAGACTCGGAAGAAGCACCTAGCTCTTGGCTTCGGTTTGGCTCAGCTCCGACTATTGTAGCCATTGGGGAGTGAACCAACAGACGAAAGACCTTTCTCTCTGTCTCTCCCTCTCACTGTCTGTAACTCTGCCTCTCAAATAAATAAATATATTTTTAAAGATTTTATTGATTTATTTGAGAGGCAGAGTTACAGACAGAGTGAGAGACAGAGAGAGAGGTCTTCCGTCTGCTGGTTCACTCTCTAAAATGGCTGCTCATTCACTCCCTAAATGATCACAGTGGTGGCGCTGGGCCAACCCGAAGCCAGGAGCCAAGAGCTTCTTCCATTTCTCCCACAGGGATGCAGGGGCCGAAGCACTTGGGCCATTCTCTACTGCTTTCCCAGGCCATTAGCAAGGAGCTGGATTGGAAGTGGAGCAGCTGGGACATGAAGCTGCTCCCATACAAGACGCTGACACCACAGGCAGAGACTTAACCAACTATGCCACAGCACCAGCCACTGTATTATTTCCTTGACACACACCTTGGTACAGCTTAATAAAAACTCAATATATCCACATAATTAGCATCTATCTATCTATCTATCTATATATATATATATTTTTTTTTTTTTTGGACAGGCAGAGTGGACAGTGAGAGAGAGAGAGACAGAGAGAAAGGTCTTCCTTTGCCGTTGGTTCACCCTCCAATGGCTGCTGCGGTCGGCGTGCTGCGGCCGGCGCACCGCACTCATCCAATGGCAGGAGCCAGGTGCCAGGTGCTTTTCCTGGTCTCCCATGGGGTGCAGGGCCCAAGCACTTGGGCCATCCTCCACTGCACTCCCGGGCCATAGCAGAGAGCTGGCCTGGAAGAGTGGCAACCGGGACAGAATCCGGTGCCCCAACCAAGACTAGAACCCGGTGTGCCGGCGCCGCAAGGCGGAGGATTAGCCTGTTGAGCCACGGCACCGGCAGCATCTATATTTTTTAAAAAATAGGATGTTATCAGTCTATCCTACCAGTCTTCCTGTTTACTACTCATTACTAATATTCCTTAGCTACCAATAATGCAGATTAGTTTTTGTGTCTTTGCTGTTTAAATAAATGGAGTCATGCAGTATGCATTGTTTGCTGTCAAATTTTTTCTCAACATTATTTTTATGAAATCCTTCTAAATTATTATGTGAACCATACATAGGGTCATTTATTCTCCTTGCTACCTAGCAATCTATCGTTGAGTATACCAATGGTTTATGCATCCATTGTACTGTAGATGGAGATGTGGAGTTTCCAATTTGGTAGTCTTACAAAGAGACCTACTAGTAGCATTCTAGTATTTGTCTTTGGTGCACTTATGTTTGCATTGCTACGTCTATCTACAAGGGGAGTTGTCAGGTCATAGCAGATACGTTTTCAATTTGAGTAGATCCCCCAAATAATTTCTGCTAATAGTTATACTCTTGTATTCATTCCTCACCAAAATTTGTTTGGTATTGTGTCTTTTTAACTTTAGTCATTCTTTAAGGTATGTAATTGTAGCACACTGTAGTATAATTTCCACAGTCTTGCAAACTGATAGTATTGAACCTCATATTGTGCCACTGTGATATCCTCCTTTGTGTCTACTCAAAAACTTTGCCCAATTTTATTGTCAGTATTTTTCTTTAAATTTGTAATATATATGTGAATAGATTTTCACACACACACACACACACACACACACATATATATATATATATATATATATATATATATGCAGTGTGTACATTTTCTAATCCATGGACTGACTTTTAGTCTCAATGCCTTTAGATGAACAGACTTTTAATGTTAATAATGTCAAATTTATCTATTTGTTTTTGTTTTGTGGAAAATGCCTTTTCTGTCCTATTAAGAAAGCTCATCTGCTTTAAGTCATGAAGATGTTCTGCCTTTTACTTTAAAAATTTTATTACTTTACTTTCCCATGCTTATATCTAATCCATTTGAAACAGGTTTTTTGTATCTGTTTTTTTGCAATTCCTAAAAACATTTTCTACTTCTTGTTGAATTGGCTCAATTTTTTTTTCAATCAATTGAAGGCAGGATCCATACCTGAGTGGGAGCAGCTGGATTAAGGAGAAGCGGGAAAATGTGGTTAGTCACTGTGAACAGAATGTAACAAGTTTAAGACCCTTTCACATTTCATCTTTTCAATCAATACTTCTCCAGTAGCCCAATCCAAATTAATGTCTATGTCTTTTGAAATTTGATGGTATTTAGGGTCTGTACTAGAGCTTCCTAAACTTTTTTACAGTGAAGCACTTGGGAAAATGATGTTTTCTGGCATTTTGAAATATATTAATGAGGATTCTCATAACCAGAAGTAACGAGTTGAGGTTTTGACTACCCCAAACCTATAGTGGCCACAGATCTGAAGGGGTGATGATCTTGGCACACCTGTAAGCCCATTCAAAGCATATCTGTTAGAAAGCTCTGCCTTATAACATTTTTAGCTTACCTTTTATGCAATAAATTGACCAGTGCATTTCACACTGGTATGCATTACAGTACCTGAAGGGTTTGTTGAATACAAATTCCTGGGCTCCATGCCCAGAGCTTTTGCTTTGGCAGACCTGGGTGCAGCCTGAGAATTTATATTTCTGACAGGTTTCCATTTATGCTGATGCTGCTGATCCAAGGACCACACTTTGAGAAGCACAGCCCAGATTTTAAAATTCTCAGCCCATAGCATTTATACATGAGTAGCTCTCAATATCTCTCGAATGCTGGCTATTTGAATGAGTTTAATGAGACAACAAAATGACGATTCCAATTCATCTTTAAGGATTTGGCATGGATAACTCACTTCTCTGTGACACTGTTTCTTACAGTTCAAGGCAGAATGAATTCCTCCCCCTTTCCTTTGTATTATTTCCAAAATTTATTTATGTTTGTATACTTAGCACATTACATTGTGATTATTACTTAAAAATATGCCTAAGATTTATTTTTGCATCAGACATATATGGCTTCATACATGAGCTCCATCACTTGTTAGCTTTGTGAAATAAGACAAATTGCTTACCAGCTCTGAGTGTTAGCTCCCTGTTTTACTTATGTGAATATTACTCATTCAGGACTTTGTGAGCATTACATGAGGCTCCTTTGTAGGACTTTAGTAGATGATAGTACTCCTTCTTTTCCAGATGCCTGACCCATTCCTTTGAGGCAGGATTTTTTTTTTTTAAATTCTCTGTTCTTAGCTCTGTGTTTAGCACCATCAGTTCCATATGCCTGGCATGTGGGATGAACTCAGGCAAAAAATGATGAATCAATAAGCCGACAGCAAATGCAAGAACATCTCTGAATCTTAACAATTTTAAGCCTATTTTTTATAACCCATAGCTTAATTTCAATAAGAAGGAGTCACTCAAGGATAGAATCCAGAAGTTATGCCAGGCTCTTGCAGGGGCCACCTAAACTGCCAGATTTGGAGTAGATTGGTCCCTCAAGGGGCTTGGCTTAAATTGAAGGAACCACAAGATAAATAATAATTTGTCTACATATATCCTCTTCAGTGTTAGACCTGTTCCTTATTAAAAAGCTCCAAGTCCTATCTTCATATATATATATATATATATATATATATATATATAATTTTAAATCATCCTGAATAGATTAGAAAAGCTGCTTAGCTGAAGGTATTTCTTGGGTGCAATTTTTCTGTGTGATAGATCATTATATGTTGTAGTGTTTAGTACTAAGCCAAAAAACTGCATTGAGTTCCATAGCACCAGAAGCATGTATTAGTAGTTCTCAACCCAGCACTCTCTACCCCAGATAGGAAACACTTGGCAATGGCTGGAGATGTTTTGGCAAGTCACAGCTGAGGGGAGAGTACTACTAGCTTCGAGTTGCTGGACACCAGTGATATTGCTAAACATCTTGATGAGTGTGATAGTTCACTGATTGCCATCATTACATAATTTTCTAGTACCAAATAACAGTATTAAAGTTGAAAAATCCTATTATATGTTTTTCTTTTTCATAACAATTTTGGAAACACAAGTATAAACTGATGACAAATTCTAAGTGAAAAAGACTTGGTATGAAAAGTGAATATGACAGTGGCTAAGTTGACACTTTTGAGATTACAAATAGAATGGAAAGGAACCATCTATTTTATAGGTTGATGAAAGGCAAGGAGAGTATACTCTAATTTCACTTGCCAGGTTTTTATTTTAGAAAATATCTTGTATGCATAAATATATCTATCCCTGAATAATTGGTTTTATAAAAAGCATTTATAATGAAAGAATATTATTATATATATATTTCTCTACATTTCCCACTCCAGTTATCTGGAAAAGGGTAAATTTTGTTTAGATGTGTCTACAACACAGTTTGGCCTATTAATGCTGAAAAAATTGTGACCGTTTCTAAGGTATCCTTAAACATTTCTTAAGAAGATCATTTTGTTTTATGTTTAAAATTGAAAATTCTGTCTGCATTGTGATAGGTATAAAATTAGCTGGTCACATGACTTTTTTCTCTTAAGAAGCAAAAAAAAAAAAAATGAAAAGAAAAATTAAACACAGGGAGCAAATATACCTGAAATGAATATGTCCACTCTGTTGATCAATTATTTCTGAAACACAACCATGCATGTGTTGTATTTTAGAATGAATTTTATAATTTTCTAAGGTAAGATTATGCATTCCTTAACATTCTATAAATAAAACTTGGATTGTAAACCCATGAAATAAAACTATTGAGAATATATTTAAATTAATCTGTGTGTTTAGGAGTTCAGAGTGAAATGCTGTAATCAGCCATCACTGAAGGTCCCTGTGCAAGAATCAGGTACTGCTGCCTGCAGGGTTGGTTTCTATTTTTCAAAATAAAGAAAGAGCTTCACATCAAGGTTCATTTTCAATTCTCTTTATATACAGAAGATCAGTTTAGTATATATTAAGTAAAGATTTCAACAGTTTGCCCTCACATAGCAACACAAAGTGAAAAATACTGTTGGAGTACTAGTTATAGTATTAATTCACAATGTATAGCACATTAAGGAAAGAGATTCTACATGATATATTTTTTAATTGATTAATTTTCTATGCAATTTCCAATTTAACACCAAGATTTTTTTTTTCATTTTTAATTATCTTTATATACAGAAGATTGATTCAGTATATACTAAGTAAAGATTTCATCAGTTTGCACCCACACAGAAACACAAAGTGTAAAAATACTGTTTCAGTACTAGTTATAGTATTACTTCACATTGGACAACACATTAAGGACAGATCCCACATGAGACGTAAGTACACAGTGACTCCTGATGTTGATTTAACAATTTGACACTCTTGTTTATGGCATCAGTAATCTCCCTAGGCTCTAGTCATGAGTTGCCAAGGCTATGGAAGCCTTTAGGGTTCGCTGACTTCAATCTTATTCCGACAGGGTCATAGTCAAAGTGGAGGTTCTCTCCTCCCTTCAAAGAAAGGTACCTTCTTCTTTGATGGCCCCGTTCGTTCCACTGGGATCTCACTCGCAGAGATCTTTCATTTAGGTCTTCTTTTTTTTTCCAGAGTGTCTTGGCTTTCCATGCCTAAAATACTCTCATGGGCTCTTGAGTCAGATCTGAATGCCTTAAGGGCTGATTCTGAGGCCAGAGTGCTATTTAGGACATCTGCCATTCTATGAGTCTGCTGTGTATCTCGCTTCCCATGTTGGATCATTCTCTTGCTTTTTGATTCTATAAGTTAGTATTAGCAGAGCTTCACAGCACATCTGCAAGCAGATCTCTGGCACTCCCCATGACTATACGGCAAGGGCAATTTCACACTCTGCCTTTTCTAGAGAAAACAGAAACCTAAAGCTGAAATCTTGTTCACATTTTAAGATTATCCCAGTGGTGCCTCTTTCAAAACATTGTGGCCTGTAGCTCACAAACACCACCTGCCCTCATCTCCACCCTGCTTGGAATAGATTCTTTGGGATATCTGTGATCCAGTGACCAACAAGAGTCCTACATCAGGCTCTGTTATTAGCTCGTTGTATGATATTAGATTGGCTTTGAGGCAAATGTCTCTATTTCCTCTTATATATAAAATAGGATAGTAATATCTGCTCTTTCTATCTTACACAAGTGTTGTGAGCCACTGATACCTTTATGAAGTTTTCTTATCCCCTCTGCTCTAATATTATCTCTTTGCCAATGTCTCAATTTCCTAGTCATGGACCCAATGTCTTGGGGTATCTTAAAATACTTGCTGAGTTGAAATACATGTAATTTCAGTTTTATAAATCTTCCTGCCAATACTCAGAGCAAAAGAGGGGGATCCCATTTATACTACAGTTTCAATAATCCTAAATGTTGAAAGCATCTCTCTTAAAACAGAGGAACTATAGAACTTCAACTTTAGGTCTTCAACTTACTAGAGCTCATTTATAGAGGATAGATGGAAAATAATATGAGCACGTAACTGGAGATTGGAATCAGGAAATCCTGAGTTGAAGTTTGGTTTTGAAACTTATTTGTACTATTGCATTAGTTTCTTGAACTGTACACACTTTCATTTTTCTTAAAAGAAAAACAGTAATAATACCTTCCTTATAGAACTACTCTGAGGGGCAAATAATGATAAAATACTTAGCACAATGCCTGGTTATTGCAGTTATGTATATTAAGATAGACTCAACTATGATAACAAATAGATTCCCCAAATAAGTTTAACTACAATAGTTTAAAGCATATTTTCTTGGTTAGCCAGTGCCTTGCTGTTCTGCAATGTTCAGAAATTCAAGTTCTTTTCTTCCAGTAACCCTACTATCATTTGGGGCCATGTAATTCCATCTAGCCAGCAAAACTGGAAAAAGAGAGTGGAGATGGTCTTAAGCAGAAAGTGACCCTACCTTTCTCTCATTTCACTGGTGAAAATTACGCATATGGAAAGGAATGAACACATAATGGCTTTTTCTGTTTTGTGTTGCTATAACAGAATACCTGCAACTAGGTAGCTTAGAACAAAAAGAAATTCATTTCTTATAATTCTGGGAGCTGGAAAGTCCATAGTTAAAGTGTTGGTATCTGGGAAGGAGCTCCCTGATATACTGTCCAGTGATGGAAGCCAGAAGGTAAAGAGATGGCAAGAGAGAAGGCAGGCCAAAGTTGTCCTTTTATAATAAATCCACTCCCATGTTAATGAACCCACTCCCATGATAACAACATTAACCCACTCATGGGGATCAGTCCATCCATGGAGATGGTATTGTCGTGACCCTCACACCTCCCCTTAACACCACTGTATTTGGGGTCAAGTTTCCAGCACATGAACTTTGGAGAACATGTTAAAACCAGAACAATTGTTAACTATTACAATAATGGGTATCAGATTAATTCGATGTAGGGAGCATGAAGAAGCAAAATCTAAAGATAAAATATTTCAAGTTAGGGTGACTGCAGAGATATCCAATTCTGTAATAAAAAAAAAAAGATGCTCTGGAGAATAAGGAGATGGGAAGAGAGAACTATGAATTATGATTTGGAATATTGAATTAGATGTCTAAAAATATGTGCTTTAGAGAGTCTTTTAGGCATCTGGAAATGAAGGATTAGAGCTGGGGGCAGGAGGAGTCAGGCTGATGGCAGTTTTTTGGTGGTCCTTCACATAAAACTGATGGTTGTATCCCTGTGGCTGAATGCAATTGCTAAAATCATGATGCATCAATTTTAACTTGCCTTATTTCTGGCGATCTTGTCACCAGCTTTACTTATGTCACAAAAGTGTGATAACTCAATAGAATTTTCCAAAAAGTCACTGGAGTACAAAAATCTTAAAAGCCATCCTCTTGAATAGAAGTTCAAAAATGTCCTTATACTATACATAATATGATATATATATATAGAGAGAGAGAGAGAGAATATATATAACATCTAATATATATATATATAAAACATCTAATATATATATATATATAGAGAGAGAGAATAATAACATCTAATTCATGGAATTGTGGAGATTAAAATAGATGGCACAAGTAAGTGCCTATCCAAGTACCTAATGCATGATCAGTTGTACTTAACTACTTCCAAATGATTGCCACTATTATTATTATGTTCTTGACCTAAATATACAACCTGATAAAGATTTAATAAATATCTTTATTTTTCTCTGAGAGTTCTTAAGTTGTGCCATGGTGACCCCAACATCAACATCAAGCCCATATGAGTCCTTCAAGGCAGCTACAGAAGGGGGGGGCTTTCAGCAGGAAACCTCCCTTCTGCTTAGTGTCCTCTTGAAAAATAATAGTAGAGGGGCTGGAGCTGTGGCGCAGCAGGTTAACGCCCTGGCCTGAAGCACCAGCATCCCATATGGGCGTCTGTTGGAGACCCAGCTGCTCCTCTTCCAATCCAGTTCTTGCTATGGCCTGGGAAAGCAGTAGAGGGTGGCCCAAGTCCTTGGGCCCCTGCACCCACATGGGAGACCTGGAAGAAGCTCCTGGCTTCTGCCTTCAGATCGGTGCAGTTCCGGCCATTGCGGCCAATTGGGGAGTGAACCAGCGGATGGAAGACCTCTCTCTCTCTCTCTCTCTCTGTGTGTGTGTGTGTGTGTGTCTCCTCTCTCTGTGTAACTCTGACTTTCAAATAAATAAATATTTAAAAAAATAAAAATAATAGAGTGGGTGGTTAATGTAATTCTTAGGACGCCCATATCCTGTATCAAAGTGCTTGAGTTTGAGTACCAGCTCTGCTTCCAATTCCAGCTTCCTGCTAATGCACACCTTGGGAGACAGTAGGAGATGGTTCAAGTACTTGAGTCCCTGCCACTCATGTGGAAGACCTGGATTGAGATCCTGGCTCCTGGTTTCAGCCTGACTGAGCCCTAGTAAGGCACTTAGAGAGTGAACCAATGGATAAGAGACATTCTCTTTCTCTCTCTCTTTCTCTCTTCTCTCATCTCTCTCTGTCTTTCAAATGAAATAAGTAAGAAAATAAATGAATGGACTTATTAAAAAGGAAAATAAAAGTATCTGCTACATAACCATACCCAAGTAATATCTTTAGGAAAATGCTTATTTTGATTTTATATAGACTGGGATCAGGAGCAAGGCCAAGTATGTGTCTGTCTTCTGGATTGTCATATATTTAGGACTCTAAAAGATTTTTGAGTTCACAGCATCTTCTTCTGAATCTCAGAGTATTTTATATTCATATTGCATTTTCTGCTTTGAGAGAAATTTGGAAATACCAACTAGCAACATAAAATTTTGCTACTTTTCTAGGTTGGTTACTGGTTTGCTGAGTTTCCCCCTATACTTACTGTTATCATTTAGGAATTTTTATTTAACATCTAGCCAGTCTTTAAATTTTTTTGTGATATTAGTGTGCAAAGACACTAAATCTGAGTGAGATTATAATAAAATAAAAACAAATTGCAAGCACATTCATTTTATGGGTATAATGTTGAGGATGTAAGTCTGAAAATACTTTATAGTGACTTGCTGGGAGCACAGGCAAATTTTATAGTCAAATTTTATTCTTAATGTCAACTACATTAATCTGACAACCGAAAATAATATGGTTATGAAGAAAGCACCAGAGCCAGGTTATGATATGCTATTTTTCTTATAAAAAAAAGAATATTTAATATGCAAAATGTCTGGTAGACTTTTCTTCCAGTAAGCCTTGAATGCTGTCAGCATTATTGCATGTCATTTTCTCAGGTCAGTTGATCTGTAGTCGACTGAATGAGAATGACAGGCATTTGGATCAGAGGGGCCAGTGCTGTATGTTCTATCCTGAATGTAATGGAAACCTATCAAATATGTAGTTGCTATCTGACATTTGTTTTTCAAATATAACTCTTGGAAGATGCATAATAGGTATGTGAAATTAGAAGAAGACCAATTAATACAGCATTGTAGTGTAGCCGATAGCTCATGATGAATGGTAGAAATAAAGAAAACAGCAATGAAGATGGTAGGAATACAGGCTAAGTGAGAGAAATTGAGGATTTGATGGGAGCTGGAATTGACAAAACTTAATTCATCAGCTGTACCCACTGAAGGAAAAAAGAATCAAGGACATTTCTCAGGTTTTGGGCTTGAGGATGGCTTTTATGAGATGGGGAAGACAAATGGTTTTAATCATTTCCTACAGTCTGACCCACTTGCTAGGACAGGAGCTGCTCACAGGCAGGTACCATGCTCCCCGGGTGATAGCTGGCACACAGTAGGTATTCAACAGGGTTTTTTTTAATGACTAAAGAAATAAATTTTTGATTGTGCAAAGGTGGCACAACACAGGGCTCCAGCATTTCTCTGACAACTCTGAAAGGCCATGTAGCATGGAAACAGCTTTCTTCCAAATATGGATCTTTGTGTTCTGTTTCATTCGATAAGGTTCTGGGGATTATGTGTAAACTAAAGTGAATTGCTGTACAAGTAAGAATATTTTATTCTTCATTGTACATCACGTCTTTATCCATAAGTCTTCTTAAAATATTGTAATGTTTGAGTATAGACAAATCTATAGAGATTACTATAAGTAAAATTCCACCTATCCATCCCCCTCCTTCAATCACTATCAGCATAGGACAAGTTTTGTTTCATCAGTATTCTCTGTCAGCCCCCTATTGGCTGACAGACTTCACAACATTTAATGGGTCTGTATTTCAGTAACCACTGGCCTTCTAAAATTTTATATCGGTGTGCATATGCTTTGTTACCCAACAAGAACAAAATACTAGTTCCTACTAGGTCGCACAAGAATCTTAACACACAAAGTGCTCAGCATGCACTGGGAAGCACACCCCAGATCTCTGGCTTAGTTACTAGAGAGTTCTTTCTATACAGCCGGTCTCTCCTTCCTTGGACTTTCCATGGCACTTGCGTCGACTTGGAGATCATTTACTTGTTCACTTATTTGCCAGGTGTATATGGAACATTTATCAAGAGTGAGGCACTCAGGTGAGTGTGTGGTGCAGCAGTGATGCTGCTCCAGTTGTTCCAGTTCTTGCTTCAAGCTAATGCCTACTCGAGAGCAGCAACAATGGATCAAGTGGTCGGGTCCCTGCCAGCCATGCGGGAGACCCAGACTGAGTTCCTAACTCCTGCATTTAATCTGACCCAGTCCTGGCTGTTGCCGGCATTTAGGAGATAAAAGATGAGATGAAAGTTATCTCTTTTCCAAATAAATGCATTAAAAAAAAGAGTGAGGCAACCACATATACAGATTGAGATGTAATGTGGTGGGAATCCTTTCTTCCTATAACTTAAAATATTTAGGATAAAAGCAGTATGAGGTTAATGAAGTTGTATTGATCACTAAGTGAATGATAGTAAGTATTCCGAGAACTGAGGAAAGGGGCCCTATCTCTTCTGGTCAGGTTAAGTAAGAAGGACACCAGAGTTGAGAGAGGATTCAAACAACAAAGTTTTGAAAGGTGTTGAAGTTTTCAAAGTGCACTTCATTCCAAGCAGAGTAACACAGATGCACACTGGGAAGATGCAGACTGGGAAAGGGGTGATAGAACAGATGGGGCAGAGCTGTAAGATTTCTGAGAGAGAGAAATGGGAGGTCAGCTGGAAGATATTACAAGTGACATTCAAGTTTTGTTTCTTTTTCTTGTGGTTGAATTTTTATAATACAAAGAAAAAATGAGAAAGAAAAAACATACAATTCCTTTTCATGGCAAAGTGAATTATGTGGGGATTGCGGCTAACCAAACAATTCTAAATACTAACATGGGACAGTTTTTTTTTTTTTTCTGGTTCTACTTGCCATTCTATAAAATGTATCTATTCTAGGTTTTCAGTTTTATATAAATATGCATATAGTGACAAGCAGAAAAAAAGAAAACCCAGTATTACAAGTTCAAAAATTCAACCTCCATTATGTAAAAGTCATTCTAAGATGAAAAGCCCAAACTACAACATAACTTTGAAAAATAATAAACAAAATTATTATAAGAAATTAATAAGTATAAATAGCAATTGAATTCCTAATAAATAAAAATGTCCTGAAAGGCCTCTGCAGCATTGGACAATGCAACAATATGAAATATGACCTCCTTCAAAGTGCAAGTACCCCACTGAGGAATTCTTCATTTTTTTTTATTTGACAGGTAGAGTTATAGACAGTGAGAGAGAGAGAGACGGAGAGAAAGGTCTTCCTTCAGTTGGTTCACTCCCCAAATGGCCGCCACGGCCAGAGCTGCACCTATCCTAAGCAAGGAGCCAAGTGCTTTCTCCTGGTCTCCCATATAGGTGTAGGGACCCAAGCACCTGGGCCATCCTCCACTGCCTTCCTGGGCCACAGCAGAGAGCTGGACTGGAAGAGGAGCAACCAGGACTAGAACCGGCGCCCATATGGGATGCTGGCAATGCAGGAGGAGAATTAACCAAGTGAACCATGGCACCGGCACTGGCCCTGAAATTCTTCATTTTGATGAGCCTAAGTTTCCTTAGCTATGAAACAGGGATTAATGATGCCTTCTTCATGTTGTTTGCTTGAGGATCAGATGACAAAACCGAGTGCCAACACATAGCCCTGTCTTATGCAGAGTGGGTTCTAAATATGTCTCGTTTTCTCTTCCTCATGAGTTTATAAGAGATATGTTACAGGCTTTTTAAAAACTTAAAAATTTTGTTCTCAGTTTTATTGAGACATAATTAATTTGCAATAAACTAAATGTATTTGAAATGTACAGTTTGAAGAGCTTTACCATATGTATGCATCCGGGACACAATACCACTGAGATAGCAACCATACCCAACATACCAGAAGTCCCTTCAAGCCCTCCTGCTTCACTCCTGCCATCCCCAGAATTTTACAAATATAAACATTTATTTGCATCTTCTAGAACTTTACATATATGGAATTAAAGAGTTGATTTCTTTCACTCATCATTATTTTGACATTCATTTATGCTGTTACTTATATCAATAATTCATTTCTTTTTATTGATAAGTAATATTCTATGGGTGGAAATAATGCATAGCATATTTATGTTTATAAGGAAGTCTAAAGTTGCCAAGAATTTAGATATGATAACATGGTTTTAAGGTATGGATTTGACAATTTTAGTTTATCGAAAGAAAGATATTTTGTAAAATCATTTTTTAAAAACTTGATCTGTATGACGATGTAGAAACTTAGATGCAAAATCACATAGTTCATAACTTTATTGATTGAGGATAGGAAATATTTTATTGGGGAAATGAGCCATGAGTTATTTTTAAAAATAAAACTGACACATTGTTAGTATTAAAAAATTAAGAAATAGAGAAAAACACACAGAAGGGAATAAAATATCACCCCAATCCCATGACTCAGAAACAGCCTTTGCTGAGACTCTTGACCATCATCCCATAAACCTGTTGCAAGATAAGAGGAATAGAAAAGAATTTTACAAAACCACATTTAGGGCTTCCACTTGCAGCAAAGATGGAATACCAAGAACTGGAGATACTGTCACATCTGAGAAAATTAAAAATCCAATGGAATATATGAAACAATGGCTTTCAGACAATGCATATCTGGTGGTAAAGGGCAATGAATCCTGGAGTAGGAGCAACAAACTCATTGAGCCTCTGATTGTCCCAGTTTATGAACTACAGACAATTTCTACATTTCTATGTGAAGATGAGAACCACATGGAGCCTGAAGTTCTCCCAGCCTGAGAGAGACCATTTTGGGAGTGCAGGGATGGCCTGGTGGCTGTAGCTCAGAGGAAAGGATGGGAGGGAGAGCCTCACAGAGAACAAGCTCTGAGGGTTACAGAATGTATCCCACAAAAAACTCCCCAGCAGGGCGCTAATCAGCACATGCAGGAGAGGAAATTACCCAAGACCAGGGAAAGAAGGACCAGCAAGGATGAGGGGTAACAATCCCGGCTGTTTCCCAAGCCTGGGAAGAGTTTGGCCCCTTCTCTGCCAGTCACAGGATGGCAAAAGAATATTAAAAGAATATTGCTGAAGTCATAGAGAAAAATGACCCTTAGGAGAATGAACTCTTTGATCCTCACAACAGGCCTTAAGCACAAGCTTTAGGAACATCAAATCTAACCTGACTCCCAGAAAAGAACTTAAAAATATTTATAGGGATATAAAAGTATCTAATACTCAATCAAGAAAAATTCATAAGTTTCCCTTATACACCTATCGTATGATGCCATCATTCCACTCCCATAAGAAAAAAGAAAAGATCAAAGCCAGTGTGGTAGTACAGAGGGCTAAGCTGCTGCTTGCAATACCAGGATCCCTTTTCAGAGCAGTGATTTGAGTCCAGGCTGCTCTGCTTCTAATCCAGCTCTTTGCTGATGTGCCTGGGAGATGCTTGGGCTTCTGTCACCAACATGGGGACCCAAATGGAGCTCCTGACTCCTGACTTCCACCTTGGCCAGTCCCAGTTGTTGTGGCTATTTGGGAGTGAGTCAGCAGATGGAAGATTTTCTCTCTCTCTCCCTTTCTGTCTCTTCTTCTCTCCCTGTCATTCTGCCTTTCAAATAAACAAAATGTATCTTCCAAAAAAAACCAAACAAACAAAGCTGTAGGTTATGGTGTTAGAGCACAATGTGTTGAGCCAACACCTGCAAAGTTGGCATCCTATATGGGCTCTGGTTCATATCCTGGCTGCTCCACTTATGATCTAGCTCCCTGATAATGGCCTGGGAAAAGCAGTGAGAATGGCCCAAGTATATGGGGCCCTGCCACCCATGTGGGAGACCCGCAAAATGCTCCTGGCTCCTGGCTTTCACCTGACCTGTCCTGGCTGATGCAGCCATTTGCGGAGTGAATCAGTGGATAGACGATCTCTCTCCCTTTTTCTCTCTCTCTCCCTCTTTCTCTTTAACATTGACTTTTAAATAAAAAGTCTTGTTTTTAAAAAAAGGGAAATCATTTTTAAAAAAATCTATGTAAATAATTATACATAAAGTTCATAAGAACTGTATTCATAATAACCAAAGCTGGAATCAAACTAATGTTCTTCAACAAATGAATCAATGGATTGTGGTAACTCTGTGTAATAGAATACTACTCACCAATCAAAAAAAGAAAAAAAAGAAAAACAAAGAAACAAAGTGCAGCATACAACAATATGGATGGATCTCAAATGTATTCTACTAAGAGGAAAAAGCCAGAAGAACTAAAGTAGATGCTACATGATACTATTATATAAAATTCTAAGGAATGTAAACCAGTCTTCAGTGGGAGAAAGCCAATCATTTGTTGTCTGCGGGTATAAAGGAAAGAAGCATGCAGAATAGATTACAAAGGGTGAAAGGAAACTTTCAGAGGGTAGATACACATAGATGTATTATCTTTACTGTGGAGATTGCTTCATGGGTGCAGTCATGTGTCAAAATTATCAAAGCAGTACATTTTATTCTCTATCCCTTATACCTCAAAAAGGTTATAAAAAGTTTTTTTAAAAGATAGCAGGATTAAAAATTATAATAAATGTATCATGGAGGTTGTTTTGAGCTCAGAGTGCCCGGCCAACAGAGAATGAGGTCTGCAATCCAGACACATGCCTCATTTCTTGAGCCATGAAGAAGCAGGCCTTTCTGTAATGTAGCCACCCAGAGACATAGAGTGTGTGTAGGCGTTTGTGTGCACGCGTAGGTGGGTAATTTTTCCCCCACAAATGTTACTTAATTCTCATTCACAGAAAGCCCTGTTTGTGTTCACAGCAGCTGTGTCAAGTCTACATGTTATCATTATACTATTTTATGATTTTTTTATATTATTTGAAAATAAGACTCCAGTGAGACTCAAGGAGTTACTGAAAGTTTCAGTATATGGGAAAAATAAGGTCATACAAGTTCCTTCAAAGTAATCAAAAATATGAAATACACTAAGCAGTTGAATTTGTTATGCTTCTGTAAACTGGATATTTCAAACGTAGGTTGCATCTGTTAACTGTCGTAAAAAATAAGTAAATGGACAAATTTATGTCTCCTTCAACATCCCCTCTTCTATACTTTTTTTAGGTTTGCTTTTCAATGATTACTTTGACATTGTAAGAATAGACTTCTAGATAACTCTGAGTTATAATTATGGACCTATAATATATAAACCTATGGAAATGCCTTGATTGTAGTTTTAAATGGATTTGATGCTCTCTGCCCTTGTATTATTTTTCCATATCTCAATTAAGTTTTCATTTTTATATTCCTCTTAGTACTCTTAGCTATCAAATTGTATTTTTCAGGAGGAGCTGCTATTGACTAAATGCTTATGCCACACTTCCTCCCAAACTCATATGTTGAAATTTAATCCCCAGTGTAATGGTATTTGGAAGCGGCATATTTGGGAGTAAATAGGCCATAAGAGTAGAGCTCTCATCATTGGAATACGTGCTTATATAACAGACCCCAAGAGACACCTGCTAATGTACCTGGAAAATCAGCGGATGATGGCTAAGACACTTGGGTTCCTGACACCCACTTGGGAGGCCAAGATTCTCTCTCTCTCTCTCTCCCTCTCTCTCTCTCTCTAACACACACACACACACACACACACACACATACTTTCTCTCCCCACTTCTCTCAATCATTCTATCTTTCAAATAAAGGAATATATTTCTTAAAAAGATAGCCATCTATGAACCAGGAAGTGGGACTTCACCAAATACCAAACCTGCTGATGCCTTGCTCTTAAACTCTGTATGCTCCAGAGCTGTAGATATAAAGTTCTGTTGTTTAGCAGCCAGTCAGTTGATGTTAGCTTGTTATAGCAGCCCAACTGACCTAAAACAGGTGCCTTGGATGTTCCTTGAATTCTTATAATCCTAAGATGGTGTATCTGTTGCTTTTACCCTTGTAGAATGAACATATACTTTTGTATTTGAAGAGGCATATGCTTTTTGGGGTGACATTTTTCTCACCAAGTCCACTGTTTTCTGGCACTGAGAATTTTCATCTGGAAGCTGGTATGATTCATTCTTTAGTGGGGAATATCAACAACTTCATTGGAACTTGATGTTGCCTATGTCAGATTTTCTGGCGATCACAATGTGATCTATCAAGAAACCAATTTGTTTTGTGTTTCATGAAAGTTCCCTGCCACTGGCTGAATACTCTTTGTGTCCTTTTGTTATGATTGTCGTTACTCTTTTCTCCAGCAAAATCAATTTGCTGCGTGCTCGATTTTTGTTTTTCTTCTCAATCTACCCTCTTGGCCACAGTCATTTTTGTTTCTTTCTTTGTTTCTTGCCATCTCTTCAAATTTTGGGTCAGTCTACTAGCTCCCTGGCTGTGTTTTCTATCAATCTATCCTTTTGTTTTGTGGCTTCTGATGTAACTTTCATGTCCTCAGTGTTATTGTGTTTCTCTTCCTGGCCCTGTCAGCCATCTTTTTGTCTTTTAAGTGGTTTCATAATCTACTGTTTTAATAATCTTATTTCTTTTTTTAGCTTCAAAAATTTTCAAGAGAGACAATTTTGTCTGCAAGTTCTTTGGAACTATGGAGAACTATTATAAATTTTTATTGAGTTTCTTGGAGTCATTTATTTGTCACGTAGGCTTGCTGTGTTCTCACCCTCCCCCCACCACACACACAGACACTTATTTTTTTTTTTCAAAGTTCCTTTTATGTGCCCCAGAGGTTACTTTGTTGCCATTACTCATACTTGCATATGAGCCTGGGGCTGGGGTGGAGGATGAACTGGAACAGTTTGTTGTCTTGTCATAAATGCTCTGTCACCAAATCTATAATTTCCTTTGCCCTGGAGGCAAGTCCTCTCCCACTTCTGGACATTCTTGGCAAACCTCTTTTGTGGAGAGTCAGGTAGTAATTATACATGGCCACGATCTCAGCTACTCCGTATTGCCATTGTAGGCTGTCAGGGACTGAATTACATTCCCGTCTTAGTCTCTTTAGGCTGCTATAACAAAATACCATCCATGATCAAGTCATTTGCAACAAATGGATTTTATTCCCCATACTTTTGGAGGCTGGAATCCAAGATCAAGCACCAGAAAATTTGGTTATGGTAAAGGAACACTTCCTGGTTCACAGATGACTGTCATCTCACTGTGTCCTCACTAGGTAAAAGGGACTAGACAGCTTTCTGCACCTAATCCATTTGTAAAGGTATGGATTCCATTCATGACCTAATCACCTCCCAAAGCCCGGTTTCCTGATATCACATTGGTAATTGCATTTCCTTAAAAAACATTTCTCTCTCTCTCTCTCTCTCTCTCTCTCTCTCTTCTTTCATAGGCAGAGGCTCCCCACTTGCTGGCTCGGTCCCTAAATACCACAACGGCTTGGGCAGGGCTAAGGCAAAACCAGCAGCTGAGAACTCAATCCAGCTATCTCATTTGGCAGCAGGAACCCAAGTACTTGAGTCATCACTTCTTCCTCCTAGGATCTTCAAGAGTAGGAAGCTGAGATCAGAAACCTGAGACATCTTAACTGATATCTTTAAAAAAAAAAAAAAAAGGTTTGTTTTGCTATTTGAAAAGCAGAGTTACAGTGAGAGAGATAGAGAAAAAGAGAAAGAGAGAGAGAGAGAGAGATCTTCCATTGCTGGTTCACTCCCCAAATGGCCAGAATGGCTGGGGCTGGGCCAGACTGAAGCCAGGAGCCAGGAGCATCATCCAGGTCTCCCACGTGGGTGCAGGGGCCCAAGAACTTTTTGCCATCTTCCACTGCTTTCCCAGGCACATTAGCATGGAGCTAGATTGGAAGTGGAGCAGCTGGAAATTGAACCAGTGCCCATATGGGATACTGGCATCAAAGGCAGCAGCTTTACCTGCTATGTTTCAATGCTGGCCCTTAACTGGCATCTTAACTGCTAAGCCAAACACTCACCCTGGAGATTAAATTTTAACCTGAAATTTTGGGCAGACACAAACATTCAGATCATAGCAACCCAAAATCCATAGACTGAAGCCCTAACTTCCAAAATGATTCCTTTTGGATATAGGGCATTTAATTAGATTGCTTACATTAACTGAGCCCTCAGGGTGGGATGTTCATCTTATGTGATGATTTCCTTGGATGAAGAGGAATAGACCTCAAGATAGTCCAGGCACACAGACAAAAGGCCATCTGAGGACACAGCAAGCAGGCAGACATCTGCCAGCTACGGAGAGAGGCCCAAGGAGAAACCAACCCTGGGACACCTTGGACAGCTCAGCCTCCAGAACTGTGAGAAAACACGTTTCTCTTGCTGAAGTCATCCTGTCTGGTATTTTGTTATGGCTGCTCCAGCAGACTAATACCTAGCTTGAAAGCAGTCATAAACAACCGGTAACAAACGAGCGTGGCTGTATTCCGATTCACCAACACTGAAATTTGGAAGTCATATAATCATCTCATGTTATGAAATATTATCTTTTTTCTTGATGTTTTGAGACATTTAAAAATGTAAAAATCTATTGTCAGCTCAAGAAAGGACAAAAGCAGGCAATGCGCCAAATGTGGCTGACATGTCCTGATCTGAGAGGGCAATTGGATTCAAGGGGAAGTCCAGCAAATCACAAGCCTTTGTAGTAACATCTGGTGAATAGCTCTCTCCCTGCCTCCTGCACCCTTGCTTCACAGTTGGGCACTGAGAGTAGTAATAAGGTCACTGTGGTAGCCCCACCTTCCCTAACTTCCATCCATGATGGGGAACAGCACGCAAGTTCACTCCCTGCTTGCCCAATCTCTCCTAGTATTTGTGTTCCAGCTGATGGATTGTGGGTTAGACCCTGCTTGAGGGAAGGCTGCATCCTGTTCTAGGCTCTGCTCTCTGTGTCCTTGATTTGTCAGAACTTTCTGCTATAATTGACTTCTGCATGTCACAGATTGTGGTTTAGGCTTGGGGCCATATTCTTGTTTTATTGCTGGTGGATGGTTAGTTTTTTCCCTCCTGTTTTCCGTTATGTCACGGGAGTGTAAGAGCTGGAATAAAGTGAAAATTCCTTTACTTATTCATCTTTGGACAGAAGTCAAACAAGTGCTTCTGGATAGTTGGGAATGCGTCTTCCTCTGTCTTCCCAGAGCATGACCAGGGTCCAGTCCCAAGCAGATATCTGCTGAAATGCTAATTATCTCAGTGTTCCCCAGCTCCTCTTCTAATTTGGGACCACCCTCACACATGCTGCCATCTTCCCTGAGTAGCTTCCGTCTGATCTGGCTTTGCTCCCATTAATTCATTCTCTACTTTGCAGCAAAATGACCTTATTCTGTCACAGATCTGAGCATGCCTCTCTCTTGCTCAGATCTCTTCAACAAGAGCTTTATTCTTAGGACAGGCTCTAGAGCCAAGCACATAGTGGTGATTCAATAGATATCTGTTAAATGGGAGATTGTGAGGAGCTGAGATAGGTTACTGAGTTTAGGATTCCTTTTTGACAGCTAATTAACTCTTCCATCGTCTCAGCTTTTCTGCCTATAAATACCTACTTATGACCAGAAACCAAAAATATGATAGTGTATGAATGTGGTGATTCATGCCTTCCCAGAAGCAGATAGCAGGATAGGACTGGATTTGCATAAGATGTATTGAGCAAAGGCGCGGGACAGGTATGAAGAGCCTCCAGGCTGAGCCTTCCAAGCTGCCACACATGGAAGAAAGAGGGAAGAAGGAGTCAGTACACAGTGCCTTTCCAGGAAAGGTTTAGCAAGATCAATGAGCCTTGAAGCCAAAACCAGTATCATTGCCTCTCTCTGGAAAGAACATACATGGGTACATCAAAAATTAATGAAAAACTGGGGCCGGTGCTGTGGCTTAGTAGGTTAAGCCCCTACCTGCAGTACCAACATCCCATATGGGCACCAGTTTGTGTTCTGGTTGCTCCTCTTCAATCCAACTCTCTGCCTGTGGCCTGGGAAAGCAATAGAAGATGGCCCAATTGCATGTGCCCCTGCACCTATGTGGGGGACCCAGAAGAAGCTCCTGGCTCCTGGCTTCGGATCTAATCAGCTCCAGCTGCTATGGCCATTTAGGGAGTGAACCAGTGGATGGAAGCCTCTCTCTCTGTAACTCCACCTCTGAAATAAATAAATATATCTTAAAAAGCAATGGATAATAAAATTAAAAGATGTCTGTTCCCCCGTCTCACTCCTTGCATGGGAGCAGCCTGAAGGAAGTGTGGTGTCTGCACTAAGAGGGTGGTGGATGGAGAAGGGTGGAAGCTCTCCGTAGCAGAAGACCTGAGCAGTGTATTTTCATAGTCACTGCACATAGGAAGCCCTTTGAGTTATTAGGAGATGAGGCATTAAAGTGAATACAAGAAAGAAAAAAAAAGCATCTTTCAGTTATCCCAGGACTGTCTGTTTAGCTTGCGAATTTCACATCATAAACTCACCAGCCTTGCTTCTGGAAGTCTCTTTTTGCTGCTATGTTCCTTTTATCCCTTTCACCACTCAGCAGCGCTTTTCCTGGAGGTTGACAGAAGCAGAGAAGCCAAAATTCAGGCCATCTTCTCTGCTGTTGAGTCAGCAAGACCCTAACCCTTCTTTCCCCGTTGATTTTTAATTTTCCATTTTTGGGGGAAGGGTGATGCTTTTCTCTTGTTTGTTAAATAGCAGTAGGTGATAGATTGTTTATGCAAGTGTTTTTCCCTAAGGATAACCTGAATTTACACGTGGGTCAATAATTTTGAAGTCCCAGGTAAAAAAGGATACTGTGTTATTATTATCAACTATTTTTCATTATTTCATCTATGTTGACATTGCCTTAAAATATTGGCTTTTCTGTGGCCCTCCGGGTTCAAAATTAAAAGGATGCTTTATATATTAAAAAAAAGAAAGAAAGAAAAGCCATCACCACCAGTGTTTCCTCCTTACCTAGAAGAAAACATATCCTTGAGAGTGATTTTTATTTTTTAAGGCACTTAGAATTTATCCAGGAAGTTACTTGAGCTCAAGCCAGAAAGAGGAGTAGATCATCCAACTTCTGACATTTTCCAGGCCTCTGTGTGCAGAGCTTGGTGACCCAGTTATTCTCGGTAGGTCTAAACTCAGCTGAACAAGTCAAGGTCTAAGATGCATGAGGTTTAGGAGGCATTTTAAGATGTATGTGCCTTTTTTTAAAAAAAAAAAAAAAAACCTAAAACCACTCTTATAAAGAAAATGAAGAATTAAAGAAAATGTGCCATTTTAATCTTGAAAGTTGGCACTGTTGTGCTGTAAAACAAACCTGGAGGCCAAGGCAAATATTCCTGTAAAGCGGTCAAACCCAGAGGGGTGTTGTCCAAGAGGGTAGTAGCCAAACCAAACTCTGGATTTTGATTTCTTCACATGAACACCTAAAAGTAAGGTGCAGGGTATGGTTATTAATGGATGAACTTGAGATATAATAGAATCACTCTTTTCCTCGGCTTCTTTAATGTTAAGCAATATTTGAGGGGTCTACAAAAACATTCGTGGAAAATGCATATCAGAACAGAAGCCATACATGGATCTCAAAAATAAACTCTTAAAACATGTTTCTGTTTTCCATGAAATTTTTGAAATCCCCTCATATTTTAAAGTTAGAGCTGAAATGAATTTAACATTTGAGGTTATTCTAAGTTATTCTTTTTATTTTTTACAGAATGCATAGATTAAACACATTATATGTCTGATCTAGTCCTAAATGCTAGGGATGACAGCTAATACCTGACTTCTTAATTTAGTTTTTACATTCTTATAAGGTCTATATACTATCTCCATTTTATATGTACAAAAATGAAGAAAAATGACAAAAGTTACCTCTACTTGTATAATTAGTAAAAGTTGGATTCAAGACTCAAACCCAAAACCCCAAGTCTTTCTAATACAGCTATATATCCCTGATTTGAAATAATTGGGACCATTTTTGTTTCAGATTTGGTACTTTTTTAGGACTTTGAAATATTTGCTTATGACATTATCAGGTATCTTGAAAAGGGGACCCAAGTCTAAACATGAAATTTATGTATGTTTCATATACGCCTTATGCACACACCCAGAAGATAATTTTATACCCTATTTCTTAATAATTTTGTGTGTGAAAGAAAGTTTCATGGTGGAATTTTCCACTTATGATATCATATTGATACTCAAAGCATTTCAGATTTTGGAGCATTTAGAGTTTCAGATTTTCCTATTAGCAATGCTCAACCTGTGTAATATGCTTAAAAGAAATAGAAGCAAGTGAATTCTACAAAAGATCCAAGTGTTTAGTCCTTGCGGTTTTTTGAGTTTGGGAAAACATCAAATATTTGTCAAGATGCAAAATTCCTTGTATCATTATTTTAGAATGAACTTTATTACTGAAACTGGATCCAAGAAAGTCCTACAATCAGTTTTTTCATCAAGAAACTTCATTTTCATTTACGCAGTCCTTTCTTTCTTCACTTATGTATTTCTGGAACTTGACCAAAATCCTATATAAAACATGCACACACAGAGTGAAAACAAGTGGCCTCTTTATATAAACTAATCAAGAAGGAAATGAAGCCACCCAAATGTGGTCTAGGCCATCTGTGGTCCATGATAAATAGCAAAATACAGTCATGTTTTCTCCTTAAATGTGCACTGTAAAATATAAAATCCTTTTTATTAGCACCAGATGTCAAAAGGCTTATTAAAATGCCGTGGTTTATTAAATAACATCATGTTAGACTCACTGTCCTAGTAAGGACTTTTTTTGCATCAGATTATATATTTGAAATTATATATTACTATTTCAAATATCTGAACACTAATACATGAAGATACTTCAAAAAATTAATGAAAAATGGAGTTAAAAGGCGATTTTATTTTGATGCAAAAAGTCCATGCTTTTTCTTCATACTCATTCTCCATGAACTTTTTGAAGACCCCTTGTTTGTATGGATTTCGAATTTTTTTGCACCAAAATAAGCTTATCTTTTAACTCTATTTTCTACTAATTCTGAAGTATCCTCATTTGCCAAAATTTATATTTAGAAACACAGATATTTATACATCATGAACTGAACTAAAATATATTAAAGTCTGAAAAAGTAAATTTTCATTTGACTTATGTTTAAGATTAATTGATATTTCTGGATAGCATTAAAAAATAAAGTGTAGATTTAAAACTATGGAATGAATTCTCTCTACCATTTCAAAACTTTTTTCCTTGACTTTCATGCCAGTTATTTTCTCTGCTTCCTGCTCACTCTGAATGACTAAAGCTTTTTCTCTTCTTGAGTCAGGGAAGGGATAGCTTGGACAACCAAGCAGGAACACTCTACAGAATTTTTGCACAGAAAGTTTTTGGAAACTTTTCTGCAAGGCCATGGTTGGAATATTTCAAATTCAAATTTAAAGTCAATTATAATTTGGTATGGTGAAAAATAAGTATATATTTTCACTTTAATTCATCACCTGATTTTTTGTTTTTTATTTTTACTATTTTTACTTCTTTTCATTTTATTTGGAAGACAGAGAGAAGGAAGGAGGAAGAGAGAGAGAGAAAAAAAACCAGTTATATATACACACACATATACAGATATCTTCCATCCACTGGTTCACTTTCCAAATCCCTGCAACAGCCATGACTAGGCTGTGCTGAAGCCAGCAGCCAGGAAGTCTATCCAGGTCTCCCATGTGGGTAGCAGGGTACCCAATTACTTGAGCTGTCACATCTGCCTCCCAAGGTGCACATTAGCAGGAGGCTGGAATCAGAAGTAGAGCCAGGACTTGCACCCAGGCAGTCCCATATGAAATGCAGGCATCCCAAGCGGAACCAACTGCTTTGTCAGACATCTATCCCCTATATTTTGGTTAAGACTTTTCAAGCAGGAAAAGCAGGTTTTCTTTTTTTCTTTTCTTTTAAATATTTTATTTATTTATTTGAGAGAGTTACAGACAGTGAGAGGGAGAGACAAAGGTCTTCCTTCCATTGGTTCACTCTCCAGATGACCAACGGCCAGAGCTGCGCCAGTCCGAAGCCAGGAGCTTCTTCCAGATCTCCCATGGGAGTGCAGGGGCCCAAAGACTTGGACCATCTTCTACTGCTTTCCCAGGCCATAGCAGAGAGCTGGACTGGAAGAGGAGTGGCCGGGACTAGAACTGGCACTCATATGGGATGCTGGCGTCACAGGCAGAGGATTAGCCAAGTGAGCCACGGCGCCGGCCCAAGCAGGTTTTCTTAAAATGACTCAGCAATTATACATTATAGTTTTTTTTTTTCCTTATTTGACAGGTAGATTTAGAAAGTGAGAGAGAGAGAGACAGAGAGAAAGGTCTTCCTTCCGTTGGTTCACCCCCCAAATGGCCGCTACGGCCGGAGTTACGCCGATCCGAAGCCAGGAGCCAGGTGCTTCCTCCTGGTCTCCCATGCAGGTGCAAGGCCCAAGCACTTGGGCCATCCTCCACTGCTTTCCTGTGCCACAGCAGAGAGCTGGGCTGGAAGAGGGGCAGCTGGGACTAGAACCTGGTGCCCATATGGGATGCTAGCGCCACAGGCGGAGGATTAGCCAAGTGAGCCATGGTGTCAGCCTTACATTATAATATTTTTTTAAAACTTCCTTTTCTTTTTCACTTTTATATATAATTTGTACATGATTTATTAGTTAAAGTGAAGGAGATTTAGGCAAAGTGCTTTTTTTTTAAATTATATTCACCTACTACAAAGTCAGTGAAGCTTAAATTACTCAGAAGAATGTCAGTGTGTAATATTCACATTGCTTTTATTTTTCCAAGGAAATCAACTTTCTTTTGGTAATTTGATGATTAACCTTTTCCACTTATTGTTACTTAGATATTATTCTGTAATATTCAAATCAGGGTCACCACTGAATGTAATCTATTGAGTCTGAAAGCAGCAGGTGGGTTCTGGATAAAACAAAGCGCAAATAGTAAAATGGCTTACACGTTGACCTAAAGATTTATTTACTTTGGGATTTTATCAGCTTCTTTTGTCTGTAAGGTTTATATGAGGGCATTAGGAACAAACCTGTCTTTTGTTTCAGGAGCAGCAGGTGTTGAAACAGCCTTCTAGTTTGACTCATACAATGATAGTTAATGTATTTATTGACTTGATTGATCACTTTATATTCTAAGAGATACAGCCTCCCAATAAAAAATTATTTGAGTGTTTATATAGTTATCTAGCATAGTTCCATTTTTAATCTGGCATATTTGGGTATGTGAGCAAAGGATACTTATCTGGATAAAATTGTTCCAAAAACAATTACATTTTAAACCAGCCCTATCATAAGACAAATATCCAAAATGTTTTTATCCTTAGCCTGTCGGTGTGAATTATAGTAACCTATAATTACAATGACTTTACAGGTATTACAAAATTTAACAACTTCTGAGAGATCTGTCCAAATAAGGCAAATGATTCTTCAATGTACTTCAAAGAAATTCATTATTAATCAAAAGGGAATAAAGCCCCCAAATGTGATCTATGATAAATAGTAAAACTACAGTCATGCTTTTTCCATGAGAATTAGTCATGAGATAATTCTAACAACCTGTGAAACATGAAATAATTCCAACTGTTCTGGAGTAACTAAATCTCCAGTTTGGTCCACTTACCTGCTCCCAATCATGTATACAACATTAAGAAAAAGAAAAATGGATCAAGCTTGTAGCATAGTGCTGGAAATGTATGTTTCCATGCGCTGACTTAGCACTCAAGAAATATTTGCTGAATAAAATATCCAGGGAAATAACCCATGGGTGGTCTAGAGACATGTAATTTAGCTCTGCTGGCGTAAGTGAATAACTGACATCATCCCACATTCTGCTCTGAAGCGTACCCTTGCTTCATATTTACAGAGTTAACTTATAAGCTCTTGATTGTTAGCTGGGTATAAATAATTATATCAAAGATAGTAGCACTCCCTTTATATGCCCATAAGCCACCCTTCAGATCTTAGAGATATTCTATTAATGTATTATATGGTTGGGGTCTAAAGAGATTTATGTTATTATTTGGAGTTTAGAGTGGGAGGCAACAGGAGGTTTACTTTAAGGAGGTACAATAGAATGCATGTAGTGATTTTTTTTGCAAGGAGGTCTTTTAAAAACTTTTAATAAAACGTATAGTATAAAATTACTATCTTAATCATTCTTAAGTGTATAGTTCAGTGGTATCAAGTACATTTGCATTGTTGTACAACCATCACCACCATCATCCACAAAATCTCTTCCTTATCTTGCAAAACTAAAACTCTGTACCCAGTAAATAATAACTCCCCATCCTTTCCTTCCTCAGTCCAGTAATTTGAAATGAAATTTAATATAGTAAAGTATTGGTATATATTCAGAAAGAAGTCTATGTTCACCATCACATTTGTTAATGTTTTAAAATTAACATATTGTAGAATATGCATCAATTTTCCAAGGAAATGAGGGTCCCTGAGCCTCCGATTCTAACTTTTTAGTTACTACTGACATGGGTATGTGCCCCAGGTGCTCCTTCTGAAATATCTCTAACATCTTTGAATGTTAGTAATATTTTTCATGAACTAAGGAGAACTTTAATTTCCTGACATTTTATTTCCACCTACTGGGTTATTTCTATGTTGTAGGACTGTTAAGACTTTATAATTGCATGTTGAAAATAATGTTGATTATTTTATTATGTTTGGGTAACACAACTTATATTAGTTTCTACTTTAGTTTACTTGTTATATCAGGTTAAATAGTCATGATGTAAATTTGCTTCCAAACCAAGTCAGAACCATTGAAACTTGGCATGCTACTTCATTTAGGTTGAGGGCCCTCTGGAAGTCAAAGTAGCCACCTACTTGATATTATTTAAGAAATATGGAGAATTTCTTAAATTCTCACTCCCACCCTGCCATGCATCACAATGTCTGAAGTCTTATTATTAGATGTTAATTTCTTGATGTTAATATTCAGATGCCCTTTTAATCTGTGATTATCTCTGTTTAAAATGATTGTTCTCACGGATTAAGAAGGAAATGTAACATTCAAAGAGAAAGTTTTAACTGTGTCAGCATTCTGCCTTTCATTCCTGACTCCTGGGGAGTAGTATTTGCCTGATATGTTGAAAAAGTTAGTAAAATGTTAAACCTCTGTTTTTCAGAATTTCCTTCATAATAAACAATAAGTATTTGTTGTGTGCCTCTTCTGTGCCACATACAGGTCTCAGTGCATCACGTGGATGATTGTATTTACTCTAACTCAGGACAAACCCATTGTACTGAGAGGATAGGAAGCTTAAGGAAATTTGGTAGTTTTCCTCTTCTTTTTTAAATTTTACCTATTTGACAGGCAGAGAGTAAGAGAGAGAGAGAGAGAGAGAGAGAGAGAGAGAGAGGAAGAGAGAGGTCTTCTATCAGGTAGTTCACTCTCCAAATAGCTGCATGGCCAGGGCTGGGCTAGGCTGAAACCAGGAGTCAGAAGCTTCACCCAGATCTCCACATGGGGGCAGGGGCCCAAATACTTGGGCCATCTTCTGCTGCTTTCCCAGGACAATAGCAGGGAGCTAGAGCAGAAGTGGAGCAGCCAGGACTGAAACCAGAGCCCATACAGGATGCCAGCACTGTAGGCAATGGCTTAACTCATTCTGCCACAAGCCCAGCCCTAAGGTAGCTTTCTTAAGGTCAGGCAACCAGTAACTGTCTTTCTGATTATTAAAAACACAATCTTAACCATGAAACTGAATTGATTTTAACTGTAGTGATTGTACACTAAAACGTATTTATTTTTTGATTGACAGATAATTGTACATATTTATGGGGTACCCTATACTATCTTGATACACAGATACAATGATCAACTCTGAATATTTTGGTTATCCATCATCCCAAACACTCATTGTTTCCTCTTGATGAGTGCAAAAACACAGCTAGATAGGAGGAATGAGTTGTGTACAATTACAGAAGAATGGTTATAGTTAACAATACTGTATTATATAAATAAGAATAGCTAGAGGAGAGGATATTGAATGCTGTCATCATAAACTGTATTTTTTTAGGGTGATGCGAGTTTTAAGAAGACAGTTGATATGATCAGGTTGTTTTTGGAAAGATCTCACTGTTGTGAATAGATTGGAGAAGAATATGACTACAGTCAGACTGAGAAGTTAGGAAACCATTACAATGATCTAGGTGAGGCCTAGGTGTTGCCCAGGATGTTGCAATAGGAGTGAAAAGCAGTAGGTGTATTTAAGCAAGATTTGGGATATTGGGGGAGAGAAGAAAGGAAGGAATCAAAGATGATCTTGGGGTTTCTGATGCCATTTGCTTGAATGAGAACACAGAAAGAAGTCAGTTTGGGGCTGAGTATATGAGTGTATTTCAAAAGTTTGTGGAAGATTAACTTCTAAGGTCAGTATATTTTGTTGCAACAAATTTTAGAAATCACTCTTGTTTCTCTTCAGATCATACACATCTTTCACCTTTTACTAAAGAAAAATGCATAGTTTTTCCATAATGTTTAGTCCCATGATTTTTTTTAAAACGTTCTTCTATGCAAGGATTTCACAATTTCCTGCATCAAAATAAACTTATCTTTTATTTCCATTTTTCACAGATGTTTTGAAATACCTGCTTATGTGCATGGCCAATTGGATGGAGGGAGAGCATAGGAGGAAGGGAGGGAGGGGGGGAGGAAGGGAAGTGAGGAGATTGAGTTTTGGACACATGGAGTTCAGGTGTTGGCTGTGGAATGTGCAAATAAGTGCAGATTCCTAATCAACAGTTTGCTCTACTGTCCTAACACAAGGGGAAAGAGGCTTGGGCTGAAGATACATAATACAAAGAAATGAAATCAGCATGTAAGAAGGGCACAGGCAAAAGGCAAATCCACCGTGAAAATGATGAGGAACAGCCAGAGGGGCAGAAAGCACAGCAGAAACAAAGAGTACCCCTAGAAGGGTACAATTTCCGAAGAGGGTGGGTAGCTTCACTGGCTGCTGAAAGGTCAAGTGAGATAGGAACTGGTTCAGCCCCAGGGAGATTGTTGGTGACATCAGGCACTGGAGCAGAGGATGGTAACTAGACTTCAGTTTTCTTCTCAGTTATTAAATGGACACACAGTATCACCTAAATCTTAAATCAGAGAAAAGTAAATTAATGCATCTCCTTCCAAGAAAATATTATACTCAGGATTCCACATGTCTTGTGTAGTCTCTAAAATCATTCAGTCTTAATATGCAAGTTAGCATTTTTTTCTTTTTTAAAGATTTATTTATTTATTTGAAAGTCAGAGTTACACAGAGAGAGGAGAGGTCTTCCATCCATTGGTTCACTCCCCAGTTGGCTGCAATGGCTGGAGCTGTGCTGATCTGAAGCCAGGAGCCAGGAGCCTCTTCTGGGTCTCCCACGAAGGGGCCCAAGGTCTCGGGCCATCTCCTATTGCTTTCCCAGGCCATAGCAGAGATCTGCATCAGAAGTAGAGCAGCTGGGTCTCGAACCAGCGCCTATATGGGATGCTGGCACTGCAGGCAGTGGCTTTACCCGCTATGCCACAGTGCTGGCCTTTGTATTTTTATTCCTAAAGGCCATTTGGTTATAATTTTGCAACCTGATTTTTGTTGTTTCAAACTCAATGATGACATTCTTGACTAAAGCATTGTGATTTTGAGATATTAAGAAAATTGTGTTTATTGTTTTACAGGTGCTCTCTGACAAACAAAGCAGGGGAAAAGCAGGTAAGTCTCTGATAGAATGCTTTACAGTTTATTTATAAAAGCTGTTCGAAGAGCCTTGTCTTCTCATATAATTGAAAGCATGCCATGAGTCTTGTGAACCCCTGGTAGAAAGTGCTTTGCAAATACAGCTTTTATTTTGAAATATAAGTGATAAAAATAGGAATAAGCATCTATGAGGGGAGGAGTTTTATTTGTATGGCTTTTGTACTTGAAAATCCAAACATTTTACAACTTTATGACATTTCTTACTTTAATGACTATGTAACCAAATATCTAGTGTCTCCTTGAATTACCATTTCTCACCAATACTTTTGCAGCTGTTGTTTTTCTCTTGATTTGCACAGCCATTGTGGACACAACCTTATGAAATCTGTTTTCAGTCCTTATTTGTATTACCATTTACATACTTACACAGAACGGAACCATTTCAAAACCCTTTGTGCTATTACAGTCTGTGTATTGTATCTTAAAGATTGTGTTTCTTGACTAGTTCATTCATAAGTTAAAACTTTTTTCTCTGAGTTTGTATCCTGCCATCTGATTTTTAAATGATCTCATCAAGGAATATCTATAAAAGTAAGTCTAATGCTGCCCTTATCTGGATTGGTAATGGTCACCTTTTCCATCTTTATATATTCATTTTCCTGCAATCTGTTGATATCAATTTTAGTTCATTCAGAAATCCAAGCCTCAGCTTCAGTTCCGATGAGGACCAGCACTAGATTTTTGGGAGGGAGTCATGTGCTATCTTCCATCTCCTGGGTATAGTGGCAAAGAAACATCTACAATTGACCACAAGTCACAGTGAGTTGACCCCATGCAGGAGTCTTCCAGGGGTGAGCTGGGCCCAACAGCTATTCTACTGTGACCACCAACAGAACTTGTTCCTGCTATTCTATGAGATGCTTATATCATCACTGTGCATGATTTTGTTCATTCCTACTTTTATTTTGGGGACGTTATATAACTCTCAACCACTTGACAGCTAAAACAAAACTCTTTTAAAATCATACACAGGTGTCCAAATAGTAAATTAGGCCATAACTAGAACCCTCTGTGCTTTGTCTCTCTTGCTAAAATTCTGACCTGAATTCAAGGAGCTGATAGTGCTTTTACGTCAGCAAAGAATGTGATTCACTCCAGAAGTGACCAACTATGGGACTCATATGAATGAGAGGCTGTGGGAGTTTTAGACAAAGCATTTCCCTGACTATTTGATAACTAGAATGTGCTAGATCTATTTTCTTCATTCTGCAAAGATATCCAAGTTACTCTAGCTAAAACAGTATTTTTATACCTTGTGTTTCTGTGTGCGTGCAAACTGATGAAATCTTTACTTAGTATATACTGAATCGATCTTCTGTATATAAAGATAATCGAAAATGAAAAAAAAAAACCTCTGTGTTAAATTGGAAATTGCATAAAAAATCAATCAATTTTTTAAAAAAATATCATGTAAGATCTCTGTACTTAATGGGCTGCACATTGTGATTCAATGCTATAACGAGTACTCAAATAGTGTATTTCACTTTGTGTTGCTATGTGAGGGCAATGGTTGAAATCTTTACTTAACACATACTAAACTGATCTCCTGTATACAAAGAGAATTGAAAATGAATCTGGATGTGAATGAAAGGGGAGAGGGAGTGGGTAAGGGGGGAGAGTTGCGGGTAGGAGGGAAGTTATGGGGGGGGGCATTGTAACCCATAAGTTGTACCTTGAAAATTTATATTATAAATAAAAGTTAAAAAAAAGAGAATGTTTTCATCCTATAAACGCTGTAGTCAAGAAAGAAAAACACCTGCAATTCAATCCTGACCAAAAATGACCAGGATTTTTCCAAGAAATTAAATCTCTTGGAGGAAGTTTAGCCATGGAGGCACTGTTGGGGGCGTAAGAATCTTGTATTGGATGTGGGACTCGGGTATTATTCTGTCCACTAGAGATTGAATTGTTAGCTGCCTAACCACTCAAAATCAATTAAAAAACAAGTAAGCAGGCCAGCAAAAACTAGGAAAGAGTTAAATCAGTCTTCACCTCAGTATTTATGGAAAGCACTCAGAGAAGGAAATAATGGTGAAGGATATTTGAGAGCAATTTTTTCTGCATTTGCAAATCAAGGCAGAAATTTTGAACCCTGCTGTGGCATAGTGGGTAAAGCTACCTCCTGCGGTTCCAGTATCCCATATAAGTGCCAGTTCCACTTTCAATCTAGCTCTCTACTATGATCTGGGAGAGCAGTTGAGGATGGCCCAAGTCCTTGGGCTCCTGCACCCGCATGGGAGACCCAGAGGAAGCTCTTGGCTCCTGGCTTCGGATGGGCATAGCTCCAGCCATTGCGGCCTACTGGGGAGTGAACCAGCAGATGGAGGACTTCTCTCTCTCTTTCTCTCTCTCTAACTCTTTCAAGTAAAATAAATAAATCTTTTTTTAAAAAAAAAACCTCATCTTTCAAATTAAATTGCTAACTTTTTGATAGTCATTCCATTTTGTTATTTATAAAATAAGAAGTTGCCTCCCCTAGTTTCTTTTTATTTTTAATTTTAAAAAAATCTGTCTATTTGAGGGGTGAGCATTTGGTGAGCATATTAACAACAGTTAATACACCACTAGGAACTCCCACAACCTGTATCAGGGTGCTTTGAGATTGAGTGGTGACTCCATTTCCGATTCCAGTTTCCTGCTAATATAAACCCTAGGAAGCAATAGGTACTCGGATCCTGTCTCCCATGTGTGAGATCTGGATTGAGTTCCTGGCTCCTAGGCCTTTGGGGAGTGAACCAACAATTGGTGTCTTAATCTCTCTGCTGAACACCTGCCTCTCATCTACATTTCTGATTTGTCTCCCTGATTCATGACCGAATTATCTGAGACCTCTCTGTGTTTTCTCAGAGGTGTAATATGGCAGTCAGATTGAAGAGGCCACTAAACATATACAGATGTGAGGTGGAGGATAACGTAAAAGGAAGTGATCCTGACCCAGGCTCACCATTTACTTTTTTTTTTTTTTTTTTTGACAGAGTAGACAGTGAGAGAGAGAGAGACAGAGAGAAAGGTCTTCCTTTTCCGTTGGTTCACCCCACAATGGCTGCTGCGGCTAGCGCACAGCGCTGATCCATCCGAAGCCAGGAGCCAAGTGCTTCTCCTGGTCTCCCATGCTGGTGCAGGGCCCAAAGATTTGGGCCATCCTCCACTGCACTCCTGAGCCACAGCAGAGAGCTGGCCTGGAAGAGGAGCAACTGAGACAGAACCATTGCCCCGACAGGGACTAGAACCCGGTGTGCTGGCACTGCAGGCGGAGGATTAGCCTATTGAGCCACGGCGCCGGCACCATTTATTCTTACAAGGCAATTACTCATAATCATTTATTGTGTTTTAAAACTGCCCAATCCATAATGTCCTGTGACTGCAGTTACTGATTGAAAACCCACTGTAATACAGATCCCAATGTAATACAAATCTCAAGCAGAAAGCACAGGCAATCAGATGGTTAAAGGCTATTACTGCTTCCCTGTCAGATGAAGAGAGGACACTGTTATTTAACTATACTTGTTTCTAAGTAGGTTTAACTGTCCATTGAGACCAAAAGATCTCAGGCTAGTGAGCAAGAAGCATCTACTACAGCAACAGAGGGGTAAATCCTTAGAGTTTATGCCTATTATATCATAGCTTTTTTCAGATGCAAGTGGAAATAGAAAGGGATTGTTACACTGTGGTGTGGCTTACCTAGTGGAATGAAAAGGTGATCTGTTTTTGAAGAGGGAAGATGCATGTCCATAATTATGTACACACTTTCAACATTGAGCCAAGTTGCCATGGTTGATTTAGTTTAATCTTCTGAATGACTTGCTCGTTGTATGTGCTTTCGTTTCTTCAAGTTTTCACATAGATGATAACAGCCAACTTAGTGTTGCTCACTCTCCGGAATATTTGGATCTTGCATAGATGCACCATTCTTGGCACATCATGTACAGTTCATTCAAAGGCTGTAATAATAAATTTCTCTCTCAGAAAGGAAAATTTTTAAACCTAAGGAAAATGAAATCACATCTAGAAAATCTCACTTGCTTCTTTTGGTTTCAGAATAATTTCACAAAAGCAACAGGGGCAGTCCTGTCAGAACAATTTCAAATAAGACTTCACGGACATAACTGTTCATCCTGCCTGCCAGAATTGTAATTCCTTGCTGTCGTCTAAGCTTAGTGGTACTACTGTGTTTGGTAGTACCAAAAACACGAAGGAACTGACGGTAACAGAATTTTACAAGAATGAGAGATACAGATGATGCAATCAGTCAAAAATACTCACCAACTCCATTTCTTAGGAACAAAAACATGTACTATGGAAGGTACCTGTTTTTCTATTTCACTATAATTTAAATGTGGAGATAAATGCCTGAGTCCAAGAGATTCTTGGTACCTTTTAGCAATATCAACTTGAAATTATAATTTCAGCATAATACAGAGTGTTTATTGAGCTTCTACTGTGTCCCAGGCTCTGTGCCAAGCATTAGAAATACCAAGATATATGAAATAAAATAATTCCCCCTTCAAAAAGCTTGCCTGACTTAAATCCTCTCAAAATGTCTTCAGTGAAACCAGAGCTTTTCAGTAAATTTGTGACTATTTGGTGAAATTTGCAGTAATTTAGTACAGTTTATAAATGGTGGTTTCCTGTGGCTATGTATAGAAATGATTAGCACTCTGTGGCAATGTGCCATGAGGCAAAAGGAAAAAGCATTGCAGTACGCCAAGAGGAACCTTCATTGTATTTGATTTTAATCAGTGTGAATCCCTGTCTTGAAAGCAAGGGCCACATACAGCTTAAGAGCTTAGAGATCTAGTTAAAATTCAAACTTTCCCTTCATATTTGAGTTGCACCAGTTCATTCCCTGGAAAGTTGGTCTTAGTATATAGTTTTAGCTCTTGCGAGCTGCCAAACTTAAATATGGCTAGAGGAAACAAGAGTGTTTTCTGTTCTCCCTTCCTACCTCTCACAGCTGGAATTCCTGGCCTTCTCCAAGTTTTCCAAACATTTACAGAAGATCCCCTAGTAGCAGGGTAGACAAAGAAGTTGCTCAATCAGAAAATATTCAATATGTTTTGTTAAAAAGATTTGTCTATTTAATTATTTGAAAAGCAGAGAGAGAGAGTGAGCGAGCGAGCGTCCATCTGCTGGTGCACTCTCCAGATCTCCAGATGGCCTTAGTAGTCAGTTCTGGGTCAGACTGAAGCCAGGGGCCTGGAACTCCATCCAGATCTTGCACCTGGGTGGCAGGGGCACAGGTATTTTTGGCCATCTTCTGTTGATTTCCCAGGCACATTAGCAGGAAGCTTGATTGGAAGTGGTGCAGCCAGAACTTGAATCTACACTCCAATATGGGATGGCAACATTACAAGCAGCAGCATAATCCAATGTACTGCAATGTTGACCCCTCAACTCATGTTCAGCCTTAAAATTCTTTTTGGGGGGTGGGGCCTTGACTCCCACCCCAGAGCTGTCCCTTGTTGTCACATCACAGCCACCCTGTCGCGGTAACCTCCCTCAGCCTTAAAGTGGTAGACACTGATCTCAGTGTCTGCAGTGATGCTAACCCCACTGGGCTTCAGTGTGGTAAACTGGCACTCACCCTTCCTTGGGGATTTTGGCCAGAATCTGAAGGTGGGTTTGCATCTGCTCAGAAATCTCACCCACCAAGGTACTCTGTGGCTGTGGTTTATGGCCATGGCTGGGGTTAGGGGTCCCGTGATATGAGATTTGGGTTTCAAAGCCTGGCATAAAGTAAGAGCAGAATTCAGAGAGGCAGAAGCTTCCAGCAGAGCCAGGGCTCTTGGAACGTGGGTTGGGATGCATTCCACCACAAACAGCCATGCAGCTCTGCCAGTCTGGCCATCCTGAACAGCTTGCACAACTGGAAGCTGTTGTGATATTCTGGGTGTTGTTTAAGGGCCTGCAGGCAAGACAGTCCATGCCCAGTGCCCAGGGAGTTGTATTTGCAGCCAGTGTGGCCTTGGGCCCAGCCCCAGGAATGGGGCCCAGCCCTCGCCATCCTTAACATTTTTGTTGACTTTGCATTGCTGTTCCATCTGCCTTAAATGTCCTTCTCTCACTCTCGGCATGGCTGTCCTATTCTTACAAGGATTAAATGTCACCTATTTTAAACACTTTCTGCCCTCTCTCACTAAGGAATTGACTCTTTCCCCCAGCTAGTTTCTCTCTCAAGTTTGAGAGTTCATTCATTTCCCTCCCCTTTCTTCCTCCCTTCCTCCCTTCCCTCTTCTCCCTCCCTTCCTTCCTTCCATCCTTTCCAATAGACAGGAGAGCACCTGTCGTGTTCACTTTCATCCCTTGTTCACTGTGATGCAGCAGGTAGCAGTAATACCATAGCATTGATCTGCTGATTCCATGGCCTCTTGACACATTGCTGAGTACTCCGATTTGAAGAGGGAAAGTCCGAGATAGTACAGAAAGATACAAGGTCAATTTTTATTGAGAGCCTATTATATACCAGGCAAACATGTTACATTCCTTATGTATACCCATTCATTTCAAACCTCGAAACCCTGTAATGTGGAAAGTAGTCCCCTCACTTAATACCTAAAACACCATAAAGGTCAAGAAGGTAAAATGGTTCAATGAGTATCAGAGTTGGAAATTAGAGCTGCTGCTTTTTTATCTCTAACACCATGCATTTTTATTAAAAAATACTCCCCAAGGAAGATGGTGCGTGGAGGGGGAGGTGTTACGAGTTGCTTGCATCCACAAGCTTCCTCTACAGTGTTTTACATACTCACAAACTTACTGAGCAGGCACTATGATTCCTGATGAGGAAGACAAAGAAGAAAAGATCATGTGTTCCCTCAAGGAACTCATAGATAGTTACGAGGAAAAACACACCTAATACAAAAGGACTTAAAAATGTTTATGGAAACATAGAGTTAGAAGATAAATTTAGGGATAGGCATTTGACTAAGTGATTAAGATGTTCATACCCCACAATGGGTTGGACTCTTGAGTTCTGGCTCCTGAATCCAGCTTGCTGCTAATGCAGACCCTGAGAGGCAGCAGTGGTGGTTCAAGTCGTTGGGTTCCTGTGTCCACATGGAAGACCTATATTGAGTTCCTAGCTCCCAGCTTTGATAAATGCAAGTCCTACCTATTTCAGGATTCTGGGGAGTGAACCAGTAGATTAGAGCTCTCTCTTCCTCTGTCTCAATCTCTTTATTCCTCTGTCAAATTTGTAAATACATTTAAGAACTCTTCAAAGAACTCTCATATAGAGGGATTAAGCACATATATATATTATCTATTATATCCCTACTGTTATTTAGCACACAAACATAGCAAGATCAATAATCCTTAAAATTAAGGAAACATTATTGTGATTATGATTAATGAGCCCTTGTTACCTTTATTTAAATGTCCCTTGTAAATATGAATCATTCATAAAATAATGAGTTCACAATTAAAACTAAGGAAATGGTTTGATCTTATGGTGGCTATTTCTTCCACAGTCTTTGTCAGGAATCTGGACCTGAGTGAACCTGAAATAAGGGCAGGTCCATTGCTGGTGTCTCCCTTCTGTGGGTTTCTGGGAAATGGGACTGGTTCTTATAGAGAGTGAGAGACCTTAACAGATGAGTTCATGATAAGAAAGCAGAATGGCAGAAAGCAATTACAATACTTAGTAGCTAATTTTTTGGCAACAGGAAAATAATATTATCTTGTGGAAAGAACCCTCTACTATAATCAATAATGTCTGCGAGAAACACTAGAGTATCAGTTTGTTTTGTTGTTCAGAGCCATTTACTGCCAATAGTAGACATTTGCTGAAAAAGATCCTTTTAGGCTTACTTCCTATTTCATTATCTGAAAGAAAAAAAAATGTTCAACAACAACATTTTATCTTTTGGTCTGATGTCTAAAACATGAGTTTCTCTACTTTTATTTTAAATCTAATGTTGGAAATGAAGCATTATTTTATATTTAGATTTTACAATATACCTATACCTTATAAATAGATTTGAGATTACTTGATGTTTATTTTTATTTTTCTTGAAACTGTAATCTTCATAAAATGTACATTAAAGCAAATAGAACAATTAAAAGGCAGCCATAATTTTGCTATCAAAATTATCTTTGATCAATGTGTTGTACTCAAATACATAATCTTGAAAGTACCACTCTTACACCATTATTTGATTTTAGTAGAAATAAAAATAACTCATGGAAAATTTTAACTCACCCACCATACTGACTGTAGTATTATTACTATGCTGTAGCTTTGATATATATTTGTCTTCAGCAACTAACTCAGTCTTTGCAAGTATTGGTAGATCTCAATGATTCCTTGTAGGCTTCAGCTGCATTGTGAAACTGTTCCTTCTTTGTATCCCTGGTGTTCTACACATATCAGACCTTTGGTACACTTTTTTGAATGAATAAAATAATTGTTCATTTTATGACTGTAACAGTTCTGTGAGGTAAACAATGCAACTATCGATTTTACAAAAAAAAAATGGGATTAATAAACTTTAAAACATTTGTCAAATTTTGTATATGTATTTACTGGCATACAAAAACTAAGACCAAAATATTAGTCAATTTTTTAGCACTGTAGAATGGAGGATTGCTCATGTTTTGTTTTTGTTATTCTAAAAATTTTCCCATGACTGGCCTTTGGAAAAGATACATAGACCAGGGCCAGCACTGTGGTGTAGTGGGTTAACGCCCTGGCCCCAGGCACCAGCATCCCATATGGGCGCCCATTTGAGACCTGGCTGCTCCACTTCCATCCAGCTCTCTGCTATGGCCTGGGAAAGCAGTAGAAGAAGGCCCAAGTCCTTGGGCCCCTGCACCTGCATGGGAGACCCAGAAAGAAGTTCCTGGCTCCTGGCTTTGGATCGGCACAGCTCCAGCCATTGTGGCCAATTGGGGAGTGAACCATCGAATGGAAGACCCCTCTCTCTCTCTCTCTCTCTCTTTCTCTCTGCCTCTCCTCTCTCTGTGTAATTCTGACTTTCAAATAAATAAATAAACTTAAAAAAAATATATAGACCACAACAGTACTAATAGGAATATAATGCCATCCACAAATAGAAGTCAAATATGTAATTTAAAATTTCTTATAGGTCCCATTAAAAATAAAGAGGTTAATCTTCTATTATGTTTATTTCTTTAGTTTTAAAATTCAACAATTTTTAAACATTTTGCAATATTGACTTCAAATGAAGGCGTTATAAAATACACATAGATATAATTTTTTCTTGGGAACAAATATTATTACCACAAAGTGAGGGATTCGTGACAGTGATCATAACATGGGGAAAAAAAGAGTAAATTGCCATTACGTTGTATCATTCAATGAGACAATATTTATAACTATACATCAAATGGTATAACATCCACACAATTTGTATACTGTATCTCTGTCTCTATATAAAATATATACTTATATATACATTAACTTAATATAGATTATATTGACATGTATTAAGTTACGAAAGTAATAGAAGCTATGTGAAATTTGTCTTTCTGGACCTAGCCTGTTTCACTTAGTGTAATGAATAGATGGAATTTGAGATTAATAGCATTTTACTTAGTCTAGAATTTCTAAAATTTAATAGCAATATACAAATTTAATGGCAAAATAAAATTATTGAGATTTTTTTCGGCTAAGAATTCAAAATCTGGGGATATATATATTTTTTTACTGTCAGCATATATTAATTAAGCATAACCACATTTCTGGCTGGTGGCTGGAGTATAAGTGGGTGTTTGGTTTGCCTCTTGTGGAGAACAACATTGGGTGAATCAAGACCCAGAGAAAGGACTATCATCATGGCTTGCCTACTGTGAGTTAAAGTCTTTTCCTCCATCCTCTTCATTTAAAATACTCCTGATTTAAAATATAGGTAAGGATTATTGATTTTCTTAATGGACTTATTGAAAGCATTCCTGCCTTTTTCTGCAATCCAAAATTTCATTTTTATGTTATACATTTGTTAATACAAGACTGAAAAACAGTGTTCTTTTTGGAGGCACCCCGCAAGGTCATTGGAATCGGAGAAGCCTGAACTTCATTAAGATCACTTACCAACCTGTGATCTGTTCAAGCCTTATTCCTCAGGTGTGAATGTGGGTAACCATATACCTATTTGGCATAATCAGTATGAGTTAATTAGTATCAGTATGAGTTAATAGACAAAAAGTACTAATATCTACCTGCATGTGGTAAATAAATAGTAGCTATTACTTGCATTATTAATAACTAGTTGTATACAAACCTCATAAACACCTCCATCCACAACTTGTATTTACTGAGTAACTTAGAGAGGAATGATAAAGCTTTTTACTGCCAAAGTCAATCACTGAGAATACATGGAGAAGCCAAAGGGTTCTGACTGTTAAAATGTCAGATCTCATCCTTCATGTGTTATAGGAAGCAAGTCACATTCTATTTACTAAGATATAAAACATGAGAAGTGTGCTGTTATAATACAGGAGTATTGTGGTACATTAATATATCATATTTCTTAAAGTTTTATAGCAAGTAAGTATATTATTCTGTTTACTATTCTGAAAGGAAATACGCAGATAGCAAATACACTTTTATTTCAAAAATCAGTGTAATTCCTTAAGTGTAATAAATGAAATAAAAAGGAAAGTAATTTAAAATTATTGTTTATTCAGTATTTAATGCTCAGCTTGACTACATTAGAAGATATAATTAACTAGTTTGATATTTATAATGAGCAGTTTGGATTTAAAAGAACTAAGACTATGAATCCATTTGATAGAAGAGTTACAGGTAAGAGAAGGATTGGTGAGAAGAGTACAATTAAAACAAAACCAGAACTAATATAAAAAGTAGTAACAGACAGGCTTTTACGAGTATTATAGAAGACAGAAGAAAATAACATTAATTAAAGATTAGATGCTAAGATAAATTGTCAGCCATCCACATGAAGTAAATGAAAAAGTTTGATTTTTTTTAAAGATTTATATATTTTAAAATTAGAGTTACAGAGATACGAGGGTGGAGAGAGAGAGGGAGACAGAGAAAGAGAGAGAGAATTGATTTTCTATCCACTTCTTCACTTCCCCAGATGGCTACAGTGAGGCAGGAGAAGCCAAGTGCTTCATCTGGGTCTCACACATAGGTGGCAGGGGCCCAAGCACTGGGGTCATCTGCTGCTGCTTTTTCCAGGCCATTAGCAGGGAGCTGGATTGGAAGTGGAGCAGCCAAAACTAGAACCTGTGCCCATATGGATGCCAGCGTCACGAGCAGTGGCTCTACCAGCTATGCCACAACACCCACCCCCATGAATTTGATATTCTTAGAAATGAGCTAGTTTTATTTATGTATGGTGTCACAATAATTAATTCCCTGTGCTGTAACATGAGACAGAGTAGAAAAGGAGTATGACCAAAAATATATGGCCTTTCTTGAAATCCTATCACATGTCAATGCAGGCAGTAGGCCTCATATTTAAAGCCATTAAAGATCATTTCCTTCCCATGGACAACATAAAATTGAGGATGAATTATAAAAATAAACAGTACTGTAAGAAGTAATAAATAAATTGCTTAATTGATTTATGGGAACAATATTAAAAAAACTTAATAACCCCATATAAATAAATGGCTTAAATGTACATGATCACATTCAACCTTTTAAAATAATGGCTAGATAAGAAATACATATATTCCTGGACACAGTAAAAATGGCAATTACAATAATTACAAATGCAGATTAGTACTGATGTGTTTAATTGACAATTCCTATGCGTAAACGACCGTCCTTGGTAACATGATTTTCTACAATGGTTAACATCTCTTGACAAAGTTATGAATAAAACTCTACACTGTTCCCACAATGTACATGGTAGTATCATTGCTCTAAAATTGAGCATTATTAAAACCATGGAAAAATTACTTTCTGTCTACACATAAAATGAAATTAAGGTCTAGAGACTCATAATAATTTATGTGGAAAGAGATTTAGAAATTGTGTAGATTGCAGAGCAATTTTTCACTGTGTAATCCTGTCCCTTAGTTTCAGGAATCACGATATTTTCTTTTTTTTTTTATTTATTTATTTTTTTTATATAAAGCTTTTATTTAAAGAATATAAATTTCCAAAGAACAGCTTATGGATTACAATCGCTCCCCCCCCCCCACAACTTCTCTCCCTCCCCCTACCCTCCCCTTTCCCGCTCCCTCTCCCCTTCTGTTCACATCAAGATTCATTTTCAATTCTCTTTATACACAGAAGATCAATTTAGTACATATTACGTAAAGATTTCAACGGTTTGCCCTTGCATAGAGACACAAAATGATAATACTGTTGGAGTACTAGTTATAGTATTAATTCACAATGTATAGCACATTAAGGACAGAGATCCTACATGATTTTTTTAAAAAAAATTGATTAATTGTCTATGCAATTTCCAGTTTAACACCAAGATTTTTTAATCATTTGCAATTATCTTTATATAAAGAAGATCGATTTACACTTTGTGTTTCTGAGTGGGTGCAAACTGATGAAATCTTTACATAGTATATATTGAATCGATCTTCTTTATATAAAGATATTTTCTGGCCATGGGATACCAAGTTCTATTCAAAGATCCCAACCACTGCAATAAATAAACTATGCCCTCTCACTTTTTCCCTAAGTTCACTCCTTCTAGAAAATACAGAATCTGAGTTTCAGACTGAGTGTTAACTGCAGAAAAGGAAAACAAGTACAACAGACTTTAGTATAGTGCTTTTTCTATACAATGAACTCTTGCGTAAAGTAAGGCCTACATTTTGTTCTTTCGAGAATTTTAATGAGATAAATCCTTCTAGTATCTATTCTTAGCTCCAATATTCATATAAAAATCATTCTGTCTCTTGATAATAATCAGCAGGTGAAACTCTCAAACACCGATAAAGTTATTAAAGACATCTTTCTGTTGTGGAAAGAAACCACTTCCCCCTGTTAGAAAACTCTATGGGCAAGCTTATCAACCAGTGTCTATTCTGACTGGCTGTGCAAAGTTTCTCAAAAGTACTATTGAGCTATCAAGTAAGGCACAAGATGAATTTGGACTTCACAGAAAAACACATCCGTATGACTACTGCTTATGTCATTTTTATTTACTTAACAAGCAATCCTATGGCTCTCCATAACATGCAGAAAGAAATCCAGAAACCTTTCCTGCCATTGAAGGACCTAAGACTTCCTGCTGCTACTCACCACCCTGTCCCCATCTTCCATACTGCCAGTGGAACCTCATCCATTCCTTGCTGCCTTGCCGGCACTGCCTTCGTTACAGGGACCACTCAGGCCAGACATAGGAGACCTGGAATTGAACCCCTATTCAGTCACTTAAAATTACTTCACTCTCATAAATGCCAAGCAAGGGGTGAGTCAACACGTTAATTTAATAAAATGCTTAGCCCAGCCCCTGGTATGCAATATGTGTTCTGCAAGTATTAATTCCTTTGTCCTCCCTTTTAAAGACTTCTCATCCCACAATCTAGAAATGCAATGTTCTTGAGACATTCCCAAATTCCATCTCTGTAAATAGGTGCCTTAAGATGTCAGCTGGAAGTAATCATTCATTTATAGATCATGAAGTGGCTAGAGAGATTCAGTAGCTAAGAGCTTCATAACTAGTGAGGGGAAGAGCAGAGATTTCTACTTAGTCTGATCATAGAGTCTGGATTTGTTTTTGTTTTTGTCATAACATATTTTTTACCAAACAGCCTTACTGAAGATGAGATTTTCTTTTTTTTTTTTTTTCTTTTTTTTTTATTTTTTTTAATTTATTTATTTATTTTTTTTTTACAGGCAGAGTGGACAGTGAGAGAGAGAGACAGAGAGAAAGGTCTTCCTTTGCCGTTGGTTCACCCTCCAATGGCCGCCGCGGTCGGCGCGCTGCGGCCGGCGCACCGCGCTCGTCAATGGCAGGAGCCAGGAGCCAGGTGCTTTTCCCGGTCTCCCCATGGGGTGCAGGGCCCAAGCACCTGGGCCATCCTCCACTGCACTCCTGGGCCACAGCAGAGGGCTGGCCTGGAAGAGGGGCAACCGGGACAGAATCCGGTGCCCCGACCGGGACTAGAACCCGGTGTGCCGGCGCCGCAAGGCGGAGGATTAGCCTGTTGAGCCACGGTGCCGGCCTTGAAGATGAGATTTTCATACCATCCAATTCACCCATTCACAATTTACAAGTTAACATTTTCTAGAATAGTCAGAGTTGTACAACTATCATCATAATCAATACTAGAATACCGAAAGAATTCGCTCACCCACAAGTGGTAATTCCCTATTTTCCCCTCCATCTTACTGCCCAGTTCCTGGAAACCACTAATCTGCTTTCTGTCTCCATTGATTTGCCTATTCTTGGCATTTCATATAAATGGGCTCCTAGAGTATTGCCTTTTAGCTGGCCACTCTTTCAACACAATGTTTTCAAGGTCTGCCATGATGTAGCACATCCTAGCACTTCATTTCTTTTCACTGATGAATTATATTCCATTGTATGGACATATGGCATTGTTTATGTTTTCATCAGTTTATGGACATTGGGACTATTTCTGCTCTCTGACTCTTGTGAATAATGCTGCTAAGAACATTTAGCTACAAGTTTTTCTGTGAACTTATGCTTTTATTTCTTGTGACTTCTTGGAATGCTGGGTCTTGTGGTAATTCTGTGTTTCACTTTGAAAGGAAGAGCCAAACTATTTTCCAAAGTGGCTGCACTAGTTTGAATCCGCACTAGCAATGTGTATGTTTTCAGTTTTGCCAATCCCCACCAGAACTTCCTATTATCTGTCATTTTGATTATAACCATCCCAGTGGCTATGAAATAGTATCTCCTTGTGGTTTTGCTTTGCATTTTTAGTGACTAATGATGTCAATCATCTTTTCATATGCCTGTTGGTCACTTGTTCAAATCTTTTCTGAAGGATGTCTTGTTTTTTTAAAAATTTTGAGGAAGTAGCTCTAAAGACAGATCTTCATCCCTCTACCCCTCCTGGACTTTTGGGACTAATGTAATCCCATATAACTCCTGCTTTATGAAAAACAGAAGGAGGGAATGTTAGTAAAATAGTACAGTCCCAACACCATCCTAGATTCTAGCCCCCACTGCCATTGCTGGAAGCCAGGTGGCCACATGGCCCAAACACCTGTGTCAAGCTCCATCCCATTCCTAATGGGATTTGCTGCTCCTGCTTCCCTGCCCAGCCCTCAGCAAAGTTTTAAAAGGACCTGTTCCTGAACAGGTGGCTCTCTTTCTCTCCATCTCCTGATCTCTCTGTCTCTCTCTGTGTCTCTTGATCTTTCTCTCTCTGGATCTCTCTCTTATACTCTCCTTCTCTCTCTTTTCCTTCTCTTCCCCTTCCCTCCAGTCTGTCAGGTTTCCCCCAATAAACTCTTCCCCTTAAAAAATAAAATAAAATAAAATAAAATTTTGAGTTTAGCCATTCTCTATATATTCTTTATACAATTCCCTATTAGATATATGATTTGCAAATGCTTTTCCCTATTCTTTGAGTTGTCTTTCCACTTTCTTGATGTTCTTTGGAGTACAAATTTTTTAAATCATGATGATCCTAATTTATCTATTTTTTTTTTGTCTTAACTGCTTATGTTTTGGTGACATGTATAAGAAGGTTTTGTCTAGCCTAACACAAAGTCATGAAGATTTACTCTTATGCTCTCTTCTAAGATGGTTGTAACTTGAGCAATTTCACTCAGGTGTGTGATCCAATTGGTATTAATTTTTATGCATGGTCTAAGGAAGGAGTCTAACTTTATTCTTTTGCATGTGGATATCCGGTCACTATGGCATCACTTGTGGAAAATACTATTCTTTTTTCCTATTGAATGGACACTCTTGTTAAAAATGAGCCTGAGCTAATTTTAAAAGGGCTTATGATTCTGCCATTTCTACTCTTTGTCCATCAAATGCTTTCATCCCCATTTTCTTCCTTAACCTTACCATGCGCTTACACTCTTGCTTGTTTTCCTGCAGGCTTCCAACCTAACTGGTATATAGCTCCCAGTTTTATCAGCCAGCAAATTCCTGCTCATATGGACTCTGCCCAGTCTTTGTGGTTTTACCCCCAGAATATTATGTAAGCTACTAAAAGGTTTTTCTCTTCCTACTACAATATTATCTAGTTATTGACAATTCCTTTGTTTTTCCTTTTCTTCTCAATTTCCTCTTTCTCTTTCTCTAAGTACCTGGCATAGAATCCAGCACATAGTAGACTCTAGAGATATGAATCTGTAAAACTGAATCAATGAAAATGGCCTTGGCTAGGAATTTTAGAACCTCTAAGAAATTCAGGAAGATGTTAAAAAATCAAGCATTCAATAAATAAAAAAGCTCATGAAAATAAAAACTGCAACTCACAGCAAAAACATTATCATTTTCTTCTTCTGATAAATTTCCTGTGGATTTATCATTGCTAAAGAACCATTAGGAACAGAAATAACTAGTGAAAATTTTACAGGCCGATAAAATGTTTTATGAGCTAATGCACTTTTGTAATGCATCTTACAGACAGCATAACCAAGAATATTTTTAAATCAATTTTGTTAATGACCTTCTCTCACTTAGTTTTTATAGCTTATTTAAAGAAGATTAAGGATGTTTTAGTTTCCAATTTACAACACTTCAAAGTATATGTTTTGGGTCCTTATTTTTTTTTTTAAATCGACTTATAAAGGTATATATGAAACTAACATTACCAACAGCATCTGAAACTGATGTCTGCAGAACATTGCAAGAGACAGAAAATAAAAAATGAAGTGAAAGGAAGACATTTTCCTGAGACCCAGTTCTAACAAAAACCAAATAGAATGTTTTCTTTTTTTAGATAAAATTTTCTCTAATTGATGTTTTACACATTTTATAGCACACACTTGCATAAACAAATGAAAAATGATGTAGAAAATAAAATTAATCACTTCATTTACTCCTACTGCCACTGTAGAACATCCACTTTTATCCACAGTATTCTTTTTTCATATGAACATTCATATACATACACATGTGTCTCAGCTGATTATTGCTGTGCAATCAACTACCCTGAAAAAGGAAAGGGAGGGACTATTGGTAGATGTTGCTGTCCAATGGTTCACACCCCAGGGATGGCTGCTTTGTTCTTAATGAAATGGAAGCATACCTGAGTGAAATAAGCCAGTCCCAAAGGGACAAATATCATATGTTCTCCCTGATCTATGACAACTAACTGAACACCTAAAAGGAAACCTGTAGAAGTGAAATGGACACTATGAGAAACAGTGACTTGATCAGCCCTTGTCCTGACTGTCAAGGAACAACTTACTATTTTATCCCTTTTAGTATTTCTTTGTTCTACTCAATACCATTGGTTTAACTTTTTAATTAACACACAATTATTCTTAGGCATTTAGATTTAACTGGAAAGTGATCTCTGTTAAATATAAGAGTGGGAATAAGGGAGGAGATGTACAGTTTGGCACTTGCTTACATGGACTTACCCTTAATGGTAGAGCTAGAAATGTGCCAGGGGATTCCAATTCAATCCCATCAAGGTGGCATGTACCAGTGCCATCTTACTAGTCAAAGTGATCAGTTTCAGGTCAAATTGAACATGATAGGATTAAGTGTCAAAGGGATCACATAAACAAGACTATTGTCTGCTGATAATAACTGATAGAATTAAAAAAGGAGTGAACAATTCAACATGGGAAGCAGGATGCACAGCAGACTCATAGAATGGCAGATGTCCTAAATAGCACTCTGGCCTCAGAATCAGCCCTTAAGGCATTCGGATCTGGCTAAAAAGCCCATGAGAGTTTCTCAGGCATGGAAAGCCAAGGCACCATGGCAAAAAAAAAAAAAAAAAAACAAACCACCACCTAATGGAAATATCTCTGTGAGTGAGATCCCAGCGGAAAGAAGGGGCCATCAAAGAAGGAAGTACCTTTCTCTGAAGGGAGGAGAGAACTTCCACTTTGATTATGGCCTTGTCAAAGTAAGGTCAGAGTTTGTGAACTCAAGAGGCTTCTATAGCCTTGGCAGCTCAAGACAAGAGCTTCAGCTTATTACTAACGTTATAAATAAGAGTGTCAATTGTTAAATCAACAACGGGAGTCACTCTGCACCTACTCCCCATGTAGGATCTCTGTCCTTACTGTGTTGTATTATGTGAATTAACGGTATAGCTAGTAATCAAACAGTACTCTATACTTTGTGTGTCTGTGTGGATGCAAACTATTGAAATCTTTACTTAGTATATACCATGTATCTTCTGTATATAAGGATAATTAAAAATGAATCTTGATGAAGAATGGGATGGGAGAGGGAGTGGAAGATGGGATGGTTGTGGGTGGGAGGGAGGTTATAAGGGGAAAAGCCACTATAATCCAAAAGTTGTACTTTGAAAATTTATATTTATTAAATAAAATTTGGAAAAAATGTAAAAAAAAGAAATGGAAGCATACCATACACATTACTGTAAAACTTTTCTTCTTCATAATGCTGATATAGAGAGAACCCATTTACTCTTTACTCATTTTCTTCTGGCGGTAATATTTTACAAAACTATAAAACAATATCAAAACCAGGACATCTGGGGCCATCACTGTGATATAGTGTGAAGCCACCACCTGTGACACCAGCATACTATTGTGGGTACCTGTTTGAGTCCTGGCTACTCCACTTCTGATCTAGCTCCCTGTTAATGCACTTGGGAAAACAGCGGCTATGACCCAAGTGCTTGAGCCCCTGAACCTATGTTTGAGACCCAGAAGAAGCTCTTGATTCCTGGCACCTGGCCAGACCTAGCCACAGCTTTTCCAGCCATTTGAGGGGTGAACCAGTGGATGGAAGAACTCTCTATCTCCCCCCAACACATCGTGTAATTCTGCCTTTCAAATAATTAAAAGCTTTAAAAAAATAAGAAGAAGAACAGGGTATCTATGTTGGTACAGTCAAGGCAGAGGAAATGTCATCACGACAAGGACCTCTCATACTGCCTTTGCATAACTATATCCACTTCCCTCCTCTCCCATCTGTCCCTAAGTACTGGAAACTACTAAGTCTTCCCTCTCTTTCTATAAACTCATCTTTTCAAGAATGATATATAAATGGAACCATAACATATGAGACTTTTTAAGACGAATTCTTTGCACTCAGCATGAATCTCTGGTGGTTCATCTTGGCTGTGTGTATAGAAAGATGCTTTCCTTTATTGCTGAGTACTATTCCATGATGTTGGTTTACCAGTTTTCTCAACCATTCACCCACTGAATGACATCTAAATAGTGTCCAGTGGGAACATTATGAATAAGGCTACTATAAATATTCATGGAGAAGTTCTTGTGTGAACCTAACATTTTGTTTCTGTGGAATAAATGCCCAGGAGGACAGTTACTGGATTATATGGCAGACACAAGCTTGGTTTTTAAAGAAATTTCTAAAATGTTTTGTAGACTTACTATACCTTTGGCTGAACCAGCAAAGCAAGGGTGTTCTAGTTTCTGTACATTCTAGCCATAATTAGTTTTTAGTTCTTTTTTTTAAAACATATTTTAGCCATTTTGATAGGCATTTTTAATATCTCATTAGGGTTTCGACATGTTGCCTAATAAATAATGACATTAAACACAAATTCATGTGCTCATTTATCTGTGTTTCCTCTTCAGTCAAATGCCTGTTCATATATTTTGCCCATTTTGTAATTTTGAAGTGTATTTTCCCCCTCTGTTTAGTTTTGAAGTTTCCTTTAATACTATGGATACTTGTCCTTTATTAGCTGTGTGATTTGAAAGTATCTTTGGTAGTTTCTTTCTTTTTTTAAATCACTTTGATTATGGTGTTGTCTAAATAAGGTCAGAGTTTGTGAACTCAAGAGGCTTCCATAGCCTTGGCAGCTCATGACAAGAGCCACGGCGTATTACTGACATCATAAATAATGGTAAAACTGGTCTTCAAACAGTACTTTATACTTTGTGTGTCTGTGTGGGTACAAACTGTTGAAATCTTTACTTAGTATGGAGTTGATCTTCCTGTATATAAAGATAATTGAAAATGAATCTTGATGAAGAATGGGATGGGAGAGGGAGTGGGACATGGGATGGTTTGTAGGTGGGAGGCAGGTTATGGGAGGAAGAACCAATATAACCCAAAAGTTGTACTTTGGAAATTTATATTTATTAAATAAAGGTTCTCTATAAAAAAAAAAAAAGAAATCATGTGCTATGGTGTAAGGATGTAGGCACCTCTATAAAGAAGGGCAGACACACATTTTCCTATTCTTTGTGCTAAGTACAGTGGAAACCATTATACATAAAACAGAAATAATGTGAAGCACAGAAATCAGATCAGGTAGGGACCTTGAGACCTGAAGGGGCTGAGTTTCTGATTTTTTTATGGTGTTTGTTTTTGTTTTTGAATCACATTTCCCAGATTCCTTGCTGAAAAAGTTGGCAACTTGGAAACACCAATAGGTACAGACAGAAAGGGAACGCAGCAAAAGCCTGCTTTTCTTAGCCTGAGAATCACAAAAGGAATAGCCTTATAGGGAAACTATAGATGGGAAACTTTTAGAGAATAATCATTTTGTTGCAAACAAATACTACAAGGTGGGGGTGGGGGTGGTGGAAAACATGGTTTCTTGTGTGCCTAGCGAAAGGTGAGGGGAGAGCCTAAGCTTCACATTTACTAGGTTATAACCAGGCACTCAACACTCCCTGCCAGAAGTGGTGTCAGAGGAGACTGAGAGAGAACCTGACTTCATCACCATCTGGCAGTAATAAGGCACTCTTCCGCTCCCCCATTACGTGATGCCCAGAGAAGTCTAGAACAGAGTTAGGACTTGAACCACTGTTCAGTGGTGAGGAGGCCACTCATTTCCCACAGTGTCAATCAAGACCTTGGTGAGCAGTAGGAGGCACTCTTCTCTCTCCCAGCCTGGGAGGTGTTAGTAGAAAATAAAATAGTGAGATCTCAGCAGAGAAAAGAAATGCTCCATAGAAAACTAGGATACGTAATAAAAACCAAGAGAAACTTTAGAGCTGAATTTAATATAATAGTTAACATATAAAACTAAGTAAAAGATATTTACATTAAGAGGAAAGAGTCTGTGAAATGTAGAAAAAATTATTCAATCAGAACAGCAGAGATAATTGACTAAAGAAGGACAGCAGAGGAGGAGGAAGATATGCAGGAGAGGAAGATAAAATCTAAGGAAAGGGGAGTCTCAGGGACCTGAAGGAGTATAACAAAGTTCCTCTCCTTCGTTTCATCAGAATCCCAGGAAGAGAGGAGAAAGTACACAGAGTTGAAAAAGCGCTCAAAGAAAAAAATGATGAAAACTCTCCAAATTTAGAAAAGATATAAACTGATAGACTCAAGAAGATTAGCAAACTATAAACGTGGAGTCAAAGAAATCCACACCAACGTACATCATAATCAAATGTCTGAAAACTAAAGAAAAAAAATCTGAAAGCCAGTAAGAGATAAAGGCAGGAGTCCTTATCTACAGGGGGAAAATAATTGGAATGACAATTTCCCTTCAGAAAGCATGGAGGCTGGAGTACAATTGTGTGACAATCTGAAAGTGCTCCATGAAAGAAACTTTAAATGAAGAATCTTACATTCAGCAACGTATTCCTCAGAAATGAGAGGAAAATCAAGACATTCTCAAACAGAGGAAAAGTTACAGAATTTATCTCAAGCAACCTACCCTGAAAGAATGGCTAAGGAAAAAAAAAGATGACATTGTTACCTGCCAACTTAATGGGATTTGGAGCCCATACAAGTTTTTAGCTTTAGCCTTAGGGGTAAGTCAGAGGGAGCGTATGCCAAACTGTACATCTCCTCCCTTATTTTTTTTTTTAACAGGGGTCAATTTTCAATTAGATTTAAACACCTAAGAATAATTCTGTGTTAATTAAAGAGTTCAACCAATGATATTAAATAGAAAGAGAAAATACTAAAAAGAATAAAATAGTAAGCTGTTCCTTGACAGTCAGGACAAGGGCTGATCAAGCCATTGCTTCTCATAGCGTCAGTTTCACTTCTGCAAGTCTCCTTTTAGGTGTTCAGTTAGTTGTCACAGATCAAGGAGGACATATGATATTTATCCCTTTGGGACTGGCTTATATCTTTTTTTTTTTTTTTTTTTTTTTTTTGACAGGCAGAGTGAGTGAGAGAGAGAGAGAGAGAGAGAGAGAGAGAGAGAGAGAAAGGTCTTCCTTCTGTTGGTTCACCTCCCAAATGGCTGCTACAGCTGGTGCACTGCACCGATCCGAAGCCAGGAGCCAGGTGCTTCCTCCTGGTCTCCCATGCGGGTGCAAGGCCCAAGCACTTGGGCCATCCTCCAATGCCTTCCCGGGCCACAGCAGAGAGCTGGACTGGAAGAGGAACAACCGGGACAGAATCTGGCGCCCCAACTGGGGCGTGGTACTGGCGTCACAGGCAGAGGATTAGCCTTGTGAGCTGCATCGCCGGCCAGGACTGGCTTATTTCACTCAGCATGATGATGGTTTCCAGATTCCTCCATTTGTTGCAAATGACCAGATTTCATTTTTTTTTTTTTTACTGCTGTATAGTATTCTATAGAGTACATATCCCATAATTTCTTTATTCTCTTTTTCTGTTGATGGGCATTTAGGTTGATTCCGTGTCTAAGCTATTGTGAATTGAGCTACAATAAACACTAAAGTGCATGTAGCTCTTTTATTTGCCAATTTAATTTCCCTTGGGTAAATTCCGAAGAGTGGGATGGCTGGGTCTTGTGGTAGGGCTGTATTCAGATTTCTGAGGTGTCTCCAAACTATCTTCCATAGTGGCTTTAGCACGAACAGTGGATTAGTGTGCCTTTTCCCCACATCCTCGCCAGCATCTGTTGTTGGTAGATTTCTGTATGTAAGCCATTCTGACCAGAGTGAGGGGAGACCTCATTGTGGTTTTGATTTGCATTTCCCTGATGGCTAGTGATCCTGAACATTTTTTTCATGTGTCTGTTGGCTGTTTGGATTTCTTCTTTTGAAAAATGTCTATTGAGGTCCTTGGCCCATCTCTTAAGTGGGTTGTTTGTTTTGTTGTTGTGGAGTTTCTTGATCTCTTTGTAGATTCTGATTATTAATCCTTTATCGGTTACATAATTTGCAAATCATTTTTCCTATTCTGTTGGTTGCCTCTTCACTTTCCTGACTGTTTCTTTTGCAATACAGAAACTTCTCAATTTGGTGTAATCCCAGTTGTTAATTTTGGCTTTGACTGCCTGTACCTTTGGGATCTTTGCCAAGAAGTCTTTGCCTGTGCCTATTTCTTACATGGTTTCTCCGATGTCCTCTAATAATTTGATGGTGTCAGGTCATACATTTAGATCTTTAATCCATGTGGAGTGGATTTTTGTGTAAGGTGTATGGTAGGGGTCTTGCTTCATGCTTCTGCATGTGGAAATCCAGTTTTCCTAGTACCATTTGTTGAATAGACTGTCTTTGCTCCAGGAATTGGTTTTAGCTCCTTGATCAAATATAAGTTGGCTGTAGATGTTTGGATTGATTTCTGGTGTTTCAGGTATTGTGATGCCTCTGGCTCTGTTTTTGTTGTATAAGATTGCTTTAGCTATTCAAGGTCTCCTGTGCCTCCATATGAATTTCAGCATCATTTTTTCCAGATCTGAGAAGAATGTCTTTGGTATTTTAATTGGTATAGCATTGAATCTGTAAATTGCTTTTGGAAGAATGGTCATTTTGATGATTATTGATTCTTCCAGTCCATGAGCATGTAAGGTTTTTCCATTTTTTGGTATCCTCTTCTATTTCTTTCTTTAAGGTTTTGTAATTCTCATCATAGAGATCTTTGACATCCTTGGTTAAGTTTATTCCGAGGTATTTGATTTTTTTGTAGCTATTGTGAATGGGATTGATCTGAGAAGTTCTTTCTCAGCTGTGGCATTGTCTGTGTATACAAAGGCTGTTGATTTTTGTGTATTGATTTTTTTTTTTTTTTTGAGAGGCAGAGTTAGACAGTGAGAGAGAGAGAGAGACAGAGAAAGGTCTTCCTTCCGTTGGCTCACCTCCCAAATGGCTGCTACAGCTGGAGTGCTGCGCCAATCCAGGTGCTTCCTCCTGGTCTCCCATGCAGATGCAGGGACCCAAGCACTGGGGCCATCCTCCACTGCCCTCTCGGGCCACAGCAGAGTGCTGGACTGGAAAAGGAGCAACCAGGACAGAATCCGGTGCCCTAACCGGGACTAGAACCCGGGGTACTGGCAACACAGGCAGAGGATTAGCCAAGTGAGCCACTGCGCCGCCCGTGTATTGATTTTATATTCTGCTACCTAACCAAACTCTTCCATGAGTTCCAATAATCTCTTAGTGGAGTTCTTTGGATCCCCTAAATAAAGAATCATATCATCTGCAGCACATGGTTTCTAAGATACAAATTCCAGCCAAGAAGCAGTGTCATGAGATCAAAGATCATGTGTGTTTTAAGTTACAATAATTATTTCCAGATTACTTTATCAGTACACATTTCTACCAGCAACATATTGAAGAATTTTTCTCATATCTACATATAAGATATAGCTATTATTGACCTTATGATATTTGTGTCATCTTAGAAGCACAAAATAATACCTCACTGTTACTGTATTTTGCATTTGGCTTGCCACAAATTTTCATATATTTGTTGACTATTTGTTATCATTCTCTGTTATTTGTCCCCTCATATCCATTGTTCTGCTTTCTGATTGGACTGTTTTTCTTTTTTCTCATCAATTTGTAAGAATTCTTTGAAACTGTAGATCCATTATCTTCCTTGCATTATGTTTTTTTAAAAGATGACCTTGTTTGTGATATCTTTTGTCATACAAATATTATATCTTTTTGAAATCAGAAATGTTTAACATTTCTTTTATAGCTTCTGTTGTATTTTAATCATTTCAATTCCTAAATTGTACAGGTAAACATCTGTGTTTTCTTCTATAATATGTATTGCTTGTTTTAAATTTTATAATTAATGTTGTGATATGGTTTTGTGTATGTGTGTTCATTTGTATACAAGTGTTCAACTCTATTTTCTTAGGGGAACACAGATCATGATAGGTATATGTGAACCCCAGTTCTGTTATGTCATCATCATTATCAGTCTGATCTGTCTACTTTGCAAAGGTTTTCTCTGAGTATCTATTTTTTGTTATCCATTAAATTCTGACTCAATAGTTTAAATGTATTTTACTTTTTAGAATAGATTTCCTTTTGTTTTTACATTTTCTTTATGAATTTATTATTACTTTTCTTAGTTTATTTAATATCTGCTTAATCTTAAAATATTTTTCACACTATTAATTTTCTTTAATTGAATATCTTTAATTTTTGTATTTTTTCTCTTTAACTGGGTTTTATGATTCTTAAAAACTTGATTTTTTTAATTTAAATTTCACTGAATTCCTAGAAATAACTTCACTGGTCACAATGCATCACAATTATTGTTGTGAAATCAGTGACAGTCTTCTCCACCCCTCGACATTTTTTTTTATACATACTCTCTAAATTACCAGAAATTTGCAAAATAGTCTCTCAACTGCCCATGCACAAGTCTGTGAGCTAGGATCTGTTTTATTTATCATTCTTTTCTTCTTGACCATTATTCTTGGAAAGGACAAGACATTTTTTTAAAAATTTTATTTTTTAAGAGAAATTTTAGGTTCACAGCAAGATGGAGAGGAAGGTACAGAAATTTCTCAAAAACCCTCTGTTCCTACCATGCCCAACCTTCCCCTTAATTGATGAACCTATCTTGACATATCATAATCACTCAGAGTCTGTGGTTAAACTTACAGTTCATTCTTAGTGTAGTATATTCTATGCTTGGGACAAATGTTGAATGAGTTGTAGCCACCAGTATAGCAAGATAAAGAGCATTTCACTGCCTAAAATCCTTTGGACCCTGCCTATACACCCTTCTCTCTCCTCAACCCCTGTCAATCACTGATCTTTCTACTGTCTCTATAGTTTTGCTTTCAAACCAGGAGATGTGAAGGTAATTTAAATGCATATTAGTAAATTGAAGAAGCCAATCTGGAAAGGCTATACATTAAATGATTCCACCTATAGAACGTTCTGGAAATGGCAAAACGATGGAGACAGTTTTGATGAGTGCTTTATTTTTCTAAATTTCCTTTCCAAAGAAACCTATTTCTGTCTAGACCTGATGACATCAAGAGCTCTCTTAATTTGTCTCTGAATGGGAAACTCTGCCCACCTTCCCTGTGGTTCTTGGAACATCAGCCGAGGCATTGCTGAAGGGCTGCCAGTGGAGCAGCCAGCCAGGATGCTTGGGCCTTATAAGGATCGAAGGGAAAGTCAAAGGCAGAAATATGCTTCAGGAGGCATGGAGTCTCCTGAGAGCAGACAAGCAGATGAGATTCCAGTCACAAGCAAGGAATCTGCAGTGACTCAGTTCACTTCTGGCAAATAAGAAAAGACGCGGGAGAGGGGATAACGGCCAGGGTGGAAGCAGTCTCTTCTGCCATCTGCCTTATTTGTGCCTTTTATTCCAGAAAATGACCCTTATTGGCAATGACTGGAGCTTACTCTGCTAGGGAATTTTCTAAATTTAATTTTAAAAGCTGCAGCTATCTATTTATATAGATTATTTCTAATAAAAGAACTGATACAATCATACTATGCCCCAATTTTTTTGAAGAATTCAAATAGTTGGAGTCAGAAATGTTGCCGTAAAATTAATAAAGCTCATGGATATTGCAGTGTAGGACTCACCCATTCAAGAGCTTCTCTTGTCTCAAAACCTCTTTCGAGGTTGAAAGTCTGCAAGGAAATTTTGAGAACCATTGGAGCTGGAGAGGTATTCTTAGGAAGAAGTGTCCATTTCTGGAGGTTGTTAAGAAAATGAGCCACATTCTCCCTTTAGCTAATGACCAAATGCCCTGCTGTTGTTTGGAGTTGGGGCTGGGAGGTGGTGTCTCCTCACAATCCAGTGAGCAGAGACTGCAGAGGTTTTCTGCCCAAAGACCTAAACACTCTGTGTGGTTCCGTGGAAAGATGAGCCCAGGACAGTCTGTGATTTCCAGATGCCATAACACCGTGAGGCAGTGTTTGAAAAAGAAAGTTGAAATGCCTTTGTTGACAGAGTCTAGCTCTCTGGGTGCAGGCGGAGGGTTTTAACCATCCCTAAAAAGGGTACACCTGGGAAGGGAAGGCTTGCCTCCAGCAGAGAGCGGCAGAAGGCCAACTGTTCTGAGTGGGACCTGCAGATGCTGAGACAAATGGCAAGTACTCCTTTGTTACAGAAAGGAGTGGGTTTTAGAATAGAAGATGAAGCTTGATGGCTGAACAGGTTTACAACATTGGTGCTTTGGTTGGAGACATATTTAGCATTCTAACTCTCTTGAGATGTCACTCTGATCAGGCGGATGTCTCCATTGCATACCATTAGCCTCTTGGCTCATAGCCTTTTGAAGAAGCGAGTGTTCAGTGCCTTCTCCCTGCTGTCTGCTTACTTCCACATATATGACCATTAACATTGTCCATGACACCAATAAAATGGAGGTGATTATCCTAGAGAATTTTCAATAAATCACTTGACAATGACCTAACCTACTCATATATCAGAGGCATAGTCTTACAATGGAAAGACACACGGCTATTGATTTTTATTAAGCTCGCATTAAGCACTTAGCAGAAGACAGCAATAAATTAGTAATCACCCCAGTGTTTTTCAGGTTCAACTAAAATGACGCATTAGAGGAATTCTGAAATGCAACAGCAAATATACACTACAGGGTGAATGACACGAAGCAGGAAAGGCAGGGGAAAGAACAATGCAAATGGAGAAACGCAGGAAAAATGACTGTAAGGAGAATATGCTGGGGAAAGCTGTTGCTGTACAGGTAGAGGTTTGGGTAACATAAAGGGAATCCAGAATTCCAGAATGATCTTCCTTTCTCGGTAAGGTATTTGCACTTCCAGGAAAGACTGATAAGTGTAAATGAGTAAACCTTTCTCCAGAAGGATGTCAGTATGTCCTGATCTGTTGTGTTCTGGAATGAATTTGACTTTAGGCAAGTAGGTGCTAGGCTCACGTTCACTGTCCATGCCAGGCTCTGAATGTATTATCCAGGTGGGGGAAAGTACAACCTCGTGTGCCAAAGTGCTTCTCTACCAAAAGGGGACAGAGCAGTGGAAAAACTCACCTCTCCCATCCTGTGCCCTGGACAATCTGTAATTCCTAACACAAGTTGTTGCTGAGCAAGTGGGATGATGCTAATGGAAAGGAGAAAATTTGCAACGTCTTTCCTCTCATTTGGCAATTTACAGGTCATTTTCTTTATCCCTTTGATCACCCTGTGGTTAACAGCGCATATTCCGGCACCAGACTGCTTCTGTTTGCACCACTGTGGCTCTATCACACAGCAGCTGGGTGACCTTGGGTAAATTATTTGACATCCCTATGCTGTTAGCGTTCTTATCTGTCAATCATTGCACCTCTCAGAATCTTTATAAGGATGAAGCAAGTTAACATTTGTCAGGCACTTAGAATGCTACATGCCTGGCATGTAGCAAGTGAGATACATACAAATATATATATATATATATATATATATATAATATCTCAAATATTTGTTACACACAATTCTAGATGCTAGAGACACAGTGCTGAAAAAAATGAAGTCCTGACCTCACAGGACTTTATTTATTGGGAAAAACAGATGAAAACAATACAGCCAAGAAAATAGATCATCTGAGTTAAAGTGAAGGCTCTTGGGAGGGGGGGATCAAGCTAAGGAGACACAGCAGACAGTTCTGTGGGGGCTGGTTGCCACTGGTTGATGATGGTCAGAGAAGGTCCCTCAGATAAGGGAATATTCGAGCAGAGTTATGATGGAATGGGGAGAATTATCCAGTTATCTGGGCAGAGAGGACATTCAAGGCAAAGGGAACAACATTGACAAAAGCCTCAAGGTAAGTTTCACCTTTTAGATGTGGAATAAAAATAGCCAGAGACAACAGAGTGAAGTGGGAGATGAAGAAGGAGATGAGAGGGATTCAGATCAGGTAAGCCATGCTAGATCATTTGTCTGCAGGAAATAGGCTTCATTCTTCAGTCTAAGGAGAGTGCAATACTCAGCTTTGCTCCAAGGCTATATATAGTCACATCTTGCCTCACACGATTTTAGGTCTTTTAAAATAAAGGACTAGGTGGAAGTAAAATAAGAATCTACTAACGGGTGAATTAATGAACAAAATGTGGTCTATTCATGCCATGGAATATTACTCAGCCTTAAAAAGAAAGAAAGAAATTCTGAACCATGCTACAGTGTAGATGAACCTGGAAGACAGTTCTGCAAAGTGAAATAAGCCAGTAACAGAAAGACAAATATTGTGTGATTCAGTTCATACGAGGTAGCCAGAAAAGCTTAATTCCTAGAGACAGAAAATAAAATGGTGGTCACCAGAGACTGCGGGGGCAGGTGAACAGGAAGTTGTTGTTTAATGGGTACAGAACTTCAGTTTGGCAAGATGAAAAAATTCTGGAGATTGGTTATATACAATGTGAATATACTTAACACTAATACATTATACACTGAAAAATGGCTAAGATGATCAATTTTGTTATGTGTAATTTGTAATTTTTTTAAATTTGAAAGATAAATAAAGAGTTGCACAGAGTCAACCCATACCACGAGCATCCAGGAGAAAGGAACAAGCATAAGGATGAGAGCACCTGCACTGCTCTGTGCAGGAAGCCACAGAAAAGCACAGGAGGTCAGCGACAATTCCCTTTCCTAAGGGTGGTTTTCATTTCATGTTGGGTTTTGCACATAACATTATTGAATCAATCAATTGGCTAAAATTAATTTTACCAAATGGCTATAAATATTCCTTAATCTAAATTCTATGAGAATAGCTGTTTTCTTCATTGTCATTTTGATGTCTTTCTAACAAATCAATGCTCAGGACAACTCTGTAAGAAAATTTGCTACCCACTACCCTAGGCCATGTTCTAGCTCCCAGACTGTTGGCTTTCTAAACAGCTCCTGGCTGTGGTTTGATCACTAATAGGGAACATAACAAAGTTTATTTAAACTCAGAAACAAGTATTCTGAGGATTTCCAGGGGTATGTACGGTCTGCAAACTTAAGGATACAAGCTGTTGGGTGGGCACTTGGCATAGCATTAAGACTCCTTTGGGGATGCCACGTTCCATATCAGAGTGACTAGGTTTGAGTTCCAGGTCCTCTGCTTCAGATCCAGCTCCCTGCACGCTGCCTGGAAGGCAGGAGGTGATATCTCAGGTACTTAGGCTCCTGCCACCCACGCTGGGGACCCAGATTGAGTTCTAGGCTCCATGTTTTGGTTTGGTCCAGCCCTGACTGTTGCAGGCATTTGGGGAGTGTACGAACAGATGGGAGCTCTCTACTTCTCTTTCCATGACTGTCAAGTAAATTAAATAAATGCATAAATTAAGACAACTTGCCACTTCAAAAAATCATAGTTTTCATCTGGAATGATACTTTCAAATAATCTTTTGAACAATTATAGTCAATTAAGTTGTTTTTATCCCTTTTACTCAAAAAATGCACTAGGAAAAAATGGAAAAATGAAAAATAAAAACCAGTATTGCTGCCAACATAGATTTGTCAAACTTTATTTTATATCTTTGTCAAATTGTTAAGAATGATATACTATCGGGCCGGCACTGTGGCTCACTTGGTTAGCCCTCCACCTGAGGTGCCGGCATCCCATATGGGTGCCAGGTTCTAGTCCCGGTTGCTCCTCTTCCAGTCCAGCTCTTTGCTATGGCCCAGGAGTGCAGTGGAGGATGGCCCCAGTGCTTGGGCCCCTGCACCCGCATGGGAGACCAGGAAGAAGCACCTGGCTCCTGGCTTCGGATCAGCACAGCATGCCAGCTGTAGCAGCCATTTGGGGAGTGAACCAATGGAAGGAAGACCTTTCTCTCTGTCTCTCTCTCTCACTGTCTATATCTCTACCTGTCAAATAAAAAAAAAAAAAGAATCATATACTACTATAGTTTTAATGAGTGGTGGTTATTTTAAAATTTATTATGTATGAGTGAAATTGACATCTTTTTATTTGATTATTGCTTACAGTCCTTGCGTATATACCTTCTGAAAAATAAAAAGAAATGCACTGTACATATCAAGAAATGCAAATAAAATAAAATAAAATAAAATAAAACCCCAAATGCAACTAGCCAGAGCAGCACTGTGCACGTGCTCCATTTCTGGTGACTGACCTTGAAGCAGACTTGAAGGAGGCTTGCATCTTGTTGTTATTGTTGCTTTAAGATTTATTTTATTTATTTGAAATAAATCTTGCATCTGCTGGTTCACTCCCCCAGGTGATTGCAACAACTAGGGCTGGGTAAGGCTGAAGCAAGGAGCCAGGAACTCTATCCAGGTCTCTCTCATGGGTGGCAGGGGCCCATGAACCTGAGCCATCTTCTGTTGCCTTCCTAGGCACCTGGGCAAGGAACTGGATCTTAAGTGAAGCACCTGGGACTCCAGCTAGTTCTCTGATATGAGACGCTGGTGTCACAAGCAGTGGCTTAAACTGCTATGCCATGATGTTGACCCCAAAGCTTGCATTTTGGAGAATACAGACAAGGTAGAACTTTTTCTGTGTCTGCTACCATGCTGTAAGTAAGGGTCCTTCACATGGTCTATTTGTTGTCACAGTTTTGCTTTTGTTGCAGTCCTTTTATCATTTTATCTTTTAAAATGTCTCTCACACAATGTGCTGAAGCTCTGTCTGTTCCTGAGCAAATGGAGGCTGTAATGTGCCTCACAAGGAAAATATGTGTGTTAGATATGTTTTGTTCAGGCCCAAGTTATGGGACTGCTGGCTGTGAGTTTGTTCTAAAGGAATTAAGCAATACAGATTGGAAAAGGCACCTTTAAAGAGAAATACACAACAAACAAGGAATCTGTTGATATGTGTTGACCAGAGACTCCCAGGAACCTAACCCTATATTTCTCTTAGGGAAAATGTCCCTGTATTCATAATTCACTGAATTCACTAATCAGTGTTCATAGCAATTTTATAGAACAGAACTATCACAAGCAGTAAGAGCTGACTGTATTTTTGAAAACTCTGAGAAAGACTTATGCTATTTAATTGGAAAAACAAGGGTGGTATCTGAAATCATGTTTTCCCAGCAAAATATTTTTCTCAGACTATGTCAGTTGTAAGGTGCATTTCTGTGCATTCCGTCCGAGGCTGGAGGGCCTTTGTTAGATTAGAGAGTATTTTGTACATCTCCTCCCTCTCTTATTCCCACTCTTATATTTCACAGGGATCACTTTTCAGTTAAAATGTAAACACCTAAGAATAATTGTTTGTTAATTACAGAGTTCAACCAATAGTACTAGAATAAAAAAAAATACTAAAATGGATAAAGTATTACATTGTACAACAACAGTCAGCACAAGAGCTGATCAAGTTACTGTTTCTCATAGTGTCCATTTCACTTCAATAGGTTTCCCCTTTGGTGCTCAATTAGTTGTCACCGATCAGGGAGAACATATAATATTTGTCCCTTTGGGACTGGCTTAATTCACTCACCATGATGTTTTCCAGATTCCTCCCTCTTGTTGCAAATGACCGGATTTCATTGTTTTTGACTGCTGTATAGTATTCTATAGAGTACATGTCCCATAATTTCTTTATCCAAATGTATGCTTTGAATTCCCTGTGATCTTTTGCTGTGAGGTTCCCTTCGTTTATCTTCTTTCATGTTGATGGCCATGTTTCTGTGTTTCTGTGTGTAACACATCTTTAAGTATCTTTTGCAGGGCTGGACGAGTGGCAACAAATTCTTTCAATTTTTGTTTGTTATGAAAGGTCTTTATTTCACCTTCATTCACAAATGAGAGCTTGGCAGGATATAATATTCTGGGCTGGCAGTTTTTCTCTCTAAGTACCTGGGCTATGTCTCTCCATTCCCTTCTAGCTTGTAGGGTTTCTGATGAGAAGTCTGCTGTGAGTCTAATTGGAGATCCTCTGAGTGTAATTTGACGTTTCTCTCTTGCACATTTTAGGATCTTTTCTTTCTGTTTCACTGTGGTGAGTTTAATTACAACGTGTCGTGGTGAGGACCTCTTTTGGTCATGTTTACTAGGCGTTCTATGAGCTTCCTGTAATAGGATGTCTCTGTCCTTCTCCAAACCTGGGAAATTTTCTGCTAGTATCTCACTAAAAAGGCATTCTAATCCTTTCTCCCTCTCCATGCCTTCAGGAACTCCTAGAACTCGAATGTTGGGTTTTTTAATAGTATCCTGTAGATTCGCAACAATATTTTTTAGATTTCTAATTTCCTCTTCTTTTCTTTGGTTTGACTGTATAGTTTCCTGTGCTCTGTCTTCTAAGTCCGATATTCTCTCTTCTGCCTCACCCATTCTGTTTGTAAGGCTCTCTAATGTGTTTTTCATTTGATCTATTGAATTCTTCACTTCATTATGATTTCTCGTCACTATCACAGTTTCATGTTCTACTAGTTGTTTCATTTCAGCTTGATTCCTCCTTAATATTTCATTTTCACGAGAGAGATTTTCTACCTTGTCCATTAAGGATTTCTGTAGTTCAAGAATTTGTTTTTGAGTACTTCTTAGTGTTCTTATCAATGTTTTGAGATCTACTTCTTGCATCTCTTCTATCTCATCATCTTCGTAATCTTGAATTGGGGTGTCTTTTTCATTTGGGGATGCCATAGTGTCTTCCTTGTTCTTATTACCTTGGTTTTTGCGTTTGTTGTTTGGCATATTGGTTTCTTCACTGTGGTGTTTTTTTCTTGTTATACTATGACTCTAGATAAGTGGACTGTCTGCTTTTGATGGAGCCTTAGAGGCTTGAGATGGGTGTGGCCTGAGAGCTCTGTTTGGTTCCTCAGGGTTGAGGGTGTGTCAAAGGAGACACTCCCAGGTTAGGCGTGGTAAATCTCTCTCTGTTACTTTTTTTTTTTTTTTTGGTTCAAAAGGGAAGTAATTCCACACAGCTGAATGGAATTGGGGGTGGTTAGCAGGCGAATGATATACCCACAGGAGCCAGAGATCGGAAGCTCTTTCCCAAGGACCAGAGAAGGAATCTTTGCGGTCCTTTGTGTGGGCTGATATTCTCCTGTAGTCTCCCACTGGGCTGCCAAGGCTACTGAACTGTAGCGTCTCTGGAGAGTACTCACATGAATTCGTGATTTCCGTGAGTTCTCTCCCCCACCGTCTCTTTTTTCACAGTCTCAGTTCATTAGCACCACACATTCGTTAGGTTCTAATCTCCTGTTATTTCACCCCTCCCACCCAGAGTCAGGTTTTTCTGCTAGGCTCGGGGCCGGTGCCGACCCGAGGTCGCCCTGCTTATGACGTATTCCAAAATGGCGCCTGCTCTTTGTCTTGCTCACCTTTGAGAGGTGAGCGGAGAGAGAGAAGCTTGTGTCCCTATGGGTCACTTTTTTTTTTCCTCCTCTCTCTCCCTTCTAGTTAGCCTGGTGCACTTTTCCCCGCAGGGTTTCAAGCCTTGTTCGCTCTAGGCTCCCTTTTCCGCTTCCCTGCTGGTATTTCAGGCTATTGAAGTTCTGCTCACCTCGCGTTCCAGCACTGGTGTGTTGAATCTGCTGCTGGTGTCCCAAACTGCGGGCTCCCACGCTGTCCACGCAGGTCCACTGTGAATCTCCAGTTCTGGAAGGGTTTTCTCTTGTTTCTTCTCCTAATCTTCCTTGAACCTGCAGTATCTCCACTTTTATTAAACTGTCTCTCCCCAGACTATCGGTGTGCTCCCTTCCTATTCCGCCATCTTGCCGCTCTCTATCCCATAATTTCTTTATCCAGTCTTCTGTTGATGGGCATTTAGAATTGTGCCAGGGAATTCCAATACAATCCCATCAAGGTGGCTTGTACCAAGGCCATATCACTAGTCCAAGTGATCAATTTCAGTTCACAATTGATCACACTGATAGGTCTAAGAGTCAAAGGGATCACACAAACAGACTAGTGTCTGCTAATACTAAATGATAGAATCAAAAAGGGAGAGAATGATCCAACATGGGAAGCGAGATACACAGCAAACTCATAGAAGGGCAGATGTCCTAAATAGCACTCTGGCCTCAGAATCAGCCCTTAAGGCATTCAGATCTGGCTCAAGAAACCCATGAGAATATTCTAGGCATGGAAAGCCAACACAGTCTGGAAAAAAAAGAAGACCTAAATGAAAGATCTCTGTGAGTGAGATCCCAGTGGAATGAATGGGGCCATCAAAGAAGGAGGTATCTTTCTCTGAAGGGAGGAGAGAACCTCCACTTTGACTATGACCCTGTTGGAATAAGATTGAAGTCAGCGAACCCTAAAGGCTTCCATAGCCTCAGCAACTCATGACTAGAGCCTAGGGAGATTACTGATGCCATAAACAAGAGTGTCAAATTGTTAAATCAACTTCAGGAGTCACTGTGTACTTACGTCTCATGTGGGATCTGTCCTTAATGTGTTGTCCAATGTGAAGTAATGCTATAACTAGCACTGAAACAGTATTTTACACTTTGTGTTTCTGTGTGGGTGCAAACTGATGAAATCTTTACTTAGTATATACTGAATCAATCTCCTGTATATATATAATTAAAAATGAAAAAAAAATCTTGGTGTTAAATTGGAAATTGCCTAGAAAATTAATCAATTTTTTAAAAAAAATATATCATGTAGGATCTCTGTCCTTAATGTGCTATACATTGTGATTTAATACTATAACTAGTACTCCAACAGTATTTTTGAATAATATGAGGTAATTTTTAAAAAGTTCATGAAAAAAATGAAACTAAGAAGTTTATTTTGGTGCAAAATAATTTTACAATCTAAGCATAGGTTTTACATAATGTGCATTTTCCATGAACTTTTGGAAAATCCCTTGTAATAACACCCATCTCTTAAGATTTTTGTGCTCAAACAGCATGATGAATGGAAATTAATACACACATTTCCCAGCAGACAGCAGTGCTCAGTACATGTTAGCTTTGTTGTTCTTTCCAGGGTCTGATACAGTGTAGGATTTGGGAGAAAATGTGTCTCGGAACTCTTCCATATTGAGCTTGTTATTGAGCTATTTGAGGTCAAGGAGGCAGCACACCAGGGCAACATAGAATAGACATTGTGAATTCTTACCTGCTGATCACCCACCTCACTAAGGTAGACTATGCCCACCTCTTTGTACTTATCACTCATTCACCAAAAACGTGCTGTGCACACAGAACTCTGGGACTGGGAGGCTGCTCTGTCGCTTCTCAGTCCACACGCACTGAGTGAGAGCCAGGTCAGTTTGTCAGGGAACACATCACAGGGAGGACTCTAGACAGTGCCCAGAGCGACGACTGCAGGGGCTGTAGGATTCTCAGAGCAGACCTAGTAGCACCTGCCCTCTGGTCTCTCTCAGACTTCTCTGGCAGGGTTCTGAGCAGTGTGAGCACAGGGAGTTTCTTGGCTTCTCCGTGCAGTGCCTCTGTGAGGGAAGGTGGACAAGACGGGGAGGCCTCTGCACATTCACCATCCCACCTCCCTCTGTGCTCCCTGCATGGTGGGGCACAGGGAGTGTGGAGGGAGAAATTCACTTCTCAGGAGCAGTGGTTCCTGTGGCACTTCTAAGGGGGAAGTGGGAGTGTGTGCAATGGTGGATGGGGAACAAATATCAGAATTTCTCTGAGGCAAATGTAGTTTGAGAAAGGCCCAGACGAGATCTGACAGCCCCCACCCCATGGCCCTCAGCAGAGTGTGGCATTTCCTTCTCCCGTGACTGTCTGGTGGGGCACCTTGGCTTCTCCAAAATGTTCGGTTCTAACTCAGTGCCCACACTGGGTGTTATTCTAACCCAAGCTCTTACTTTATTGCTGAGAGTGACTTGTTCTTAGTCATGCCTTTAGATGGCTTAAGGGACATATCTTAGATTCTCTCTCTGGAACACTACTGATACCAGGTCACCATCCATGCATTCTAAACCTCAGAAATACTCTTCCCTGTACAAAAACATTGTACTACTATTTCCATCCACAGGCCCTGATTTCTTCCATTAGTCAGTCAGTCTCTCTTTTTCTCTCAACTTAGACGGCAGAACATTTTCCTTTGATCTTCCTTGTTTGTAAGAAAGCACATCCTTTTGAGACTCTTGCCTTTAAAAAGGACTTTAAAAGGAAATAGTACAATTAAGAAGAGATTTATGTCAACAAATATTCAGTTTTGTGGGTTTATTTTGTTTTCTTGGGCCTTTGAATTGGCTACTAATCACAGTATCCTTTGTAGTAACATAATTTCTTTAGCTGTATTCTAGGAGTCATTAAGACCGCTTGCTCACTATCCGTGGAAAACATCTCAGTATTATCTATTACATCTATGCAAAGCCACAACTACCAGTCTCTATTGCATGTTACTGTTTATTAATAAAACTACCTACTAAACTACTTAAATGTGAAAGTTTGTGTATAACTCAGAGGCCTGAAGAGAAACATGTAATAGAAAATTTCTGGGTTGAGTGATGTGGTGCAATGGGTTAAATGACATTTGAGATGCCCACATCCCATATTGGAGAACCTCGGATTGAGTCCCACCTCTGCCTCTGATCCAGTTTCCTGCTACTGTGCATCCTGGAATGGAACAAATGAAGGCCCAAATACCTGGGTCCCTGTCACCCATGTGGGAAACTCCAGATGGAGTTCCTGGATCCTGGCTTTGGTCTGGCCCAGCTCTGGCAGTTGTGAGCATCTGTGAAGTGAACAATGGCTAGAAAATCATTTTCTCTCTGTCTCTCCCCTGCTCTCTGTCACTCTGTATTTCAAATAAGTAAATATATTTTTAAAAATTCCTATCAAGTGTACCCGGAGTAAGAGAAGACTCGATTTAAAAAAAAGCGAGAAGAATTTGGCCAGAATTTATAATGATGATTGAGCTGCTGAGCTGGAATTAATTCTCTTACCTATATAGCAAGTGGAGGGTCTGGGTGTTTTGGTTACCATTGAGGAATATTTTCTACATTCAGAAGCTTTATTAGTGTGAATTTCAAAATAATAATCTGGTTTCTTTTGCTTAAGACCTAAGAGGACTGCAGATTTTTTATGGGACTATGACCTGAGCAAGGTAACTATTCATATAATGACTGAAATGATGTCTGTTGGGACATATACTTCAATTTATGTCTAGGTTCTACCTCTTATTAATGACAAAATTATCACTGAGTATTTGTTCCTGACCTATTAATTTTTTTAAAAAAGCCCTGGTGTATACAACCTAATAAAAGATAAAGAATTTTCTATCCAAATCATTTTTAATATTAGCATGGATATCCATGTATAAGACATGAAAGAGTTTTCAGAATAATTTATTCATCTGTTTACTTGCCAAACACATTCCCTTAACCTATAACCAACTCATCCTAAAAACAATTATTTTACAAGACACATAGTGCCCACAGAATTATTCCTAGTATAAACACAAACTCTGCCATTATTATAACACCTACTGTTTTCTCTCTTTTTTAAAAAAAAAAAATTCTATTTGAGATTCAGCATTGCAAAGAGAATGAAAGAGAGAGAGAGAGGCATCTGCTAGTTCACTCCCCAGCTGGCTGCAAGGGCCAGCACTGGGCCAGGTGGAAGCCAGGAGCAAGGAGTTTCTTCCAGGTCTTCCACATGAGTGGCAAGGGCCTAAGCACTTGGGCCATCTTCCACTGCTTTTTTATGTCATTAACACAGAGCTGGATTGGAAGTGGAGCAGCCAGAACATGAGCCAGAGCCCATATGAGATGCAGGCGTTGCAGGAGTTGGCTTTGCCAGTTATACTACAGCGCTGGCCCCCAACCACTGTTTTCTCTGGAACTATCACAGAACAGAATGATGCAAACTACCAAATTCCTATTTAAGAGAATTCACTTACATTGTTTTTAAGAACTCTTTCCCTTTCTTGCTTTTTTAATAGCTGAAATTTTTATTCTATGCTCCCCACCATAATTTCATCAAAGTGGATCTACACAGTTTGTTTCTAAAGCCAGCTACAAGTTGTACAGGTTTCAAATATTCTCTCCTGCACTTCTGCTATCATTGCTATCTTGGTGATACGGATTATAAACACTTTCTATGTGCAAAATATTGTGGAACATGTACAATTTGATTAGAAGGATACAATCTATCTTGTCACCACATATAATTTAATGCCCTCGTAATTACCCAATATTAATTCAGTTTATGAAAATGGATTTCTCTATACTGCCAGGCCCATTATTGGTCTTTATTACATTACTAAAAGGACCTGTCATTTGTCAGCTACAGTTTAATATTTTAATTCACAACTTGAAGATGTCATATAATAAAGTATGCATTGCATTTTTTGGCTATCACAAAGATGGGAAAGATAACAGATGTTAAAGATAATGGAATAAGATTTTAAAATACTTTGAAGTGTTGGAACAGTTGGCCTGAACATTCGCAAGATTAAATTTAATGGGAAAAATGGAGTCATCAGCAGGCCTTGATGCCTACACAAGATAATCAGACATTGGCTGAATTTTGTTCATGTCCTCCAAGAAGTTGACTGTAACATGAGCTTAAGCTTCCAAGGATTTTATTGGAGAAAACAAAGAGCTTGGAAGGGCTGGAAGAGCCATCCAACTATGATGCAAATCTGATTTCTAGTGAAGGAGAGAAGGGAAGGTAGGTTGGCTAAAAGTGTTCTAGACTCCTATGAAGTCAAATAAAAGTCCAACAAAATTTGACACTCTTGTTGAGTCACTGTGTACTTACGTCTCATGAGGGATCTGTTCTTAATGTGTTCTCCAATGTGAAGTAATGCTATAACTAGTACTGAAACACTATTTTTACACTTTGTGTTTCTGTGTGGGTGCAAACTGATGAAATCTTTACTTAGTATATACTGAATCAATCTTCTGTATATAAAGATAATTGAAAATGAAAAAAAAAACTTGGTGTTAAATTGGAAATTGCATAGAAAATTAATCAATTTTTTTAAAAAAATCATGTAGGATCTCTGTCCTTAATGTGCTGTACATTGTGAATTAATACTATAACTAGTACTCCAACAGTATTTTTCACTTTGTGTTGCTATGTGGGGGCAAACTGTTGAAATCTTTACGTAATATATACTAAACTGATCTTCTGTATATAAAGAGAATTGAAAATGAATCTTGATGTGAATGCAAGGGGAGAGGGAGCAGGAAAGGGGAGGGTTGCGGCGGGGGGAGGGGGGAGCCATTGTAATTCATAAGCTGTACTTTGGAAATTTATATTCTTTAAGTAAAAGCTTTAAAAAAAAAGTCCAACAAAATTACTGAGGTGTCTTTAAGCCAAAGAGGGTTGTATGGATGAATCCTTGAGCTCTCTGTAATGGGTTACTGTAATAATCCTGCTGCTGCCAGCCTGGCTAGGAACAGCCCGTGAGTGCTATGACTCCTCATCCTAATTTCATTGGCACAAATAAAAGAAGAAATACACCACAGAGTGTGGCAGATAGGGCCCATGGCCAATAAGTCAGAAGCCCATAAAGCATACTCTCAAAGCACACTGGAGTAAATGCCCATGTGATTTCACTTTTTTCATTTAATATTTATTTTATTTACTTGAAAAGCAGAGTTACAAAGCAAGGGGGAGAGACTAAGTCATGGACAGATCTTCCATCTGCTGTTTACTTTCTGGATGGCTGTAACAGCTGGAGATGTGCCAGGCTGAAGCCAGGAGCCTGTGACTCCATCAGGGTCTCCTATGTGGGTAACAAAGGCCCAAGTACTTGGGTCATCCTCTGCTGCCTTCCTGGGCACATTAGCAAGGAGCTGGATCAGAAGTGGAGCAGTCAGAACTCAAACTGATACCCAAATGGTATGCAGCAGCCCAATCCACTGCCCCAGGATGCCAGCCCTCATAACTTGCCTTTTTAAAACCCCATTCTAGTTTTGCTTAGAAAATATATTTTTTTAATGTTTTACTTATTTATTTTATCTCTCTCTCTCTGTGTGTGTGTGTGTGTGTGTGTGTGTGTGTGTGAAAGAGAGACAAAGAAAGAGAGAGAGACAGACAGGCAGAGAGAGAAGAGTGTATTGCATCTTATGGTTCACTACCAATTGCCCACAATGGCTGCAGCTGGGCCAGGCAAAGTCAGGAGGAGGAACACAATCCAGGTCAGTGGTGTGGGTAACAAGGACCCAATTACTTGAGTCATCACTTGCTGCCTCAGAAAGTGCCCATTAGCAGGAAGCTGCAATTGAGAGCAGAGCCAGGACTTGAACCTAGGAACTCTAATACAAATGTGGGCACCCCAAGCAGCAGCTCAGCCACTAGGACAAACACTTTTTTTAAAGAAAGATTTTATTTAATAAATATAAATTCATAGTAACAGCTTTAGGAATATAGCGGTTCTTCCCCCCCCAATATTGGTCCTCCCACGGCCACTCCTGCTCCATCTCCTACTCCCTCTCCCATTCCATTCTTCATTAAGATTAATTTTTAGTTATCTTTATATACAGGAAGATCAATTCCATACTAAGTAAAGATTTCAACAATTTGAACCCACACAGGTACACAAAGTATAAAGTACTGTTTGAAGACTAATTTTACCGTTAATTCTCATAGTACAACACATTAAGGACAGAGATCCTACATAGGGAGCAAGTGCACAGTGACTCCTGTTGTTGATTTAACAATTGACACTCATTTATGACATCAGTAACCACCCGAGGCTGTTGTCATGAGCTGCCAAGGCTATGGAAGCCTCTTGAGTCCATAAGCTCCATCAGTATTTAGACAGGCCATAATCAAAGTGGAAGTTCTCTCCTCCCTTCAGAGAAAGGTGCCTCCTTCTTTGATGACCTCTTCTTTCCACTGAGATCTCACTCACAGAGATCCTTCATATAGGTCATTCTTGGATTTCCATGCCTGAAATACTCTCATGGGCTTTTTAACCAGATCCGACTGCCTAAAGGGCTGATTCTGAGGCCAGAGTGCTGTTTAGGGCATTTGTCATTCTATGAGTCTGTTGTGTGATCTGCTTCCCATTCTCTCCTTTTTAATTCTATCATTATTAGCAGCCACTGGTCTTATTTATGTGATCCCTTTGACACTAATTACTATCTATATGATCAGCTACGGACTTCAAATGATCACTTAACTCGTAAGATGGCATTAGTACCACCCCACTTAATGGGATGGATTTGAAGTCCCATGGCACATTTTTAGCTTTACCTTTAAAGGTAAGTCTGTGGGAATGTGTGCCGAACTGTACATCTCTTCCCTCTCTTATTCTCACTCTTATTTATTACTAGAATCAATTTTCAATTGGATTTAAACACCTATGAATAATTCTGTGTTAAGTAAAGAGTTCAACCAATGGGGGCCAGCGCCGTGGCTCACGTGGTTAATCCTCTGCCTGCGGCGCCGGGATCCCATATGGGCACCAGGTTCTAGTCCCGGTCGCTCCTCTTCCAGTCCAGCTCTCTGCTGTGGCCCCAGAGGGCAGTGGAGGATGGCCCCAGTGTTTGGGCCCTGCACCCACATGGGAGACTAGGAGGAAGCACCTGGCTCCGGAATGGCGTAGCTTCAGCTGTTGCAGCCATTTGGGGAGTGAACCAACAGAAGGAAGACCTTTCCCTCTGACTCTCTCTCTCACTGTCTGTAACTCTACCTGTCAAATAAGTAAATAAAATCTTAAAAAAAGAGACAATATCAGTGCTCATTTGTTCTCATGTGTATATCCAGTGTTCCAGGGTGAATATTAGCACCAATTGTTGCAACAGTACACACCTGCAAACAACTGCAAGGTGAGGAATGCCATCCCTTCTCCTCAAAGGAGAGTTAGCAACAATAGGGACAGCTGCCTTTGAGCCTACTCAGCCTGTAACCAACCCCTCACATCCTTCTCAATAACAAGCAGTAAAGGAGGAGAATAATTTATTACCAATGACCATGTTATTCATTTTCATCAATTTGTTTGCTATTGCCATGGACTGAATGTTTACTGAATGTGGCTCCGTGGTTTAGGCCACCACTTGGGATGTGCACATCCCGTATCAGATTGCCTGTGATTGAATCCTGCCTCTGCTTCTGATCCAGCTCCCTGCTTTTGCACCTGGGAGACAGCAGATGACGCTCTAAGTACTTGGGTTCCTGCCATGCCCATGAAGACCTAGGTCCTGGATCCTGGTTCCTGGTTTCAGCCTGACCCAGCCCTAACTGTTGCAGGCATTTGGGGAGTGAACCAGCAGGTAGAAGATCTCTTTCACTCTTTTTTTCAAATAAATAAAGAAAACTTTAAAAGGCAATTTCTTAAAGTTAGCCTGCTAGTCTGAGGATGTTGGTAGAAGATGTGAATCTCCTCAATCAAAGACAGAGGATTTTATTACTAATGGCCATGGTAGAAGCCACCGTGTCGTTATTTGTGCTGTCTTCCTGAGTCCCCATTCTCACGGGGCAATACCTGCACATGATGCAGTGCAACTGAGGTACAAGAGAGAACCTTGAGTTTCGGAAACCTGAAGCCTTTATGATAGGCAGTAAGTATGCCCATTCTTTTTTCTGCGGAAGACAGTAGTATCTACCAGGTTATTTGCTATGCAAATATCTGTGGTGGGGGGGAACCTGAACAAATGTAGTCAATGTCTGCTTGTAGGTCATCTAGATGTAAGAGAATAGTGGGGGCCGGTGCCATGACTCAATAGGCTAATCCTCCGCCTGCGGCGCCGGCACACTGGGTTCTAGTCCTGGTCGGGGCGCTGGATTCTGTCTGGTTGCTCCTCTTCCAGTCAAGCTCTCTGCTGTGGCCCGGGAGTGCAGTGGAGGATGGCCCAAGTCTTTGGGCCCTGCACCCACATGGGAGACCAGGAGAAGCACCTGGCTCCTGGCTTTGGATCAGTGCGGTGCGCCGGCTGCAGTGGCCTTTAGAGGGTTAACCAACGGCAAAGGAAGACCTTTCTGTCTCTCTCTCTCACTGTCCACTCTGCCTGTCAAAAAAAAAAAAGAGAGAGAACAGTGGGATGTTGCCACTCAATATTTGCAGCTCCCCAGTTGCTCTTTCCTGGCCTCGTGTTTCTTTCTATGCATTCCAGTGTGTAACAATAGACTCAAGGAGATCCCAAAGCAAATTTCCATGGCTGCTGTTCCCCATGGCTTCCTATTCTATACTTTTCGGTTCTGTAAGTTCTAGTTACTGTAAGTTCTAAGTTACTCCTTATCTCTATCTTCTCAATTTACTATAACCTCTGTGCTTTTGTTCAAGTCCCCCTCCCAGCTCCTCAATGCAGAAAGTGCTTCCAAGCAGAAAACTGGAGGAGATTTTAAAGCTTATTGTATCTATTCCCCTTCTCTTGGGGGTCACATCCCCATGCTACCTTTTATTTAATGCCTGAAAACAGATAACTTTTCACATTTTCTGTTGTTTACAATGGTACTACAAGTTATATCAATTCCGAAGCTGGTAGAAGCAGATGTTCCTTTTTAAGTTTGTTTTCCAACAATTTCTGAGATAGTCATTAACAATTATCATGTACCAGATATTTTGCACCGAAATAAATTTACTTCTATTTTTCCAAACACCTCTTGAAGAGCTGAAATCAAAGGCATAAAATTAAAATTAATTGCATGCCTGAAATAGGACAGGATAGTATGACAATTGTACTGAGGCATGAAATGGCTTCCTTTTTCCTGTGTGCTGCATGAGGCAGAGATGGCAGACTGAGGGCACCTCCAGAGTGGCTAACAAGGCCGCTCTGTCTGCACCGAACCCACGGAGGTGAATGGAGAGTCACAAGGGCATCATTAAGACTCTCCTACTTAGAAAATGCAACTCATCTTTGAACCTTTGGGAAAATGAGAGACTGACTGCCTTAGTACTCTCAGATACTGACTAGTGGATGTTTTAGATGTGAACAGTCAGGACCTCTCATCTTCTATTGATTATGAAAAGTGGTGGCTTACTCCTTCTAGTAATGAGACTGCATTGTAGACTGAGCAGCACCTGGCTTCGCAAACTCCTGCAGACACTAAACCCAACGTCTTATGTTAACAGTCAGGAATAATGCTGATGGTTGATGGGTTAGGGTAGACCCCTGATCTCACTATGGCAGCAAGGAGATAAAGCCAGTGGGTGGCCTTTATGTACTCAGAGGCTTGCCCTCAGAAGGTAGTTCTCATGAGAGAGTTGGTTCTTTCAGCCGAGATTCACCCACCTTCCCTCCCTGCTTCCCGGCTCACCATGTGACCCTTCCTCTGCACAGTCTCCACCTCTGCCAGGCCCCGCCAGATGTCCGACTGATGGGGCCTCCCAGTCTTGGACTGTAAACCTCCAAACTATAAGCCAAAATAAACTCTTTCCTTCCCAAGAGGTGTTTTAGTTAAAGGCATGAAAAGCTAATAGAGATGGTATCCATGAAACAGAGCTAGAAACAATTTCATGGCCCAAAAGGTACAGGGTAGGATCAGGGGAGAGCTGAATTCAGAATATTCTCATTTATTCTGCAAATTTACTCAGGACAAACTTAGGAGGGTGAGAAAAACTAAAGGAAGAGGCTGTCACTCACTTCACCAAATCCTTCTTCCAGTATGCACCAAATACAGCACCATGAGGGTATCTTGGCTCATTTATCATCTTGTCCTATCTCATCTCTCTTCTTATTTCATTTCTACCGTGATAATTATACATCATTTCAACTCTCTCATTTTATGACTGTATAAAACAAATTAATCACATCATAAACTAATCAGTAGCATTGTAAATATATATTGTAAATATGTATTATATAAATATAGTGACCAAGAATGGATTTAGACTGATTTTCAAAACTTGTTATTTAGTTAGTGTATCTACTGAATTTTTCAGAGCATGTTAATAGTCCATTTGGCCAGTTCATATATAACAAAGCACTGATTTGTTCTTTTAGTATCATTAGCGTTTACTGCCAGAAAAGTGCTAGATATTTTTTAAGATTTATTTTTTATTTTACTTGAGAGGCAGAGTTACAAAGAGAGGGAGAAACAGAGATCTTCCAACCACTGGTTCACTCCCCAAATGGCTGCAACTGCAAGCACTAGATCAGGCTGAAGCCAGAAGCCAGGAGCTTATCCCTAGTCTCCCACATGGGTGCAGGGGCCCAAGCACTTGGGCTATCTTCAGCTGCTCTCCCAGGCACATTAGCAGGAAACTGGATAGGAAGTGAAGCAGCCAGGACTCAACCCAGCACCTGTATGGAATGCCAGCATTGCAGGTGGTGGCTTTACTTGCCAAACCACAGTGTCAGCTCCAGGACTAGATATTTTTAAGTCATTCTTGTTTTGAATATAAGGTATTAGGCCGGCACCGTGGCTCACTAAGCTAATCCTCCACCTGTGGTGCCAGCACCCCGGGTTCTAGTCCCTGTTGGGGCGCTGGATTCTGTCCTGGTTGCTCCTCTTCCAGTCCAGCTCTCTGCTGTGGCCCAGGAAGGCAGTGAAGGATGGCCCAAGTGCTTGGGCCCTGCACCTGCATGGGAGACCAGGAGGAAGCACCTGGCTCCTGGTTTCGGATCGGCATAGCGCACCAGCCATAGCGGTTGTTTGGGGGGTGAACCAACAGAAGGAAGACCTTTCTCTCTGTCTCTCTCTCACTGTCTAACTCTGCATGTCAAAAAAAAAAAAAAAGGAAGAAAAGAAAAGAAAAAAGAAATATAAGGTATTATGGTGATGATTAGAACATAGTAACATTACCAAAAGAAGATCCAAAAGTTGCTTCTTGCCTTCTAACCTGAATCACCTTCCCCAATGCTGTCATAATTAATGACCTTTGTGAAAAAGAAAATCAAGGCAATTACCCCTTGGACAACTTGAGCATTTCCAATGCCTACATGTGTCCTGATGGATAAACTAAACCATTTTAGGGAAAAACAAGGCCTGCTAACATTTCAACTTAGTTCTAACCTTCAACATCATTTTCTCCCATTGCCTCACTTGTGATTCTATTTCTCTTAAATCATTGTACCCAATAACCAGGTAAGAAGGCCTGGTCAAATGTCCGTGTCCTTGCTTGAGCCATCTCATCTGGAAAACAGACCTTCCTGAACCACTCTGAGAGCCACAGCCAGACTAGTTTCTCTCTGCGTCATTTCCTTCACACTTGTGTGCTCATGAAATGCACTAGGGAACGTGTTCCTAGTGCAGTCTGATTTTTAACCAGTTAGTACAAGAAAATGCAGTTGGAATAATCTTTTAAATCTTGATGTTTTGATCTTCTTTCCTGATGGCCAACAGAAAGTTCCATATAATTCCAACGGGTTCCAACCTAAACACACCTGCAAATCCTCAGATGTGATTACATACAGAACTGGAAAATCCTCTAGGCCCTTCAAGACCAAAGCAGGAAGAAGATATTGATTTTAGGTTCTGGAGTAGGGTTCATCTCTGAGATGAACAAAATGTATCTGTGTATCTGTGCCATCCAATGTGATAGTCACTAGCCACACTGAACCTTTGATGTGTGACTTTTGTGGTAGAAGAACTGACTTCTTAAACTTTTAATTTTAATTAATTGAATATAATTTTAATAGGTTAATGTGTCCAGTGGCTACTACATTGGACACTGATTTCTAGGCTGGTACACCAATGCATAGGACTCTCATTCTAGCAATTATTCCAAGTAAAAACAGAAATAAAAAACAAGACAATAGGCTCATAAAAATTAAGTAAAAAAAATTAAGTAAAGGTGTCAGTTTAGAGGTTAAGATGCTGTTTGAAACACCCATAGTCCATATCACAGTGTGTGGGTTCACATCCCAGCTCTGCTTCTGATTCCACTTCCTGCTAATATGTACATAGGGAGGCAGCAGGTGATGACTCACGCACTTGGCTCCTTATCACCCACATGGGAAACCCAGATAAAGTTCTGGGTTCCTGACTTCAGTCTGGCCCCAGCTCTGGCTTTTGCAGGCATTTGAGGAGTGAACCAGTGGATGGAAAATCTCTCTCTCTCTCTGTTTCTTTGTCTTTTCTGCCTCCATTTCTCTATCTCTCTTCCTTTCAAATAAAATGAATTTTTAAAAAAATTTTAAGAATCTAGTAAGGTCATATGATTATGAGAATTATTTTCTTTTTCAACTCAGGTATTAATTACATATTACCCAGTGTACATAAATTTTCATTAGCTTTCATATTTCTTTTAAAATATTCTACCAACTTTATTCATTATTTAATTTCTGTCACCTTTATGAGTATCCTGCACATACAGTACATGTTTTAAATGATGGTGAGCTGGTCAGGAACATACTAAACAAGAAAAATTGCTTTGAAGAAACATGTAGAAACACAGAAATCACCTCTGAATGAATTGTTAGCATTCATTATGCTTACACTAGAGAAGGTAACTAAGTGTGAAAGTTAAGGCACAAATGTGGGCACTGCATAGATTTTTGATGAGATATTCAATCTAAGTTTCACAATTTCCTATCTTGTAACATGGTGAGATAGTAAGAATATACAGAGTATACAACCCTGTTAATTCTCTTGAAGCCTATGTGAAATTCTTATATAGAGCACTTAGCTTAGAATAAAGCCTTAGCACAGAGTAAATCATTTAAATTCAGTAGATGTTGTTACTTTAATAATGGTTATTATATTATTATGTAATTAGTATTCTCTTTTATATAGAATTTTAGTTGACAGAGCATTTTCAAAGCATAATCTCATTTAACTCGGCAAACAGCCTTTAAAGGAAATTAAATATTCCTTCTCACTTTATGAAAGAAAACTGAGACAGGGAAACTTTGGAGATCTTACCCAAGTATAGAAAAGCAAACACTGTCCACAGATTCTGTAACTCTTGCTGCCACTGATATTGATAATCACCTTGCTGCTTTCTTAGAGATACAAATCAATCCATCTCCAAATCACATAATCTAATCTGGATTTTTGTAAATATCCTTGATTACCAGGAGTGTAGTCTCCTTGGTTTTGCCTGGTTTACCAGCTATGTGCAGTTACTGCCTGATTTTAAAAACTAATTAATTAATTAATTTGAGAGGCAAAGCAAGAAAAGTCTATTTACTGATTCACTTTCCAAATACTTGCAACAGCTGGGACTGGGCTAGGTCCAAAGCTGGGAGTTGAGAACTCAATCCAGGTCTCCCACGTGGGTGAGAAGAACTTATTCCCTGAGCTATCATCACTTGCATTAGCAGAAAGCTGAAATCAGGAGCAGAGCTGGGCATAAACCAGGGCACCCCAACGTGGGATGTGGATATCTTAACCAGAACTTTAACTACCAGGTGAACACCTGTCCTGGCTACTTGTTTTTTTGAAATTTTCTCTTATGCATTAAGTGGGCAGTGCTTTAAAATATGCAGTAGTGGCTTGCATAAACATAAACAAATCCATTTTCCAAACAACCTTTAATTATTATTAATATCCACACCCAAAAGCAAGTACTTAGGGTTTATATCTGAAAAATCCAGGCCAGCATCTGAATCTGAGGCTCAACAAATGTGTCTTTGTTTTAGTTGATCTTGACATCCATTATAAAAGCTCTTAGGAATCTGTCAAGGTCTTTGCCATATGGTACCATGCAAGTAGGAGACAAAGCGCTTCGCAATAATTACACAAAGCATGGTTTCTACACTTTGTTTACTCAAGATTCTAGGCTGTATTTTTCATGCCAGCAACACTTAAATGGTAAATGGAAGTTGCTTGAAAGGTGGCCCCATGAGCCTTGGAGGACCAGACTCCTAGTTTGTACTCAGAAAGTGCATATCAGGTGAAATGATAATTAATAATTGATATTTCTCCTTAATTAGGCAGAATATGATAATTTGGTTAAATAAATGCAAAACTCAATGACTACATTCATTCCACCTCATCAAACCAAGTATCATGATATGGCCAAACGAACATGGCATCCTTCCCATCCAAAGACAATGTAAGTTGTTCATTCTGTATAATATTTGGCACAGGGTCACTAGGTATGAACACCAAGTTAAGAATGCACATAGGCAAACACAATTGAGGTGCTGGAAAAGCAGCAGGGTGTGGAAGCAAAACATATCACAGGGCACTGGGAGCCCCTGTGCATTTTAGTTTCTGATTAATAAAAGTGAACTAGGCTAATGACCTGCAGGAAGGTCTATATGAACATGAGCAATTCAATTTCTCTGTTTCTCCACTTGCAAAAAAAATGAGGAAAGAATTCCTGCAACCGAATCAAGTTCAAACTGTGCTAGTTGATATTTTGCAAGAACTGGCCTATCCTTGAAAAACTAGTAGAACAGTACAGCTGGGGTCCTTTATAGCAATAATATTCTAGAATATTATACTATGAAGGTTTTTCTAGGTGTAGTCACTCTATAATTGGCTGAGTTTGTCCCAGAAAAACATGAGTATTGAGGATTTTTCTCAAATATCTTGCCAAGAGATCTCTCCTATCTGTATGATAGATAGTGCTCCCACTGAAAAGAAGGAAAGATCTGAAGTCACTGGCAGTCCAAGTGGGGGGTGTTAGGGATTGCAGCCCAGTTCTGGATAGAGGCGTTAAGTGATGTGATAAGCAACTATTGACCCAAAGCTGATAAAATATGGCCTTTGGAGTCCAGTGTTGTGAAATAGTGGATAAAGCCGCCATCTGTGACATCAGCATTCCTTATGGTCACTGTTTTGAGTCCTGGATACTCCACTTCCAATCTAGCTCCTTGCTGATTTCCCTGGATAAGCAGTGGAAAATGGCCCAAGTAGTGGGGCCTTTACATCCACATGGGAGACCCAGAAGAAACTCCTGTTTTCTGGCTTCAAACCCATCCAACCCCAGCCATCATGGCCATTTGGGAAGTGAACCCATGGATGGAAGTTCTCTCTCTGGCTCCCCACCCCTCTCTGTAACTCTGACTTTCAAATCAATAAATAAACCTTTTCTAAAGAAATGGCCTCTGCTCCCCTGCTGATTTCCTGAGCTGTCCTAGCTTTCTTTACCAAAAACACCCCCCCATTCTATCATTTGTGAAGTCCAGCTGACTCTGTCTCATCTGTAATAAACTTCTTTAATGTATTAAAAGGTTTAAGAAATGTTTCCAACTTAAGTGTTTATGTAATATGTGGTGTGGTGGGCCTCTATATCAGTTCTATATATACACTGCACATTTTTCTTGCTAAAACAACACTGTCCTTGTAACACTGATTTACAGTAGCATTCCTGCTTGCAAAACACAACACTTAGAATTTGATTTTAAAATTTACTGCACAAATTTCAGTCAGTTATGTTTCTGGGAAATCCTGTGCATTTTGAAAGACTAAGCTTATGACACATGATCTGCTTCTTTTGAAGAGTTTGTAGTTATGGTTTTTGTTTTGCTAATTATGGGTGTTGTTTTTTCTGCCTTTTGTTACCTAGAGCAATAAAGAAATAAACTTTTTTTTAAAGTTTTTATTTAATGAATGCATTTTTTCATAGATACAACTTTAGGAATATAGTGGTTCTTTCCCTCAAACCCACACTTCTCTCCCCAACTCCCATCCCACCTCCCTCCCCCTCTCCTATCTCCTTCTTCATTATGGTTCATTTTTAGATTGATTTTATATACAGAGGACCAACTCCATGTTAAGCACAGATTTCAACAGTTTGCACCCACATGCACACACAACATATAGAGTACAGTTTGGGAAAAAAATTTGCAGTTGATTCTCATAATACAACTCATTAGGGACGGAGGTCCTACATGGGGAGTAAGTGCACAGTGACTTCTGTTGTTCCTTTAACAGTTAACACTCTTATTTATGACATCAGTGATCACCAGCCAAGGCTATGGAAGCCTTCTGTGACCATAGAATCCATCGGTATTTGGAGATGGTCATAAGCAAAGTGGATGTTCTCTCCTCCCTTCAGAGAAGAGTACATCCTTCTTTGATGACCCTTTCTTTCAACTGAAGTCTCACAGAGATGCTCCATGTAGGATTTTTTTTGCCACAGTCTTGGCTTTCCATGCCTGAAATGCTCTCACAGGCTTTCAGCCAGACCAGGAAGCCTTAAGGGTTGATTCTGAGGTCAGATTGTTATTTACAGTGACTGTCATTCTAGGAGTCTGCTGTGTGGACTGCTTCCCATATTGGACTTTCCTTCCTTTGTAGTTCTATTATTATTACCAGGTACTTGATGTTATTTATATGATCACTTTTATACTTAAACCTATTTATTTGTTGACTTTAACATTTAATATGATCATTTTAATAGTTAAGATAGCATTTATATCACTGAATTTTATGGGTTTGGAGTCCCACGGCAAGTTTTTGGGCTGCACCCTTACAAGTAAGTCTGTAGGACTGTGTGCAGAACTATACTGCTTTACGGTTATAGACTACCTCCTCCCTCTTTTATTGACCCTCTTATTTTTAACTGGGATCTTTTTCCAATTGACTTAAAATACATGATTAACTATTTTACATAAAGAGTTCAGCATATAATATGAAGAAGAGAAAGAAAAAGAAAGCAGAGAAAAAACAAAATGAAACAGAACAAAAAAGTATATACAAATAAAGAGTAACAGTGATAAACTGCCCCTCCACAGTCAGGCCAAGGACAATTCAAGTCATTGATCCTAAAAGTGTCAATTTTGTTTCTAGAGCTTTTATTTTAGGAGCACTATTAATTCTCCCGAATCAGGGAGAACATATGGTATTTGTCTCTTTGGACTGTGTTATTTCACTAAGTATGAGGTTTTCCAGCTTGCTCCATTTTGTTGCAAATGACTGGATTTCATTCTTTTTTACTGCTGTGTGGTATTCCATAGTGTACATATCCCACAATTTCTTTATCCAGTCTTCAGTTGATGGGCATTTAGGTTCCTTCCACATCTTAGCTATTGTGAATTGAACTGCAATAAACATGGAGGTACAGATAGTTCTTTTGTTTACTGCTTTCATTTCCCTTGGGTAAATTTCCAGCAGTGGGATGGCTGAGTCATATGGTAGGTCTGTATTCAGATTTTTGAGGTATCTTCATATTGTTTTCTATAGTGTCTTTACCAGTTTACATTCCCACCAACAGTGGGTTAGGATGCTCTTTTCCCCACATCCTCTCCAGCATTTGTTGTTTGTTGATTTCTGTGTGAGGGCCACTCTAACTGGGGTGAGGTGAAACATCATTGTGGTTTCCCTGATGGCTAGAGATCCTGAACATTTTTTCATGTGTCTGTTGGCCAATTGGATTTCCTCTTTAAAAAAAAAAAAGAAAAAGATTTATTTGGGCTGGCGCTGTGGCACAGCCAGTTAACGCCCTGGCCTGAAGCGCCGACATCCCATATGGGCGCCAGTTCAAGACCCGGCTGCTCCACTTCCAATCCAGCTCTCTGCTATGGCCTGGGAAAGCAGTGGGAGATGGCCCAAGTCATTGGACCCCTGCACTGCATGGGAGACCCGGAAGAGGCTCCTGGTTCTTGGTTTCGGATCAGCACAGCTCTGGCTATTGCAGCCAATTGAGGAGTGAACCATCAGATGGAAGACCTCTCTCTCTCTCTATCTCTCTGCCTCTTCTCTCTCTGTGTAACGCTACAGAGAGAGACATTACAGCTTTGCCTGTAATGTTACACAGAGAGAAGAGAGGCAGAGCTAGAGATCCTGAACATTTTTTCATGTGCCTGTTGGCCATTTGAATTTCCTTTTTTTTTTTTTAAGATTTATTTGAAAGCCAGAATTACACAGAGAGAGGAGAGAGAGAGAGAGAGAGAGAGAGAGAGAGGTCTTCCATCCAATGGTTCACTCCCCAATTGGCTGCAGTGGCTGGAGCAGTGCCGATCTGAAGCCAGAAGCCAGGAGCTTCTTCCAGGTCTCCCACAGGGGTGCAAGGGCCCAAAGACTTAGACTTGGAGCATCTTCTACTGCTTTCCCAGGCCATAGCAGAGAGCTGGATTGGAAGTGGAGCAGCCGGGTCTTGAACTGGCGCCCATAAGGGATGTCGGCGCTTCAGGCCAGGGCATTAACCCACTGCACCATAGTGCCGGCCTCCTGGATTTCCTTTTTTGAAAAATGCCTTTTAAAGTCCTTGGCTTATCTTTTAACTGGGTTGTTTGTTTTGTTACAGTGGAGTTCTTGATCTCTTTGTAGATTCTGGTTATTAATCCTTTATCGATTATAAGACAATAAACTTTTTCTAAGCTATTTCCCATTTCCTAAGAGATAGTCAATTTTAAAATGTAGAGCATACTTGGTGAAGTTTCTTAATAATTAATGAAGATTTCTTGCAATATTTTTACTATAATCAGACTCTAATGTTTTATAGTCACTTAGAAGGGGAAATTCTCTCTATCTGCCATGTAGATAACCTTCTAAGTGATTAAGAAAATTCAAATGCTGTCTGACAAAATCAGAATGTCATGGAAAGGAAATATCGAGGTAGGAAGGGGTCTATAAAGCTGCTCCTGAAAATGGAATCCTCCTAGGTAAACTCATCTAGAGGTAGAGAAATGCCACAGATATTTTCAGTGAAGTACTTAGAGTTGTTTTCTTCTTGACCCATTGCACAAGTTGCAGAATGGGATAGGGTTTGTGCACTTGAAATCATCAACTGTTCTAACAGATTAACTCAAGTGAACAGGGCTTTGAGACGGGGGTGGGGGGTGGTGGTAAAACTCAACTTCTGTCAACACACTGGTTGGTGGTCAACATATCCTACAGTCATTGTCCCCTTTAGTACTGGGCAAAGCAATCCCATGCAAAAGCCAGGCAATGCTACTAGTGTTAATTTTGGATTTATTTTAAACTCAGAAGTTCTTCTAACCTTTATAAGTGTGTTAAAGACGAGGACTGTGCCTTTTGTGTGTGCATGTTTGTTAGCAATAACTTGCAGAACGCTGTTAATCAAGAAAACACTTAAGACATGATTTTTATTGAATTTTCTGGGTGTTTTACATTTTCCTCACACTAACATCATTCCTTGCCTTCTAGATTTCATAGGCTGCATTCATGGTGTCAGATATACAAAGCTAAAAGGGACTTTTATATCTTTATTTTTCTTAATATAATAGTAGGGTTCATTAATCTTGTTTCTGTTTCTTCAACTGATATTTTTAGTAAAACTAAGAAATAAATCAGATTGTTAACAGTGTAATTTTATTTTTTTAAAAAAACTACTCCAATTATTTCCAGGTTTTTCAAAATTATAGGACATTTTTTCTCCCTAAGCATTAATCCTAGATTATCTCACATTTGAACACAATAAATGAAGATACATAAAAGGAGATTAATGTAGTAAACTGATTTTAATTGTAATTGACATGATTGTTAAGAGTATATGACTGCATAATATCAATTTAATGGTAATAAACTTTTACATTTTATTTATATATTTTTAAGTAAATATGAACCTGTAATTTGGATAGCAGAGAAGCATACATTTTTCAAGTGAATTAATTCAGTATTTTCTTTTTATGTTATCTGTAGTTTATGATTATAAAAAGATTTGCAAATGTGTTTAATTATAAAAAACAATAAATAGCAGAGGATGATAGATGAGGGAGAGGATGCAGGGAGCAGAATTCACAGTGGCTGACTCAGCTCACTGCCCTGCCCTCTTCACCTCCCTTGTCCAGAGTTCTTCTACCACAACACTCATAAGTGGGGAGAAAGAGGACCCCTTCCCTGCCACAGTCAGTTTAGTTCATGGGCTCATGCTGCTGCTGCTGCTGCTTCTGCTTCTTCTGCTGCTGCTGCTTCTTCTTCTTCTTCTTCTTCTTCTTCTTCTTCTTCTTCCTTCTTCCTTCTTCCTTCTTCCTTCTTCCTTCTTCCTTCTTTCTTCTTTTTTACAGGCAGAGTGGACAGTGAGAGAGAGGGACAGAGAGAAAGGTCTTCCTTTTACCATTGGTTCACCCTCCAATGGCCGCCGCAGCCAGTGCGTTGCGGCCGGCACATCGTGCTGATCTGAAGGCAGGAGCCAGGTGCTTCTCCTGGTCTCCCATGGGGTGCAGGGCCCAAGTACTTGGGCCATCCTTCACTGCCTTCCCAGGCCACAGCAGAGAGCTGGACTGGAAGAGGGGCAACTGGGACAGAATCTGGCACCCTGACTGGGACTAGAACCCGGTGTGCCAACGCCGCAGGCGTAGGATTAGCCAATTGAACGGCGGCGCCGGCCCTCATGCTTCTTTATATACATTTATATATTTCTCATAAAGCAGAGTTTGTCTTAGTACAATCTCTAATCTGTGAAAGACTAAAGGATTTTGAGGGCAAAAATGTAGTGAAGTAGCAAGATACTGCAGCTAGGACTTCAAAGTCACATTGGCCCCAGCAGTAACACTGACACCGTGTTAGACTCGATTGTAGGCTGTTGATACTGGGATTGATCTCCAAGTCCAGGGCAGATCTCAGCCTGCTGGTCTGAATAACTCTGGTATCGCTGCCAGGCTGCATGGCAGAGAGCCAAGTGGGTTATTTCAGGTCCATGTGCTTCAGCAGGCCAGGCCATAGGGTGTGTCTACAAAGGGAAATTAGCAATGCAGGGCAGAACATTACTAACTCCCTCTCTAAGAGCTGAGAGGGGAGAGACATCACAGTGAAGTTTTAGGAAAGGTAGCTGAGCTCCAAATTCAGGGCAGAATTTCAATCAACTAACCCAGGAGGGAGGCAGGAGTCTCACCAGTAGGATTCGTGCCTTGAATCTTCTTAAACAGCTTCCTTCCTCTGTGGAATGTGCTCAGCACGTTCTCATCTCTATAAGCTGTAAGCAGCAACCACAATGGCTAAAGAGCAACTCCAAAGAAACCCACGGTTTCCTCAGTAGAACACAGCCTTGTGGTCACACCTGCCTGGGGACTGCTTTGCCTGAGCCCCTCAGCTCTGCCAATCTACTAAGGCCTAGCCCTCTGCCTGCAGGTAAACTCAAGCCACAGAAAGGGGCTCTTCCAACATTCATTTTTCATCTCTGACCATTTATGGAAACCCAGCTATTTTTGCACAATTTTCTTTTAGCTACCATTACCACAGCTTTTATTTTTGTTTGCAGCCTCTGTTCAGCAAGGCATTAGAAATCCTTTGAATCTTCTTAGACTTTGGCTTCCAATGAACATTGGCTCTGTTCATCTCTTGATTTCGGTATTTCCTGCAGTTGGGGGTGAGAAACTCTCCATGGCAGTCTCATCTTACAGAATAACACTGTCAAGTTTCTAACCCTCCTCAGACCCTTCATACTTCTCCTTTCCCAGCTTCATGGTCCAGGACACACTCTGATCCTTGGAGCAAAGACCAATTGAACAGAAGCAGGAAGGCAAGGAGAATACAACTCCACTGAGCACTTCTAGAGACCTGTCACCATGTATTTTTGCTTTGAATCCCCAGCATTCAAAGCAGTGCCTGGCATCCAGTTGGCTCTGTCTAGATGTTTCTGTTCATTGTAACCCTATGATAGAGCACAACAATCTTAATCTGTTTTAGCAGTGATTCCTTTCTGTTGAGATCAAAACATGAGGTGCCAAATTCTTCCACACCACATTGCAAGTCCAAACCAAGATACTGGGAGACCTCAACAGGTTTGGCCAAGAAGGTTGTACAAATCCCTGTGGGTTCTCCACAACCTGTCACTCTTCTCACCATTTAGAAATCATTGAAGTAGAAGAGGTAAGGTCTGCTATTGGTAGAGAAATAAATATGCTGTTTCTCCCTCACCCCCAATCAAATGGGAAGACCCTAGGACTTCAGTGCCAGGACCAGAGAACTTGATCTTTATTCTGCTATGTTGCTCCCAGACAATGGTCCCTGCTTCCTCCCTAGGGACTATACCAAGGACTTCAAAAAGTTTGTAGAGATGGAATTAAAAGATAAGTATTTTCATGCAAAAATATGTTGAAATCCATGTGCAGTTTTTTCATAATGCACATTTTTCATGAACTTGTGAAGACCTATTGTACAGGCAAAAGGCTATGACTTGATGCACCTGCCATGATGATAGAATCAAAAGAGGAAGATATTGAGAGGAAGTATCTCCTGCTTATGGCAATGGGCCTGGATGCCTCAGTCCCCAATTGCAGGAAGACCTTATAGAGGAAGCTACTTTGAGATCCATCTGTAGGGAACCTGGATGGTGTAGGCCACCAGATCCCCAGGTGGAGGACAGAGCCCACCAATGTGCTGTTAAGGGAGAAGAATCAACACTGGGAACCTGCAACAGTAGACAGCAGCAATCTGGAGCTCATCTGGCCGGCCAGCAAGGACTGCAAAGCTTTTGTCTTCCTTCTCTCAGCCCTCTCCCATCCACGTGCTGCAAAGCCAGAGGGAGCCTAAAAGGTCTAAGGAGAGTAAAAGTGTGGGGTGACAAGATTGCTGAAGAGCAAGGCTTTACATCTCAGATCAAATGTGAAGCTTTCCATAACTATGATAGGTTGAATATTTCAATTATGAGCATCAGATCATTCTAAGGACCAAAAATGACCAGATTACTTTCAACTAGTCATGTGACCTGAGAATCGTGGCACTTCCAGTTTCATCTGAAGAAGGAGGAAGAAATGGTTCACAGGGAGAGTTTGGAAGATAAGAGGTTGACAAAGAGTGTAAAGCTGCTTTCTGCTTGCACATAGAAGTATAGAATCTGAATAAATATGGGACTAGTGAGTAACTAAATCAACACATGCGAGGAAATAATTACAAATTTAGTCTTATTGTTCAATGTGACTCAGCACACCTTTGTCATAAATTAACCTTTAAACTGCTCTCTAGTTCCCCTTTCAAGTTCTCTCTGTTCTTTATGCTCAACCAGTTCAAAAATCTCCTCATGACTTGTTGACCATTCCAGGTGAACACTCTCTTCCTCCTGGTTACCACTTCCCCTGGCTTCTGCTCTCCTAATGTTCTGAGCAGCTTTCCTCCTGGGTTCACAGGTCAGGACAGAATACATTGCCTTTTACCCTTCTCCAGAGCTCTCCTACTTTTCCATTGCTTGGATACATCCGAGACTCATGGCCCTTTCTTACTTTATATCCCCCTTCCCTTCTTCCAAAGTAAAAAACAGGATTTCTAAGGCGGATTGGACTCTTGGACCACAAAGGGACTGAAACTCTTAGCAAGTCAAATATGATTTGTGAATATTATATATATATTTGTCAAGTATATTTCTCTTCTATCATTTTGGTTCCACATGTGGGTTACCTTTCCTCCCTTAAAGTTCACCATGGAGCACTCAAGGCAGTGAAATCAACTTTCTCCTCCCTCAGTGCAAAAACTGTGAGGAATAGAGGTGGGTGGAGAAAGATTAAGGATATGGACAGGATGTGGGGATGGAAGGATTAGAGAGTTTGAAGTTGCCGTCTCTGTAGTCAATAGTGCAATTAACTCACCATCAAGATAGTTCCAATATTTGTACTCAGAGTAGTGTACTTATTGTCCAATTCAAAGCAAGCTATTCTAGCATCTATTTGTGTGCTCAATCTTTATTGTAGTAGTGTACTTACAGGTTTGTTTATTCTTGTGCTAAAGCACTTACTGGTAGATTTTTAAGTTTCTTTTTCAACATATTAATATTAAATGATTGGATTCAAAAGCATTCTCTTTCTCAGGCCAATAGACTCAGAATACTATTAAAGAGCATTACAATATTGATCAGTCAGTGTTTAACAAGCCATGCTGAGTGGTTTTCAGTGATTGGACTTAGCAGTTGACCTCCGCAATTCTTAGATTGGCTAACAAAACTATGGGTGCTTTAACCATTAGTTTAGAAAACTGAAGTTAAAGCTGAAGGAAGGGTTATCTGGTCATTAGTGTTGGTTGTCAGTTAAGGTGTGTTGTTCTGAAGGCAATCTCACTAGCCTTTTATCTGAGTGTTGTCTCTGAACAGACCATATCACATATCACTCAGTGCTCACACCCTCTCTGACTTTGCTTTAGAGCAGAGCTAGCCAAGGAGGTAGCTCCCTTGGGGATAATTTCTCTCTCAGGTGGCACACTACATAGCACCACAGAGTGGAAGTCTGAATTTCAGTCTTGTGTTGGCCACTTGGTCAGCCCAAATTAATCATTGGATATCATATCTTTGAAAAGGCTGCCTACTGTATGTGTTTAGCTGGTAAAATGTCCTGTGTTATCGTAGTATCACACTTTCTCCTAACATGGAAGAAAAGACACAAAGGACAAAGTTGCCAGGCAAATAGGACAAGTGAATGATGAGAAAGAGGGTAGACAATTTTGTTTTCTTTCTTTTTTTTTTTTTTATTTATTTGACCAGTAGAGTTACAGATAGTTAGAGAGAGAGAGACAGAGAGAAAGGTCTTCCTTCAGTTGGGTTACTCCCCAAATGGCCACCACGGCCAGCGCTGCATCGATCCGAAGCCAGGAGCCAGGTGCTTCCTCCCGTTCTCCCATTTGGGCGCAGGGGCCCAAGCACCTGGGCCATCCTCCACTGCCTTCCCGGGCCACAGCAGAGAGCTGGACTGGAAGATGAGCAACTGGGACTAGAACTCGGCGCCCATTTGGGATGCCGGTGCTGCAGGCGGAGGATTAACCAAGTGAGCCACAGCACCGGCCCTGATAACTTTGTTTTCCAAATCAAATACTGCAGGTCATTTCCACTGAAGTTGTTAAAGCCACTGCCAGATTCTTCTCCCTGTATTCCAAGGTGAACTCAGCCTCCAGGGAAGCCTTGGCTTCCTATGTGGCATTTCTTTGAAGCAACCCAAAAGAAAAGGTGGGAGAAATGTTAGGTGTTTTGTGGGATGGAGGGGATCTACATATATGAGGGTACTTCAAAAATTTCATGAAAAGTGTAATTAAGAAGGCCCACGAGTACTCCAGGGAAGGCTGGGCATACGTGCGGGAGCACACCAAGCAATGAGCAGCCCGGCCAGCCCAATAAAGGCCTTAAAAAAAAAAAGTGTAATTAAGGTAAGTTTATATTGATGCAAAATGTTTTGAAATGTAGGCATAATTTTTTCACAAAATGCATCTTCTATGAATTTTTGAAGTACTTTGTATTTTGAAAGTTTGAGTTCTTGGAATATTTTTTTCAACTTATAATAGGAGATCCATCTAAATGCTACTCATTGTGTATGCCGTATATGAGAAGGACATGAGTTTTTAGGATTCATGGGCAGAATGCTGCATTCTGAATATGATTTGGCTCCCAAACGCATGCAGGTCTTTAAGTCCCAAAGTCTCAAGTTAATGATACTAAGAGGTACAAAATTAATCTAATTTTGGTGTTTAGGAGCTGGCTTAGTTATGGTCCTGAGATCACTGGAGCACGCCCTTGGAAGGTAATGTTCATGAGAGGGTTGGTTATAAAGTCTGAGTAACGTCAGGCTTTTGTGTGTTGCCGTGAGATTTTCCTTCTGCCTGTACCACACTCTATCATTGCCACCCTGACCAAGACCAAACCAATGAGACCATCAACTCTTGAACTCAGACCTCCAAAACTGTGAGCTGAAATAAACCTCCTTCTTCATAAATAGCTTGTCTCATGTATTCCATTGTAATAACAAAAGCTGAATAATAAAGTTTGCTTGAAGCTTTATCTTCTTATTTGATTAAAACAAAAATTTTAATATTCTTGGGTAATTAAAAAAATAAGTGTTACTCATCAGCCTAGATCAGACCAACCAGATTCTAAATATGCCTAGTGCTGGTTTTGGTTTAATGCTCCAGTACCATAAAGAGATGGATAAACTGGACATAGTTTGCAAAAATTCACAGGAGTAATAAAATAATAGAGGAGAATGATTTACAAGATGAATTAAAGAAATAAACCATGTATAGAATGATTAGGTGATAGTGAACAGAAGACATGAAGCTAAAAATATGTGCTGTGTATAAATGCCAACATGAGGAATTATGCCACATCAACAGAGAAAGTATTACATGGAATAGAAATAAAGACAGGTAAATTTAGATTGTTCGGTTGTAATAGTTACAGCTAAAATTGATTTAGCTATCAATGGAATAGCTAAATCAATTGAATAGCATTTTCTATGCTTATCAAATGAACATTAATTCATTATTAATATAATAACATTTGCATTGTCAATGGAATAGCATTTCTCTATTATTTCAGACCCAAAAATAGCATAAATTCTAGACATGAGACCTAGACAGTAGCCAGTTTATGAAGTCTTAGGATTGTTACTCTGTTAAATTATAAACTTTCAGTTTTCTTTATTCATGCTTTTTTCTTTAGCATTTGTGCACTCAACACTATAATACAATATTGAACAGAAACAGAGTCCCTATGTACATGGAGCTCATAATCTACTGGAGCAACCTACAGTAAACATATAACCACATACATCAACTTAAAATTACACCAGAGTAGGAGCAGATACATCTTATCCTGGGGGATGTTAACAGAAACTACCCTACCTAAGGAAGGGAGCAGGAAAAGCAGTATTTCCATTTCAGCTGGGACTGAAGAAGACAAGATTACCCATGGGGAAGGGTGAGGAGTTGTGGCAAGAGAACAGGAGACAGTCCTTTTGCAGAGTTGCAAAATCCCTGTGACACCAGGGAGCATGGGCAACACTTAGACCTGCATTATTTAAATTGGAAACATAATTTGTACAGAAGAAATAAAAATTAAAATACAGGATAGTTGATCTGAACTTATCCAAGATAATACAGAACTGGAAAGAAATCCAACAGGAACATTTGATTCCGCACAACTTGGTGCCTGGAAGATATGCCCTGCTACACTCAGGACTATGCAGTGCAGCCTGCTGTCCTGGGCTCTGTGTTTGTGTTAAGAGTCCAGAAGAACTGTAGCTGATGGGATGGATGGTGTCACAGCCATCCTCTGTGGCTGTAGACAAGCCCTTTCTCTCTATAGGAAACACCAAGGATAAATCCTAGAAGAAACAGCTAAGAAAAATTATTGGATGTATTCTGACGTTGATGCATTATTATATAAAATCACATTGAGAAATAACTTGCATATATTCCAGAAACATGATATTGAAAAAAAATTGAAGGAAATTTAAGAGGAAATACTTGCTATCATTATAATCAAGGATTTGTAATTTCTAAATTACAAATTATCTCCTTACTCTCTTCTGAAGAGAAATATTCACATCCACATGTACACAGACACTCTGTGGGTATCAGCATAGGTCAACAGGGAAGGTGTCCAATGCATATTTTGTGGGAGGGAAAACAATTTTTAATTTCAATGGTTAATACAAAAGTTGGATCTAATACAAAGATAAATAGGCTTCCTCACTGCTCAACTGGTTAAAGTGTTTTGAATTTTTGTATTAGTATTTAAATTGTAATACTTTAGTAAGGGAAAATGCTATTTGGCACCTCAAATTTATTTTATCAGAAGACACTTTTTATTCCTCTTAGAATGCACATTTTTCAGAAGGTAGCCTTCCTATATACTTGGATAGGTGATCAAAAGTGAAGAAAGAACTCATTATTATGTTTTTCTTCTTTTTTCCTAGAAGTTCTTGCCACTTCGTCACTTTTGTAATTATTTCTACAATTCTGAGCCTGTTGTTGTAAGACGGTTCACCCTCTGAAGCCAGTCTAATACTCTCTTCCAGCTTGTCTGCCCTTCACTGTGTCTTTCATACTGTGACTATACTGAACCTCTCCCCTGCCCTGGATGGTCTCCCTGGACTCTCTCTAAACCTTACCCATATGCTCTCTGCTTGGAGAACCTTGGGGCCCACTTTGCACCTCTTCCTGCCCCTGGTCCAACTTGGGCTTGTCAATGGCCTGTTCATTCTTCAAAATCTAGCTCAAATATTCCTCTCTAGGAACTTTGTTCTTTCTTCTGTTACAGCATTTACATTATTATATTCTCATTTGTCTGTTTACCTGACTCCTGCTTCTTCCCTTTGAATTTCTTGCCCCAGGGCAGAGCAGCGACAGCTCCCAGATTTGTTTGCCATCTTACATAATAGGAGTTGAGCACACTGGGTACACAAAGGAAATGTCAGTGGTGACATGAACTTGAAATTGTGTGTATGTGTTATGATAGGAGTAGTCTCCACACTTTAAATTAAACAGTAAGTCAAACTATAACACATTTATCTGATAAGGGGCTGAGATTCTCTGTCTTGCATGCAATTATTATCATAGAGTATCAAAATTATTGTTTTGGGGGAATCAAGTATGATAACATTGTCCTTGGAAACAAGGACCTTACCAAATGCACTTTTCATCCTTAGCACTTAGTACAGAGCTTGACACTTTATAAATACCCAATAAATGGTTATCAGAGTAAATAGAATCAAATCTTGCTCAGCTCCTTGCTGCTTCCTCTGCTGAGGAAGCTGTGATAAAGATTATCACAGCAAAGTGTGAACTTTGCAGTCGAAATGCCAGTTTGAATTCTAGTTTGGTCACCAGCTGTGTGGCCTTGTGTAATTTACTAAATTATTTTATCCCCTGTTTCTTACATGTAGAAAGAAGAAGATGAAATCCTTGTCTGTATTTATATCTATTTCTATTTCATTATCTATTTATTTTAATTATGTTGAGCATCTGTCTCATGCTATCCCATGAGAGAGCAGTTAAATGTTATAAGCAAGAAGAATATCTCTTGTCCTTCTAAATTCCTTTAAATGTCAAATTAGAGATAAAGGTCAGGTCAATGAAAGATTTGCCTAAGCAAATATGAGAGTATAATTTGTATTGTGCAATTATTATTTTAACCTACCCAATCAAAACATGATTGTAAAGTCATCTGATTTTTCTCCTCTTAGACTTTATTGTATGACTTTTATGAAAAACTCTGCAAATGTAAAAAAAATTACTATAGGGCATATTTTTAAATAGCAAGATCATTGGCTTGTTTTTTTCGTGAAGCACTTTTATTTGCTTTTTTTACTTGTTTGAAAGGGAGAAAGAGATTGAGCAATCTTCCTTCTGCTAATTCACTCCCCAAAGCCTGCAACAGCCAGGGCTGGCCCAGGCTGAAGCCAGGAAATAGGAACTCAATCCCCATCTCCCACAAGAAGGAGGGACCCAATTTCTTGAGCCATCATTTGCTGCCTCTAAGAGTATACATTAGCAGGAAACTGAACTCAGGAATGGAGCTGGGACTCAAGGCCAGGCACTTTCATTGGGATATTGGCATCCCAAATGCTATCTTCATTGCTGCACCAAATGCCTGTCTAGGGTGTATTATTTTTTTTAAATGTGAATCATTTTATGAGGCTTTGAAATACATGCTATCCTATTCAATTTTCCAAGAACTCTATAAGGAAACCAGATTTTGCATTATAGTCTAGCTGTTGTGACTGTGAAAATAAAGTAGCATACACTAGGGCCAAATGTATGTTTCAAACACCAATGCTCAGGAATGGGATTATTCCTGAGAACCACAGTCCAGGGTAAAGTTAAAATGAAGGTCAAGCTTCAGCTGGGCCATAAGGTAAAGGTGAATCAAGTGGGAAGAGGAGAAAGAGCAGGAGAGCTGCAAAAACAAGATGCCAAGATTGGCATGCATTTGGCATGGTTGGGATAGCAAACTCACATGTGGCCCCAGAGAGGCTCAGCTTGATTGGAAAAGTACAGTCTGTGTGAGCTAGAATTTGAAGGATCCCAAATGCCACTCTTGCTTCTCCAATTTTAAGTTTAACCACCCACTTCCCTGAGAACACCACTAGCTAATTTAGCCCATGAATTGTAATAACAAAGTCTGGAGACTCCCAAGGATGTACAGCCAGACACTGGCTTCCCCAATTAAAATAAACCTTGCCCAATTGCTTCATTCCACAAACAGTAACCAAGAAAACAGCATTGTTTCAGTGCTTTAAAAATAGTCATTTAGCCACTAAGAATTTACCAAACATTCCCACCAGAATTGTATTGGCTACAGCAAGTGGCTTTTATATTAGAACCTTATTTGTTTGGTTTATTATTGGTTTACCTTTTCAATCAATTCTGTTTTCCTCTCCTGGGTAAAAATGACCCCTAATGGCTTTAAGACAAGTGAAAAACAAAAAGAAAAATAATTCATAACCACAGAAATAATTACATGCCTTTCTGCTCTAAGTGTAGATGTTTTAATTCTGATGGGGATTATCCATGGATATTGTATACTCATCCTTGAAAATATAAATAGGATGAATTTTCATCCTCTACAAGTTCTATGAATATGGTTTTGGGGGTGGGAGATGGAGCAGGGAATAGATTGTACTGAAAGAGTGAGGATGGGTTTGATTTAAATGCTCTGCTAAGACTCCAGTTAGCCTCATCAAATTGAGATAACATTTTTCTATCAACATGCAAATGCAAAAACTGCCTGAATAAAGAAGTACAATATCAGTCTTAGTACAGAAAATTCTGGTCAGATAAATGAGTTTTTCCTTCCAAAGCCCAGTGTTTTTCAATTCATATCATTAAGTGTATACCCATACCTCTTACTACCTTCAATTTATTTCCCAAATGTCTTTTCATATCAGAAAGAAGCCATTAAATAAAATTAAAAGCTACTAGAATTTAGCTCTTGTTTGCTACTTCAGATTTTTTAAGGACATAGGTGTCAGTTACAACCTATTTTCAGAGTAATTGTGTGAGAAAAATTACGCACTAGTTACTGATGGAAAAAAATAGTGTCACCATTCATAATTAATTTTGTTGCAAATCTTCAGGAACAACAAAATGGTTGCTTTTATTAATAATCAAAATATGGCAGTGAGAAATACACTCTTACATGTTCATAGTAACAGATTATCATCTGAGAATAGGTTGGACATTTTGAGTCTTAATAACTTTTCCTTTTGTGCTGAATACCATATAGCATTTTCCTGGCCAAGCACCTAGCATATATTGTATGGCTTCCCTAAGTGTGCTCTCCTCTTTCCTACAATGGCCATCTTTCCTAGAGGCCCCCATAAAGTTCCTCATCTATACCCAAACCTGCAAACTCCTCTTTATCAGATTCTAATACTTCATTCTGTTCTGTGCTTCACATTGTCCCTACCTTCCACTTGGTCCACTTGATTCCACTGTCCACTTGGTCCCTTTCCATTTCTTCTTCTAATCCCACTAAATAATAAAATCCTTGAAGACAAATTCCTGTTTGTTTATTTTCTTCAACTTGAAAGGCAGAAAAAGAGAGACACAAGGAGAGAATTTTTTTACACCCCCTGATTTACTCCCCAAATGCCCACAGTAGCCAGGTCTGAGCCAAGTGGAAGCCAAGAGCCTGGAACTCAATCCAGGTCTTCAATAAAGGTGACAGGGGCCCAAACCCTTGAGCCATTGTCTTCTTCATTCCAGGATGCATTAGCAGGAAACTGGATTGGAAGTGGAGTAGCTAGAGTTTAAACAGGCACTCTGACATGGGGTATGACATCCTAAGTAGCAGGTTAACCTGAAACCTCACAATGCCCTCCCCAAGGTCTTTTCTTGTCGTTTTCATTTAAACTTAGATATCCCAATCACTTAAAATAATGCCTGGTACATAGTTGACATTTGGTAAATATTCAGTGGATGGGTGGATGGACGAGTGACTGGATGGATGTGTGGATATCACTCCATCTTGCCTTACTACAAATAAGCCTCTGTAGCCTGTTAGCCACCTGTGCTTACAGCATGGGTGATCATAATATTTATCATCCAAATTGGAAGAATTTTTAGTTTGAAAGTATGCACTATAAATAATTATACTCAGATAACAGGCATAAGCTTGGTATATCTTGGGGAAGCCTGATTGCATGTTTACTATATGCACTGTATTTTTCACTTTTCCTCTTCAGCTGCCAGGACACATATCTGCCTTTACACCATCCTCTTCATTAGTCTTCCCTTTTTTACCTTCACTTCTGAGTTGCTGTTCAGGTCTCACCACAGCTGCACTGGTTACTATGAGGAGCTTCTTGACTAGTCTCCCTGACTCTAACCTGGCTCCTCAGTGCCTATCTCTGCCCATTCCAACCTATACGTGCCTCTCAGATTAGTCTTCCAAAGATATAGCTACAATAATATGATTTCCCTACCTACAAGAATTCATTGGTTCCTTTTTAACTCTAAAGTATAAACTTTTAGATTTCAAAGTCCTCAACATTGGACCAATTTACTTTGTAGATGCCTACACGCAAGACTCAAGCACTCAAAGCAATCTTGACATCACCTGGGAGCCTATTAGCAATGAAGAATTTTAAACTCTGTGTTAGACCTGCAGAATTTACATTTTTGCAAGATTCCCAACAGTCAGTATACCCATTAAAGTTCAAAATGTGGTCTATACTTTAGCCCTAATGGGCGAATCATAGTTCTAAAATTACACATAGTCACTTTTCTAGGATATCTGTCCCTGACTGTCATTAAAATTGTGTTCAGCTTCCAGAGGTAAATTCCAACCACTCAATCAAATAGTTTTGAAACAACTAATATTATGTTTGCCTCCTCTAAACACCATAGTGTTTAATTTCTCCTGTCATTTACTTTGAATCACAGTGACCTAGCTACTAATTTTATACACATATTCATCTCTTCACTATAAGTCCAATATGAGCAGGAACTGATTTTATTGTTGATAAAATAGAATAAAATTGACCTTAATCCTTTTTAAGTAGATAGATTTGTAGCATTAAGTACATGAAGTGATGTGCAACCATCACCATCATCTACATCTAGAACTTTTTCATCAACCTAAACTGAAACTTGTATCCATGAAACATCAAGTCCTCATTCCTCCCTGTCTCCCAGGCCATGGCAACAACCATTCTCTCTGTCTGTAAAGCATCCTGCTCTAAGTACCTCATACAAATGGAATAATGCCCTAAGGTGTCTGGCTGATTTCACTTAAAATAACATCTTCAAGGTTTACCCATGTTGTAGTGTGTACCAGAATTCTTTCCTTTTTAAAGTGGAATAATATTCCATTGTATATATGTGTGCATGCACATTCTGCTTTTCCATTCATCTCTGATGGATACTTGCACTGCTGTACTTTTTAGCTATTAGGAATTATGCAGCTGTGAACATGGGTTTAGATATCTATAAAAATCCATGACTTCTGGACCAGCACTGTGGCATAGCAGGTAAAGTGCCAGTATCCCATTGGGGCAACAGTTCAAGTCCTAGCTGTTCCATTTCTGATCCAGCTCCCTGCTGATACACCTGGAAAGCGGCAGAAGATGGCCAAGTCCTTGGGCCCCTGCACCCAGAAGACCAGCATATGCAGTCATTTGGGGAGTGAACCAGAGGATAGAAGACCTCTCTCTCTCTCCCTCTCTCTCTCTCTCTCTTTCTCTCTGCCTCTGCCTCTGCCTCTCTGTAACTCTGCCTGTCAAATAAATGAATAGGCCAGCACCACGGCACACTAAGATAATCCTCCGCCTGTGGCACCAGTACCCCAGGTTCTAGTCCCAGTTGGGGTGCCAGATTCTGTCCCGGTTGCTCCTCTTCCAGTCCAGCTCTCTGCTGTGCCCCGGCCCTGCACCTGCATGGGAGACCAGGAGGAAGCACCTGCCTCCTGGCTTCGGATCAGCACAGCATGCCATCTTGTTGCAAATGACCAGATTTCATTGTTTTTGACTGCTGTATAGTATTCTATAGAGTACATGTCCCATAATTTCTTTTGGTGGGAATGCAAACTGGTTAAGCCACTATGGAAGTCAGTTTTGAGATTCCTCAGAAACCTGAATATAACCCTACCATACAACCCAGCCATACCACTCCTTGGAATTTACCCAAAAGAAATTAAATTGCCAAACAAAAAAGCTGTCTGCACATTAATGTTTATTGCAGCTCAATTCACAATAGCTAAGACCTGGAACCAACCCAAATACCCATCAACAGTAGACTGGATAAAGAAATTATGGGACATGTACTCTAGAATACTATACAGCAGTCAAAAACAATGAAATCCGGTCATTTGCAACAAGATGGAGGAATCTGGAAAGCTTTATGCTGAGTGAATTAAGCCAGTCCGAAAGGGACAAATATCATATGTTCTCCCTGATTGGCGATAACTAACTGAGCACCAAAGGGGAAACCTGTTGAAGTGAAATGGACACTATGAGAAACAGTGACGTGATCAGCTCTTCTCCTGACTGTTGATGTACAATGTAATACTTTATCCATTTTAGTATTTTTTCTTTGTTTTGTTCTAGTACTATTGGTTGAACTCTTTAATTAACACACAATTATTCTTAGGTGTTTAAATTTTAACTAAAAAATGATCCCTGTTAAATATAACAGTGGGAATAAGATAGGGAGGAAATGTACAATTTGGGACGTGCTCAATCGGACTTGCCCCAAATGATGGAGTTAGAAATGTGCCAGGGAATTCCAATACAATCCCATCAAGGTGGCATGTACCAAGGCCATCTCACTAGTCCAAGTGATCAATTTCAGTTCACAATTGATCACACTGATAGGTTTAAGAGTCAAAGGGATCACACAAACAAGACTAGTGTCTGCTAATACTAACTGATAGAATGAAAAAGGGAAAGAACAATCCATCATGGGAAGTGGGATACACAGCAGACTCATAGAATGGCAGATGTCCTAAACAGCACTCTGGCCTCAGAATCAGCCCTTAAGGCATTCAGATCTGGCTGAAGAGCCCATAAGAGTATTTCAGGCATGGAAAGCCAAGACACTGTGGAAAAAAAAAAAAAGAAGACCTAAATGAAAGATCTCTGTGAGTGAGATCCCAGTGGAAAGAACAGGACCACCAAAGAAGGAGGTACCTTTCTCTGAAGGGAGGAGAGAACTTCCACTTTGACTATGACCCTATCAGAATAAGATCGAAGTCGGCGAACTCAAAAGGCTTCCATAGCCTTGGCAACTCATGACTAGAGCCTAGGGAGATTATTGATGCCATAAACAAGAGTGTAAAATTGTTAAGTCAACAACAGGAGTCACTGTGTACTTACTTCTCTTGAGGGATCTGTCCTTAATGTGTTGTCCAATGTGAAGTAATGCTGTAACTAGTACTGAAACAGTATTTTACACTTTGTGTTTCTGTGTGGGTATAAACTGTTGAAATCTTTACTTAATATATACTGAATCGATCTTCTGTATTTAAAGATAATTGAAAATGAATCTTGATGTGAATGGAATGGGAGAGGGAGTGGGAGATGGGAGGGGTGCAAGTGGGAGGGAAATTATGGGGGGGAGAAGCCATTGTAATCCATAAACTGTACTTTGGAAATTTATATTTACTAAATAAAAAATTATGATGAAATCTGACTATAGATTAGCTTTGCTTTAAAACTATTTGGGAGAAATACAATGTGACTGATGAACTTCAAATATAATCATGAATATATTTCTTGGCTTGGGTTCTGTTGAGTACACAAAGGAAGCTTCAACACACGGACTGACTACCCTCCGTCATTGTCTCTGTATTTGGAATCTTGGTGCTTCTACAAGGAAGCTTGAAATGGTAATTGCTATTGCAGGTTCAGAAAGAGATGAAAAATTATTTGTGGGACAATCAGATGAACATTTAAATCCTTGAGTTTGGAGTGCGTGTTTGCCCAGCCGTTAGGCCACCACTTGGATGCCTAAATTCTATATCAGAGCGTCTGTGTTTGAGGAGCAGCTCTGTTCTCCATTCCATGTTCCAGCTCATGCATAACCTGGGAGGCAGCAGGTGATAGCTCAAGTACTTGGGGCCCTGCCACCCATTTGGAAAACCCATGGCTCCTAGCCCTGGCTGTTGTGAGCTTAGGGAGTGAAGGAGAAAATGAAAGCGCTCTCTCTCTCTCTCTCTCTCACTGTCTCTCCACTCCCCACACATACACATACTCCGTACATTTAAAATAACAAATAAATATATCTCTGTGTAGCTAGGAGCTGTACCATGATCAAAGATGGATGGGAAATAGAAAGTAGCTCTGAAAGAAATGAATTTTCTAGGAAATATGGATGTTTATAAAAATTCAGACTGCACCCTGAAGCATCCCCCATTAGTCCCACTGTGAGCAGTTACATCCTAGGTCAGCAGTGAATGAGAAAAGCTGGCAAACCTTTGTAGGACAGTAAAAAGAAAGGGACAGTGTGTTCCTCTGCATTTCTCAACTCCATGCCAAGAAAGCCACTAATAATAGCCAAACAATTTGGTTTCACTTTTACTTTCTCACACTCTGGCTTTTTCACTCTGTGATTTATTTTTAGTTCGGGAACTTTCTCGCACAAATTATCTTTAGGTGGCAGAGTCACATTACTTGTGTCCTGCTGGAACCCTGTGCCCTCTGTAGAATAGCTTAATGGAAACTGATTGTTCTGGTTGGCTCCCATTTGAAAGGATTACATAAAACTCCTTTGAGTAATTAGCACAGCATCCCAACAAAGAGTTTGCTGATTTTTACAATAAAAGGTCAAGCAAAAGAAAGTCACTTAGAAGGCATGGGGTCATTTTTATTCTGAATTGTTGAAATCACTTCAAAGGCATGAGTCAAACACTTAGTGTTTTTATAGTGCAAAACATTACAACCAATGACAACATCTCCAATGGATTAACATAAATGAAAGCTAATTATACCGTATTCATGCACATATGTAGGTGTATTCAAAGGGTATGTGTAAGGATGTTAACCCGGGTCACTCTGGGCCTTTCATTGGAACTCCCTATCTATTCAAGTCCTGACTTTATGATCCATGATCCATGTGTGCCCTCTCAGATATACAAAGCTTATATATTCTCCCCCCATGTCTTACATGCATTACATTCAACATTTTCCCCCTAGCTGTTTTAGACTCATTCACTAGACTTTGCTTTAAAGTAATTTATCTGATTGCTAACATTAAAAAGAGATTATGCACTAGGAGTGTCAAAAGTGGACAATCTGTAGCCCTTCATGCTTCTGGTTGTTTAGATGTTGAGTATAGAACATGGCTGGTGTTTCTGAAACACGATCCATTGATTCCAGCAGCATTAGTTGGAATTTTAACAGAAATAAACTTTGCTACTATATTTTCTATGTTTAGTTCTGGAATAGAAACTATATGATATCATATAATAAGCCCAACTTGAAAATGAGGAGTTTATTCATTACATATTAAATCATATTATCTCAAAGTAAATGATCCCAGTAGGTGTCTAGTCTGTTTCTTTCACTTTACAAATGAGTACACAAAAGAGAGCTGCTGAGATGAAGGGATTGAGGCTGCATAGCTCACTCATGACTGCCCAAGGGTGAGAACTCAGGGACCAGGAAGCACCCTAGCTCTGTGTCCTTTCTGAACACTGCTGTTTATTGTCTCTGTCCCTTTAATTCTTTTGAGAAGCACTACATTAATCAACTCTTCTCTTCTTAATTAGAACAAACCATGTGTAATGATGGAAGCAACAAGTTGATCCTTCATTAAATATCGAAAATTGTCTTATCTTAGCCTTCAAAATGTAAATGAATGTTTCAAGTAATAATTATTTTTGACAAAATAGCAAAATGCTATTTAGTATGAAAATCTAAAATGTTTAATGGTTGACATCAATATACTCAGACTGAAGGAGGGTACAGTTTCTTAGCAGTTTTTCACCAAGAATGTAATGTTTGACAGATGTTTAATCAACACAGATAAGACAAGAAAGTTGACTTTTTCTGTAGTATGCTTTCAAACTCTTGTGAGTGAAAATCAACAAGATTTCATTTAAATGCTGACTTAAATATTCTATTAACATATTTTACAACAGTTTACGTAGTGATTGAGTAAACTGAACCTGAACATTGAGACAGATTTTAAATGAAATTAATTATTTCCTTCAAATAATTATCTTTATAGTTAAAGAAAATAGACAAAAACAGAGCAGCCTTCTGGAAAGAAAATTTTGTTCTGCATTTGAATGCAATAAAAAAACTAGGAATCTATTTAAATTATAACTAAACATGAAATAAGTAGTAGATTTTTGTTAATGTAATTAGCAGACTCTCTTTGAATAATCCTATTCTAGCTGCCTTTCTAAAACTTAACTGTCCTACGGAAACTACTAATCCTTCTTCCTACAAATCCAGGTGAAAGTGAGAAAGCTATGGATATTCAAGAAAAGTGGCCAGTAGATACCAAATTAATTCCCTTTCTAGGAGGGCCACAGACTGCAAGTACAGTAGTTAATAATAGATAAGCATAAAAGAACCCATAGTGATCAACAGTTGCAAATGCTTTATAAATATGACATTATTTAGAATTCACAAATAGTCTCATGAGCTTGGGAAAATGCTATCCCCATTTTACAGATGAGAAAGCAGAGACCCAGAGAAAGTATATACTGTAGCAAGTGGCAAAGTGTAACTGCAAAACATCTTGGGTAATGGCCAAGAAAATCCCATAAAAATGTACAAGTACTATGTGTTAATTTTAAAATGTACATAAATTAAGTAAATAGGCCAAGAACTATGTGCTTATATTACTTTATCATGCAGCTTAGATCTGTTTCCATTATTCTAAATTGTTGTGATCACTTATCTTTTGAATATAAAACTAGAAATATCTAGAAAAATTAAAAGATTAGGAATCCATCAATATCTCTTGAACTATTTAATAAATATTTACTGAGGGACAAATATATGCCAAGCTCTGGAATTTTCTGTTAATGAGAGGTGGTTCCCAAAGCAAGGAAAAATTTTCTTCCTACTGCTTTCAAAATAAACTTTACCAAAAATAAATATAGTGTGTGTGTATATGCATATATGTGAACATACATAAACACACTTTTTAAATGAAAAAGTGAGTTTTCAAATTCTTCTTCGTATCCAAAACTCAAGTGGCAGTTGACTGGAAAAGAAATATGTTCTCAAGCTGATTTCTGTTTGCTCCGAACTACAGGACCTGTTTCCACACCATTAACTTTGCTTGAGATAGATAAATAAGCATCCATTAGGAAAGTTTCTTGACTTACACAGAGCTGAGTGCACATTGGTTTTTGATAGCCAACATCAAGTGCACTAAAACAGAATAAAGATAGCAAGTTTTCCAAAGGGAGAAGGCATAAGTAAGACAGAGATGCATTTTCAATGCAAAAGATCAAATTCAATTTGGCTATGAAGATCAAGTTGTAGGTAGGATTTCACCTGCGTCAGCAGGAAAAAAAAAAAAGAGGCCCCTGTTAAATGCCTCAGTGCTTTCAGAGGCTGACTGAGAGTGAGGGACCGGGATTCCCAATGAGGTTACACAGAAAAAAAGAAATTGCCCTACCTCCAGGCCTACCAGAAAATAATAATAATAATAAAAAGCAGAACAGTATAAATTATAATATATTGTATGGAATATACTTAGAGTAAAATAATTAGTTGTTTACCTGCAACTTCACTTGAACCGATATTTTTATTTGCTGAACCTGGTAGCATTCCTCACTTTCTGAGTCTGCAGGGCACCCCAGCTCCAAGCTCCTGGGCTCATGCGCTTGGTCAGAAATTCTGGTAGGGGATGCATATGCTGATGTGGTGGGGTGTGATGAAATAATTAACAGCAAATCCTGGGAGGACTTCCGCTATAGTTTGCCCCCACCAGAACTCTTGTGGAAATTTAATCACCATTGTGAAATATTATAAAGTGGGGCCAGGTGAGACCTTTAAGAGGCGATGGAGTCACAGGAGTTCTGCCATTCATGGATCAATCCATTAGTGGATTAATGGGTTAATGGGTTATCTCCAGAATGGATCTGTTTTAAAAGTCTCAGTTTGGCTGTCTTTTGTATGCACCCCCCTCACCACGTGATACCCTGCCCTGCCCCGGGACTCTGCAGAGTCCTCACTAGGGAGACAGCTTTCACCAGACGCAACCCCTCAACTTTGGATTTCCAAGATATGAGAGGGTCGTGAGAAATACATATTCTTTCTGAATCACCCAATCTGTGGTATTCAGTTACAGCAACAACAAAGTGAACTAAGTCTCCTAGAAAGCCCTCCAGTGGGAGGCTGGAAATTCCTGCCTATCTAAGCCTTGGGAGACTGTAGGTTGGTCTGGCTTCTTTGAGGTTCCTCCTGGCCGACTTCCTTCGCATCCATAGCCATCTCTAGTTTCTGCCGAGGCTGGCGTGCACCCTGAAAGCTTTCCTACTCTGCACCCCTGCTTCAGACCCTTCATGGCACAGGCTCTTTCATGAATTTATTGCCATCTCCAGCACTAACCACAGAGCCCAGGATATAGCAGATACACAGTAAATGTTTTTGTATTGGTGTTGTTCCTTGCTAATAACATAAGGAGGAAACAGGGGTAAAATGTTCCCCTCAAAACAAGCATTTCTCTGGAATTTTAAGACCATTGAGAAAGATAGAATTGTATCCCATCCCATTATACCCGTTACACTGTGTGCCTAACTTGGTGTCTGCTGCATATAAGGCATTGATATTTGTTGAGTGAGTGAACGAATGCTAAGTATGATATTTGAGTACAAAGAGGGCTGGCATAAGATTTATTGACATTTCTCAGAAACACTAGTTCATTGAAAGAGCTTTGGTATATTAGGCCCTGGGCCAGGATGGAGTTAGGAGGCTGGGTAGATATGACACGGCTAGGGACATATTAAGGAAATTGGTGTGTGTGGGGGAGGGGGGAGTGCTGGGAGGAAGTGAGTACAGGTATTAGTCATGCAGTTTACTCCCCTAAGTTAAGAGGTTCTTGAAATAGGGGGGAGATACTGGAGACACATCAGTAACAGAAGGAGGAAGAGGAAAGAAATCCCAAACCCTGTTATCAGAAAATAAAGGAAAGATCTTAATAAACTACTAGGCCCTTTGAGCACTTTTTCCAAATGGCCATATATCTGGAATTGACACATCATCACTTCTCCGCCTTTTGGCTAAGATCAAGTGTGTAAATTGATAGGCCTCAGCACAGTGCCACTCATACTATGTGAGAGATGACCAGGTTCTTAGATTCACCTATCATAACAAACTTTCTTAAATGTGGTTCAATTTGAAATACCACACTATACTCCACTATAATATTGTTTATAAGCAGGGAGAAAATTCTGTCAGTTAGATTTGTTTTGCCCCAAATTACCTCCATATGATAAGATAAAGGCATAATAAGTAATCAGCTACCATTTTGCCTTGGGAGACTTTTCCTAACAGGATGAAAGCAAAAATAGAACAAATTTAACATTATGTAATTCAAGATTTAAGTAAATGGATATTAAGCCATAGCATGAGATTTTTAATATATGAAGGAAATCATTTTGATGTTTTCACTATTTAAATTTTTCTTTTCCTTCCTCTTAAAGAGTTACTCATCTCTGGAAATGACAGTTTTAACATTTTTTTTTTCCTGGGTGCTGTGGCACAGAGGGTAAAGCCACTGCCTACGATGCCACCATCCCATAGGGTGCTGATTTGAGTCCTGGCTGCTCCACTTCCAGTCCAGCTCCCTGCTGATGGCCTGGGAAAAGCAGCAGAGGATGGCCCAGGTGTTTGGGCTCCTGCCATCCACATGGGAGGCCTGGATGAAACTCCTGGCTCCTGGCTTTGGCCTAGCCCAGAGCTGGCTGTTGCAGCCATTTGGGGAGTGAAACAGCAGTTGCAAGATCTTTCTCTTTGTTTCCCCTCCCGGTCTGTGACTCTGGCTTTCAAATAAATATGTAAATCTTAAATATATATATATATATATATGTGTGTGTGTGTGTGTGTGTGTGTGTGTGTATGTGTGTGTATATATATATACATATATATATATATATATATTTCTCTGTTGAAATTAACAGAAACACAGCTATTTTAGCCTGAATTTAAGGGAAGCTCACTTGTACGTGGCATTGATGTACAGTTTCAGGCAGAGAACTGTCTGCAGTTTTTAAAACCCAGCTTCAAGTTTTTAGCCTTCTATGTACTTTATTAGAAATAAATTAAAAGAAGTTCCAGAACCAGTGGGAAACATTCTTTTTTATGTCCAACATACATTTTGTAAAAGAAAAATGGCCAAAAGTTAAGTCATTTGAACCATGATATAGCTCATCCCTGACCTGATGAGAATTGTGCTTTTCCCTTTTTTCTTGATAGATTATCTCTGCAGTGACAGAGGACTGTGGATGTGCCTGATGTTAATGCTGTCATTAATCACTTAGCTATATACTGATCTTAATGTATTTGAAAGCAGAGTTGTACTACCAGATACTTAAACTATATCCTGTTATAGAACATGGAAAAAAACCTCCTGTCATAACCACTAAAAATCCTGCACAGAAAATAAACTTGTAGCTTTCATCCAAGAGGTTAGCTTTCATAATAGTTCATCTTTGAACCCCAGCAGTAAGCTCCTTTCACTGAATGTTGATATAATATCCGGGCTATCAAATGAAATCAGCGCTTTATGCTTATGAAATGCATAGAACTGTGCAAACGTGCCGTTTTATAAGGCATTAATCCAGCCATCCAGTAGTACACACAGTGAAGTTTATCTTGACAGGTAAATCAACTCACTGCGAAGTGAAATAGTCAGACAATACTATCCTTGTTATTTAGCTGCAGGTGTTTTAAAAACTACGTGAACTAGGAGGAGAACTTAAGTACCACGTGGCAGGAATGAATGGTAATAAAGGAAGCCCGGCTTGGTTAGTTAGTTAGGCAGGTGTATAGGAAATTTAAAGGAGAAAATAGAAATCTAAAATCAAAAGCAGGTACCTTGTCAAGGTTTAATGGCATTGCTAGAAATAAGAACAGAGCAAAGATTAAAAGCAGGAAGATTAGGATAGTTATTTCAAAGAAATCTTTTTTAGAAGAATAAAGTAAAAGTTTTGCAGATAACCGTACTCTAAAATTTCATTGTGCCTAGATTAACCACAAGGAAATCCAGTTATCTAAAAACAAACATATTTACTATCAGCCTCAGAAGTATTTGTTAAATCTCTCCAGGGCCTGTGAAAGAATTTATCCTCTGTTCTTTCTTCAGTGAATCATAATATAATCTCAGGAAATATTATTTTTCCATTATTTTTCCAATAGTTGCCAAGTTAGGTAATACATATATATGTATATGTGTGTATATACATATATATCATACCTATGTATATCTGTTATCCCTTTATTTAATGAGCAATTTTAAGTTGTCCTGTATATATGATACTATACCTAGGGAAAAAAACCTAGAAAAGCATATGCTTAAAATAAAATTGATAGGTGAATTTTATGATATGCTAATAATATCTTAATAAATGTTTTTTTAAATATATGTGTGGGGGCCAGCATTATGGAATAGCAAGTAACACCACTGCCTGCAGGGCTGGCATCCCATATGGGTGACAGTTGGAGTACCAACTGCACAACTCTGATCCAGCTCCCTGCTAATGGCCTGGGAAAGCAGTGAAAGATGGCCCAAGTCCTTGAGCCCCTGCAACCACATGGGAGACCCAGAGGAAGCTCCAGGCCCCCAGCTTCAGATCTGCCCAGCTGCAGCCATTGTGGCCATTTAGGGAGTGAACCAGTGAATGGAAGACCTCTCTCTCCCTCTCCTGTGTCTCTGCCTTTCAAAGAAATACATAATCGTGTGTGTGTGTGTGTGTGTGTGTGTGTGTGTAGCAGGCTTTTAAAAAAATATTGAAGAGAAATTAGGAATAGAACAAAAGACATTTGCAAGCAGGGATAATGTCTTAAGTAACAACTATTTTGTATTATACCAAGAAAAGTATGCTAAGTAGAGAGAGAGAACAAAATTTTTTTTCTGGTCAAGACCCCTGTCCTGCACTGAGTTTACAGTTCATATGCAAAGGATACAGTGAGCATGATTTCTTCTTCAAGGAATTGAAAGTTGAGGAGCTGGTGCTGCAGCATGGTAGATTAGGCCTCTGCCAGGGGTGCCGGCATCCCATATGAGCGCCTGTTCATGTCCTGGCTGCTCCACTTCCAATAAAAAGCGCTCTGCTAATAGTCTGGGAAGGCAGTGGAAGATGGCCCAAGTCCTTGGGCCCTGCACCCACGTGGGAGACCTGGAGGAAGCTCCTGGCTCCTGGCTTCGGATCAGCTCAGCACCAGCTATTGCAGCCATTTGAGGAGAGAACCAGCGAATGGAAGACCTCTCTCTGTGTGTGTCTCTCTCTGTCTATAACTCTGCCTCTCAAATAAAAATAAATAAACCTTTTAAAAAACAAAGTTGAGGGATTGCATTTAGTATTTAGTTCACTCACTGTTCATCCACAAAGCCTCTTTGATGACATCATGGTATTTCATTTGCTAGAAAATCTTGCATTCACTCTTGGCTGCCACCACCCAAAGGGTCAGGGTAGGGAAATTTCAAGCATTGCTACCTTTCCTTGTCTTCCCTTGCAGTGCTCTCTTGTCCAAACCCAGCTGCTGTGGTCCAGCATGCTGAAGCATCTTGGTGCAGTTTAACCTTAAATAGCAACAGTGAAATTCGGAGGCGCTGGCTATACACTGTCAATGTGCATCAGAAGTCTAGCTTTATCTTGCTTCATTCCCTTTGCCCAATCTAAAGGCTCTGAATAATCCCAAGCCCTCCTCTTCCAACCGTTGGGCTTCTCTCTCAGAACCCATGGAGATTTTGGCAATTGTTTGGTCCTCCTCTGCTCAGCCTCCCACCCAGACCCTCTCTTCCTTCCTGCTCTCTTTTCTTACTGTCATCTCCAGGGAACTGCAGTCCTTTCCTCTTCAGGTTCAAATGGACCTAAATCAGTGTGTGTGTGTGTGTGTGTGTGTGTGTGTGTGAGAGAGAGAGAGAGAGAGAGAGAGATCACCTGACACCAAAGAGAGAAGCACTCAACTAATGCTCACTCCAGGACTTTTGCCTCGTGCAGTACTCTCTGCAGATTAAATTCCAGCAGGTGCTGTTCCTGCTCCAACAGGCTGTTATTCTGTGTCAGAGCCCCTCTCTGTTCCTCCTTGCTTCCTTCAGCTGCTGCCTTTCTCCTCTTCTGCACAGTCTGTAGTGTCCCCTCTTTCCTTGCTCACTATTCTATTCTCCTTGAGTCACATGACCTAGCTCTCGAGGAAGTTGCGTTTCTTCCCCTCGAGAGGCAATATTGTTTTGTACAATGTTGTATTCCTGTTCAGAGACACCTAACGTACTTGCACTTCACATTCACAATACACTCTTACACATTAAAGGTAACTCAATTGATTTTTATTATATATTTAAGACACTAATGACTATACTTTCCCACAGAAAACTACAGACTCCAATTCAGGTTTGGGTGGAGGGAGGGTTTTAACTTGTGACAAGGTTAGCTTTCTCAAGTGTAGACTGTGGATTTGGGAAGCAAAAACCATAAGAAATGTTTTAAATTAATTTACTTTATTAACTATTACAAGATATTGTTAATCATGTTCACCCATAATTTGTTGCTATAATGAAATTTCTTATCATTCTTGATTATTTGATCAATTGTGATATAGTACCTACATTTACTAATTTCTATCTTTTTCATAAATTTCATAGATTAATGCAAAATATTTCAACATTTGAGTGAATAATGTATAAGTATACCTAGTTCCCCTGGTATACTCTATTATTTCAATTTTCAGTTCTCAATTCATTCAGTAAATATATATTGAGCACTTACCCCATGTAGTAGTCTACCTTATCCAAAGAGGATATATTCTAAAACCCCATCCCACCCCAAATGGATGCCTGAAACTCTGGATAATTTTGTACCCTAGATATATTGTGTGTTTTTCCTATATATACATGAACAAGTTAATTTACATACCTATTTTTAAGTTTCATTTACAAATTATACAATGTAAGACTGGATCTGATACCTTTTTTTTTAAGATTTATTTGTTTGAGAGGCAGAGTTACAGACAGAGGGAGAGACAAAGAGAGAGGTCTTCCATCCGTTGGTTCACTCCCCAAATGGCTGCAATGGCCAGAGCTGGGCCAATCTGAAGCGAGGAGCCAGGAGATTCTTCTGGGTCACCCATGTGGGTGCAGGTGCAAAGCACTTGGGCCATCTTCCACTGCTTTCTCAGGGAGCTGGATCAGAGGTAGAGCAGCCGGGACTCCAACCAGTGCCCATATGGGATGCAGCACTGCAGGCAGAGGCTTAACATACTATGCTACATTGCTGGCCCCTAGATCTGATACTTGAGACTGTAAGTTTTTATACAGATAGCCTATATAGCATGAAGAAGTATGCTGACAAAGGAATGATTAATGACCCAAGTTTTTATTATATTACTCAGAATGGCCTATGGTTTAAAACTTAGGAATTTTTTATTTCTAGAATTTTCTAAGTAATAATTTTGGACCATGGTTGACTGCTGGTAGCTGAAACCACAGATAAAGGGGAATTACTATTTTGAGCACTGTATTCAGAACTGAGGATCCCGACACTAGAAACCTATTCCCTACCCACTATCTGGGAGTGAAACTGTTACTTTATGCAACTTAGATATATGAGGGTATTTCAAAAAGTTTGTGTAAAAATGGAATTAAAAGATATTTATTGTGGTACCAAAATTTTTGAAAACCATACTTACAAGGGGTCTTCATAAAGTTCATGGAAAATGAGTGTTATGAAAAAATGTATGAATTTCCTACTTTTTGAACCCAAATAAACATATCTTTTAATTCCATCTTCTACAAGCTTTTCGATGTTTTCTAGGCCAGAGGAACAAGTACATGGGCAGTGAGGTAGAGAGGGAGTACACATTCAGAGAGCTAGCTGCCAGATGCCCTGTTTTCTCTAGAGCATGAGATAAGAATTGATATTAAGGATGAGAGAGAAGAAAGTACACATGGACCTTAGGGAGAGTGATGAAGTTTTGCAATAGCCACGTGGTTGTTCTTGAGGGACAAGAACAGACCCTGCTGAAGACTTGGCAAAGATTTAGCTGGTGATTCCCACCCCATCATCTTCATGTCACCAGTCTGCAGAGTTCTGTAGTTTTCTTGACACTGTGTGGTAGCCTGGATATAGAGGTTTGGCTTAGCAGGCACGGAATAACTAGGAGCTAAAACCTGTGTGTGTGTGTGTGTGTGTGTGTGTGTGTGTGTGTGTGTGTGTATGACAGAGAGAGAGAGAGAAACAGAAACAGAGAGAGATAAAAGTGGTTCAAAGTCTGACTCATATTGCTTAACCTATGGCTAAGAGGGCATGACTCTGGGGAGAACTATTGATTAGGTAAAGGAAAAGCAAAACAAACATCTAGGACAAGATGAGGAATGTTGAAAGTATACAAGATCTTTACAGAGGCGGAGACGAAGGTTCAAGATTTCAGGAGCACAGCGCGATGGCTGGTGACTTAACAAGATGGGTGGTAACTTAGCAAAATGAGTGCCTGAAGTGGAGACCAAGGTCCCCAGAGTGGTGACAGGAAAGATTTAAGTTTTCCCAAAGCTACTGGATAGGATCAGATGTCACTGAGGGTTTCCAGAGGTGTCATGGGCTCTTTTTTTTTTGGCGTATAATGCATGGTTGAGTAATTTATCACATACATTCATTGAGCACCTACTATGTGCCAAACACTGCTCTAGATGCAGAGAATCAGCATCAAGAAAGGACGACAAGGTCGGTCCCTGCTCCCATGGAATTTATAATCTCATGAAGGGGCAAATCAGACAGGAAAAAATAAACACAAACTATCACATTGGGGTATGTTATGGTCAGAGTTAGTGAGGATTGATCCCAAAATGCAAAGTATGAGGGAGCACTTAGGTAGGTGGTCATGTGGGCCTCACAGGTGCTGAGAGATCTTCAGAGGTTCTCAGACAATACATTATGATCATTAAAGAAATAGCATCTGTCACTAATGAGATGAAACTTGTTTCATTCTTTAATCTGGAGTCAGTTTGTGTTCCAATCTGGGACTGAGCTCATTCAATAACTCCCAATCCCCTAGTGCCTGATTCTTTCAGATGTCACAGGTGCTGAGAGATCTCAGTCTTTGTCATCACAGACCCTCATTATATCTGAAGCTCTAAAAACCAAGGCGGAAAAATCCTATCAACCTAAAGGGACCAGGACTTTGGTCCACACTATGACTCTGGATGACAACTGGAGTTAGAGAGGAGAAAGAAACCTTTGAGCATTCATTCTGCAATTTATTAGCTGATGTCCTTCAACAAGTCCTATAACCTCTCTAGGCCTATTTCTTTGGGGTGTGTGTGTGTGTGTGTGTGTGCGTGTGTGTGTGTGTGTGAAGAGTAAATGCCCACCTCATGTGTCTATGATATTAGATAATGCCTGCAAATGGCTTTATCCTATATAGTGTTGAATGAAAGTGAGGACTGATTAATGATAAACTTCCTAAAGAAGATGCCAGACCTACTAGGAAATGAGATGGGAGTTGCTTTCATGATGTCTCCATAAGGTTTTCTTCTAGAATGTAGGATATCCACTGCCCAGCTTTAAAGTTGCCAAAATGTTTGCTCAGTGTACATCTGTAGAATAAATATAATTGGGGCGGGGGTTACTCCACCACAGGACCCAGCTTCTTTGGACTGCTCACACCGTTAATCACACTTAACTGTCTTTAGCACATGACAAAAGTTGGACCATGGTGTCACTTGAAGGTAAAGCCCTTTGTTGAATAAGTATATTTTAATTTTTATGTATTTACTTTCATTTTTATTTGAAAGGCAGAGAGATAGACAGACAGACACAGAGTTCTCCCAGCTGCTAGTTCATGCCCCCAAATACCCTGAAGATTTAAAGCCTTTAGCAGTCTACATCTGGAAAACACTAAACATAGCCAAAGCTATTCATCAGCAATGCAGAGCTTATAGCTAACATTAAATTTCACTTCCAAGGAAGTATAGTGCCTGGTGCTTTTTTAATTAACAGAATAAAATTTAAAAAAGCAATTCTCACTGTTTGCATTAGAAGACTGTCAGACTCTGAGCAGAGCAAGAATGCTATTACAAGACACCAAACAGTGCAGGCATAGATTAAGGACTGAGCCAAGAACCCAGCATGAAACGTCAGCTTCTCCAAAACTTTTGGTGGCAATTTTTAATGAGGAAATAAATAATGTGAGATGGCATTTCAGAGTATCCAACAGCCAGGCTCTGAAATGTAGCCTGAAGGATGCCCCAGCAGAAGAGTGGCCACACCCCACCTCTCTCAGCAAGGGAGCAGGTGGGAAAGAAGTTTCAAGAGCACTTCACCCTTCCATCCCACAGCAGAGGGAGAGGGGTCCCCACACGGAGGACTGCTCTCCAGGTGAAGCTGGGATCCACACGGAGTCACGCAGCACTGAGCGGGGTCCTGGCAATGGGTCCCTGGTATGCTACAGTTTGGGGCTGTGCCCGTACACATCCTGGGAGGGAGTAGGTAATGGCTCTGGTGCTTGGGTCCCTGCCACTCACATGGGAGATTGGGTTTGAGAAAGGAAGGAGGAAGAGTAGGAAGTAGGGAAAAGGGATGGGAAGAAAGGAAATTTCAGAAATTTAGAGGAAATGCCTAAAATCATGAAAGCTTCAAAATAAATTAGAGGGTATCTATCTAATATAATTTTACATAATCAAAAGCTGTACTTTAAAGACAATAATAAATTACAAAAATGTTCATAAAAGACTAAGTTAAAAGTTCCAAAATTTTCTATAACAATTATTCTTTTCTCAAAATAAGCAAAGAAAACACCAAAAGGAAACTTTTGTGTTACCAGCTGTCTTGTCCTGATATTATAGGTGATTTTAATGTTTTTGATTTATAGTTTTATGTGTTTAGAAATGTACAAATAATAAATGTTTTAAGTACTAGTAATGCCAATTGCCCTATCACTACTCATTGCATCTTTATCAAGTTACTATATTACACTCCATAAATGTACACAAATATTGAATGTGAGCTTAGAAATTAATAAAATTAAATCCATAATCATCAATGTACTTTGGTACTTTTAAAAATTTCTGTAAAATGTGTGTTTTTTTTAAAAAAGATATATTTACTTATTTATGTGTTTATTTGAAAGACAGAGCTACAGAGACAGAGGAAGAGACAGAGAGACAAAGATAAATATTTATATATATATATATATATATAGAGAGAGAGAGAGAGAGAGAGAAAGAGCGCTTCCATCAACCAGTTCACTCCCCAAATGGCAACAACAGCCAGTTCTAGGCAAAGCCAAAGCCAGGAGCTCCCCCTAGGTCTTCCACATGAGTGACAGGGCTCCAAAGCACTTGGACTATCTTCTGCTGCCATACCAGGAACATTAATAGGAGCTGGACTGGAAACAGAGCAGTGTGCAATATCTTTTAATTCTATTTTTCCACGAACTTCATTGATGTGTCTCATATAACCTTTCTGTATTTAATATTAATAAACATTATAGGAAAAGAGAAAATGATAATTTATGACAATGAAGCAAAGTCACTATAAGGCATGATTACAATCTCCAGTTATACTAAAGAGCAGCACCTAGTGATAAAGAGTCATCTAAAAGTATAAGATTATTAATTTTAGTTAGTAAATGACCCTAGCATCCACTGAAAAAGGCACAAGGGATTCAGAAACAAACATATAGTCCCAGGGGCAGACATTTGGCCTGGCAGTTAAGATGCTGGTTGAGAGTGCCCGGTTCAAGTGCTGGCTCCGCTTCTGATTCCAATTTCCTGACTCCGGGAAGCAGAAGGTGAACGCTCAAATAGTGGCTTCCTTGCCACTCACATAAAGGACCTGGATTGAGTTCCGGTCTCTGGCTTTGGCCTGGCCCAACACAGGCCACTGTAGGTATTTGAAGAATGAAAGAGCAGGTGAGAACTCTCTCTCTCTCTCTCTCTCTCTCTCTCTCTCCCTTTTGAATCCTCTCCAAAAATATTACACTTTGGAAAATTAAGAGAAGACATACTAGAGGAACTCCAGACTGGTGGAGAGGCTGATGTCAGGCTTGGAGCTCTGCACTGGTGATCCCCTGGAGGCAGCCCCAAGGCTCTGCCGGAACACAGTGGAGGGGGAAGCACTCTGCTGCCGGGATTTGTGGAAGACTTCTAGGAGGAGGTGACATCTGAGTTGAGTCTTAGGGGAATGAATGCATTAATCCATGGATCTGTACTGTAATGCAATACCTAAGGCTGGGTGCTTTATTTTTTCAGAGGTTTATTTGGCTCCTGGTTCTGGGTGTTCAAGGGCAAGATGCCAGGATCAGCTTGGTTCTGGTGAGGACCTCATTTTGGATGGCTTCACAATTGCAGGACTGCCTGCTTGAGGGAGAGACCACATTGCCAGGCAGGACACTGGGATACAATGGGGATCCCCAGGCCATCACATTAGTCCTATCCAAGGGCAGTGCTCCCATGACCTGAGGGCCTCTATCTAGCTCTCACTTCTTGAAGGTTCCACTACCTCTCACACCAACATACTGGGGACCAAGCTTCCAGCTCAGGAACCCTTGAAGAGGACACACATCTAAACCATAGCAAGTGAAGAAACAAAAACATGGAGACAAGGGCAATCAAGCAGACCTACTGTATACAGACATGATGTAAGACTAATAGTTTTCTCATGTGGATCTCATTGCACTGAACTTCTGGGGAGGAAACATGAAAACCTGAACTAAACTTGGTACAATGGGGATGAAGAGGGAAAGATTGAAACAATGTAAGGACTAATGGAAGAACTTTGAACATCTTCATTTCTCTTAGGACTGGATGGGTGGTGGAATCACTTGGCTAGCATAGGAAATAGGGTAGAAGATCTGCATCAGAAATAAAGTTTTGGAAATACCCATTACAAAGGTAAATAATATGTGGCCTTAGAGCAAATCATTCCTTTATTCCTCAAGTTTATTGAACTTATTAACTTTCAAGATCAATTCTAGGTGCTGAGGATACACACAACTGAATATGACAGCTCCTAGAGAGCTCCAGATCTGCCTGGGAGACTCACCACGAAGGGATAAAATGTTGGGAAGTGGTCATTGCTATGAAGAAATCTAAAATAGATGCCGCGAGAGGGATGGGTGGAGTTATTTAGATTGGATGTCATGAAAGGTAACTCAGAGGGACTCAACAAAGATTTAGGCCAGGATGGTGATATGATGATCATAAAATTATTGAAGGTAGCAGGGACTGGATCCTTTCCAGGTGCTTAGGGAATGACATTTGATCCACAATACAGTCCTCTAGGAGGAACTGTTGAGGGACTGAAACATGCCCAGGGGCAAACAGGACTCTTCTTCCAGCCACATCCTTGAACCCACACATGTTTTGTCTATAGTAAGTTGGACCTTCGGAAGGGCCACCTGGGGCTTGGTGTGAGAAGGAGGAACCCGGGGTTACCATCCCCTGGCTGACCATGTCAAGAGGAAGGGAAATGGTCAGCAGTGTCTGATAGCCTAAATCTCCTGGAAAGGACAACTATTGGAAAACATCCACTAGACATAGGAACTAGACACTCATTGGCCCTCACTGATGCAGTGAGGGAGCCAGAATACAGAGATGGTGAGAGAAGACTGCTCTTCCAAGAGGGATGCTTTATAGAGGCAATGTGCTTTACTCTGCTGCTGTTTTGTTCTGTTTGGCTTGGTTTGGTCTGGTTTGGTGTGGTGTGGTATGGTTTGGCTTAAAGAAGGGTGAGACTTGAGGGTTGAGCCTACCCAGTAGGACAGATAGAGGAAATAACTGATACAGCAAAATCCCTGTAGGGACAAGAAGGGATGGAAAGCAGAGCATAGACTGGGGACTAGGTGAGAAGGGTGTGAGGAAGTTGGAAGGCAGGTAGGGTAGGGAACTACCAGATTTTTTTTTTTCTCTGAAGGAGGTGGCATTTAAGACATATATTTAAGAACCAGAAAGAGAAAGAGAGGGAGAGAGAGAAGACTGAATCAACTAATTCAGCCCCCGAATGCCTGCAATGTCTTAGTGCAGCCAGAGCCCAGAACACAATCCAGGTCTCCTGCATTGGTGGCAGGAATCTGATTACTTGAGGCATCACTGCTGCCTCCCAGGGCTGCATAGTGAGAAGCTGAAGTCAGGATCCAGAGCCAGGAACCAAACCGGGGCGCTACAATATGACATGCTAATATCTTAAACAGGAGTTCAAGGCCTGCCCCTTTCAGGTGAAGGTCTCAGGGGCAGAGGAGAGGAGGGCTTCTATCTAAGATTCAGCTTCGAGACAGATCTTACAGAGAATCAAAGTAGATGCTTAGGGCTTGTATAGAAGATTGCACGTGGCCCCAAGGTTCCCATTCAGTTTGGAACTCTGGTTTTTGTGACAGCCCCATGTGCACAGCTGTGAGCCTCCCTCCAAGAGGGCCAACCGCCAGGGCTGCAGAGCTGGGCCACACTGTGTGACACAGGCTGCTTGAACGCCACCTGTTCCAGGCAGATCACTTCAGTCTTTTATCTGGCTTCTCTTGGACAGACCTCAGTTCCTGGGCCACTCAACAGCTAGAACAAAACAAATTTGCAATGCCAGAATTTTTCTTCATATTAGTCATTTATTTAAAAAGGATGAAAGAAAGAAAGAAAACTCCTAACCCCAGATATTTGAATACAAAATATGTATTAAAATAGAAAGTAGTAGTGGCCAGGCTTTTTGGAATTAAGTGATCACTGAAATAACTTGCAGGTTCCTGATACTATTCTATTTCTGTATAATGTTACAACGCCTGTGTCTGATGCAATTAGAGATGCCTTTTAAAAGTCAAATACAAGGCTTCCCTGGGAATGTACTTGTTAAACATGTTGTTGTACTGTAGAGAAGCCACTTCAAGATAACACAAATCTTGCAGAGCCTCACTATCACTACTCGCATACAAAACAGAGGATGTAGTGAGCAGTGTGTCTGGCGGGGGTCCAGAAGGCAATCTGGATTAGTCTCTAACCGGCTGCCATCATTACAAGTCCATTTCTGATCCAGGCCTTCTTGGCTCATAACTGACACTTTCCAAAGGTTTACTAGGACAGTACAGAAAAAACATATCATTACTCTCTGCTCCTCCTTAATATAACAAATATATGCTTAATATGACAAAATAAGGTAATAAGGACTGTTTTTGCAATCATACTTCCCTCCCTGTTTTCTACCAACAACCTGAACCTATAGAGGGAGTAGTAAAAGTGTAGAATTTAAAGTGTAGAATTGTAGAAGGGATACTTTAGCTAGCTCTTAGTTTCCACTCCTGACATCAGTGGCAATTTATAAAATCCAGGGAGGATTGACTCACTTTCTTTAACAGTCAGATTTCCCGCGGAGAGCCTGAAATTAAACATTTGACTACATCTTGCTTCTTATTTGGCATTCTGTTAGATGCTTAAAAAGAAACAAGATTTGAGCAAGTCTGTAATTTTCAATAATGCAGAAATTCCCTTTTGAAATCTTTCTGTTCCTCTCACCAAACCTGAGGTGTAAGGAATTAATTGCATCATTAATGAATTACAATTACAGCAAATGTTTTCTTAATGCACTTCAGAAACAAAACTTTAGCAACTACAGGACAGCCTGAGACCAAGGGTAGTACTGTCCTCTCCTTGGAAGGAAGAGTTGAAACCCAGGAAAATGACTTGGACACCACCTCCTGAGGTGCCATTATTTCTTAAAGAGCAGGAATCAGAGTCAATTTGTAATTAAATGCCCACTTCATGTTTTGCTAAAATATCTTAAAACCCTGTTTTCTTACTCCTTTTCCTCCTAATACCTATTTCTTTAATTGCAAGTGGATGTTGATGCTTTTTCAGAATACATGCATCTGTTTCATGTAAAGCTTCTCACTGTTTGGCCTTTATAGGTTTAAAAAAAAATGTATTTTCCTCCTGTGCAGTGGCTAGGCAATGGCAGTTTGATTTTAGATGGCAATCAGATAATTATTTCATTGATGAAACGAGGCAGGATGAACGTAAAACGCAACAGCAGCAATCATTATCTGCCTCTTCAAGCATGTTAGCTAAACAGTAGTTTTTTTTTTTTTTTAAGTGACTTGTGATGAATTATGATGGCACTAACTGTGTAGATTATTTTAAATGTTTGATTGCAGTTGGTGGCAGTGTCTGAGACTGGAAGATAGAAAGAGCCAGGAAATTGGAGGACTATGGGGCAGCCCCTGGTCCCTGAGTGAGGCTGGGAGAGAGGGGTGGCAGCTGCGCGCTTGGGGCCAAGGGGTCCGGCCTGCCAGGCTGGGCGCGAAGGCTGGGAGAGAGCGGGGCGCTGGGCAGTCCTAACGACAGGAGGGAGGGAGGGAGAAGGGAGGGGTGGGGAGCGCCGAGCCCAGGGGAGGGGAGCGGAGAGAAAGTGGGGACGGAGTAAGGAGTCCACTGGAGCGCGGAGGGAGGGCAGCCTCGCACCCTGGCGTGCGCGCGCGGCGCAGCCTCCCGGAGCGGGACAGACCCATGTCGTGCCCGCGGCCGGTACCGGGACCCTGGCGGGAGCGCCGCGTGTGGCCTCTGCCATCCTTGGGAGTGTGAGCCCCGAGCCACGCGGGGGAGGCGGTGGCGTACCCGATGGTCGTTATGAGGACGATTTAAAATGACCAGCAAACGGAAACCTTTCCAAACGCAGCTCAGGAGATCCATCAGCGAGCAGTTACGCGACTCCACGGCCCGAGCCTGGGATCTGCTGTGGAAAAATGTCCGGGAGAGACGGCTGGCAGGTCGGTGACCCCGGGGACTCAAGGGACCCGTGGGGGCGGTGGAGGTGCGGGTCCGATCATCCCGCCAGAGCCCTCTGCTCCGCGCCACCCAGGGCCCCAGGGCACGGGTTTCAGACCCAGGGCTGGGCCGAGCAAGCTGCGTGCACCACCCTCGCTGGGCGGCCCGAGTGCCCGCCCGCTCGCCGCGCCCCCGGCGGGTGTGGGCTCCGCGCCCCGTGCGCCCGCGCTCTGACAGCCAGGCTGGGCTCCCAACGCGTGCCGGGAGTGCGGGCACGGGTACCTGGAGCGCCTTCCTCCAGGTGGCCGCTTCGCCACCGCAGTGAAGAAGTGCCCAGCCTCTGTGGCGCTCCGAGAGGGCTGCCCCTCTCCCACAACGGACAAGTCCACCGAGTGGGTGGGAGGGGCAGTCGGGGAGAGGCCAGGGAACATGTGCAACGGCCGTTCCAGGGTGGAAGGAGAGAATTTGGAAATAGACGGGTGTCGAGTTGGTGCAAGCAGCTAACTGCCCACAACCCTGTCCAGCTGTGGATCAGGCTCTCCTCACTTCGGGGTTTCAAAGGAAGGGTGTGCCTTTGGGAATCAGAGGAAGAGAGGGGGTGACTGCTGAGCCAAAGCCCCCTGCTTAGGTGAGAAGGGCACCCTCCCCTTTGGTACCTCCACCCTCCACTCTCTGCCACCTTGTGGCTTCACTTCTGTACCCTCTCCTTGCAGAGCCCCGTGGGCAGGGGAGGTGAGGAGCTGTAGGTCCTGTTAGGCATTGTATCCTACAAGGGAAGGCGGCCCAACTTCAAGCACAGCTCTCGGGAAAGTAGAAGGTTGAGGGCCTCCTTTGCCCAAGTGTGAGCCGCAGGATGATGCTTGGTGGGACAGGCCCACCTTCCTACCGCGGGTGACCGCTGTCCTGTCTCTGGATCTTCTTGCTTCTGTGACCTCCCGAGCATCGGCTGCCGAGTTGGGCCATGGCCGTAGGGGCTGAAGAAGTTGGGAAGACTGGTCAGAGGGAAAGAGTGCCAACACCAAAGAGGTGTGGGAAATTTAACTTTTTCTGGCCCCTCCCCCTTTTCCCAATTTACCTTATAAGAAGTTACAAAAGTTTGTGGGAAAATGGGATTAAATGAAGTTGACTTTGGTGGCAAGAATTTTGAAATCTATGCACAATTTTTTCATAATATGTATTTTCCACAAACTTCTTGAACATTCCTTATGTATATGATTTCAAAGTGAGTTTTTCCCCAGATCAACTTATCTTTTAATTTCACTTTTCCATGAAGTTTCTGAAGTGCCCTTGTTAAAACGAGGAGTTTGCTGATGTCCCACCCTTAAACCTATACAGCCACATCTCCGCCAGAGAGCATCCTGGAGGAGCCATGAGAGTCTGTCACCCTGAGCAGAAGGTCTTTATCAAGCTAACTGAATCAGAAGGAGGGAGTAAGGATGACTCCAAGACTCACTGCTGTGAGCATAAAAGGTTCATGCCGTATTTTCCCTCCAACACAGTGACTCCCTTTAGTAAGGACCCAAGAAATAAACAGACTTTTCGGTCCAGACCCAGAAATAAATTGTGGTCACCCAGTAGTTTTGACTGTTGATACTTAAATACCTGTATGTGCATCACAGGGCTCAATTAATGACAATTAATAGCTTTCTTTGTGATCATGCTAAATTGTATAGTCTCCGTGATGGATGGGGTTGGAGAAGGTTTTGTGGTCTGGTAAACTTCTGTTGCTTCATGACTGCAGAATGCTTCCTGCCAATGTCTCTTTCATAGTTTCTGTTATTTAAGTTTGTTAAGTTTGTTAAATCAATGGATCCTCAGGAAACAAGAAGTCTTTCCAGGAGGGCTGCCAAGACTGTGCTGAGTTTTTATAGAAACTGAGACCAAAGATGACTGCAGCCCTGTCCTTCTCAAAGGAGATCTAAGAAGGAAGAGAGTGCAATGTAAAGACATAAAACTATTGAGATTTTCCAGGAAAGTCATATATTCCCGTGAGTTTTAGACCTTGACAGTAAGGCAACAGAGGGGAAAAAGTTTCAATCTGTGAAATAAACTATAGGTTGAGATTTTAAGACCATGCACATTTAGAAATGAAGGCTAAAAGTAGCTTCAGAATGAGAAGTAAGAGGTTCTCTCAGAGTAGTGCAATTGTTTTTTTTTTTAAATAGCAGTATGAGGTTTTAAAATGTTTAATCAGAATATTAATATCTGCTTACCCGTAATCTGCTTTCCACTCTGCTTGCAGAGGATGCCAGCAGGTTATTCAGCTGGGACCAAACAATCCTCTGTGCAGCAGACTTCAACTCCGGCTGCGCCCAGCAAGCTGGGATGCCTGCCACACAACCAAGCCAACTCCATGAAGGAGCTTTCAGATGCAAATAGGTTTTCTTGGGTTTTCTTGCTAAGGTAGCTAAAATATGGAACTTTGGCCACAAGACACTGAAATACTTAAGTTATTAATGTTGGCATCAGTTTGAGGTGAAAGTGTTCTTCACTTGTCAAAGTGTTCTTTATATGGTTCAGCTGAGAATATCAGAAGGACCAACTGCATGAATGTGTTCCCAGGGGGCATGTGCCCTGCCCAGAGATCCTACGAAGCCACTGTCTTTTTATTTTTGTTTTGTCTTTTCCCATCAGATAAAAGTTTTGTGCTGGGTCTTCTTTATCATACTAACATTTTCTTCTTACTACACTTAGTCCATGAAACAACGTTCAAAGTGTTTTAAAAAAAACTCATGCTTGTTTCTTAGAGAGTTCGGAAGGCAACTGATTCTCCCCTTTGCTTTTCTACATCCCAACAAAGAAAATTCTTCTTCTAGCTCACTCTAACTTCTTTTTGTGAAGGAGACCTGTAGAAGCCATAGTGCTGTGAGTCCTCAGTGGGCAAGGGGAAGATCATATGCAACAGGAAACAGCTTTTCTTAGCATAGGTCACAATGACATAAATAAGGAAGCCAATGGGAGGACTAGATGTAAATGGTGCTCAGATGTATTCATTTAATTGCAAAATTACAAAATAGGGTCATTGTTTAAAAAAAAAAAGAACTGATATTTGGAACCCCTTTTGGGTTTCTAATTCTGTGGCAGCTGCTGACTTCCCACTGGATTGTAGCATTTTTGCCAATGCTTCTTGTTTTCCTAAGATTCTAATCCTGTAGGGGTCAGCAAGAGTTTTGCTCACCTGTCATCTCAATTTTTCAATCATGGTGGTATTGCTGTTTATTTCCAAAATGACTAGGTTGGTTAGTAGTCAAAACAGGATTCAAATTCAGATCATCAGAAGCCAATGGCCATCTGTGTCCATTTCCTATTATACCTCACTGTCCTCTCCTTAGTCTTTGGGGAGACACGTGGATCCCCAAATTCTTCCTGAGACTCCCTGTCATTTGGTTTGCATTTAGAGGAAAACAGAATAACAGGAAGAGCTGGAAACATTACTCTTTCCTCACCCCTGGAGTGACAAGGGTAATCCTCTGCACCTAAAATAGCTTGTCCCCCTGTCATCTCATTGGGCTGGTTAGTGTATGGGCTAACAGAGATGTGAAGCAGACAGTCATATATCTAGCTTGTGGGAGACCTGTGTGGCTCACCTCACCCACCACCATTGCGAGGCCTGCAAGAACATGATGCTATTGTAAATCGTGAATCCCCAGCAGGTTTCTTCAAGGAGGGGGAATGACAGCTTCTTTTGCTTTCCCCCAGTTCCCTAATCAGCCACTGCTGGTGAAAATTCTCAACTTTTACAGCATCATTAAATTTTCTGAGTAGAGACATATGCCTTAGCTTTTGGTGTTGGTAAACAACTTCAACTACTTTTCAACTGTTTAGGTTGGTCTGAGAAAATCTAAATGACTTTTTTGAACCTTTCTGTTCCTTTGTTTTAATCCTCTATTCCATTTTAATGGAAATTTAATCCATATGTTTGATTCCTTTATACTCACATAACAATATTTAGGTAGCTTGTGAAACTAATTGATGTCTAAGTCTTTTGATCTCTTTTATAGGCTCATTTTAAATCATTTCTCTGAGACACAGGAAGTTATATTGCTGCCAAGAATATACTAACTTAAAACACTGGAAGGTTTGAGTTTCACTAGAAACATTAATTCCACTAAATTTTAGTGAGTTCTTGTCATGTTAAAACAGTCTCATTGATTCTAGAAGTCAACAGTAGCATCCTGTGATATGATGTAAACAAGACATTGAGTCTTTAATACAAAGCAAGATCAAGAATAAAGCATGGACCATAAAATTTCCTTATTAAAATCTAAGTGTGTTCCATGATATCAAAAGTACAGGATGATACTAGCTGAACCTTTTCATGTATTTTATATTCTTTTTATCACTACCTTTCTATGAAAAATAGGCCATCCTATTCTATTAGGTTTTTGTTATTTTTTCAAAAACCTCTCTTGAAGTGGGACTTCATTGAGTTTTGATCTATATCAACGGTTGACAAATTGAAATTGTGTAAATATACAATTAAAATCAGAGAAGGAGAGTGTGTCACTTATACAAGAGTACTTCAAAAAGTTAGTGGAAAAATGAAATTAAAAGGTAATTTTAAGGGCTGACACTGTGGCATAGTAGGTTAGGCTTTCATATAGGTGTCAGTTCCTATCTTGGCTGCTCCTCTTCTGATCCAACTCTGCTTATGGTCTGGGAATGCAGTGGAAGATGGCCCAAGTGTTTGGGCCCCTGCACTCTTGTAGCAGATCTGGAAGAAGCTCCTGGCTCCTAGCTGTGGATTAATTAGTTCAGCTCCAGCCGTTGTAGCCATTTGGGGAGTGAACCAGCAAATGGAAGACCTCTCTTTTTCTCCCTCTCTCTGTCTGTAACCCTGCCTCTCAAAGAAAGAAATAAATATTTTTTTAAAGATAACTTTATTTTGGTGATGAAAATTTTGGAATCCATGCATGTTTTTTTTTTTCATACTTCACATTGCATTTTCTGTGAACTTTTGAAGACCTCTTATACGCCTGGATTTCAAAAATAAATTTTCTTACAAAATTATATTATCTTTAATTTCATCTTCCGTGAACTCTGAAATATCCTTGTATCAGGGTCCTCAACCTCAGCTACACATAGGGTCATCTGAAGCCTTTCAGAAGGACTAGTGCCCTGGACCCCTCCCAGAGATTCTGATCCATTCACATGGGACTTGGGGACAGTAGTTTTTAAAGGTCTGCAAAGATCCCACTGTATAGTCTGGGTTGAGAACCACTGACTTGGATAAAGCACTACATAATGACCTGGAGAATTCTGAGTCTAATGCACGGCTAAACAGGTTGAGCATTCCTAATGTGAAAATCTGGAAAAACCTGAAATGCTCCAAAATTCAAGACTTTTTGAGTGCTGACATGACTCTACAGTTGGAGAATGCCGCACCTGACCTCAAGTGACTGGTTGAAGTAAAAATTTGCTTTATAACACAGAGTTTATTCAGCATCTGTAAGTGAAAAATGACCCACTCTGCCCTGTCAGCTGTGATATGCAATCTTTGTTTTATGTACAAATTACTATAAATATTATCTAGGAATAGCTACTTGGCCTAGTTATTAAGTCACCAGTTGGGATTCCTGCATTCCATAGTTGCCTGGGTTTGAGTCCTGTCTCCACTCTCAATTCCAGCTTCCTACGAATACAGATCCTGGAAGGCAGCAACAGGCAATAGCTCAAGTAGTTCAGTCTTGGCCACCCACATGGAAGACCTGGATTGGACTCCTAGCTCCCAGCTTTGGCCTGACCCAGTCCTGGATATTGAGGGCAGAAGTGCCTAGATTCAGGAGAGGGCAGTATTTTTCTCTTCTCCCCTTCCTTTCTCTTTCCCCCTTCCCTACCCATGCCTTTCAAATAAATACATACATAATTTTTTTAAAGTGCCACCAGACTCTGTGTATAAGCTATGCATGAAACATAAATGGATTTCATGTTTAGACTTTGGGCTTATCCCCATGATAGCTCCTTAAATGTATGCAAATATTCCCAAATCCAAAAAATGTGGAATCCAAAACCCTTTGGGTCCTAAACATTTCAGGTAAGAGATACTCAATCTGTATTCTAAGCCCCTGATAACAGCTTTGCTTTTAAATGAGGTCAAAGTGAGCTTGTCGTGTTACAGGGACAGAAAAAAACAAAAGGTCAGTGCTGCCTAAGGAATAGTGAAAATCGTGGCGGAAGATGATGGAGATCATATCTGATGCATCACCGGGTCATACTGTAAGATCAGATAGGCCTGTAGTGCAGGAAGTCTGGATTCTGTTCTACTTGGGATATGAGCAAAAGACTAGGGATAGGCCTTCAACATAGTGGTTCAGGTGCTGCTTGGAATGTCCAGATCCCATATAGGAGTTCCTGGATTCCAGTCCTAGCTCCACTCAGATTCTAGCTTATTGCTAATGCTGACCCTAGGAAGCAGCAGGTTATGCTTTACGTGACTGGGTCCCTGCCATCCACTTGGGAAACCTGTGGTGAGTCCCAGCTCCAGCACTTGGGGTCTTTTGGGGAGTGAACCAAAGAATGGGAAATCTGCTGTCTTTCTCTTTCTCACCTTCTGTGACCCTCTGTCTCTCTGCCTATCAAATAATTTAAATAAATACATAAGTAAATTTAAAAATTTAAAAAGGAACAAAAAACTTTTAACAGAAGAGTCATGAGATCTGAATAAATTACTACCTGAGTGGTTTCAGGTGAGATACCAAGACATGGACTAGGGTGATCGTCGTGGAGATGGAGAGGGAAGGTCAGGTTTAGAGTATGTTTTGGAAGCAGAAACAAACAACTGCTGACAGATTGACCATTGGAGATGAGGGAGAGGGACTTCTAGGTATGGAATATGAGTGGATAAATGGTGGATAGCGCTATTGGGTAATGCAAGGTGTCCGGCGCGTAACAAATCTTCCCAGGCAAACGAAACAATTAATTCACAGGCTTTTATTGGGATTCTGCTCCCCGGCAAAGTTCCCCAGTCCCAACAGAGCGCAGGGGGTGGGGTGTCATGCGTCAGAGATTGGGAGGGTTCCTTTTATAGATTCAGGGCATGGGGGTTAAAGGTTGAGGCAGGTCTGATCCACATTGATTGACCTTTAGGCACCCGCAGGGACCTTGACAAGGACTTTCCATTCCCAGAAGTATAGGCCTTCCCTCCTTGAGGATCCCAAAGCTACCAGGTAAAATAGAGACAACAGAGAGCTTTACACAGCAAAGAGAAAGAGTGAAGAGTTCTCTGTTGACCGCATTAGCTTTAGAATGGCAAAATCGAATATATGTAAATATCTGTATAGAATTATATCCAAAAATAAGTGTCAAGGAGTTAAATTTGCAAGTGGTTGTTAAGAAGGACCCTCAAAGACAGAGGCACACATTTGACTACTCTATAAACCTTGGAACTGGAACAGACTACTTAGGAAAACAAAAGACAAAGGGGAGAGGCCAAAGACCAAGTTGTAGAACATCTTTTATTTAGAGTACAATGTTTACATATAAATACATACATATGGCCAGTGACACTACTCCTTAATTCAGCTACCAGAGTAGTGCTATACCGAATAATACTTTGTGATAGATTTACTCATTTGGGGACAGAACTGTTGATGAGTATAGACAAATCATAAACATTTATTTCTCACTAATAAAATCTTTTTAATTTAAAAATTGTATGGCAAAGGCAAAATGGAAAATTTTAAGTTACATTAGAAAGCAAGGTTGCTCCTTACATGCATAAATATATACATATTAAATTACATAGTTAATACATGTATGCATATAGTTAATCAAAACATTTTTGGTATGAATACTTCTCTAGTTGCAATAACTTGTTAGGTCCACATATACTGGGGTCAGAACTTTGTGTTAGGTGACTTGACCGGTATCATAGTATTCAGAAAAAGTCTCATCAAGAAAAGTTTGCCCCAGAGGAAAGGTTCTGGACATTGATTTACCCAACATTGCATATGATTACCGACCTTTATCAGTATGTTTTGCCCACACTAAAATTGGTTGAGTTGAAATTTCTCAGGGAAGGGGCCAAGCGTTGTGACATAATGGGTAAGGCCGCCACCTGCAATGCTGGCATCCCATATGGGTGCCAGTTCACGTCGCCGCTTCTCCATTTCCTATCATTCTTTGCTAATGGCCTGGAAAAAGCAGCAGAAGATGGTCCAAGTGTTTGAGCCCCTGCCACCCGTGTGGGAGACCCAGATGAAGCTACTTGCTGCTGGCTTTGGCCTGACCCAGCTCTGACAATGGCAGGCACCCGGGGAGTAAACCAGCAGATGGAAGACCTCTCTCCCTGTTTCTCTCTCTCTTTCTCTCTGTAGCTGACTTTCAAAATAAATAAATAAGTCTTTAAAAAAAATCTCAAGGAAAAACAGCCAGTTTCATAAATTTTTGTGTTTGTATGGACAATAATTTTTTTAAAGATTTATTTATTTATTTGAAAGGCAGAGCAATACAAAGAGAGAGATCTGTTTCACTGCCCAGATTGCAGTAACAGTTAGGTCCACGCCAGGATGAAGCCAGGAGCCAGGAACTCCATTTGGGTCTCCCACATGGGTGGCAGGGACCAAAGTACTTGCGTCATCATTTGCTGCCTTCCCAGGCGCATTAGCAGAAAGCTAGACAGGATGTGAAGTAGCCAAGACTCAAACCAGCACTCTAAGGTGGATGTGGGATGCTGATAGCGGAAGTGGTGGCCTAGCCCAGTGTGCCACAACATTGGCCCCTGTAAGGAGGATAATTTAAACTAAGCATAACCCTTGGAGGCAACATGGTTTCTCCAGGAATTGGAACAAAGAAAGACCATGTTCATTTGCTGTTGATGGTTGCTCTGAATAAGAGACCTGAGCCCAACTAGTTGGCTGAAATTCCTTCAGGCCACTTGATTTGATTTTCTGTGAATTATAGATCTTTTATCCATGCACTGCATTTCTCATGAAATTAATATCTATTCCTTTGTGCTTTCTAATTTTTATATTGAACAAAATAACATAAAGAACAATTTTCCTGGAGACCTTGTAATTTTCTGGGGGTTTATCCAACAGCATATTTCTATCCTGCCATTGTGCAAGTTTAGTGATATTGCAAAATGAAAACAAAAGTGGTTTGAAAAGTATTACAGCATTCCTGGCCTTTTTTTTTTTTTTCAGAGCCCTTGAATGTTTAGTCCAAAACAGTCGAGTTGAAGGACAAACATTTTTGTCATGTTTGTAGTTAGTCAATAAGTATTTATTGAGCCATGAAATGCATCCTTGTCAAAGCATGTTGAGACAGTAGTGCAGGATATTAATTCTGTACTGTGGCTATATCCTGGCAAAGCACATAAATTTTATTATGCTGCTAAAATCACTTAACTCATCTCTTCGACCAGAAATAGAGCAAGCTTCCAGAAATTGCAAAAGGACAGATAGAATGTGCCATGACTACACAATATTGTATTTGAAAATCTGCTGTGTCAAGGGATCTTAAGTTCTCGACAGTCTATTTCCTTTGTAATATTTTTATACAAAATGGAAGTTTCAGAATCTGACGGTCCTATTATTTTTATACAATAGAGCATACATTATTTATATTTCATCATGGCATATTGCATTTGTTGAATACTCCTTTCTCTTTCCCACCCAGGAGATTAAATGAATAGAGACAATTGCACAACTCCATCAAGATTAATACATGTACTAGCAATGATATTCAATTGGAGAGTCCAATAATGTACTTCTTTTCTTCTCTCCATCTGGATAAAGTGGAAACATTTTCAGGTTCCATGAAGGATTTTTAGAAGTTTTTCTACTGAGGCTTAATATAAGGATACTTAGCAAAGTTTGCAGGAAAATGAAATTCAAAGATAAGGTTGTTTGGTGCAAAAAGTTTGAAATTCATGTGTATCAAGAAGTTTCAAAAAGCTCACAGAAAATGCATACATAGATTTTGAAATGTTTTTTGCATCAAAATAGCTTTATCTTTTCACTTCATTTTTCTGTGAACTTTTGAAAGACATTTGTATTCACGATTACAAATAACAACCTTAAAGTACAAATGTCTGAATACCTGGAAAATGTACAAAATATAAATTAATATCAAATTAATAATATAAATTAATAAAATTATACTATACATTAATATAAACTGATCTGCCCCTTCATAAGAATGCATGGGTTGACACTATGGCATCACAAAGATGGCAAGATAGTGCTTCCCTCACTTCCCTGATGCTGAGTTATATTCATCAAAGAAAGTGATGGATTTTACCTTTCCTAGCCACAAGGAATTGCCTCCATAGCCTTGAAAATGAGTCCTTTCTTCCTTTTAGTGCTAAAAAAAAATACTCCTAAGTAATAGACACACAGAGGAGCCATTGTTAAAATGAAAATAAGTTTAAAAAGTTTACATATTCAAACTATGATCCTATAGGCTATTTTATTCTTTCCAGAAAGAGAGATGCTATGTGCAAAGTGTTTGATTTCTAGCTCTTAAATACAGATTAAAACAATAATGACACACGAAAAAGTATTCTCTTATCCATTTAGAGTGGCATTGTTAAGCTGGGAAAGGAGTGGAAGCTTTTTGGGATATCATACATATAAAATCACAGCTGTGTAAAGAGTGATTAACATTTGTGAAATTAGTGTAGGTTAAGTCATAATGTAGATCTAAAATATTTGCCATAACCCTGGCTACAGTGCTACAAGCATTGATTGCCCAGTGTCTTAAATGCATGAGGTTTAACTGCATGCATGCAACCTTGTGGTGGGAGGTATAGTCAGGGTGAGGTGTTGTGATGCAATGGAAGATTACCCAGGATCCTGCCATGCTATCATAATTCAGAGCAGCCACTGACGCCAAAACTACATGGGTTTGAATCCTGCCTCTACCACATAAGCAGCATGGCCTTGGGCAAGAAAATGAATTTGAATGTTTTTAGTTTCATCATCTTAAAAAGGAGATTGGTGTAGCACTTATCTAGAGGGCCATTATGAAGAATAAATGAATTAATATTTGCAAAGCACTATGTAAGATGGCCGGCGCCACGGTTCACTTGGCTAATCCTCTGCCTTGCGGTGCCAGCACCTCAGGTTCTAGTCCCAGTTGGGTTGCTGGATTCTGTCCTGGTTGCTCCTCTTCCAGTCCAGCTCTCTGCTGTGGCCCGGGAAGGCAGTGGAGGATGGCCCAAGTGCTTGGGCCCTGCACCTGCATGGGAGACCAGGAGAAGCACCTGGCTCCTGGTTTCGGATAGGCGTGGTGCACCGGCTGTAGCGCGCGGGCCGTAGCGGCCATTGAGGAGTGAACCAACGGAAAAGGAAGACCTTTCTCTCTCTCTCTCTCTCTCTCTCTCTCACTGTCCACTCTGCCTGTCAAAAAAAAAAAAAAGAAAGAAAGCACTATGTAAGAGTTGATTTGGGAAAAAATACAGTTGGCCTTCTATACACATCAGTTCAGCATGTTTGGGTTCTGCATTCATGTATCCAACCAACCAAAGATGGAAAAATTTTTAATTGTACTGAAAATGTGCAAACTATTTTTGTCACTATTTCCTAACCAATACAGTATAATAGCTATTTACATAAGGTATTATAGGTAATCTATAGATGCTTTAAAGTACAGGAGACGTGTGCATGGGAACATTTTATATATAAAGCATTTGCAGATTTGGTTAGTTGAGAGAGTTCTGGAACCAATGTTCAAGGAATATTGAAAGACAAGTGTATATATAAATGTAGAATGCAGCAGCAGGGGACATGTGTTCCTGATAGGGGAGATCCTTTTAACTACAACATTAAACTTCCCATTCCCTTCACTTCTGGGTTCTTCTGCCTCATTCCCGTATTTTATGCAACTATTTTAGATCCCGTTTCCAGAGATTTAAAGTGCTAAGACATTTACCTCACTCTCTTTTCCCTGATTGGGATTTTTAAAAAATCAAATGCTAACTATATTGCTATCATGGTTGACAGCATCTAGTATAGATCCGTTAGTGTCACAATGAATCATTCATTACGCTAACATTTTGTCCTTCTGAAAGATAATCAGTTGTGGTTTGTTCATCAAAATCATCATCAGCTTTAGATTTATGCAACTAAGGATTCATTCAGATGCCCTTGGCCTAAATGAAATTTGATGGTAGTCCAATTTAAAAAATGAGACAAGTTGGGGCACATAATCGCTAAGGTCCCATTCAGATCTAAAGATCAGTGAGTCCATAAAACTAGACTGTATCTAAAAGAAACCTAAGTTTCTTAAGACTTTTAGGTCTCTTTCTGTGTGGATTTTGTGGGATATAGGATGAAGGAAAGGCCAGGGAGCTAGAAGTGTGCCCCAGAAAACCTACCAGGGTTACTTCCCATGTGGCATTAGATGCCTGGCTTAGATTAACAGCAGCAAATTATTGCTGCATCTTCTGTTGTTGGTGCTGGATCTGCCCTAATTGGAGAAAGAAGAAGGAGAGGCCAAGTTAGAAGTCCAGGGCCTGCAAATGCCTCTAAAATCCCAATAGTTCCTGTACCCCAGTCATAGAGGACTCGCTGCAGAACCATGTTGCCTGTGCAGTCACCAAGGGCTCTGAGCTTAATGCTATGCAGTTGCCATCTTGAAATCCTTAGGAACTGTTGAACAGAAGGCCCATGTTTTCATTTTGCAGTGGGTCTCATGAATGATGTAGCTTGCTGTGCACTCTGGGGAAGCTAGCTAGCCCTTTGTAGAATTGTGCCTTGCTTTGAGAATTCACCTTCATTGATGACTTTGATGTTATCACAGTAAGATAAAAAGCATCACAGAAACAAGTCAGAGGATGTTGGATCTAGAAGGTTCCCTGGTAGCCCTCCCTTGAGCATTTTCAATTTGCAGTTTACATCCTCTGTGCCCCTTCATCTCCAGGAAGGTGAACCTCCAGTAGAGAAAGTGTATTTGTTTTCCTTTACTGTTCATTGATTCTGGCAGCATCATTATGGAGTAAGGCACCAACAGAACCCCTGGTGTTTGCTGAGTGATAGTGATAGTGTTTTAGTTATTACATTTATTAAAGCAAATGTTTTAATTAGTTTTTTCAGAATATTGTGGTGCTGATGTATAATAGGACATTGGGACAAGATACACTTCTTGGTATGATTTTCAGGTCCTTGTTTTGGAAATTTCTTAATTAAGCTGTTCCTCAATTAAATATTTATTTATAATCTCCATAATAGATTAATTCATTAAGCAACTTCTATTAAAAGCATTAAAGCTATTTCCTGGGCAGGTTTCACTTAGTGTACTTATTTAGAAAAGGAAATGAGGAGAGGGAGCAATAAAGCCCATCGTTTGTTACCAGGGACTCTCAGTATGTATCTGCCAGTGTTTTATGTTGTCACTGCACCCATCTGTCTTTGAGGAGAACAGTAAAACTGAACAGAGTCTAGTCTCATAATGTCACATTGGCTAAGTCTTCCTTTACTAAGAGCCTGCTCTGTGCCAGGTCCCACACTCGATGCTTTTCTGAATGCCATCCTTCTAGGACACCGAAGCTGCGCTCATCACTCCATTTTATTTTTTATTTTTTTATATATATAAAGCTTTTATTTAAAGAATATAAATTTCCAAAGAACAGCTTATGGATTACAATGGCTCCCCCCCCCACAACTTCTCTCCCTCCCCCTACCCTCCCCTTTCCCACTCCCTCTCCCCTTCTGTTCACATCAAGATTCATTTTCAATTCTCTTTATACACAGATCAATTTAGTACATATTACGTAAAGATTTCAACGGTTTGCCCTCGCATAGAGACACAAAATGATAATACTGTTGGAGTACTAGTTATAGTATTAATTCACAATGTATAGCACATTAAGGACAGAGATCCTACATGATTTTTTTTTAAAAAAATTGATTAATTGTCTATGCAATTTCCAGTTTAACACCAAGATTTTTTAATCATTTGCAATTATCTTTATATAAAGAAGATCGATTCAATATATACTATGTAAAGATTTCATCAGTTTGCACCCACACAGAAACACAAAGTGTAAAATACTGTTTCAGTACTAGTAATAGCATTATTTCACATTGGATAACACATTAAGGACAGATCCCTCATGAGACGTAAGTACACAGTGACTCCTGATGTTGATTTAACAATTTGACACTCTTGTTTATGGCGTCAGTAATCTCCCTAGGCTCTGGTCATGAGTTGCCGAGGCTATGGAAGCCTTTAGGGTTCGTGGACTTCGATCTTATTCCGACAAGGTCATAGTCAAAGTGGAAGTTCTCTCCTCCCTTCAGAGAAATGTACCTCCTTCTTTGATGGCCCCGTTCTTTCCACTGGGATCTCACTCGCAGAGATCTTTCATTTAGGTCTTCTTTTTTTTGTTTGTTTGTTTTTTGTTTTTTGTTTTTCAGAGTGTCTTAGCTTTCCATGCCTAAACTATTCTCATGGGCTCTTCAGCCAGATCCGAATGCCTTAAGGGCTGATTCTGAGGCCAGAGTGCTATTTAGGACATCTGCCATTCTATGAGTCTGCTGTGTATCCTGCTTCCCCTGTTGGATCATTCTCTCCCTTTTTCATTCTATCAGTTAGTATTAGCAGACACTAGTCTTGCTTGTGCGATCCCTTTGACTCTTAGACCTATCAGTGTGATCAATTGTGAGCTGAAATTGATCACTTGGACTAATGAGATGGCCTTGGTACATAAGTGAAGTGATGTGGCTGAGTCAGCACAGGTACTGAAATGCAGGGTGGGGTTTCCTCTGGCATCAAGTTCCTGCCTTTCTGTTCACTCCTCAGGGCCCAGTCTCTCCTTGCCTCACTGGAAAGATTCCTTTTCTATCAGAATAGAGGGGCCAGCATTGTGGTGTAGTGTGTTAAGAAGCCATGTGCAACCCCTGCATCCCATATAGCCACTAGTTCAAGTCTTGGTTGGCCCACTTCTGATCTAGCTCCCTGCTAATGCACCCCAGGAAAGCAGTGGAAGATAGTACAAGTGCTTGGGCCCCCGTATCCATATGGGAGACCTGGAAGAAGATCCTGATTCCTGGCTTTGGCCTGGCCCATCCTGGCCATTGTGGCCGTTTGGGGAGTGAACCAGTGGATAGAAGATCCTTGATCTCTCTCTCTCTCTCTCTCTCTCTCTCTCTCTCACACACACACACACACACACCTTCCCCCACTCTCTGTAGCTCTGCCTTTCAAATAAATAAAATTTTTAAAAAACCACTAAAAAACTACCAGAATAGAGAAACTCTGTCTTTCAGTTTTAAAAAGACTTTATTTATTTATTAGACAGAGTGGCAGAGAGAATCTTCTGTTGGTTCACTCTCTCAAATGAGGGAAATATTGGAGCTGATTCAGGTCAAAGCCAGGAGCCCAGAGCTCCATCCAGATCCCCAACGTGAGTGGTAAGAACCCAAGCACTTGGGCTGTCTTTTGCTGCTTTCCCAGCCACATTAGCAGGGAGCTGAATCAGAAGCAGAGCAGCCGGGATTCGAACCTGCGATCCTATATAAGATACTGACATTACAGGCAGTGGCTTAACCACTGCACCACAAAGCTGACCCTGTCTCAATTTTTAAGAAAAATCTTCACCTCCTGCTGTATCAAACACATGATAAAATAACTTAGTAGTTGAAAAAATAGAAGAATGTCTCTTTACATATTTCGTGAATCCTGCCTAGCAAAATTCCAAAGGGTGAACTGATTGATGGTGTAAAAGTATGATACTTGTCTGGGTTCTCTCATAATCAAGTCAACATTCTCTCCTCTTTCTTTTCACTTAGAGAAGCACCTGTGAGAGCACACAGAAGCCTTGTAAGTCATCTTGTCAGAGCCATTTCTTTTAGAGATGCTGATATAACCTCGGAGATCAAATTAACCTGTTCTGGGCCACTTACCTCCTTAGGAATACATTTTAGATTAGAGCCTAACTCGAAGTTACACCAGGTTAGTCTTGGATTACAGGTGATTGTGTACTTGGCTAGCCACTCGGATGTGAAATGCCCATTTCTGAACTTTGTCTGCCAGATGGCAGGCTTTTTGAGGGAACTGATGGTACCTTACTTTCCATCAAGAACAAAGCCTTTCCCACAAGATGGATCTTGTACATGTTTCTTGGTAGCCCAACCCACTGACTCAGTGACAGATGAAAGGAAGGACTTTCTAACCAAGGGATGTTGAAAACATCTGTGTGCTTCCTCCTAAGTGCTGAGTTCACCTCCAGTGACCTCAAGTCCTGCCTGCGCTGCCAGGACCCCACCCCCAGGTGTCTGGCACACCTGTCAGCTCTGTGGGTTTAAGCACGATAACCCATTCCCACTCTCCAGCCTCCTTCTAAGGTGTAATCGGAAATTCTCATTTTACAGTTAAAGGAAGCGAACATTGCTGTTGCTATTACATGTTAGGGTGGGGAAAATGGATAAGCCTTAGTTGAAATTTAAACATTTATTTGCCATCTGTTTAAGATGAAAGTTCCCTTCTCACCACTTTTAAAAATAATTAAAGCTAGAGGGAAAAAAATCAGCTTTTAAAAACTAATCTCCCAAATCATGTGACTTTGCTTTCATGGAGACGTCAAGGTTCTCATTCACTTGATTTGTTCAAAGAATACTTATTAAGCATCTTCAATGCCAAACACTGTCCCAGCTCCTGGAGATTCAATGAACACAACAGACAAAATCAGTCACATTCAGTCCACAGCAGAAGGCCTTTCTGGGAAACTGAAGCAGACACCTTCCGATATCTGGTGAAGGAGTGTTCTAGGCAGAAGGAATACAATACGGACCAGTGCTGAAGCAGGTGCATGTGGATGTGTTTGAGGAAAGGCAAAGGAGGTCAGGGGACATGGATACCACTGCTGTATTACCTGTTAGGGTGGGGAAATGGGCAAGGCATGGTTGAAATTTAAACTGGAGCAAGTAAGAACAGGAGGAAATGGGGTCCAGGTCCTCTGCGAAGGATCTTGGGTATGATTTGCTGTGAGCAGTGAGCTAGTTTATGGTGTCGAGGGTAGGAAGAAAAGGTGATAGAAGCCAGGACTGGAAGCAGTGAGAATTCTTAGAAGCCTCCCTAAAGTATCAAATTCAGTTCATGTCTAACTCAGTGATTAAAAAAAATCGCTAATCATCTAAGGACCCATCACTTAATTAGGAAGAGGGAGGAGATAACCTCTGACCCCCAGGCTTTTACACAAATGGGAGAAATCGGCTAGATACAATCATCCACTCACAAGCATTTGTTGAATGAATATATATCAGAGCCTCTCTTATGCTCTGCACTGAAAATAAAAGAAGATGAACAAGAGACCAAGTCTAAGCCTCAAGGAACTCTCAGATGGTAGAAAGAAAAACAATATTGAGAAAGGTCGGAGGATGGAATGACTTTGCAGAGAACATGACCTCTGAATTGGGCCTTAAAAAAGGAGAGGTTACACTCTGAGGACGAAGAAGAGCAGAGCACATGCTAAGAAACAGAAGCCCAGTGCAGGATAAGCAATGATCTGGTATCGCTAGGACTTGGGGCTCAAGGAGAGCAGATCAAGACTGGAGGTCAGAGCTGGAAGATGAGCTTGCACAAGTCGGCTATCTGTGGCCCGTTTGACAGTCTGTCAGTCCTCCTCTTCCGCAAGGATAAGATGATATTTCCGCTTCTTCTGTGTGAAAGCCAGTAGAAGCTGCCCTTGGACTTTTGAATCTTAATTTTTTCCCAGACTCTCAGCATCCCTTCCATCATCTTTCATAATGCTGCCTGCAGCCCCTGCTCCCAGCCAGCACTGAGGAAATACAACTGATACCCTCAGTGCACTGTGCTGCCAGCAGTGGATACCATATTTTGTATTTTCACATCACATCATGCCTACAAGATACCATTTCTTGTCTGTACATGAGACAGGCTTTGTGTTAGATGATTTTGTTCAAGTGTAATGTAAAGTAATGTTCTCAGAAGCCCTTAACATGAAGGAACGTCAAAAAAAAATTGACAGGAAATGAAATTAAAAGACAAGTTTATCTTGGTGCAAAACATATTTGAATTCCACGCATAGTTTCTATTATGTGTATTTTCCATAAATTTTTTGAGGCTCCCAATATGCATGGATTTCAAAATAATTTGTGCTGGAATAAACTGATCTTTTAACTAAAAAAAAATAATGTTCTAAGCACGTCTAATGTAGCCTAGGCTAAGCTATGGTGTCTGGCATGGTACATGTATTAAATGTATTTCCAACCTCTGATAGGCTTCTCAGGATATGACCTCATCATCCATTAGGGAGCGTCTGCACATAAATATGTGAATTCATTTTGTTTCCTCCATCAAAAGCATCACAAGACTCTGTTAATTTATATGTCCATATTTTCTAAATTCCTTTGCCCTACAATTTGCACTTGATCTTAGCCAAAAGGCAGAGAAACGATGGCCCTACAATTTTGTAGAATAGCTTTTTTCTTGCATGGATGTTGCAAAAGGGCATGAAATCCTCCATGGCTTTTAAGGATGCTTCTGCTGAGGTAGCGGAGCCTATAGGAGCTCCTGGGAATTCCTGGGTTCCAGCCTCTCAGGGGCTTCTTCACTCTAAGCCTTGGTGCCATTGCTTGGGTTTGCAAGTTTAAAGTGAGTATCATGCACATGTGTTGCAGTTGAGAAACTTGGTGGTGTGTTGCTTCCACAGTGGAACTAACATCACCTCTGGATCTGTTTTTCAGAGGTCTTTTGGGCAATAGTTATTTTAAAAGGACCCTCTTGGATGAACATCTGAAATGGATATGAAAGGCCGTATTTATTCATTCAAAAGCATTTACTGATGACCTTCTTTGTGCGAGATTGTGTACCAAGTATTGGAGATATATAAAAATGCACCAGATAAAATGCTTTCTTTCAAGGAACTTGTAACTATTAATAACTTCTTACAATTCTTATGAGGAAATATAATTTTATTTATTTATTTATTTACCAAATAATTTTAGGCCAATAATTTTGAAAGTTTACAAAACATTATTAATTTTTATAATTTCTTTGGTTGCTCATAAGTTCAGCCTGTCATGGAAAGCTGAAGGTATTTACCTGACCTACTGATTAGGGGCAAGAAATAAAAAGCAGGAAGAAAGTACTAGGTCAAAAAAAATTTAAAAAAAGAAAGTACTAATTCATGCTGCACAATTTGAGAATATCCCTTGAACAGCTGCATTGTAACACTTACCCTTTTTGTTCCAATGAACTTGCTCTCTGGAATCCTCAGATATCCGTCGTTGCCCTGAGGGCTCTTCAAATGTCACCAGGGCAACAACAAAGCAACACACATGAAGCGGGCCCTCTGTGGCATTCTTTATGAAAAGCACTGAATTAAATTATTGCATAACAATTCATCTGCATACGAAAGGCGGTGAACTGTTAGAGAACTCAGCAGAAAACAATGCTGAACTTGATTCCTACCTCCACTGACACCCTTGGAAATCTTGTTGTGACCCAAGTCTTCTGTTGGATTGTGGGGAATATTAGCTGTACTTATGACCTCAAGGCAATTATGAGCTAAATTAAGGAGATTGTTGAGATGTTTAGAGAAAAGAAATCCCATCTGTCTGTTAACCCCCATGCCTCTAACCCTTCTTTATCAACATTTCAAAAAACTGAATTTTCCCATTCTGGTTGAGATCATTGCTCCCCACCATGGCGATCCTAGCAAAACTGACAATAGTTAGCATTGATTGAGTCCTTACTTTGTGCAAGAGACGATAGTAAGTGCTTCACATACAGTCTTTTGTTTTCTCCTAATAAGGGTCAGTGCCATTAATATCCCTATTTTGGGCCGCCACCACGGCTCAATAGGCTAATCCTCCACCTCTGTAGCAGAGGCGGGCACACCGGGTTCTAGTCCCAGTCGGGCCGCCGGATTCTGTCCCGGTTGCCCCTCTTCCAGGCCAGCTCTCTGCTGTGGCCCAGGAGGGCAGTGGAGGATGGCCCAAGTGTTTGGGCCCTGCACCCATGGGAGACCAGGAGAAGCACCTGGCTCCTGCCTTCGGATCAGCGCAGCCCACTGGCTGTGGCGGCCATTGGAGGGTGAACCAACGGCAAAGGAAGACCTTTCTCTCTGTCTCTCTCTCACTGTCCACTCTGCCTTTAAAAAAAAAAAACCTATTTTATGAGGATGTATAGACTCTACAATGTTGAGACTCTTGGCCCAGTTTCTCAAAGCTAAAAAGTATTCTGAAACTTTGAAACAAAGCACTCTGATCTGTCTTGGGAGCCTTCAAACCTCTGTACCCAGTGGTTTAGAGGAAACCACTTGATGGTCTCTATCACCAGTCTACCTGGCTTCTGCTTCATTTAGAAGCCACAGATAAAAATTTTTATTATAGGAAAATAATTTCTACAGAGTTTTTCAAGCATATTAATTTAAGAAACTTGTGAAGAGATAATGTATTATGGTTTTAGATATTAGTTTGGGTGACTCCCAAAGACCTACATTTTAGAGTCTTTGTCCCCAATGTCTTTTTTTTTAAAGATTTATACATTTATTTGAAATTCAGAGTTATAGGCAGTGAAGGAGGTTGAGAGAGAGAGAGAGAGAGAGAGAGAGAGAGAGAGAGAGGTCTATCTGATGGCTCACTCCCCAAATGGCTACAATGACTGGAGGTGGGCTGATCCAAAGCCAGGAGCCAAGAGCTTGTTCCAGGTCTCCCATGTGGGTGCAGGGGCCCAACCACTTGGGCCATTTTCTGCTGCTTTCTCAGGATTTTAGCAAGGAGCTGGATAGGAAGTGGAGCAGCCAGGACTTAAATGGATGCCCATATGGGATGCAGGTGCTGCAGGCAGGGCTTTACCCACTACACCATAGTGCCAGCCCCCAAATGTCTTAGGTTAATAGTTAATGAATTCATGTTAATGGTGCTTCAATTGGGATGCGGGTGTCCTATGACAGCATCCTAACCCCTGTGCCAAATGCCCTCCTTCAAAAGCAAGTCCATTCTTAAAATCCAGACAGTTGGCACCATTGCTATGTATATGAAAGGACAGATTTCTCCCTCTTTGCAAATTTAATTATTTATAATAAAAATTATAAAAATAACACATTAATTATAAAAATTGACCCAAAACATTTACTACATACTTCTAAAATATACTCAGTGAATACACTGAAAATATACCAAGCAGAGTGACATTTTTGAAAATAAAGTGTCCCAAGAGAATTCCTTCAATGAAGACAACAGATATGTGGCTATTAAATATATTTTTAGAATGGGAATATTGAAGGTCACTTAATCAGTGTGTTGTTCCACGGTTGAAGCACTAGTTGTAGATAATTATACAACTATTTCTTACATGTATGTTCTTTAAAAAAAAGAAAAATCATAATAGTTACAACTTTCTGAGTGTTAACAATGTACCAAGCATACATCTCATTGAATTAACTATTTAAAGCAGTTCTCATTGATCAGTATTATACCCACTTTTCATATGGCACAACCAAAGTTTATGGAGGCTTAGAAACTTGAACAGTCATGTGGCTTGGGCTGTCTTCTCTTAAGATTCATGCATTTCTCTCTCTCTCTCTGTCTCTCTCTCTCTCTCTGTGTGTGTGTGTGTGTGTGTGTGTTCTCTTTCCAATAAATAAAAATAAGTAAATATCTGTTAAGAAAAAGGATAAGCATTTGCTGCATCAGTTAACACGCCACTTGAGATGCCCACATCCCAGATCAGATCAAGTCCAGGCTCTGCTTCCCATTCCAGCATCCTGCCAGTACGCACCCTGGTAGGCCAGAGGCGATGCTTCAAGTACTTGGGTGCCTGCTGCCTACATCAGAGACCTGGATGTAATGCCAGGCTTCTGGCTTCAACTGCCCTAGTCCTGGCTGTTGCGAGGTATGTGGTGAGTGAACCAGCAGATGAAAGATTTCCTTGTTGTTTATCTGTCTCTTTCAAATAAAGAAAAATAAGTAAATAAAAAATCTGCTTTTCAAATAAAGAAAAATAAGTAAATAAAAAATTCTCAGGATTCATGTCCAACATGGAAGAACAGCACAGTTATTTCTGCCTAAAATAAGAATACACATACAAATAAATTATAAAAACACCGCTTGCCTATTAACAAAGTAGAACTGTGGCAAGATACATGGTCAAGCCTCCTACCCTCCAGTGTGCAGACTTAACTAACCAAAGATCAAAAATATTTGGAAAAAAAAACCTCAGGAAATTCCAAAAAGGAAAACTTGAATGTGTCAGGTGCTGAGCACTGTGCTGACCCCATGAGCAGGAAGTGCTGTGTGGCTCGCTCTGCTGGAGCCTCTCTTCATTCACAAATCCTCTGTCTCTCTCCAGCTTTGCATGAGCATTATCTATGCAGGCATTTGATGACTGTCTACGGAGCAAAGGCAGACTTTTTTGGGTCATTATTTCCCAAACAATATCATGTAACAACTATAGCATTTACACTATATTAGATATTATCAATATTATCAGTAATTTAGATATGATTTCAAGTGTACAAGAGGAAATGCATAAATTCTAAGCAAATATTATGCTATTTTTTGCAGGGGACTTGAGCCCCCATATATTTTGGTATCTCAGGGAGCCCTGGAAATGATTCCATCTAGATACTAAGGGATGATTGTATTCTTATAATAACAAATAAGATAACTTCTATGAGAGCAGTTAGAGTCAATTCTTAAATGCTCACATTTCAGTATGGGAGAATCTTTTTGAGATGCTTTTTTTCACTAAAGGTGTAGCAATAGAGGGAGCGTCAGAGAGAGAAAGAGAGAGAGAATCTTCCATCCACTGGTTCATGCCCCAGATGGTCACAGTGCCTGGGGCTGTCTACAAAGCTGTGAGACAAGAACTACATTTGAGTCTCCCACATGAGTGACAGGGGTCCATATGCTTGGGATATCATCTGCTGCCTTCCCAGGAGCATTAGCAGGGAGCTGGATCAAAAGCAGAGCAGAGGGAACTCAAAGTAGCGTTCAAATATGGGATACAGGGATCGCAAGCCGTGGCTTGACCTGTGCACCACAACCCAGCCCCTGAGGGGTTTTGTCAGTGTCCATAGCCTGGGGTCCAGAAATTAAAAAGGCAGGAGGAACAGATAAGTGTCCTGCAAGCTGAATTTGCAAACCTATTCCATGGAACTGTGCGCCCCAAGTTGAAAACCCCACTCTGCCACATGGCAGATGCTGTCGGTGGAGTTTCCTCTCCTGTCCCTTAAACGTGAGCCTACAGGATGAAAACCCAAGGCAAGAGTTTAAATGAAGGAACTCCGTACACTGTGTCTGGTTCACGGTCCTTTATTGAGGTACAGCAACATGAGATTTCATTTCAAATAGAGCTGCTTAGTTTGGTGGCCTCAGTGTACAAAAGTGGTTTAGCTACAGGAATGGAGCTCTCACAGAGGCTCTGTAGCTTGGGGTCTTTAGGGCCCTCAGTGCAGAGAACACCTACGTAGAGCAGCGCCAGGTTAGGATGAGGGGGATTTCCTGTTTATTTGTGTTACCTATTTAAAGTGATGCTCTGCATCCTGTGAGTCTCACAATTGTTCTGAAAGGAAGCTCATGTTTAACGCGAGTGAAATGTGCTGCTTGTGTTTTTCAAAGAGGGGGAGATGGGCATTAAGCTCCCTTGCACTTTTCATCAGCTAATGAATTCTATATTCTCTCAGCTTCCCTCCTCTGCCTCTCAGTAAAAGAGACAATGTCCGGCTTCATAGGACTGATAATAAGTTTCTAGTTCAAGAGTTGGGTGCAGACAGTTCTCCCAGGAGGCAGTGTATGTGCATTTGACTCCTTTTTTTTGTTTTATTTTTCTGCCATGAGTAACATTTGGATAGTTTAATTTACCCCATAAAAAGATCAAGGGAAGGGATTAAATTTTTTTTAAAGATTTATTTATTTGAAATCCAGAGCTAAAAAGAGAAAGTGAAAGAGAGAGAGAGGTATCTTCTATCTCTCTTGCATTTGGTTCATTCCCAAATGGCCGCAATGCCTGAATCTGGGCCAGGCCAAAGCCAGAGACCTGGAACTGCATCCAGGTCTCCCGCTTGGTGGGAGGGGCCCAATTTCTTGGACTACCTTCCACTTATCTCCTAGGCACAGTAGATGGGAATGGAATCGGGAAGTGTAAGAGCCAGAACTTGAACCTGTGCCCATGTGAAATACTGGCCTGACAGGTAGGGGCTTCACTCGCTGCACCCCAACTCGGGCTCCTAAAATTGTTTCTTTAAAGTACCTCTGATATAAAAAGTTGTGAAGAAAGGAATTCAAAATCCCAAGATATTCTAGTTTTTTAAAATTCATTTGGAGTTTAGACGGTATCTTTGGGCAGAACTGTTGGCTCATGACAGGAAGTCCAGTATCGGGGAATGGCCCTCATCTGCTTTCTTTTGGAGCTACTAAGGCCAGATTGATCACCGTTCTTGGGTTTGGTGAAGGCTGGAGTTCAGAGCTACCTTGAGCCCTAGCTTTTTCAGCATCAGTAGGAGGTGGTGTTGGTTTCACTAACAACATGATTGTACTCAAGAGCTTTGCATGAAGAAGGATAAACTGCCAGTGATACTCAGGCCAATGATGAAGATTTGTTTAAGGTGTATGTGCAGAATCCTGTCAGTTTACTTCTTCAACACAGAGAAAGAAATATACATATATATGTATATATATATATATATATATACATTTGTAATAAAAAGTTAACTTTTGATACACAAAAAAGAAATGAATGGCAGTAAAACAGAGATTTCAGGCTCTGCAAACACAGGGCGAGTAGGAATGACATTTATTATATAACCTGGAGAAATAGAACCTATTTTCAGAAGGGAATGTTTAAGGGAAAAACTTGAAGTAGATGTAGAAGATCATTATATTAACAACGAATCTGTAAGTATGTACTGCAATCTTCAATATCCTCAGAGGTCACATAGAATTTTTTTATAGATGGAAGTAGAGTTCTTTATTTTCAAACTCTGGTAACCCAAATATTTTAATCCCTGAAAAATATAGAAATTTCAAAAATTGCATATAATGTCTCTTTATTAGCAGTGAGTAAAAAATAGACAGCAATGAGACCCATGGAGGGATGTGAAAGAGAGGAAACACTGAACATCCCTTTCACTGAAGAATTTACACAAGGATTTTCAAGTTGTTTTTGTGAATAAGTTGTGGGATTTTTTTTTAAGTAGAAAAGAACTCATGACAACTTTGAGTTTGAAGCTCAAATTCTAGTTCTCTTTTTAATGTCAGCTGTTGGTTTTGAGTTTGATAGAGTTGGGTGGTAAAGATGCACGTTTACAAAATTTATTTAGAACTTTTAATTCTGGAAAAATGGCCAGTTTTCTCAGGTAGTGATCAGCCTTCACCCAGGACCCCAGGACATAGGGCGCTCTTGGGATGCAGACGTGAGGAATGCCTGAGCCAGGGACATGCCAGTTAACAGATTCAGACAGATGGAGTTTGATGCAAGTCTGCACAGTTCACACCCCTTTAGCAAATGTTTTCAAATATTCTCAAGTCACACACTTAGCTTGAAAACAAATATGGATGTGCTTACTTTAGAGTCAATACTAATTATTATCATTAGTAGTATGTAAAAATATCTGCTCTGTTTTTGCCTCTTACAGTGCTACATTCATATGTCACATTATATCTCTGGACCTCTGTCTGCCTTGGACCTAGGGAAAAAATACACTTTGAATTTAAAACCAGGCTTTGGCAGAAAATTATTTCAGCTGTTGTGAAATATGGCACTTTTTTTTTGTCCTTCCCCTGTCCAAAGTCAGAGTGATCATCAGCTGTGGAAATAGTCTTTTGAAATCCCCAAGAGGAATGCAGGATCCTGTGGCTTTTTAAATTTTTTTCTCAGTGGAGACCGTGAAACCAGACTAGAAGGTTATAAATAAGGCTAGACTAGAAATCAGACTGGGCCAAGGAGCGAGATGGCCATTTAATGGAATCCAATGAATTTGACGCATGTCCCTGGCCAAATATATATATTTTTTTAACTAAAGACTCTTTTCTCTTGATACTAAGGTGATTAAAGACCAGAGAATCAAGTTTACAATAGAGGAAAACTGGAAAACAAAACATTGGAGATAGTTTTTTGATGTGCTATAATTAGAACCTAAGCACATATGTTGAATATCACTTTGGGGTAAGGCATTTTCTAGGGGCTGAAAATACAGCTGAAAAACAAGAATCTTCATCCTGCCCCCCTGTTCTGGGTGGTCGGATTGTAAATGCCCTTATGCAACAGATGGCACATTTATTTTTGTCATAACAATTGTAGGAGTGCTGTAGAGGAGAAGGGTACAAGAAGAATGCAGCACAAGCATTCCTAGTGTCTTCAGAGTTGGAGAATGCAATCCTGGGGAATAGATTGGAAGATCTGAGCTAAGTTTAGGAGCAAGGCTTAGAGCATACAAGGCAATGGGAACAGCACACATAAAGTCAGGAAAACACTTGGTCCTGAGCAGAGATTGGAAGACAACAGTGGGGCTGGAACAGAGAGACTCAGAGGGAGACAAGGCTAGTGAGCACCATTAACACAGTGTTGCCCATCCCTGGTGGGGGCCTCTTCACGTTCTTTCCTCTGGTGCCTTACACAGTGGCTCTGGTTGGTGCTACTCATTTTGGGGCTGGAAAGAAAAATATCAAGACTTCAAATTTCTTCTCCTAGTCTGATACCGATGTATTGCAAATGTTTTTACTTTTTTTAAAAAAAAATTGATGTTTTGTGTCTCTTAAGAAAATCTCACTACTGCTCGTTCACTCTAGCTTGGCAATTTTAACTGATCTAATATCTGATCTAATATCTAATATCTAATAATTCAGCAATCTCTCTTTCAAAAGCTGGATTATTCACTCAGATAAATGGAAACATGGATTATCTCATATGACCATAGCATATATTGATCTAGATTTGGAAAAATGGCAGTCTCTTTTTTTTTTAAACTTCTGAAAAGCCTAACTAAAAAAGAGAAATAAATCAACTCTTGTGTGCCCGAACAGAGAGGGCTTTCCAGTTCCTGTTTCTGAATAGCTGAGTCGTGCTTCTCCAGCTTTTACGTCACATCTGTGCATCCAGCAGCTGTTAGGTCATTCCTGCAACTCCACCATTTGTTCCTGTTTTCAGATGGTTAGCATTTTTTTGAGCAGATGTACATTTTTAAGTTTTATCTGAAGACAACATGCCTTTCCATGTGGCAAAATATAATTTCTGCTTCATTTGTTAGGGAATGAAAATATTAAATGTGTTTTTTAAAGGTAGTTATGGTGGTTTAACTTCTTAGCCAAACTATGTGTGGAGATCAACATAAACAAGGGCAAGAACAGGGGGTTCCTTTAGCCTGTAGGACAAGATTTTATGGATTGCCTTGGTTTGAAGGCTCATGTTACTAAGACGTTGGGCTGTTTATTTGTACATTGTGTGTAATATGAGGAAATAGAAGCCTCTGTTGTTGCTTGCTGTCATCAGATTTGAAAAGTTATATAAGTGAAGACATTAAATGCTATGGTGAGCACTTTGTAAATGAAGTGGATTTGGAAATGAGATTTAGTATTTCTTAGGTGCCTGCATACATGCTAATCACAACACCATGATTAATGAGTAGCGAGTTGATAGTATCTGCTAAATGCCTACTTTTCAGAGCAGACTTCTGCTCATAAGTCATAGCAGAAGAATTTAAAAAATAGACAATGCAGTCTTTCATTTGCGATTAAATGAAAATTCAATCTGATGCACAAAATATGCATCCTTGATGATATTTAAAAATTACCAAAAATTACAAATGAGTGCTCTACAGAAGGAACACTGCACACACCTCTGTTTGTCATCTAATCTTCACCAACTACTCCTTATTTGTGTGTGAATGTATTTTTTTATTTTTAAATTTTTTAATGTGAACAAATTTCATATATACAGATTTAGGAGCATAGTGATACTGCCCACTCCTCTCTCTCTCCTAACCCTGTCTCCTCCCTCCTTTCTCATCCCTTCCTTTAATTCTTACAGTGATTTGCTCTCAGGCTATTTTCTACTCTTAAGATTAACCCCACACTAAATAAACAGTTCCAGAAATAGTAAGAAGAAGAAAACAGTGTTCTTCAGCAGAGACAAGGGCTGTAAACAATCATTGAATCTCAAAATGTCAATTTCATTAATATACATTACATTTTTTTTTGGTACTCTATTAGTTACCACAGATCAGGAAAAACATAACGATATTTGTCTTTTGGGGACTGGCTTATTTCACTAAGTAAAATGGTTGCCAGTGACTTTTTTTTTTTTTTTTTTGCAAAAGACAGCATTTCTTTCTTTTTAAATAGCTGAGTAGTGCTCCATACTAAATGCAGCAATCAGTCTGTAACTACCTTGTTTTGTTGTAAGCCTTTATTCATATGTTATGTATTAGTGCTTTATAAATACAAAATTATTTAATATTTATACTAATTGGCACAATTTGGCATGAAAGGAAACTGAGGCCAAGTGAGGTGAATCAGTTTGTCTAAAGTCAGGCATTTAGTGAGCAGCTGAGCAAGGCTTTGAGCTTGGATCTCTGGTTCCTCCAAAGCTGTGCTCTCACCCTGGTGCTACATAGCCTCATCTAGGTTAGAAATAAAGTCAGGAATTTACAATAATGTGCGTGGTCTCTGTGTGTTTTTGGACAAATACAAGGTTTGTGTACAGACATATATACGTTGAGTTATGAAACTGCCCATCTATGAGTTCAACCCCTTATTTTGCAAGTTTTCATCACAAACCAGAGAGGGTAAATGATTGACCCATTATAGCAGTGATCTGGATAGCAAGGTTGTGGCAAGTACCCAGGTCTCTTGATTTAGTTCTCTTCTCATTCCACTGTGCTGCCTCTCTAGCTTTACAAGAGATAATTTAACATATTTCTAAAAATCACCTGATTTTTAAAACTTATTTTGTTTTTAAATTTTAGAGTCAGAGAGAAACACAGAGAGAGTTCCTCTATGCTGGCTCACTCCCCAAATGCCTACAGTGGCTACAGCTAGGCCTGCTCAGAGGCAAGAGCTGGGAACTCAATCCATGTTTCCTACATGAGTGGCAGAGGTCCAACTTTTTGAGCTATCACTTGTTGCCACCCAAGGATTGCATTGGTGGGAACCTGGGATTGAGAGCCAGATCCAGGAATCAAACAGAGGCACTCAGATGTGAGACAAGAACATTTTAACTAGTTTCTTAGCTGTGAAGCCAAATGCCTACTGCAACATTCAGGTTTTTGGAATTTTATTGACATATAATTCACATAAAATGCACCATTATAAATTGCATGCTTCCATAATTTTTAGTATATTCACAACGTTTTGCAAGTGTCACCAATATATAATTCTAGAATAATTCATCACCCCAAAAGGAATACCCATTCCTATTAGCATTCACACCATGTTTTCCCCTCCCCCAGCCTTTGGCAAACACAAAACAACTTCATGTCTCTATGAATTTGTCAACTTTGGGCATGTCATTTAAATGGAGTCCTACATTAGGTGGCCTTTTGTGACTGCCTTCTTTCACTTAGCATCATGTTTTTAAGATCCATCCATGTTGTCCCATATATCACTCCTTTGTTCCTTTTTGTGATTGAATAATATTCCACTGTATGGATATACAACATTTTGTTTATCCATTCATCAGTTGATGGAGGTTTTGATTGTCTCCACTTTGGGGCTATTATGAATAATTCTGCTCTGAACCTTCATATGCAGATTTTTGTGTGAATATACAAATGATACTTTCAAGGAAAACACATATTATGAAAAAAATGCATGAACTTCAAAGGTTTGTTGCACCAAAAATGCTTATCTTTTAATCCCATTTTCCATTAACCTTTTGAAACATTCTCCATACGCTTTCACTTTCCTTGGGTATAGATCTATGAATGAAATTGGTCAGGGGTTGATTTCACATGGAATTTCTCCGGGAACTGCAAAACTGCTTTCCAAAGGAGTTGCACCATTTTACATTACTGCCAAGACGAATTAGTCAACTTTTCATTACGACAACTAAAAATGTGGGAGAAGCTACTACTAAAGGAAGAAGGTATATTTCAGCTCATGGGTTTGGAGGTTTGTGGTTCAAGATTGAGAGGTTCCATTCGTCTGATGTCAGATAGTGGAACACGCGCAGAGACAGGATCACAAGGTGAGCCAGGAAGCAGAGAGTGAGCGAGTACAATCACCCCTGTTGTCTCTCCTTATAAAGCCACCGTGATTCTATCACAGGGACTGCACACTAACAACCTAACTCAGTCTAATGAATCTAATAGCTTCCCAAAGCCTCTATGTTCAGACAGCATAATTCAAGTTTCCACTCTCTGGGCACCCATTAACATAAGCCATGTTTAAGCTGTAGCACAATAGGCTCAAATTTCTCCATACCCTAATCAATGTTTGTTATTGTACAACTTTTTTTTTTTATTATAGCCTTCCTAATGATTGTGAAATGGTATGTCATTGTGGTTTTGAATTACATTTCCTTAATGACTAAAGATGTTGAGCATTTTTTAAAATCTACACTTGTGTATCTTCTTTGGGAAAGTATATTAACATTCTCTGGCAGTTTTTAAATTGGGTTATTTGTCATTTCGTTGTTGAACTGTGAGAATTCTTTACATTTTTGGATGCTAGGCTCTTATCAGATATATGATTTGCAAATGTTTTCTTTCAGTCCATGGGTTATATTTTTGTTTTTTTGATGGTATTCTTTAAAATATGAGTTTTTAATTTTAAGGACGTTAAATTTATCTAATTTTTCTTTGGTTGCTTATTGCATTCAATATCTCTCCATGATTGTGAGAGCCACACTTATATTTTCTTCTAAGAGTTTTGTGTTAAATTGTATATATACTATGAGGTCAAGGTCCAACTTCAGTCTTTTGCACCTGTATATCCAATTGTCCCAGCACAATTTGTTGAAAAGACTATTCCTTCTCTATTGAATATCTCAGCATCCTGTTGACACATCCATTCTTGTATTAAAATAAATACCTATTCTCTACATGTCAGAATGAGTCCATTGTTGTTTTGTTGTGTTGCTTTCTAAACATATCACTGCTGTTTCATCTATAAAATGAGTGATAATATTTTGGTATCACTTAAAGAGTATAATATTTTGCTAAAGATAGAGGCCTATATCATACAATCACTCAATAAATCGCAAGTTTTGACGCTCTAGTTGAAGTTGATATTGTTGAAAAGCCTTTGAGCCTGGTCAACCTGGTTTCAAATCTTTTCTTTATTACTTACTAATTGTGTGACCTTGAGCAAGTCAGTTCTTCATCTGGGAACTAGGTTATTGTGAGGATTGAATAAAATCATGTATAAAAATGTTTAACGAAATTACTAGCACTTATTCACTCATTCATTCATTCAGGAAAAACCAAATGCCTATAATACTTTAAAATAAATTAATTAATTAAATAGATAGATCCCCTTCTTTTTATGGAGCTTACTTTGTACTAGAGAACACAGAATAAACTGACAAATCAGTAATGTAACAGTGTCAAGGAGATAAGTATATGAGAAGACAAAAATCACAATGATTTTATAGCATAAGGAGTGAGTATAGGGTTTTTTCAGTAGAGTAGTGAGGAAATTTTCTCAAGAAGGGGGATATTTGAGAATAGATCCAGAGGAAAAGAAGGAATGTGCTTCCAGATCAGAAGGATGAATGTTCTAGACAAGGAGAGTGTGAAGAACTCGCATAAGGGAGGGAGAATAGAAGCAGGGCTATTACAGTAGTCAACAGGTGAACATGCTAAGTTGCTGGAACTTGGAGTAAGGAGAAATAGTCCAACTGGAGTGTTCATAGAAGGTAGACCATCAGGTACTTGCTGGTGTGTTAAGTAGAGCATGACTTCTCAGAAATTGGTTTGAGACCCCAGATGAACGAAGAGGCACTTAATAACATGGAAAAATCAAGGAAGAGCATGTTAGGTTGTATAGGCATAGAGACATATTTGGAACATGTTACAGAGGCAGATGGAAACAGCAGGTTACTAAGTTATGAATCTGGAGCTTGGATGAGACAGAGAGAGACAAAACTTGAGTGGTTATCAGATTAGGAATGAAGTTAAAGCAGTTCTGAATAGGGCCACCTAGCAAATGGGTGCACAGGGAGATGAGAAGAGGGCAAGGAATGATCCCTGGGGCACTGTAACCTCAGAGATCAACAAGGGAAAACTCTTACGATGGAAACTGAAAGGACTGGAAAATCAGGAGAATGTGATATAGCAGAAGATAAGTGAGGAAAGAATTTAAGAAAGGAGAGACTGATCACAAGTGCTGAAAGCTCAAGAAAGATAAGGACCGAGACGCTGTCATTGGTTGGGACAATGCAGGTCACTGTGAACTTTGACCAATGCAATTGCACTAATGTGATGGGAACAAACACTGTTAAAGTGGATTTGGGATAGAGAAGAAGGTGAAGAAATAAACACAGTAGATATGGTAGTTTTATGTAGGTTCTGTACTACGTGCTCAGTAAACAGTATTAAACTTATAATTGAGAACAAGTTCAGAGGCAGCACAATAGATTAGAAAGAGTACAAGCTTTGGAGTTAGACAAATTCAAATTCAGACCCTGTAATATCATTTATTTGCTGTGTGACCCTAGGCAAATCTGCCTTTGGGCTTTGTTTCCCTTCTTCTATAAAATAGATGTTATAATATTAATCATACAACTTTGCTGTGAAGATCATAGATAATGAATAACTCATGCTGGGAGAGCTTCTTTCACACAGCAGTCACACTTTAAAGTATAAATCATGTGTAACTACCTTTCTTTTTTATTTGCCAATCAGAACCAAGATTACTGGCATTCTACATTGTTTATTCTAAACAAATCCATAGACATTGCAGCCAGATGACTGGGAAGATCTCATGAAAAAAGGAGGAACATTTAAGAAGTGCAGGGTGGGAAGTGGGGTTGGGGCCACGGTGTGTCCTCTGCATTACAAAATAAAGCCCTGGATATCCTCAAAAAAAAAAAAAAAAAGAGAGAGAGAGAGAGAGAGAAAGAAAAAGAAAAAAGGAGGAATCACAAAAGGAGGAATCACTTCTGTGTTGTGATAGGTTATTGGAAGGCTTGTTGGTTAAGCTTTATTGGAAGCTTTGTTATTGTGTGTGACAAGTGGCAGGTGTGTGAAGAGGCTGCCTGGAGGGAACAAGGAAAGATTAGGTTAGAGAGGAAGGCGGAAGGTAGAATGTGAAGATTGCTATAAACCATGCCAAAGTAAATAGAGTATTTATATAACCTTTAAAAGATAAATTGTACATCACAATAATTATTTCCATTTTATTATTAGTGCTCAATGCTCCCACAGATCTGAATTTTTAAGTTTAAGTTTTTGTATACCTATTTTCATGTTATTTGAAAGGCAGACAGAAAGAGAGATAGACAGATAGAAATCTTCTATCTAGTGATTCACACCCCAAGTGCCCACAATAGCCAGGATGTGGCCAGGCCAAAGCCAGAAACCCAGAACTCAGTCTGGGTCCCCCATATGAGTGGAAGGAACCCAACTACTTAATCCATCATTTGTTGCTATCAAAGGTGCACATTAGCAGGAAGCTAGATGGAAAGTGGAGCCAAGACTAGAACCCAGGCTTTCTGTATGGGATGAGGGCTCCCAAGTTCTGTTCCCATACACTGTGTTTAAAGCAGTCACTTTAAGTCATTTACAAGCTAGAAGAACCACAGGGTAAATAGAATGCAAGATTTACAACCATTTGAGAACAACTGCTCACAAAGTGCTGGTTGCTGGAAGGCAGTCTGATGAAACTTATGATTCCGTGGAGACAATGTTCTGTAGGATTTGCACATTAACAATTTTTTCTTTATTGTGAAATTTTGGTATTTTTACTTTTTACTTTTTTGTTTTTTTATTTTTTTTTTAATAAAGCTTTTATTTAAAGAATATAAATTTCCAAAGTACAGCTTATGGATTACAATGGCTCCCCCCCCCCCATAACTTCCCTTCCACCTGCAACCCTCCCCTTTCCCGCTCCCTCTCCCCTTGCATTCACATCAAGATTCATTTTCAATTCTCTTTATACACAGAAGATCAGTTTAGTACATATTACGTAAAGATTTCAACAGTTTGCCCTCACATAGAGACACAAAGTGAAAATACTGTTGGAGTACTAGTTATAGCATTAATTCACAATGTACAGCACATTAAGGACAGAGATCCTACATGATTTTTTTTAAAAAATTGATTAATTATCTATGCAATTTCCAATTTAACACCAAGATTTTTTAATCATTTTCAATTATCTTTATATACAGAAGATTGATTCAGTATATACTAAGTAAAGATTTCATCAGTTTGCACCCACACAGAAACACAAAGTGTAAAAATACTGTTTCAGTACTAGTTATAGCATTACTTCACATTGGATAACACATTAAGGACAGATCCCTCATGAGAAGTAAATACACAGTGACTCCTGATGTTGATTTAACAATTTGACACTCTTGTTTATGGCGTCAGTAATCTCCCTAGGCTCTAGTCATGAATTGCCAAGGCTATGGAAGCCTTCAGGGTTCGCCAACTCTGATCTTAATTATACAAGGCCATAGTCAAAGTGGAAGTTCTCTCCTCCCTTCAGAGAAAGGTACCTCCTTCTTTGATGGCCCTGTTCTTTCCACTGGGATCTCACTAGCAGAGATCTTTCATTTAGGTCTTCTTTTTTTTTTCCCACAGTGTCTTGGCTTTCCATGCCTAAAATATTCTCATGGGCTCTTGAGCCAGATCCGAATGCCTTAAGGGCTGATTCTGAGGCCAGAGTGCTGTTTAGGACATCTGCCTTTCTATGAATCTGCTGTGTATCCCACTTCCCATGTTGGATCATTCTTTCCCTTTTTTATTCTATCAGTTAGTATTAGCAGACACTAGTCTTGTTTGTGTGATCCCTTTGACTCTTAAACCTATCAGTGTGATCAATTGTGAACTGAAATTGAAATTATGAAATTTTGGTATTTTTACTTTTTAATGTTTAAAATATTGTTTGTTTTTATGAAATGGTGTTGTTGAATACCTTGTCCTAGCAAAATAAAAAGGATTTACATCTAGTTTTGCTCCATAACTTTCTCGTGAAAGTATTCCCAGTCCACAAAAATCTCAAAGTCTTGAATCCTCTGTCTTAAAGTACACTGACCCCAATGTCTATAAGTGTTGGTTCATTTCATTATGAAGGCACCTCAAAGAGTTTCCATTGAGTGCTGCTGTTATTGGATGATAACTGTTCCAATCAGATGTTCTTCTCACGCCTTAGGCAGCACAAGGAAGTTTCTGTATACACATAAAATGTGAGGTCTGGTGTATACAAGTAAATTCATAGCTATGCCACCTAATTGTAACTCCCAATCTCTGTTGATCAGATGGTTAGATGATAATGAATATTCTTGCAAATCCTTCTTGGCTCAGTGGAAGGATTTAATGTGTTGTATGATATAGAAAACTGAGATTTTTTTCCCCAGAAGTTTTCATGTGCTAATCAAGTTTCTGAAGTTTTTACCTCACGTTTGTGTTACCAAGAAGGTATCCAAAATAAACTGTGTTTTAGCTGTAATAAGCTTAGTTTTATTTGCATCATTGAAGATGACCATATGTTCATTGCATGTTGTTTTTCCCCAGGGATGTTAGAGAGTACACATATCATCCTGATCTATGTAAGCCTGTGTAACTATCAATGAAAAAAGGTGGGCTCTCCTAAACTTAAAAAAGGGTTTGTGTATCATTTCTTTGAGTTCTTTCTAGTTCTGTAATTTAAGCAATTCTTAGTTAATCATGTACACTCTACACAGAGCACACAACAAGGTACTGTGGTTATAAAGAACTTCCAAGACACTGGTGTAGGTGATGACTTTTTTTTTTTTTTTTGGACAGGCAGAGTGGACAGTGAGAGAGAGAGACAGAGAGAAAGGTCTTCCTTTGCCGTTGGTTCACCCTCCAATGGCTGCCACGGTTGGCGCGCTGCGGCCGGTGCACCTTGCTCATCCGATGGCAGGAGCCAGGTGCTAGGTGCTTTTTCCTGGTCTCCCATGGGGTGCAGGGCCCAAGCACTTGTGCCATCCTCCACTGCACTCCCGGGCCACAGCAGAGGGCTGGCCTGGAAGAGGGGCAACCGGGACAGAATCCGGCGCCCCGACCGGGACTAGAACCCGGTGTGCCGACGCCGCAAGGCAGAGGATTAGCCTGTTGAGCCACGGCACCGGCCAAACTTCAATCTCACAAACTTGATTACTATATATTTCATAGATAATAAATAAAACACCAATGAAAGTTTGTCCCAGGGAAGGACATCAATTTTGGTGTCATGACAGACCTCAGTTTGGATTCTGACTCTGCCATGTAATTTTATAATCCTCTGTATATATAAGCAAACAGAGAAATAATAACAATCTTACTCAGTTGCATTATTAATTAAAAGAATTAAATAAAACATTGTCTTCATTCACTTACCAAATTTTTATTTAAAGCCATCTATTTTCATAAACAATAGTATTTAACAAAGAACCCAGAATATATTAAGTGTTTAACCACAGTTGTTTCAATTTTCATTCTATGCCTTGGTTCAAATTACTGGCCTTATGCCGTAATCCCTAATGGCAAAGTTCCTGTCTTGGTAATAGTCTCACCGTTTCTCCCTTGCCCATGACATTCTCACCATGTTGCACTAAAGTCTTGATCCAAATCACTGTTGACGCTTCTCTGTTTGTTGCCTTGGAGTCGGCCATCACTGGATTCTGCCAGTTGTGGAGTTTCCCTGGCTGTGTTGGGCTCATGGGTATTTGTCCAATTCTTATTCTTCAGCTTCAGCTTGGCCTAACATCTCCCACAATTAAATTTTCCTTCATTTGATTCCTTGGGAATGGGTCTCTGCAGATGCCAACTCCTACCAGGGTTCCTCCTACTTTATCATAGTTGACTATGCCATAACTCAGGACTGCTACACTGATGGCAAGGCTTACTTACCCATAGCAGTTGTAACTGGCATATAGCCACAGCCATGTGTCTGATGAAAATAGATGGAAAAGCATTAAAGTATGTAACTATACTATCAAAAGTATAATTATAGAAAAAGACAAAGCTTTTTTTCCAAAAAAAAGTTGAACAGAATTCTGGGGGATGCAAAATGATATATGTAAATACTTGGAGAAAGGAGATAATGGGTTGTTTTGCTAGGCAGAAGGTCAAGTAGATATGAAGTCAGTCAATTAGAGAGAGTTTAATGATTGCTCTACAGTAAGAAGACTTGGGTTAGAGTCTTGGCTCTGCCTTTAATCAGAAGGAGGATCTTGCTCATTTATAATTTCCCAATGTCAGTTTCTTTACTAACACAACAAGGAGATGTAGAATTGAGCTCCATTACTGCTAAAAAAAAATCAGCATGGGGTTCTACAGGAGTCCTGGGGAGCCAGCAAATTAGAGGAGCATGAAATTTGGACAAATAGATTGAGGAATGCTCTCTAGGACAAGTGATTTCCAGATATGTCTTTTTCAAAAAAAATTTATTTTATTTATTTGAAAGAGTTAGAGGTAAAGACAGAGGGAGAGAGAGGTCTTCCATCCACTGGTTCACCCTCCCCACTAATTGGCCGCAACTGCTGGAGCTGCATGGATCTGAAGCCAGGAGCCAGGAGCTTCTTCCAGGTCTCCCACATGGGTGCAGGGGCCTGAGGACTTGAGCCATCTTCCACTGCTTTCCCAGGCCATAGCAGAGAGCTGGATCAGAAATGGAGCAGCCAAGACTAGAACCAGCGCCCATATGGGATGCTGGCGCTTCAGGCCAGGGTTTTAACCTGCTGTGCCACAGTGCCTGCCCCTCCAGAAATGCCTTAAAATATAAGTAGAAATTCACCAGAGAAAAGGGAGATGAGAAGATGTTCTGGCAAGGGTCAGAAGCATGTGCAAAGACACGTAGGCTGAAAGTATAGCAAGTTATAAGTGAAGGATCTAGAGATGATGTTTAGCCTATGGGCTAAGACACCAGCCCACATCGGAGTTCCTGAATTTGATCCCTGGCTCTGGCTTCTGTTTCCAACTTTCTGCTAATGCAGACCCTGGGAAGCAGCAGTGATGGCCCGGGTAATCAGGTCTCTCCCACCCATGTGGGAGTGAGTTTCTGGGCACCCCTACCCACCACCTTTCAGGGCATTTGGAAAACAAGTGAGTGGATGAGAAGTCTTTCCCTGTCTCATCTCTGCCTCTCAAAATAAACATAAAATAATAAATATCATCTTTTCTTGAAAAAGGACTGCATGCTCTAAGTTAGAGTGCCTGAAGGAGGTACAAATGGAAATATTCAATGAGGTTGATGACTTCTCCTTATTGGGTTCATATGAATTTTTAGTAAATAAAGCAAGCATTTATTCATGTTATATAGTAGTGAAATTTCCCCCATGGGATAGCACATTCTTCAGTCCAAATGTTCTGTTTTCTCCCAAAACACATGTCCATGGCAAAATACTCATGATAATTTTTTTAAATTCCCAATGTTAACATTTTAAATTATATTTATCTTTACTGGGTGCTTATACAACTCTTATTTGTGTATTTCCCCAGATAATTTACAGTGTTTTGAAAATATCTACCAACAAAGTTAGCCATTTTACATAGAGATTAAAACCAAATTATGAGCTTGGGTTCAGACCTTCAGTTCCAACTAGGCTCTAAACATTTTGGAACTCACTACATTTGGCTTAGAATTGCTTTAACCCAAGAAGAATGTTATTACTAAGGAAAAGACTTAAAAATAAAAAAAACCCTGATGAATCTAGCTCAACAAATGGATCACTCTTCCTGATATTTTTATTGTTTATTATTATAAATTTTGTTGTTACTTTGATCTGAAAGAGATGTTCCAAAATAAAAATTTGTCTCCAAGTCCAACAACAGGTATTCACATACTTATCCAGCAGAGTTTTTGTTTGTTTTGATTGGCAGAGGAAAGCTGTGTTGCCACATGTCTGCTCCAGTAAATTAACATCCAAACTGACTCATTTGGAAGGAAAATGTCCACAGAGCAAAAAGAATAGCATATACAGAAAGTATTCATGCGAAAAACATGGAGAGCTGACAGATTTCTCATTTTCTCCTTGTTTTGATGAAGTCATCTCTTGATTGTACCTGCATTCGGAGTCAGATACAAATGCTGAAATGTTGAACCAGGCAAAATGAGACAATGGGGTAAGGGGGCAGAAAAGGCAGGAAAAGAGGAGAGGGGCAGGGAAGGCATGCTTCAGTTTTCAAGATAGGAACTCGGGCCCAAAATGCCCCTGAGATGGAAATTGCAACTTGAAAGACTTTCTTCCCCAGCTAGGTGGCATCTAGAACCTAGGATTGCTATTCAGAGGAAAGGAAGAAAGCAATATAGTGTCTTTTCCCTAGGCAAAATGGGCTGTTTCTTTTTAATAAATGCAGACATGAATATGGAACCTTGGATTTGATAGCAAAAGCAAAGGAAATCATAAAACAAACAGTAAACATGTTGTGTTGACTAGATGTTATTGCAGCTCATATGTAGATTTTGTAAAGCAAAACATGGCTATTTGATGCAATGCTTTAAGTACAGCGTTCTGAAAATAAAATAGCATTTACTTTGAAGGAACTGCATAACGAATAGTGGACAAACTTTACAGCTTTTTTTTTTTTCATAGCAACAGCATTAGATGTTTTTCAGTAATTGAAAGAATCACACCCTTTATAAGATGATTCACATAGGAGAGAAGCATAATATAAGCAGCATCTCTCACCTACTAGGTTGCTTCCACCTCTGTTGAGAGCAGAACTTGGCTGTACACTTGGCCTCATTTCCTACCATGGGGCTACCTGCTCTCTCTGAACCTGCTATGGTCTCTTGAACCTTTGAGCATTTGCAGTTTTGTCTATGTATCTGAGAACCTACAAGGAATCCACTAATCTTTTCACTAAGTGAACAAAGAAATGAATAACTTCAGGCTAGAAATGATAGAACATGTGAGATTATAACTGCAATTTATAATTGAAAGATCAATTCATTGATCTGATTTAATATGCAAAATCATGGTATGTGTTAGATGTTTTCTATCTCCATTTTACAAATAAGGAAACAGAAGAACAGAGAGGTTAAGTTAGCTGTCCAAGAACACAGTCTATGAAGTCACTGAGCAGGGATGTGAACCCAGTTCTTCCCCAAATCCTGTACGATTTCTGCTGCCTCTGAGAAGTGGCTATGCAATGAATAAAGGTGGAAAAGACTTCATGTCATATATTGACTTTTTTTCAGAGTGAAATAAAGCATTCTATTTTCAAAAAGTTCAGAATAGTAATGAGATTTCATGAATGCTTACATTCATTGGCTTTATTATTCTTTATAAATAAGAAAGAAGAAGAACCAGCAATGCAAGTTTAATATCACAAGAGTCTTGACAGTGTTTTATTACCCTGCCCTGCTAGATTGCCTTCAATGATGTAATGACTGCTATTTATCAGTCTGAGCAGATGTACTGAATTATAGCCCGGAGATATGTAGCTCTCATCTATGGAGAAGAAGATTGGATGGGGCAAACATTGTGTTATAATCCCACGAAAATATTTTTTACTATATTTCCCTTTAGAAATCTCATAATGATTTCCTTTCTTGAAGTCTTATCTTGAACTGATTTATTCCTGGATGAGCCACCAGCATCTTTGTTAGCAAAGAGGCAGTGAGAGCCAGCAGTACATCCAGGAGGGTGTGAACCTGGTCTCCCAAGAGCTGAGGGAGCAGCAGCTGCCTGCTGCCACCTAGACTTGAAGTTGAAAAGAGCAACTGCCAAGAGCCGTGCTCAGTGCAGTCCCGTATTCCTATCTGTCCAAAGACCTGGAATCACAAGGCAAATCTATATACATCCCATTCCTGCCCTCAAGAGAACATAAAGTCGCTAAGCCCTACATGAAGGTTTTAAAAGATGAATCAGAGGCAGTCATGTATAATACTTGTCAGTGTGTGGAATTGTGAGTCTGTATGCTGGAAAAGCATACAGGAACACATTGCTTGGGCCTGAGGACCATGTATTATCCACATCCCCAAATACCCTCTTGGAAGTAAGCCTTTTACTCAGAAGAGATTCTTCTGTCCCATCCATTTCCAGTTTAGAAAGCCAGTATCTCATTTGTGGTCTAAGAAACATTGAAAATCATAAAGAAGCTATGACAAATGTCCTGAGTGGGAATAGAAAATCCTAAACACAAGGTGATTGCTACAGACTAGCATAGGCTACCCGTTGGTGCTTTCAGGATCTTTGTTCAGTTTATTTGAATGGAGAACAGCTGACTTTGACCGTTCTTGTCAGTTCTTCTCTCCTCTTTTCCTTCCTTCTGCTTCAGTGGTTCACTCTGTGCTTCATAAATGTAGACATTACACCAGCTCATCTCCTCAGTCTTCCTCTGCCTCCTGAAACACTCTTTGGTCAGGAGTCTCTGCAGGGAGCTGAGAGCCAGGGCACAACTCCAGATTTCACCACCACCTATGTTGTGATAACTTTGACATCCGGGTCTCTAGCTTCAGCAGCTTTCTCCAGGCCCCTGATACACCTCCAGAGGCCACAGCTCTTTTGTTGCACTTCAAATTTATGAAGAGCTCAGAGAAGGAAGAGTGAGTTTGTCATCTAAGATGTGTCAGAAGAGTTAGCCTGAACTCACTGCAATGTTAGGATCTTCTATATCACACATGCCCAGTTAGAATTCTGGGAATTCAGTATCACGCCTAATATACTTCCAGTGTTTCTCATTATATCAAAATTGCTCATCTGAGATCAGTATTAAGTATGCAAAAAACTATGCTTTTTATAGAATCATAGATTAAATACTTTATGAAAGGGCCTGGTAAAAGGCAAAGTGACCTACAGGTCTGTGGGGGCTCTTGCTGCCTCTTTGTAGATAATGACCAGGCACCGTATGGGAGGAAATGGGTCTTCCCATGAAGCAAATCACATTCTGCCAAAAGGTTTGATTGAAAATTAGAAAAAATTAGCAAGTCATTAGTATAGTTTAATCTTAGCTCCATCAAGGAATGAAGACCTGTGGAGTGACAGATGCTTTTTCAACACTTTAAATATATAGACTATAAACCCTATTATTCTGCATATTTCAGGCATGTTTGCTTCAACAGTCTCCTGTTGTAGTTTTCCCATGCCTTTTCTGTGTATCTCTTAAATATTAGTTAGAAGAAATAGTCAAAGGAAGCAATATATAATAGCTAATTAGGAAATAGACTCATTCTAGAACCACAATGAAGATCATTGTCAGAGAAGATGGCTGTGATCTAATTGTTCTGCCTCTGGAGACTGTCAATAGTGTGGTTTTGCCAGGTCTCCTGAAGCAAATGCTACCAGAAAGCTCTATATGAAACAAGATCATTGTCTCTCCAAATATGGCCTGTGTATGTTGAGATCTGTGGAATCCAATGAAGGAATGAAATGATGAAATTCTAACCAGAAACTTTTGTAAATAATAATCCCTTTGATAAAAATTGGTTGGTAAGGAAATACCACAATTGATTTTTTTATGAGTATTGTTTAAAATATGTGACTATAAATGGACAAGACGTGGTAGATGTGTAGCTAGTAAAATTCGCATTTTTATATGTGATTCTCAAAGGATAAATGGTGGCTGTAATATAATCACAGAAGGATTAACGAAAAACCTGAGCCTCGAATGCATATCTCAGACTTTAGGAGATATGAGTGTCTGTCTCCAAGACACAAATGGAGAGAATGTGTGCCAACCTTTCAGCGGATTGAAGCCTTCTCCGTATCCCGCACTACTCAACTCTTGTAGGGGTGACAAGTTCTGCTTGCATTTTTCCCTAGAACTCTGAGCTTTAAAGTATCATAACACTTACAGAAGGATTACAGTGTTTGTTACTTGTATCTCCCACACAAGGAGGGCCTATGCCCCTCATTTGTTTATGGTCAACACTGAGCATAGTTTATGGCACATTTAGGTACTCACTAATAATAAATAGTTGTGGAATGAATTGCTAAAGAATGCATGATCAACCTGGATAAATTTTACCAGTGGGAACTTTGGTTGCTTATTTGACACCCGTTCTACAAAATGATTTTTACAGTCTTGATTAACAAGCTGTTTACTCTTTGGAAAGTGTTCTGCTGGTCACTGTGGGGGACATAGAGAGGTAAAGGATGTGACACTCCACCTAACCTTAGTTCTATTCCCATGTTTATATGCAACACTTCCCTTCAACTCAGCCTCAGTTTTTTTGTTTGTTTGTTTGTTTGTTAATTCTTTGAGTGCTTGGTGACTAGAATAAATTAGGAACTCATTATATGACCAGTCACGGAGTAGACAAAGGAACTTCTCTGGCACTTCTGCTGGTCAGTTTGATATCCAAAGCTTGTAGGTGTTAGAATGAAACCCTTCAAGCTCCAACAGGTTGTTCCCCTGAGCCATTTGTGGTCAGAATTAATATTCAACTGCTGTATAGAATCCCTGAAGGTAGATAACTAAATATATCGACTTTGTTCACATTGTATTCTCAGTCCCAAACACATGGTAGATAGTCAGTAAATATTTGCTGAATGAATGCAGTTTTTAAGGTTTCCTTTTTAGTCTCTGTGGATTCTAAAAGTAAACCAACAGTTGTGATGGGAAGATGCAGAGTAAGGGAGAAGCAACTCACTTGTGGTCAAGACAGTGTCCTTTTGTGGGTGCCCATTATTCCTATAAATAAAACTTAAACATTTTAAAAATGTTTTTGGTAGATCTTAAACAGATAGAATTTCAACAGGTGCAGATCTTGGGGAGTGTGTTTACTTTTACTTTTGTTCTAAACTCATATTTCAGAGTTACAGAATTCCTTGACTCAGAGATGTGGAGTTTAAAAATTCTATGGAATCATTTTCTCTATGTCAGAAGGGGAAATCAAATACTTTTAAGATGAATTTTGATGTATCAAATGAAACATTGATGTGTTACCTTTTAAGATATAAAATGAAGGAGCTTTAGAATTTGATGATAGGAAATTAATGTTAAGCACCAAAACATATTTCTAAAGAGTCTCAAGTATTTGGTACTGGAAAATAGACTTCGCATCTTTTTCAGAGCTAAAAGCCATCTAAATCAATAACACCTTCAGGAAAAATAATTTCATGATAATCATATTTAAAATATGATATATGTAAAGTACAAACAATCAAAACAATGGCTGAATCATTCATTTAACCATGTACCACAACCAAGGTTCTGGATCAAGGACACAATCCTCAAAATTAAGGGACCTCAGCTTGTGCTGTGTCTGAGGTAACAGATTTCACAACCTGGGAAAACCCATGAACTTACCTTCCTTGTTAATGAAAAAGGGAGGCTTACTTTAGAATATTGCCTCTCAAACCTCATTGTGCTCATGAGCCACCTGCAAATCTTGGTGAAGCATAGGTTCCAGTTTTAGTAGGTCTGGGCAAGGCCTGCGATTCTGCATTTCTGGCGAGCTCCCAGATGATGCCATCCTGGTGGTTGTTAACTTCATCTTGAGAGTGAAAAAGAATTAGAAATATTTGATGTTTTCCTGCTATACCAGGGTCTTAAGTAAGGCTTTTAGGGTTCTAGTGTAAAAACTCTGTCACCAGACAGCAACTGGGATGTTGATTCAACTACAGAACACACCTAGAAGTCTGTCTCATTGAGTATGCAGAGGCTTTTCCTTCCTTCACTTTTTGAATTAAAGGGGGAATCTGCCCTGGGTATTCTTGACATGCAGTATAGTCATCATTTCCCCCTAGTTAAGTGCCAGGGCACAGTCTGAGTGAAATTCCAGGATGTCAGTTCTGTGATGTCAGGCTCTTTTAGGAATCTGGCCAATGATCATGGCATCACTCGTCAATGAAAATTTCTAATAATTTGTTGAGCCTTCCTAAAGTATGTATTAGCCTTGATTTTGCAGATGAAGATGCTGAATATAGGAGAGACGTAATTGAAGTTCAGAGTTATCCGGACACAAAGATTTGAACCCAAGTCCCCCTGGTTTCCATACGTTGCTCTTTCTCCTACAACACACTGCCTCTCTGAGGGAGGCACTGGCTGCCCTCAAGAAGGTTTAAAGATGTTCATGGCAGATTGTGGGATTCAGGATGCTTTAAGAAATGAAATCAGTAAGAGATGACACAAAGCAACACATAATTAAGTGCCCAAAGATGACACTGCAGTTAAGTCCTGTGGGAAAGCAGAGGAAGGAAGAGGCAGTGTATGCAGGAATAGCCAAGCAAGAGAACTTCTGAGTCAGGTCTGAAAATGAGTAGTAATTGAAGGAGTGCAGAGAGCTTGACAAACCATGGGGTAGGGAAGGAATCTCTGTCCCTCCAGACCTGACTCATTTCAAAGATTCTTGAGGCAACAACAAGGGACTCCACCAGGACAGGCCTGCAATGCCAGACTGGAGAATCTGGGCTTCGTGCTTTTATCAGTGGAGGAATAGGGCCATGTTTTTAAACAATATGTGAGAACTGTACCATGGAAGGAACAATGCATCAGAACTATGCTGTCTGGGCCGGCGCTGTGGCTCAATTTGGTTAATCCTCTGCCTGTCGCGCCAGCATCCCATATGGGCACCGGGTTCTAGTCCCAGCTGCTCCTCCTCCAGTCCAGCTCTCTGCTGTGGCCCAGGAGTGCAGTGGAGGATGGCCTAAGTGCTTGGGCCCTGTACCCGCATGGGAGACCAGGAGGAAGCACCTGGCTCCTGGCTTCAGCACAGTGCCATCCGTGGCAGCCATTTGGGAAATGAACCAACGGAAGGAAGACTTTTCTTTCTCTCTCACTGTCTATAACTCTACCTGTCAAATAAGTTTAAAAAAAATGAACTATACTGTCTGAAATGGATCAAACAATTCTATATTTAGGAAGATAGGAGATGAGTTTCTTTATTTGTACAATAAGGAAAAAAATAGTAACTAGCTTTTAGGGGAAATACATATGGCAAGCACCTGGAATGGTGCCTGGAATGGAAGTGTTCAGAAAATGTGAGCTATGATTATTTCAGTACTCCAGCCATGAGGATGAAGGGACCCAAATTTTACACTCACATTGAATAAACTTCATCATCAATTTCTCACTTCTGTGATTTGGGTTCTTTAAAAAGTTTTTATAAATCTGTATTTTTATGTATTTGAAATGTAGAAAGATGGGAGACATCATCCACTCACTGCTTCACTCTCCAAATATCTGTAATAGCTGAGACTGAGGCAGGGCTACTCCAGGAGCTAGCAACTCAATCTGGGGCCCCCGCATGAGCGTCAGGGATCCAGTCACGGAGCCATCACCTGCCTCCCGAGGTACACATTGATAGAAAGCTGAATCGGGGCAGAGCTGGGATTCAAAGTTAATGCTGCCTTGTGGTTTGTGTCAGAGTTTCCTCCTCTAGGCTACTCCAGGGATGGATGTTTGACACAGAGATTATGATGCTACTTGGGGTGCCTACATGCCATATTGAAGTACTTGGTTCAGTCCCAGCTGTGCTCCAGATTCCAGCTTTCTGCCAATGCAGACCCATGGGAAACCTAGGTTGAGTTCCCAGTTCCAAACTTCAGCCCAGCCTAGCCCAATTCCTGCTATTGCAGGTCTCTGGAGAGTGAAACAGAGGATGGAAGATCTTTGTTTCTGTCACTCTCTGCCTTCAAATAAATAAAAGTAAGTCATTTCTCAAATATTTTAAGTATACAATTCTACTCCAATTATTAAATGAGAACTCCTCCTGAGTGTGCACTCTGGCCATAGTCACAAGTATGAAACAAGGGCTACAATTCTTACGTGAATTTAAAAATAAATGGACAAGTCCAGTTTTCTAAAACAAAGAAACTCAAGATGGTTGGGAGTGGCATTAGGTATGTATCAGTAGCTTTGAACTTTCATAGGTTAATCCTCCTCTGTGAACTAAGACTTAACATATTAAAGTTAAATGTATAACCAGAAGAGGAGAAAAAGTCAAATCCAGAGGAGGAGAAGTAGAGATGCGATGGCCTGGGAGAGGAGGGATAAAGTAACCATCAGCACATTAGGTCTCCAATTCTTCCTCACTAAGATAAAATGCTGAACAAATAGAAAGCATTTTTATTGTTATCTTGAGAATCGTTTTTCTGAGTTATACTAAGAAGATTGCACCAAGAATGATTATAGTACTTTAAAATAAAATAAAAATTTATTCCACTCAAGGAATCAAAGGCCAGGGTTTGGCTGTGTCCTGGGGTCATAAAGCACTGTCCAGAGAAATGTGTCAGCACCCACCTGTTGGGTACCTGTAAAGCTGGTCATTTGGTAGAATCATAAATGCGTAGTTTGGAAGGAGCCGTCCCCATTAACCTGTGACATTTCTGATACGGTTGAAAGCATCTTGGGAGGAGGAGCCTCCCAGCTAAGAAAGGCATCTGCTAGATCTTTGTACTTTGAGGCTGCTTCACAGTCCCTGCTCGTATTTTGAATCAGAACCTGCAGGACCAGGGCGGGGAAGTATAGCATTATCTTTAGAGTATTCGAAGTGCATCACCTACATAATCTACTTTTAACCTCACAAGAGCTTTAGGAGGCCTACTCTAACTTTTTAAAGATTTCTTTATTGATTTATTGATTTGAGAGACAGGCAGAAGGACAGCAAGAACTCCCAAAGTCACTCCGTAAATGATCAGGAGGTCAGGAGCCTAGAACGCAAGCCAGGTCTCCCATGCGGGCAGCAGGGAGTGCCCAGCTACCCGACCTCTAACCTGCTGCCTCCCTGGGTGCACCTTAGCAAAGCTGGAGTCAGGAACAGACCTGGGACTAAAACCCAGGCACTCTGACAGGGCATGCAGGTGTCCCAAGTGGCATCTTAACCACTGCTTCACCCACCCCATGCTCGCTTCTGTAGATAAGAAAGCTAAAGTTCAGAAAAATTGGCTAATTGTACTTGTCCAACCATCCAAAGTTAGTAAAAAGCACAGCCCGACTTTGGATATATCCATTTGACTCCAAAGAAACAGTTCTGAAATTAGAGACATTTAAAAATTATTGGGAGTATTATAGCATCATTTGGAGCTCTGAAGTAATCTAAAGATTCAGGCTCTAGAAAAATGCATGTGCCTACAGCATTTTGCATGTAGTTCTGGGATCAGAGGGGCCCATGGACCACCAGTTGATAACACACGTGAGTACACATTCACTGGTTGGAACATACGCTTCACTGGCACAGAGTGCATTTTGAGCTTTATGCATTGATATAATACAAGCTCCAAAAACTTCCCTGGCAGAGTAGTTGTTCACTAACCAGTTTTAAATGGGAAGAAATATTTGGCCTAGAGGTTAATGTGCCTGTATCCCTTATAAGAATGCCTGGGTTTGAATCCCAGCTCCACTTCCAATTCTAGTTTACTGTGAATACACAAAAGTGGTTGAGCCCCTGTCACTCAGGTGGAAGACCTAAGTTGCTGGCTTCTGGCTTTGACCTGGCCCAGCCCAGCCATTGCATACATTTAAAGAGTGAACTAGCACATCAAAGCTCTGTCTATCTGTCTCTATGAGTGTGTGCCTCTCTCTACCTATAAATAAATATAGATAGATAGATAGATAAAGTTATTAAATGAAAGTGGTTCCTAGTTCCATAGAACAGGATGCTAACAAAGCAGTATGGAGGAGTGACCTCAGGGAATTCCCTGGGAGTACAGAACGACTTCCTAACCCTGACCACAGAGGACTCCAAGGGCCTCTCAGGTTTGGGTTTGAGATATTTCCCAAGATTTGCTTTGTTTCATTTTGTTTTGATTCTGTTACTTTAAAGTTATTTTCCTTCTTCCATCCTGGGAAAACTCTAATGATCTTAACAGGTCCTTTTAAAATTAGAATTTGAAGTACACTAGAAATAGTACTTCTGAGTAAATTTTAGGAAGTGTTTGGATAAGAAGTATTTAGAACACTTTGTCCAAATGGTTCCTAGTGTCACCGGTTATTATTAATTTAAATGGATTTTGTTCACTGTTGTGACACCAGAATATGTGTAAGTGTGTTTCTGAAGCTGATGTAAATATCAGCTCTTAGAAAATTATTGTGAGAACATTATACTATATCTGTCCTAGGTCTTAAAGCCAGGAATAGCTAAAAAGATGGTTTCCCACATCTAGAGATTGGATCTCTGTGGTCGACAGTTCTTGCCTTATCCACTGACTCTTTCACCAGCTGGCAACATTTAGGAAGTGATACGAGCCCATTGTCAACTAGTCTGTTTTTTGTTGTTATAAATTCTGATCCAATTGACACAAGGAGTAGGCGAGGAATTGATAATCACATATACTTGGTCTGCTTGTATATTCATATATACAAAATAAGTGTGTGTGTGTGTGTGTGTGTGTGTGCATACACGTAAGGATACTTCAAAAGTTTGTGTAAAATGGAATTAAAAGATAAGTATTTGGGGGAAAAATTTGAAATCCATGAACACGAGGAATATTCAAAAAGCTCATGAAAATACATATGAAAAAATACTATGCATGGATTTCAGGGTTTTTTTGTGTGTGCTAAAATGAATTTATCATTTAATTCCGTTTACCATGAGCTTTTTGACATACCCTCACGTATAGTTTGTGGAGATGAAAGAGAGCTCCTAAGAAGCTGAGTAATTTAGATACCTAGTAGGTGATAAAGGCAGGAAGTTAGTTGGTGTTTTGCAATAGGAGGATAATATGATTGAAGTTATATCTTGAGAAACTAACGACACATTATGGGTGCACAAGGGGCCAGGAGCAAGATGAGACGAGACACAGGCAGGATTGTCGAGGTTCTTTAGGCAGGAGGGCCAGCGCCCATGTGCTGGAAGAAACAATGCAAGAAGGAAGGGGTATGAGGGGCAATTTGAAGGACAAATCAATAGACTTTTTTTGTTTTCTCTTCCTTAGATATGAATCTTTTCAACACCAGGGTTTAATTTTATTCAAGCCATGTAAGACAATGTCTATCATCTTTGGGCAGATTTTTCTTGTTTATCTTCCACCTGCTGTTCACAGAGGCACCTGGTAATAAGCTGAGGCAAGGCTCTTTCTCCACACCCCCAGTACACATCATTGGTTAGACTTGATCATATCATTATATAAGGAATAATAAGTAGTCATACAACAGAATATTTAGAAAATAGGAATTTAAGAAAGGTCACCCATGATTCCACCAGCCAATTAATGGTCATGGTTTTCTATTGTGTGTGTTTCCTTTTAAACTTTTTTTTTTACTATGCAGTTTTTGAATTTTTTAAAAATTCTGACAGTAGTATACACAACTCCATTTTGTGTTGTACATTTTCCCCTTATAACAATATGTCAATTGGTTAATGAAATGTGGAGATGGTATTTTCAAAGACAATCTGGAGAACAAACCAAGGCCAAGAACAGCATTTGAGATCCCACAGCAGGGAGTGAGAAGGAGGTTGCTTCAAGTTCAGTGAAGATTGAGAGCAGTTTTGATACGATCTTTTCGTGTAGCAAAGGCATTTTTTGGTGCTCAGGAAGTATTCTCCTATGATTGATTAGTGTTGAGTCATCTTGGTGGGGCCGCATGAGAAGAAAGTAACCACGCCTGGCTATCTGCATTGTACTTGGTCTGTTGAAACAGGTCTGGGTGGGCCATAGATATGGTGTGATTATAGTGGTGCTCTGGGAGGCTGGCCAGAGGCCACTGCATGCTTTGATAAACATCGAGCTCTGCAGATAGAGGGTAAGAAAGCCCAGGAGAGTCTCTATATTCGGGTATTTATGCAGACACATATGTTATCTTAAAAAGAACTTCTGCAGAAAGTCTATACAAAACAGGCACAACACTGGATGCACCTGGAGGACATAATACTGAGCAAAATAAGCCTGACACAGAAAGACATCGCATGATCTGGCTTACATGTGAAATATTAAGACATGGAACTCTTGAATCAGTGAGTACAGTGATGGTTACCAGGGGCTGGTGTGTGTGTGTGTGTGTGTGTGTGTGTGTGTGTCTGTGTGTAGTGCGAAGATGTTGGTCAAAGGGTATAAACTTATAGTTATAAGATGGACAAGTTCTGGGAGCCTAATGTATAGCACATTAACTATAGTTAATAATACTATATTCTTTATTCAAAATTGGATTACATCAAATTTCAAGTATAACTGGATAGCAATGACCATGTTCATTAATGTGACTGTGGTAGTCAGTACACAGTGCATCCATAAAGAAAATCATTACATTGTAAACCTTGAATAAATATGGTTATTTGCCAATTAAATATTTTTTTAAAAAATAGGCATAACAGTCAAGGAATATCCCTTTCTTCCCTCGGTTCAAAGGGATAAAGAAACTTCAAGGAAAACTACTATGGGTCTCATTTGGAAATTTGCTGAGCTTTGTATTACCAAGTGGAATTGTACTAATTTTGAGAACATATTAAACAGGGATACTTTGTTGCATAAGGCCAGGGTACCTCTGGGTGGAGAGATTCAGGATATCACATAAATGCTGTTGCTCTCATCCTTCCTGGTAGATCCCCCTTCTTTTCACCTGAGCCTGGGACTCAGCATTCCCTCCTAAGGTCCTTACTGTTATTTACCACCATCCTTCTTCCCAGGAAGAGCTGTGGCAATTTACTTATGTTTCTCCATAATTAAAAAAAATGCCCTTGATGGGCAACAGGGAGATTGGATCAAGAGAAGCCTTGCTGAAAGGTGAGCCTTAGAAACCAGGAGGTCTCTACATCATGGTGATTTTTTCATTTTAAAATATTTAATTGACAAATGATAATTGTATATATTCAGGGTTTACACGGTGATGATTTGCTACACATGCACATTGCAAAATGCTTACTGCAGTCAAATGAGCACATGCCTCATGACTCATGCTGTAACCTTAGATTCCTTGTGTTATGAGGATTTTAAATACCAACCCCTCACTAACTGAAGAAAGGAATATGTCAGAGGAATTTATTGATGTGGTTTTTTTCCTTCATGGACATACTTTTTCCTGATATTTTTTCCCTCATATTCTCACACACATAAACACTCTCCAGGCTCATCACTAGCCACAGTTTCTTTGCTGTACAGAACAGCTCTGTTTTGTCCTGATTTGGCTGTCCCAGTGTGCTTCCATGGCTACCCACTGCACACCTGCATGCTAGCTCCAGCCATGCAGCTCTACAATTGTAATTGCCTTCATCTTTTTTTTTAACTTTTATTTAATAATTATAAATTTCCAAAGTACAGTTTATGGATTACAATGCCCCCCCCAACTTTCCTCCCACCCACAACCCTCCCATCTCCCGCTCCCTCTCCCATTCCATTCACATCAAGATTCATTTTCAATTATCTTTATATACAGAAGGCCAATTTAGTATATATTAAGTAAAGTTTTCAACAGTTTGTACCCACACAGAAACACAAAGTGTAAAGTACTGTTTGAGTACTAGTTATAGCATTAATTCACATTGAACAACACATTAAGGACAGAGATCATACATGAGGAATAAGTGCACAGTGACTCCTGCTGTTGAATTAACAAATTGACACTCTTGTTTATGGCATCAGTAATCTCCCTAGGCTCTTGTCATGAGTTTCCAAGGCTATGGAAGCCTTTTGAGTTCTCCAACTCTGATCTTAATTATACAAGGCCATAGTCAAAGTGGAAGTTCTCTCCTCCCTTCAGAGAAAGTTACCTCCTTCTTTGATGGCCCATTCTTTTTTTTGTTTTTTGTTTGTTTGTTTGTTTGTTTGTTTTTTGCCAGAGTGTCTTGGCTTTCCATGCCTGCAATACTCTCATGGGCTCTTCAGCCAGATCTGAATGCCTTAAGGGCTGATTCTGAGGCCAGAGTGCTGTTTAGGACATCTGCCATTCTATGAGTCTGCCGTGTATCCCGCTTCCCATGTTGGATCGTTCTTTCCCTTTTTAATTCTATTGGTTATTATTTTCAGACACTAGTCTTGTTTGTGTGATCCCTTTGACTCTTATACCTATCATTATGATCAATTGTGAACTGAAATTGATCACTTAGACTAGTGAGATGGCATTGGTACATGCCACCTTGATGGGATTGAATTGGAATCCCCTGGCACGTTTCTAACTACCATTTGGGGCAAGTCTGATTGAGCATGTCCCAAACTGTACATCTCCTCCCTCTCTTATTCCCACTCTTATATTTCACAGAGATCACTTTTCAGTTAAATTTAAACACCTAAGAATAATTGTGTGTTAATTACATTGTTTAACCAATAGTATTAAGTTGAACAAAAAAATACTAAAAGAGATAAAGTATTATTGCCCTCATGTTTTGCCATTGTGAATCATTTCTGAGAAAAGAGACAGGATCATATTCATCTTTATATAGTCAGTACTTAGCACTGTGTCTGGGATAAAGTATACATAAGAACCATTTGTTTAGGTTTTCCCAGTAACATTAATAGTGATTACCTAAAACATATGCAGCCATTCCTCTAGAGTCTAACTTTTATCTTTGAAAAAAATCAACTCACCACTTATTCCATTATTTATTCAATAATGTATTCAATCACAATTGATTCCTCTCCATGTGCCAGGCCTTGTGTAGGGAATGTGAATGGAGTGGACACAGCTCATCCACAACAGTATGCTGAGGGCAACGGAGCAACTCAGAGGTCAATACAAACACACAGGAAGGGACTTCAAACATTTGTGGGAGAATGGAATTAAGAGATAAGCTTATTTTGATGCAAATTTTGGATCTCATGCATACTTTTTTTTCGTTTTATGACTCATTTTCTAAGCACCTTTAGAAGAGCCCTCATGTGTAGTTACAAATTGAAGACAGTGCTGTGGGCTAACAGATGGGCTGCTGCTCCCCTTTGGAGAACAGGAATGGGCTGCCTAGAGGTGAACGAGTGAAGCTGGTCCTAGAAATGGAGAAGAAGCCAGTGACGGGAAGGGCTCCACAAAGAGCATTCCAGGCCAAGGATTAGCAGGTGCAGAAATGAGACTGAGGCAGAAAAACAGAGGAGGCTACAAGCAGGCTGGGTACAAGGGAGGAGTAGTGACAGGGACTGTATTGTGTAGGGCCTGGTGGGCCAGGAAAGGAGTTTCTATTTTGTTCTAGGTGCAAGAGAAAACTGTTGAAGTATTACAATCATAAAAGTTGTGACATGATCCAGAAGATCCCAGAGAAAGCACATTTAAGCCATGTTTTCAGAGGCCCTCTGAAGTTTCCTAAATAATGCTTTATTGCTTATACTATTATTGACATTGAAGGATGCAGTTAAGAAAGTATGAACTTAAGGTTTGCCACCATATGCAATATCTTTGAACTTGTTGATTCTTTATGTGGACTAAAGAAAATCTTTCCTGGGGTCACAATATCTAGCAATGTGTGTTTATTGAATCACTGTTTTGTTTTTCATCTTAAGGATATGGTGGCTTTTGCAGTTGCCCCTTTTTCCTTTTGCTTTGACAAGAAAACTCTTAAGCCACATTTTCATTCACCTCCAGGAAAGATACAAGATAGCACAAATCTGTAAACTGATTTTACCCCGGCTTTATTCTTTCCTACTATTACTTCATCTTCTCTCAGTTTATGTAGTTACTTGTTTTTCACTTTTGGAATACAGATATTTTTTGTTAGTCATCAGAAACAATTGGGCAGAAATAAGTAGTTGGAGGAGAAGTCATGGATTGAAAATATCTCAACAGTTCCAACAAGTTCAGAGACCTATTCTGAAGTTCAAAAGGTCATTTGTGATGTGATGTGCACAATAGAGATCATTTATCTAGCAGCAGATTTTGTGACGATACACAAAGACCTCTCAGCTCAAGTGTTCAATTTGACTAGGAGAATTAAGAGACAATAAAGATAGCCTCCCATAAACTACTTTATACATGGTGTTATGATGGGTTTCTTTCATGCCGTTCCTGGCAAATAATCCCTGGAGAGCAGCCACCACATGGCATTACCTTTCTTTCTTAATGCACAGCTTTGCAGACATTCAGTCAATGTTGAATTCACAAATAAATAAATATAGATTAAAAAATAAAAACTTCACATAATGTCAGATCAGATGAACAAAAGCTCAGACTTTAGAAAGTATGCACACACTGTACAATCTACTATCATAGCTGTCCATGTCTAGAACTCCATGTGTAAGGTAGGTGCCATATTCTTAAAGGGATACTGACAGACTAGAGCAGATCCAAAAAAGAGCCATCAACTTAAATGCTCAAAAGTTGTATGGTTTAATGAAAGGGAATGTTTAGCCTGCAACAGATTATTGTAAGGTGCAACATCAGAAGCACAGGTCTGGCTTTCCCAGAGGAGTAGATTCATCCTGTCTAATTCCAAAATGGCGTAATTAGAGCCAGTGAATGGAACTTTAAGGAAAGATTTCCTCTAACAGTCTGGGTCCTCCATGAGATTATACACTCTGTATATGCAGGCAGAGGAGTGCTTGATCTCACAGAAGAACTACCTTCATTGTTGATTAGCTGGATTAGAAGATGCTTACAATCCCTTCCAAATCCAAGATTTAAAAACTTTATACCCATAGTATTTGCAACAAACAATTGGATTCCATATGAACACGCAAGAGCCTAATCTAATTAATGTGCCACATAATGACTATTTACAGGTAATAACATGACTGGTGATATGAAAGGGTTTGGTATGAGTCATGAAAATGTTTCTGAAGGCAGCAAGTTCTAACTGAGGCTCATGGGTGAAATAGTGGAGAGTAACAGTTGCATATCTATGAAACAACTGGGGGAAAGTGATAGCATTTTGGTTTGGCTGGAATGGTTAGATGTAGGCAATGGTTCCAGGACAAGCCAAGCAAGATTGCTGGTAATATGAGCTGGAGCTGGTAGTTGGGTCCCCAGGGGATGGCATGAGGGCAATGTACAATCTCCAAGAGGTCCACAGAGCAGAAATTAACCTAAGACAAAAGGAATAGCAGAGAGACAAAATAAAGGGTATCTGTTACCACTACAGGTCCTTGATGCAAGATCTGGACTCCAAGAGGGGGTCATGATCTGTAACTGGGAAGGTGATCAGAAGAGAATCTAGTCTGAACCTTTGATAGAGGGGTTTGGTCCTGGCTGCAAGTGTTAGTATCACTGGCTTGTCTGTACTGGGCATTGGGCACTTGGTGCTGGTTTGGAGAAAGGCTATTGGCCAGAATTGAGCACACACAGAACATGAATTGGTGGAAATCCTCCAAAACCGAGCTTCAGAGCCCACAGGAAGGCTTTGACATCAACCCGCAACCTTTGGGTTCACATAATTTCAAAAGCAGCCTTCCAAATCAGTTCTGCATTCTTCTGCCTGCCACTTGTATCTCAAACATTTTCCTACTTGGCAGAACTACCTTGGCTCCCTCCAAAGAGACTGTTGAGGAGGTTGGAATGTGTGTGAAGGAGTAGAAGGAGCTGTACACAGATGAAAGCGCAGTGAGGCAATCCTGGCTTCTGTAAAAACAATTTTAGCTTTCTGCCATGTGTATACGGGATTCCAGTGAACATTAATCTGAGATCATCTATCAGAAGAGCCGAGCATTTTAGATGCCACAGCTTTATTGAGAAGTCGCATTTCAGAGTTTTGACTAAATCAGGTATGTCTGTTTTGAGAATGAATGTCACAGAAAAGGCAAGATGTATACAGCTAGCCTTGAGGATAAGCAGAAAACACATCTCAAGCCATCTATGCTGCAAAGAGGAGCTGTAAAAGAGGGATCCGTCTGTGCCTGGGCAGATTTGCGTCTTCACTTTAGAACTGGGGGCTGAGGATGAGTCTCCAGTCCTCAGCTGTAGGTTTCTCCTGAAAGGGCCTATGACTCTCACTGATTCAATAAGGGCTCTCGCTTTGTGCTTTTTACTTTTAAGATATCCAGATCTCAATCTCTGTGGCATCTTAGCCATCTCATATGGATATCTCCCTCGAGACATGTCTGATACCAGAATGAAATGAGAATAAAATAATTTTAGGTCCACTCTTCCAAAATCCTCTCCCCTATCCAGTTTCCCCAGCAGTTTCCCAGTGCCTCTTTTCCCTTCCCTGTCCTTCATGTGGCAGTGGAAACTTAAGCTATCACCAGCTTAGAGAGCACAGTGACTCTACATTTGCGGGCCATATGACCGGGGCCATCGCCTCACTCCTGAGTTGCCTCCCATTTCATAAAGTAAGAGAGCTCAGAGACTTGCTGTGGAGCTTCATGAAAAGCAGGAACTACAAATAGAGCCAGGTTTAGCACACAGGAAGCGCCCTCTGTCTCTTGTTTCTTCCCTTTAGCTCTCTTTGGTTCCCAATATTTGTCTGTTTATCCCATCCCTGAAACAGTCCGAGTAAATGTTGCTTTTGATGAGCAAATTAGGAGAGAGGAAGAATGTATGAAAATTGAAAATTAGCACCATCGATTGCCTCAGTTGAAAAGGAATTGGAAAGGAAAGAGTGCAGTGGCAGTCTTGGAGGACGCCCTGTGTTATTGGCAGTGTCGCTCCCTCTAACTCCTCAGGTCTCACTCTCTTGCCTGTGGAAAGCAGCAGTTCTCTCACTGACAAGCTCACAGGAGTACTCAATAGTTTCTTGCTTCTAATATGGCAAAAGTGCCCACTGCAGGGGCAATTCTTGTACCACTGGCCTTACATGATAAAAATAGTTAATTAAACAAGTGCAGGTTTCATAACAATAGCAGTTCATTAGAATAAAAAGGTATTAATGGCAGGCTAATGAGAAAATAATGTTACTTGTATGCTTTAAATGTTGTTCTTTGAAAATACAAAATGGTAAAAACATGGTGAACAGTTTTATGGGTTTTTAGGATTTATTTATTTATTTGAAAGGCAGAGTTACAGACAGGCATAGGCAGAGGGAGTGAAGTCTTCCTTCCACTGGTTCACTCCCCAGATGGCCACAATAGCGGGAACTGGGCCAATCCAAAGCCAGGAGCTTCTTCCAGGTGTCCCACACAGGCGCAGCGGCCCAAGGACTTGGGCCATCTTCCACTGCTTTCCCAGGCCACAGCAGAGAGCTGGATTGGAAGTGGAGCAGCCAGGATTCGAACCAGTGCCCCTATGGGATGCCAGCACTGCAGGCAGTGGCTTTACCCACTACCCCATAGCACCAGTCCCCAGTTGCATGGTTTTATGGATGCTACTTGAACCATAAAATCGAGCTTTAGGGACCTTGTGTTTGACATAAGAAAGGGAGAGTAGGGTAGGAAGTATCAGTATGCTCCCAAATCTGTGTATATGAAATTTGTTCACCCTATATAAATAAAACACTGTTTTTTTAAAAAAGGAAAGGCTGAGTTCTTGGTACATGATCTTTCCTGGATCCCATCATTAAAACACTGACTTACTGTTTAATAAATTTAGGCTTTATTCTGTTTTTTGTTCAGGAACAAAAATCTTTTTTTCTTAATTTAAATTCAATTCTTGTTCGGTATTGTCAGACAGATTTGAAATATGAAATATATTTTATGTTATTGTTACCATTTTCATGTTTAAGAATACATATTTATGATTTAGAGTTTTCAGACCAAGATACACTAGTACTTTCAGTAAGTTCATTATGATGCAAACAAGGAGGCAATGTAATTTTTTTTTCAGTAATCCAGCCATGATACACTGTGGTGTTTCTTGGGAAAAATCATTCCATTTATTCATAAATGCAGCCAAGAAACCAATGACCCACAAGACTGGCATTGGGGATGGTCGATCTTTCCTTAAGTGTTATTCACAGCTAAATGACTACATATTCTTTCCTGCATTTTCCTTGCTTTAATTGGCTTCCCAGAACACATCCTGGGTTCCCAAAGTCCGTGCTTTTCATTGTTGCTTAACATTTCTTCCATGCTCTCCTACTGTTTTTGATCAAATGTTTATGATCAGGCTCTCTTCCTATGATGTTGGACTGTCAAGCCCAAAGCATGTGTACAAGGGGATTGGTAATAACACCTGCATCAATGGTGACTTGCTCTGACACTTTGAGCCTAGCTAATGGACCTGCAGGCATCCCATAGTGCAATACAGTGCTAACCCTTCCTGTCATCCATGCCCATGCTTCTGGCACACCAGCCACTAGATCTCTGATCCCCCTCACCTTCTACAAAGGTTAGCAGGAAACAAAACAACTTGTAAATAAAGCTTAAATAAGATAGGAAATATACAGCATCGTCCTGTGAAGTCTTCCTCTCTTTGCTCCGATGATGCCAACCTGAAAATGAACACTTGGCCACTCTTGCATGGTCCTCAGAAGAGGCTCACAGTTGCCAGGAGGGACTACGTTCCAGCACTAGGCCCTGAGACCTTCACTAACTTGTGTCTCTGTGTAGCGAGTGAGTGAGACAATTATGCAAGAGGAGTCACAGGAAAGTCCCCTAGGGAAAAGTGTGAAAGCTGACCACCATGAAAGAGCTGCCAACAGGAATTGAGGCACTCAAGTTCCATTAAACACTTTTTTTTAATTTTAGAATTTATTTATTTGAAAGGCAGAGAGATGAGAGAAAGAGGAAGAAAGAGTGAGTCAAATTCTCCCCAAATGCCTACCACAGCTAGGGCTGGGCCAGGCTGAAGCCAGGAGCTGGGAACTCAATCTGTATCTCCCATGTAGGTGGCAGGGACCCCAGTACTTGAGTCATCGTTGCTGCCTCCCAGAAGCAGGAAGGTGGAGTCAGGTGCAGTCAGGACTCTAACCCAAGCACTCTGCTATGGATGCAGGCATCCCACGCAGCATCTTAACCACTGTGCCAAACACCTGCCTCATTTCCATTGCGCTTTTAACTGGGAGTTCTCCCTTACTAGACTGTCAATCCCTGGCCAGGCTCTGTTTTGGTTTGAATAAGCCAAGTATAAACAAAAAGCAACGCGGCCACAGGCTGCTTTATGGAAGAACTGTATTCGTGCATCCCCAGGCCCAGAATTTGATAATGCATTTCTTGTGGATTTGTTTCTGTTCACATGAACAATATTAAAGAGGAAAAACAGAAGAAAAGATTCCAGTGACCCCCACATGTATGCGGATATGGCCAAACTGAATTACTAGCAGTTTCCTTTCCCGCTCTGTCTGGTTCTCTGTCTGCCTGCAAAGCCCTTCCCAAGCGCTGCCGCTTAGAATCCTTCCATTTTCTAAGAAAACTACCCAGCCCTCTCCCCTGTCGGGCTTGCTTATCGTCAGCCCAGTCGAAAACAGCTCTGCCGGCCCAGCTTGGCCTCTGCGTCTCTTCTGAGGCACCTTTCCCACTGGGCCTTGTGTGACAGATCAGGCTGTCCGTAGCTTCCCAGTGGCTCCTCAGCAGGTTGGTGCCAGCCTGGGACAGTTGTACCTCTGCATCTCCTGCAAGGATCCCCGGCAGTGCCTTCAAGGTGATGGGCACTTGGCACGTAAATGTGCCGCGTGGTGATTGAAAATCGGGGAAATTGAAGCATTTAAAGGGAACAGGTGCTTAGTAAGTGACACTTGAGCGCTTGCCTCCCAAGTCTTATCTGTAAGAGCCCTTCATTTCCCACTACAGGAGGGTCAGGAGTCTGTGCTGTATTTATCGCTGGTCAAAAGTTAGTGTTGCACTGGAAAAACTTGATGCATGGCTTTGTAATTTAGGTTGGCGACTTATGCGCAGGTGTTTGCTGTATGCTTGCTTATTTGGAGTTGGGTTGCGTTTGGGGGATCTCTCCCTCCCTGCCCCCTCAGTTTAGGTTTTCCCGGGCTGCAGCTGCCTCAGGTAAAGCTAGCTTCTCTAAGTTTCCAGCCCGACAGACTTCCTGTGCCCAGGGCTTGTCTGGCCTCGGCCGTGTGTGCTCTTCCCCATCTTTCTCCTCACTGGTTGAGCGAGCGCGGCGTTGCGGGGCTCCGGCGGCTCGGCTCGCAGGCGCTGGCTCTCTGCACCGTGTGGGGGACCCGCGCGGCTGGAAACGCCTCTGTGGGACTCGGCTGACTGCGAGCGCTACCATTTCTCTCGCGGCCCCTGATTGGCTCCCCGCGGTCACGTGAGGGCCCCGGGGGCTGGAATTCTGAGTTGTGGCTTTTGGCACTCCTTTTTCTTTTTAAAAATCGCTGGGTCTGTTGAGCTCTCCTGGGCTTGGTTGCCTTTGACTGAGACTGGAGGCAGACGGAAAGAGCCACAGGCAGACTGAGGTGGCAGTAGAAAAGCTGCCGGGATGTTCACTCAGGTGCCCAGGACCCCAGCTTCAGGCTGCTACTATCTAAATTCCATGACACCTGAGGGCCAGGAGATGTACTTGCGATTTGATCAGACTACAAGACGCTCTCCTTACAGGATGAGCCGGATTCTAGCACGCCATCAGCTAGTGACTAAAATTCAACAAGGTGAGTTGCCGGCAGTGGAAGGGTGTTGGCGAATTCTGATTTCTCTTGGCTGGATTTCATGCTAACCCGGTTTTGTCAATGGTTGTTCTCACTTTGCAGTATCTGGATTTCTGTGCCGTGCTGCACGTTAACTTTTAAAAATGACATTAGGCTGCCGATTCAAGCAGTGACAGCACTCAGCTGCCACATAGCTCAGCATAAAGTACACAAAAAACTTCCCGGAAGGCAAGGAGCCATAAATTCCTATCCCTAACGTGTGTCTACAGAACGAACGAGAAAAGTTTGCGCAGTGTATATTTTAAGGAGTGTCTGTAGGTTCCTCACCCTCTGTCCCATTTGAAGCGAGGACACTTGTTTGTTTAATTAAAGAGGGGGCGGGGGACAATTGTCCACCCTGCCTGGACTATTTAGAATATCCTGTGTGAGGAGGAGAGAGAATTCTAGTCTGAAGGCCACTGGGCTGACAACTAGAATCACATTCTCTTCCTGTTTGTATGCATATGTCAGTAGTTGCCACTGATTTGTTGGTACTCTTTTTCTCGAAAAGGATAAATACGTCTTACCCCATCAAAATAAATCCTGGGTGCTGTACGCGGAACCCCTGGTTTCCGAAGGCAAAGAGGAGATTTGTAAGCTGCTAGAGGTTCTTTTTATGCTTGGCCAAAAAACTTAAAAAGAAAGGAAGGAAGAAAGCCAGCCTGGAATCCTGGACATTCCTAAAACTTGCCATTCTCCTAAAAATGTTTAAAACATGCTTCTTATAGCGTAGGTCCATAGAAAGTTAAAGATGAGCTTTCCTAAGAAGCCTGTAGCTGATGCCCATTTAAAACACACACACACACACACACACACAGTTAATGACCATCCCCTTCCTGAACTAAAAAAAGAACTAAATTATTATCTTGGTGGTGCATAAGTTTGCTAGGAATTTCTAGAGCCATTATAAAAGTACAATTTCCACTTAAATAAAGGAATTTAAGATTATAGTGGATTGTAGAGGGGAAGTTGAAGTTGGTAATCGTGAAAATCTTGTTGTAATGTTTCCAAAAGGAACAATATGTATTCTAGTGAGCAGCATTTGATGAGATTGTTTCCTTGGAAATTAGGATTTGTTTGTGAAGGTTCAGGAACTGGTTATGTGTGAAGGATACTGGTCCTACATACCGGCCTGACTTCAGGAAGGATATTAGGTCATTCTATAAACTCTGTGTGCAGGTCTTGATTGAATAGAAACAAAAGTAATTATTTCCCTGTTACTTGATTTAAAAATACATTAGGCTCAGACTAAAAACCAACTCCATTTTGTTTTAGAAAATTCTGACAATGGTGCTTCAGCAGATGCCATCGTCGCTAGAGACATAGGGGCTTAAAAAATGTTTGATGATTGCCTATGACCTGTGACTGTTCCTCCACGCGTGCATAACATGCATGTCATGTTAGAAATATTGCACAGATCTAGTTGAAAGCACTTTACAAACCTCCTTAGATGTATTTACAGTCATCGATTTCATTAAAAATGTATGTTCTTTTGGAATGAGGGTTATTTTCCAGGGATGATTTAAAGCTATAAACACATGCACCAGCATCGTAAGGCCCTGTCACACAGGTCTAAGGATACACAGGTCTAAGTCTGTGTTTTCATGTTGGCTAATTGGAACATTGGAGGACTCTCACCTTTTTATACCGACAATGAAATGTTTGAAGCTAATGAATGTCTAAAAATTAAAAGTGATAGTTAAGATCTTAGGAATGCATGAAGGGATGTCAACAGTGTAGTGAATCCGGATCATTATTTGTTCATATCATCTAACGGTTTGGTAAGACATTAAGAAAATGTACGCAAAACACTTTTATTGGGTTTATTGTATCAGTAGATTGGTTCACTGTAATAGTAGAGAATACTGATTAAACATTTACGATAGTATATCAGGCACTTCTCTGGGGGTTCTCTAAAAATTATAATGTATTTTTCTCAAAAATAACCTTATAGTTAAGTTGTATTACTATTACCAGTTTTAAGGCTGAAAAGACAGAGGCATGTAGAGTTTAGGTGACTCACCCGAAGTCACATGGTAGGAGCTGACATTTGAACATAGCTCAAGAACTGGTGCCCTACAGTACGCCAGATTGTTTTTTTAGTTTTTGTAATGAGTACTAAAGTACTGAACCTGTGGTTGAGTTTTGGATTATATAACATACCAAAGACATTTAGCCTTTGGTGTTCTGAGGGAAGCTATGACTTGTATGACAGAATTATAACTGTTCACTCAATATGAGATTTCCCATCAGGTTGTATTTCTCTAGTGGGAGCAAAGGGCTATGTGTTTTACCCCTTGTGAATAGTTATCACCCAATAGTGCAAGACATCAGTTATCTTATTAACAGCCTTTAATTATTCAATTAAGTTCATCAAGTGCAGATTAAATTAATGACATGGTTATTTTTATAGTTCACTTATTAGTATCTTGAAATGACAGCAGCATCAGTAAAATTGCTTGCATTACTCTGCTTTAGATCTTTCCAGGAGGATTTAGCATGGTATTAATATAATTTGGGGCATCATTATTTATAATCGTAATTTCTCATGGCTGTTGGGAACAGTGCAAATGAGTGAGTTGCTCCTCACTGACCTCATTATAGTGAGATAATCATTGAATGGCATGGACATGATTCAACAGCAGATACACTTGTGAGAAGGAAAACAAGGAGGAGAAATAAAGGAATCTTTGATGATGCATAGGATCAGAATTAGTTACCCAAACCCAGGATGAATCTAAACTTGCTCATCTTAGGGTACACTCCAAAATATACACACATCATGTCTCTATCCTCCTTTTTTTCAGTTCTCAAGTTGTAAGTCCAATTAAAGAGAGATGTTTAAAACAGAAGGCTGTTTTGCAGAGTGAAAGTTTATCAGAAGTCATACTGCCCATAATCCCTACCCTGCATTCTTGCTTGAATCAATAGGGAAATTGTTGCAGAGGAAGAGAGTACAAATAATAATGGTTCTTATTGCTCTCACTGGCAGGCACTTGGGAACGGATAGAAGAAGTTGCCTATGGTGTGAGGAATGTTAGAATGAGGGAAAGGAGCATGGGCTATTTCCCCCCATTTTTTATTGTGCTAAAATATATATAACATCTTCTTGGAACTGTACCTATGAAATGCATGAGATCTGTTCTCTTTATATTAATAAAAATGCATTAAGTTTGCCATCTAAACCATTTTTCAGTGGACAATTCAGTGCTATTAAATATACTCATATTCGTAATATTGTGCAACTGTCACCACTATCCATTTCCAGAACTCTTTCCATCTTGCAAGATTGAAATTCTGAACACATTAAGCACTAACTCTCGTTTCCTTCCTCATCCTAGCTACTGGAAAATCGCTATTCCATTTTCTGTCTCTGACTTTGACTCCTCTATGTACCGTATGTAAGTAGAATCCCAGTCCATATTTGTGTGTGCGTGTGTGTGTGTGTGTGTGTGTGTGTGTGTGAGACTGGCATACTGTCCTCAAGGTTAGTCTTTGATGTAGCAAATGTCAGCATATCTCTCCTTGTTCAGGCTGGATAATATTCCATTGTGTGTCCGTACTACATGTCTGCTTTTTGGATAGCAGCCATCCTAATGGGTGTGGGATGGGAGAATTGGATTTCTCTGTCATTATTTGATGGCTGTGATTGATTGGGTACAGGTGCACCATATTTAAAGTCAACACACATGCACATGATATTTGGAAAATCCAAATCCAAGCAGATGTGGTTACTTGCTTTGTGAAAGTCTTTATCATACCATTAGACTTCTTACTGTGTTTTAAATGCTTAGAAAACAGCCGACGCCACGGCTCACGAGGCTAATCCTCCGCCTTGCGGCCCCGGCACACCGGGTTCTGGTCCCAGTCGGGGCACCGGATTCTGTCCCGGTTGCCCCTCCTCCAGGCCAGCTCTCTGCTGTGGCCTGGGAGTGCAGTGGAGGATGGCACAAGTGCTTGGGCCCTGCACCCGCATGGGAGACCAGGAGAAGCACCTGGCTCCTGGCTTTGGATCAGCGCGGTGCACTGGCTGCGGTGCGCCGGCCGCAGCGGCCATTGGAGGGTGAACCAACGGCAAAGGAAGACCTTTCTGTCTCTCTCTCTCTCTCTCTCACTATCCACTCTGCCTGTCAAAAATAAATAAAGAAAAAAAAAGAAATAAATGCTTAGAAAACAGCATCAAATGGCTCAGACTGCAATGAAGTCCACTGGGCCAGCAAAAAGCGGACAGAGACCCAGGCTCTGCTTAGACACTTCCTTTATTCCAGCACTTCACATGGCCTCCGTTTCTGATTGGGCAGATACAGTGGGTGGATCATGATTGTTCAGGTTTATCCTCTTCTCCCATTCTGGAATTCCCTCTGTAGATACATCAACCAGTCATTCTTTGAACAAGAATATAGAAAGCAGGGACATGAAAGCCCAACTTAACAGAATCTGAAAGGGAAACAGAGAAGTTTTATCATGTGGAATGAATCAAAGGCTTATAAGTTTTCTGCAATTTGTAATGGAAATGGTAAAGTAGAAATCAGGCTTTTGTTCTGCCTCTGCTACATTAGTATTGTGTGATCTGAGGGAAGTCATAACTTCTCTGTGCCTTCTTTTCTTCTTCCACATGATGAAGGATATGGATCCAATAAGCTCTAAAATGCCTATCTCTAAAATTCTAGGGTTGCCTACTCACAGCTATTAGCCTGAGAGAAAGACAGTTCTTGGTTTTTTTGTTTTGTTTTTGACAGGCAGAGTGGACAGTGAGAGAGAGAGACAGAGAGAAAGGTCTTCCTTTGCTGTTGGTTCACCCTCCAATGGCCGCCATGGCCGGCGCATGGTGCTGATTTGAAAGCAGGAGCCAGGTGCTTCTCCTGGTCTCCCATGGGGTGCAGGGCCCAAGCACTTGGGCCATCCTCCACTATACTCCCAGGCCACAGCAGAGAGCTGGCCTGGAAGAGGGGTAACTGGGACAGAATCCAGCACCCCGACCGGGACTAGAACCCGGGGTGCTGGCGCCGCAAGGCGGAGGATTAGCCTAGTGAGCCGTGGCGCCAGCCGACAATTCTTGTTTACATTGTCCTTTTTACATCACTCAGCATTTATCTGGTCATGCTGCTTTGACACCTGTGGAACATTCTCATTATCAGTTTAATAGAAATGTTAGGAAGCACAGCCTTGTGGACTAGTCAAATTTAGTGTGACTGTAGTTATAAAGAAACTTGTAGAAACTCTCCTTTCTCGGGACTCCAAGGACTGTAAAAAGGAGTTAGGATGCCTGACCTATCACAAGGACTGTTGCAGTTGGAAAATATCTGTGTGTGCCCGCTTTTCACAGTAAGACTTCTTTTCTTGATAGAAAATATAATATGTTGAAATTTTCACCATAAGGAAAGGAAGATAACGTTGGACTTTCACCGTCATTGTCTTTCTATCTGAGATTATCTTTAAGTAGATAGAGCACCTGAGTTGAGCTGCACTAGAGAGAATCCACTGTCTTTTTAATGTCCCAATAAATGCAAGTGTCCGTGAGTGATGCATTTTCCCTCATGACGCCCTCAAATGGTATCTTGGGAATTTGCCCAACCTAAATAGTGAACATTGCCCATCTCTGATGGATGAGACCCCCCACCCCACCAACTGGGTAGCATCAGCCTAAATCAACGAGTCATTTGTTCTGAAACTGGCCTTTCTCTGTGGTAGTACTTTCTTAACCAACTCCTTTCAAAACTGGCAGGAAAACAAACGGAACACAGAAAACAGGCTCAGAATGCATTCGTCATATGTTGCTCAAGTTCTTTTCTATTTTTTTACAAAAAAAAGAAAGAGTGGCAAGTGTCATAAATTCACATCTCATGAATCACAACCTCTTTCCATTCAGAGCTGGTAACTGAAGGGCCTTTACAGAAGGGATACTGTTTAACCAAAGCCACAAGAAAATCTGCTAAGTGAATTAAGTCAGCTAATTTGAATAACATAGTAAAACTGTGAGCAGTCAAGGAATGGGTTCTAGAAGGAACATGGCGAAAGGGAAATTTGTGTGTAAATATATGAAATTTGTGTTTCACTTTAAGCAAATTGTAGGTATGTGGCCTTGCTTTTATTAGGTCTGCCTTTATAAACACTTATCCCAGAAGCAGGCATTTGCAAATTCTAATTCCGAGATGTTAATTTAAGTCAATGGAGATTCGTTTTTCTCCTGTCTAACCTCCCCTTAGAAAATGGTCAACTCTTATTATGTAAGAGTCTTTGTTTCCTTGGCAACTTAAACATGGACAGAGATAGAAGCACAAGTTAGGAAAAAAAATTATCAAAGTGACTATCAGAGAAGACAGGAGAACCTGACCTTGAATTGCACCCTAGACATTTGAATGAAATGAGAAGCATGTAAAAATCATTTTCTGTCTCCTCAAGGGCAATTGGGGAGAGACATCATATATTAATTTACATTCTACCTCATTACCTAAAGGACTTGAAGTAGTTTATAGAAGAATATACAACCCAATAAAATTATGAAAAGATAAATCAGATTAAGAGAAAACTGTTGGTCAATTAAGATAAAATTAGGAGGAGCTATTACACACAAAAATAAGGTCCTAAATAATTATTTAAAATAGGCTACAAATTTTTTGGAACTTCCCTAGGCTAAACAAAAAGGAAACACAATCAAGGAAAGATAACATACCAACAAAGCTTTCCTGAGACTAGATATTTGGCAAAATTTTCTCCCAAGAATTTGATATGTGAGAGCAGTTTCTCATACAGATTCTGTAAAGGTGACACTATAAACTATAGTGGATGGTACTTCCAATCATTGCTACAGTGAATTCAATAGCAAGTCTCCCTTGATTATTTCTTCTAACATCCTGCAGTAGAAGTGAGGGAATCACAGCAAATTAAATCAGTAAAAATATTTGGGACTGGGATGGCTACAAACAGGAAGGTTCAATTGTGCAATCCTCTGATTCTCTGTCTTCATCTAGTAAAAGCATGGAGATGACCTACAAATTTTGACAGAATACAAGCCCCACGTACATGAACACTCAAGAGGAAAATGTGTCCAAAGTTAAATAATTTTGAGAAATGCTATATTCTCTTTCTCTTCTTGGAAATTCACACTTATGAAAGGCTGAGAGGAATCCTGCTAAAAATAGTCTAATTTTTTTTAAGCCGGAATCTTTCATCATGACAATCACTTTTCACCGAATCCCATGAAGTGACATTTTGCAAAACCAGTGTTCCCTTGGGAACACATTTTGGAAATGTGGATTTAAGAAAGGAAGTGGTCTGTGACTTTTCCGATAATTCTCTTCAAATATATTTCTTTTACAAATTGGGCAGTAGAGATTTTGAAATTGTGTGTTGGAAAGTAACATTGCAAGCATTGTATGTTTTCAAAGAATGCCAGCCCCATAGACTTTAAAAAATCAACTGTGCAAGATGGACACCTTTAATAAAAACTAACAACCTAACAAAGATTCTGACCTGATCAATTGTTGGGCAGAAAGCTAAAAGAATCAATATATGGACAGAGTTAATAGTTATACCATCAAGAGTATAACCAGTCCTCAGATGATTCTACAAGATGGGTACTTTTGGGCCCAGAGGAAGAAATGATAGGTTTTTAGCTCTGGATTTGTCCGGCCTATGACATAGCTAAGTGCCGAGTCAGTTCTGGAAGGGTCTAACATTTGTGCTGGGAAGTGTAATCACCCACATGAAAGAAGCAGGAAACTGGTCAGGAGTCTCTAATTCTCCTTGGCCCTAGACCACGTGGACTCACTGAAACTCAAGCAATGATGGGTGGCTCAGAGGCAGTTTTTGACTTCATGGTCCACAGATATCTTTGGTTGTGTAAAGTCTCTCTCCATATTATAGCATCAAGTGAACTGATGGAATATAGGTCATTTTAATTAGTTGCATCTATTTGGCTTAATATAAACAGCTTATTCATTCTCAGAAAGCCTGCAAATGTAATCCTAAAATGTTTTTCTTCCTACTGGAAAAGAGATAGCACATGTATTTTTGCATTGTAAATAATACTTTTTGAGAGAACTCACAAAATAGCAAAAATGCATGGGGAGTGAGCATACTGTGTCACCCAGACCTCCATGTGGTAAAGTCACACAAGATCATAGCAATCACTGGAGAATGGGCCAGTCTAGGGCAAGACAGATAACTGTGAAAATTTATATGCAAAATTTGGAAAAGACATGAATTCTGTTTTTTTCTGAGAAGCTTTGGATCTCAAAGAATTTATTTTTTTTAAGATTTATTTACTTATATGAAAGTCGGAGTTACACAGAGAGAGAAGGATAGGCAGAGAGAGAGAGAGAGAGGTCTTTCATCCTCTGGTTCACTCCTCAGTTGACCGAAATGGCTGGAGCTATGATGACCCAAAGCCAGGAGCTTCTTCCAGATCTCCCACATAGGTGCAGGGGCCCTAGGACTTGGGCCATCTTCTACTGCTTTCCCAGGCTATAGCAAAAAGCTAGATTGGAAGTGGAGCAGCCGGGACTCGAACCAGCACCCATATGGGATGCCAGCACCGCAGGAGGCAGCTTTACCACTATGCCACAGTGCCGGACCCAAGGATCTCAAGGAATTTAAATGGCAGATGTGGAAAATAACTTCAGAAGTACAGAGTATACTAATGCTTCTAGAAAAAACAAATCAATAGACATAAATCCAAACTGCTTGGTGAGACAGACAGATGATTTCCCTCACAAGACATAGAAATCCTAACAATTTTAAAGTTCTGATTTGTGTTTTTGCCTCTCTAACAATCTGATAGTACATTAAAACAGAGTAGAGAAATTGTAAAAGAACTTGGCAGTTAAAGAATCCAGTTGCAGTCAGTATTTTGAACTGAAATAGGCCTTCTCTTCCTGCATTCCAGCTCCTGGTTAATTTAGAAAATCGTAAGGATGATGAAAAGTTCTATTGGTACTCAGTTTCTGTAAGTGAATAATAGCATTTCACATACATTTATATTCACTAAATGGCACACTCAGAAAAAAATAGGTATAGTCATTAAATCAAACTTTCCATTGAGGACTTTAGTACACTGAAGTTATTTATAGTATTTAAAAGTGATATAAGAAATGATTCACAAATCCAGCTTTAATGATATTCCAACCATTCACACCCAAATAAGACCAGACTTCTTAATGCAGAAATTTCTAGAATCTGCCCAGATGTGTTGAGATACACAACATGTGTCCCACTAAGTGTGTTTCTCAAAACAAAAAAATGAAATCCATTGCAGGGCCCTTATTGTTTGGACTTACATAAAGCCATGTGTTTTGAATAGCAAATGCTTAGTAATCAAACCACCTTTGTTGATCTCTTTTGGATAGGAAGACTTGCTAACTCCCTTCCCTACAGATTCCTATCCTCATCATTAGTACACTATACTTGCTGTACTCTTAGGAGGAAGATCTAAGTCTGACAGAGCTGCTTAGATGTTTTTATTTCTTGCTTCCTTGAATAAGGAGGAAAATCCTTGGCAAGAAAGAATGGAAATCAGTCTTTCAGGATATGTTGAAGAAGCCTGCAAAAGAATTCCAGTGAATGAACTCATCATCTGTTAGATACAACACAGAATGCAACACAGTTCTTCATTTCGATTTTTGTATGTTGTCTTAATCCCTGGAGCAGTTCATGAAATGGTAGCACAAGGCATTTGGTGTCATGGAAGAGAGACAGCTGTTTGCTTCATGCCTTCTTCTGTGACAGCCTCCTAGGAGTTACTCTGTTGGCAGGATATTGAAATCTATGTGGTAGGTTTTAGGAGCAAATGATGAACATATATTGCATATATTGGTCAAATCTGAATAAACGCTTTCCTCTCCTTTGCAAAGAACTACACAAGGTTAAGAATGTCCCAGAAACAGCTGTTCAGCACAGCCTCCAAGCTTTCTATACCTACATTTTTGAACCACTGGGGAGCTTTGGAAATATGCAGCTTAAATTTGAACTGCAGCTCTCCTTCTTAGCAGGGCGACATTGGCCAAGTTACTTACCATTTCCAAGTTTTTGTTTCCTGTGGGCAACATGGAGTCAATAATAGCAACTATCTCAGAGTTCTTGCAAGGATTAAATGAGAAAATATCATTAAACACATAGCATAATGCCTGGCACATACTAAGAACTGAATATAAAAATATGGGAAAATACAGTTAAAAGATAAATTAACTTAGACTTCAAAAACTTTTGAGATCCATATGTAAATTTTCATAACATACATTTTCCATGAAGTTTTTGAAAACTCTTCATGTATGTTAAACATCAAGTACATTCAAAGTAATGTATCATCAGATGAAGCGTAGATTATATGCTTTATTCCATATTTTCTAATGCTTACGTACCTAATGCCACATTTTTGGCATTTCCTCAAAAAGTGCCCACCACAAAATTCTAAACAAGATTTTTTTAAAACTTAACCTGTAATGAAAAGCCATTGCCTCTCCCAATTGTGGTTTCCTAAGGGTAGCAGTTCCTCTCTCAGTTGCCCTAAAATAGCCTTCAATCATGGACTTAGTGGACGTTTCACCTCCTGCAGATAAACAAAGATTGTTGACCCTCCCCTTCCTGCTATAAAAGAGACAGCCCTCAGCGGGAAGTGATCCTGGCCCTTGGAATCATGAGGGGCTGGAGGCTAAAGCTAAGCCATCAGGGATGCTGGAGGGATGGCCTGAGCTCTTGCTGCCGGAGCCACAGGCCAGGAGGATGCCAATTGGCTGGGGGAGAGGTTGGAATTAGGGCTGAGATGAGCATCATCAACCAGTAATAGATGGGCCTTTACTGAAGGGGCAGTCACTTTTAAATTGTAGTATTCCATAGAACCCATATAACTGTCTTAACAGCGATCTTCTACAAGCAATCCAGCAGCCATCTCTACCCTTCCAGTGGCAGCAGCAAATGCAGTAGGAAAGCCACCAGTCCTGGATTAGGGTGACCCTGAAGAATTCACCTGCGTCTTCTAGACCTAAATGTCCTCTTTCATAATGTGAGTTGTAAACATATCAATCTGAGACTATGTTCCGGAAAGCCAATTCCACAGGGCTGGTGCTACATTAGTCATGGAAAATAACTTTAAAATTACAGAACGTGCTAAGGCTGTGAGTGGACTGCCCTGGTTTGTTAGGGATGCCGTAAGAAAGTACAAGACTGGATGTCTTCAGCAGCAGAAATGTGTTATCTCACAGGTCTGGCGGCTGGAAGTCTGTGAACAAGGTGCTAACAGACGTAGTTCCTTCTGAAACCTCTCTCCTTGGCTAGCATGTGCCTGTCTTCTTTTTCTGTCTTCTCCTGGTCCCTCTTTTGTGTCTTGTCCTAATCTTGTCTACTGCTATGCACATCAGTCATATTGAATAAGGACCCACCTACATGGCATTTTACCTTAATGACCTCTTTAGAGGTGTTATCTCCAAATAGAATCGCCCTCTAAGGTATTTGTGAGTTAGGACTTCAACATATATACGATTTAGCTCGTGCCATACATGAAATGTAATACATAATTTGTTACATCACAAACAGAAGAAAAACTAAATTGCATGATGTGCTTATGCTTCCCAGGCACTGTGCTGGTTGCTTCCATGTTTTTGCTCCATTTATTTTATGGAATAGGTATACGCTTATGTCCCCCACCATTTAGAAGACCCCCCCACAAGAATAGAAACAGCAGTTAGTACTGTCATATATGTCAGAACCTAATGTTAATCTTGAGTCTTGTGAATGCCTTGATAGGATGAAATATTTGATGTCTGGGTATAGCATCTTGAACATGCTGAAAAGCTATTATAATATTCTTTCACTGGCATGGCACATGATGTTTTTCTGAATATGTGTGTAAGGTGGTATTGCAGTCTTGGATTAGGAAGCTGTGTTCCCTACAATCTGCCTTTTGGAAACCTGACAAATGCATAAGCCAGTTTTCCTACTTTGAAATGTTTCTGATCTTGTTTTCCAGACGGAATTCTGTGGAAGTAGAATTCTGTTCTGTGGGAAGGTGTGCTTCTCTGAGTAGGCTCCTTAGATAGGAATAAACTCGCTGTGCTATAATAAGGAAACTTGGCAGCAAGAGCTGTGATTATAAAACATTAACCTACAGGTAGGAGAGACATTGTTTCAGAGTCCAGTATTTCCTCCCCTGCTGGCATTCGGAGTAAAATGACTTCCTCACCTCCAGCTTTCCAATGACATTTCTGATAAAATCACTCTATTTCTGTTTGTTTCGTGCAAATTTTCACCTGCCATTTTGGTCTCCTTCTCCATCTCTGGCTACCTCAGCAAAGCCAATCCTGGACACTGCAAATTCTGTTCCATGAGACTCATTGCTTTGATCCACGGTGTCAGCAATGACGTACAGTGGAGGCAAGTACGATTCAGCTCATTAACTGTCAGCCACACTTCCTCAGGGCTGCTTAAGTCTGTGCAGCTGCCCTGCAGCTGGGCCAAGCCCTGCTTCCTGGGCTATGGGGTGAGCATTTCTGCTGTGTCACCCAAGAGAGGAAAAGGTTTGGGGTTCCTCTTGGAGGAGCAGGTTGTCAGTGGAGTTGTTGAGCATTTAGATGCACCCAGATGAGTTATTTAGATCTGGGATTGGCCATTCAACTTGTATTTTTAACACAACCACTTTTAGCTGTTGCACCATTTACAAAACGTAAGACATGGTAACAGCAGATGAATAGCTACTCTTACTGAGGGCTCCCTTGATGTGCCTGGGACTGTTTTCAGCGCTGCATAGGTTGTTCTTTCACTGAATTCTCATGAAGCCCTGTGAGTTAGGTTTACTCATCTGGAAAATAAACATAGGCAGATCTTATTATGTTCATTTTCCAGATGAGTAAACAAAGTCTCCGAGAGTTAAATAAACTTTCCCAAAGTCACACAGCAAGTTGGGAGTGGAGCTGGGCATTGAACTCAGGGCTGACTGATCTGGGAGCCCACATTATTCACCACTGTGCAACCTCATCAGCCTCATAATTACAGGTGGACCTGGTCACTTGGACCCAAAGAAGGTTTTGATTTTGTTGTTCCTCCTGATGGACCTATTGGGCCTCCCTCTGCCACCAGCTGCTCCAGTTGTTGGAGGACCTCATGATGCCACCAAAGCCAGCAGCAGCACCACTGACCGACATGTACTAGCTAACTCCCACTGCCCTTTGGACCGCCAGCTGCTCTTTATCAAGAACACTACGTCCACAATCAATGTCAAGGCAGCAGGATTCCCTGCCAAGGGCCAGAATCCAGCATGGTTAGCTAGGAGCAGGCATAACAGAGAGAGAAAAGACAGATTCCTCTGCCCCTACCCCCCACTTCCCTCCTTCTGAGCCTCTAGAATGCTGCTGCCTTTCTTCCTAGAAAGTGCTGGGGCTGGCCCCGAGCATCCTCCCCCAGTTTTCCCCAGAGCTCCCGGAGCCCACAGAGCTCAGGGGCTGCACTGCCAGCGGGGAGGGCCTCTTCAGACAGCTGTGGGGGTGAGAAAGGAGGCGGGAACTGAGTCATTGCTCTCTGTGGATCGTGAGCTCATCAGCTTCATAGTTCGCAGAAAGCACATCTTAAACAGAGGTCCTCATTTCCGGAGCAGTCTTGGGTGGAGCTTGCCCCTCCTTCACTCCCCCTACCCCCGTTTTGCAATGCTGACCTCAGTCGTGGCTGAGGCCTACAGAATCGTGGCGGTTGTACGCCACACTTGAGCTGGAGAACAGTAGCTAGTCAGAAGAAAGGATCAATGTTCTGCCAACTTCTGCTGTTTGTGAAATTTTGCCAGAAGCAAAACAGGATCAAAAATAATAAACAGACCTGCTCCCTTGCTGCATGACTGCTATTTACATAAGGAGACTGATGCACTGGCTGCGCTTGCGAGTGCTCCGGGAAGGGGATTTCTAAGGAGGAGAGGTTAATTTGGGGGTGCTTGGCTGCACGTGCTTTTCAGGTTTCTCAAAAAACTGGGTTTCTAAAGACACAACCAATGCTCTAGCTAGTGCTGCCTCTTCTATATAAGCTGCCTAAACTGTGGAGAAGACAACTTGACACGTGAGGTACATGGGGCTCGAAAACTTCCGCAGGAGGGAAAATGAATCTTGAAAACAAAGGAACAATGGTAGCTCTAAGTACAATAGCTATGTTTCCACTAGAAAGAGAGGCCTAACCTGTAAGGCAAGTTCAGGGAACTTGGAGGCAGAGGCCCGGGTTCTAAGACACCTTTGTCCTAACCTGGTGAACATGAATGTTTTTAACCTCTTGATGCCTCAGATTTTTCGTCTGTAAAATGGGAATAAAATTAGCCCCTGCTATTAAGTAGTTTTTTGTTTTTTTGTTTTGTTTTGTTTTTTGTTTTTTAGTGTACTTTGAGAGGTAGCAAAATTGAGAGAGACTGAGATATAAAAAGAGAGAATGCCCATCCATTGGGTCCCCAAATGTCCATAATGGTCAAAACTGGGAGCCAGGAACCCAGTGCAGATCTCCCAGGTTGATGGCAGGAACCCAACTACTTGAAACATCACCACTGTCTCTTGGGTTAGAAACACACTGAGTATGCTGAGTACATACTAGCAGGAAGCTGGAGTCAGGAGCCAGAGCCAGGGATCGAACCCAGATATGCTATGGAGGGATATATTCATATTAACTGCTAGACCAAACACCAGCCCCCAGTAATATGATCGAAGAAAAAACATCTGTGTGAAATCAATTCGGAGAGAAGGGCTGGGGCTCCGTTTTGGAAGGACTTAGGGATGTTAGCTCCTGTGAAGGATCACTGGTCTTACCTGAATCCCTGAGCCACAGAAAGCAAGGCTCAGCTCTTCCGTGTACTCAGTCAGACACAAAACATCCCCACGCTTGCTTCCCTTCCGTGAGTAATAGGTCATGGAAATAAAGCGACACTCTGTGGCTTGGCTTTCCTTTCAATTGGTTCCCAAGTGGGAAAAGTCTACCAATTCTTAGCTCACTTTAAATCTTCTTCTTTATATAATTAACACCCTATGAGTTAATCTATATAATTAATTGAAGGCCATTTCAGTTGTGGTTTTCTATCATTTTCCTTCCTTTCTGAGAGGTGTCAAGAATTTTCTTTTGGGGCCAGCACTGTGGCGTAGTGGATAAAGCCACAGCCTGCAGTGTTAGCATCCCATATGGGCGCTGTCTTGAGACCCAGATGCTCCACTTCCGATCTAGCTCTCTGCAATAGCTTGGGAAAGCAGTGGAGGATGGCCCAAGCACGTGGACCCCTGCCTCCATGTGGGAGACACGGAAGAAGCTCCTGATTCCTGGCTTTGGATTGGCGCAGCTCTGGCCATTGTGGCCATTTGGGGAGTGAACCAGCAGATGGAAGACCTCTCTCTCTCCTCTCTCTCTCTCTCTCTCTCTGCCTTTCTGTAACTCTGCCTTTCAAATAAATAAATAAATCCAAATTTAAAAAAGAATGTTTTTCGTGGTTCTACTCAGGTAGTCAATATTTTTTTACCCTTAATGAATAATTTCCTGTAACCATGAACAAAATAAAACCTTTCAAAATAAAAGATACTATGTCCTAGCTTCAGGGACGGTGACCCATCCAAATGTCATAAGTCACAGGCCTTCAGGACTGTGACAATTGGGCTGATTGCCCACGGCTGAGATTTTGTGGGGATAGTGACTCCTTTAGGCAGGGAAGCCTGCTGTGGCTGTCTAACCAGAGGCCTCCAGGGGCTTGCTGTGCTCACAGGGGGTCGGATGGCAGCAATCCGATGTCACACTGCCCAGAAGGTCTGATGGCAGAAAGAGATGCTTGTGTCTTCCTGCTGTCCTGCTAGCCCAGTGTGGGCTGGAACTCCTCAGGAAAGTAACAGAGAAAGTTCTGAGGAACACACATACTTTAGAAACGTGTTCCTTAAAGTGTGTGGCTTTTGTTTGATAGTTTTGGTATCAGTTTATTTTGCTCGGTTGTGCCAGTGATGGCCCATTTCAGAGTATGGGGCAAGTCCTAGGCTGTGATTTTTGTGGAGATCAAAAATTGGTCCACGTCCCATCGATGTGGTTATTATTTGGAATGAAGTTGGACATGATGGAAGAGGAAAGGAGCTGGTTGGGTGCAGACTCTCTAAGCTCATAGTGTGGCTTGCCAAAGCCTTTTGCTGCAGCAGATATCGAACCCTGGGACTTCATTGAAGGATTCCTTCCACACGAGGGAGAGAGTAACTCTCCTCCACCCCCACACAGATACCATGCCCCCGAGTTTCCCTGCAGCCTTTGACTGAGTAGAACACATTATTTGTTTATAGCTGGCCCTGCTCAGTGAACAGGCAGTTAAATAAGTTACCGTGCTTCGTGATTGATGTTAATACTTTGACATGGGAGTTATGAAGCCCTCAGATCCCTTATTTACCAGAGAGAGAATCTTTCAGGCATTTTTGTTTGTTTCCAGAAGGTTGCACGTTTCCCGAGTTTTGAAGTTTGTACAAGCCATGTGTACCTGCTTAGAAGAGTGGACATTTGTATTGGTATCTGGACCTGGAGTCAAGCCCTAGTGCTAGCACTGTTCAGCTATATGATCCTGAGCAATTCCAATCCCTCTGTCAGCCCATTCCTCACCTCAATTGGGAATAATAATAGTAATAGTAATAATAATGATAATGATAATATCTGTTATCTGGGGTTGTTAGAATGTTAAGTGCTTAGCAAAGAGCCTAACACCTACTCAAGGACCAGTGTGATTTATTCTAAAAACAAAAAGGACACCAGCAATTAGCAACCCTACCCATTGTGCTATGGATGAACCACTTGAAGGGAAGAAAAAATATCCAAGCTTGGATAATTACATAAAGTGGAAGCTAAGGAAAGGCCACCATCATATGGATATGAAATTAGAGTGTCCAATCTATTCTCAAAGGAGAAAAAGTATAACAAGGGCAACTTAAAAACTGTATAGGTTAAATAAGGATTATCCTAAGCAAGTGTATTTACCAGATGTGTATCAAACTCTGTCAAACCAGATGGCTATCAAATAGGTAATATTTTTAATCCTTAAACTCCTGCAGGTTCAGTGTATGAACTTCAAGTCTGGCATGAAGTTGATAGGAACATGACTAATCTTTGATAATGCCCACCCTTACTACAAAGGGTCTGCAAAAAGTTCATGGAAAATGCATGTCATGAAAAGCTATGCATGGTTTTCAAAAATGCTTTACACCAAAATAAACTCATTTTAATTCAATTTTCCATGAACTTTTTGAAATTCTGTCATTTTTAAAATCTAACATGAAGCACCGAACCTTTAAACATTTGCCTTAGCAGTACAGTTAATTAGGAACTATTAATACCTACCCCTAACTCCTCTCATAAGATGTGATAGAACAAGTCCAGAGGAAGCCTGTTATAACACCCCTCACCCTATCCTTAAGCTTGTAGCTTGCTCTAAAAGAGTCCAAGGAGCAGGGACTACATATCTTCAAAGCCTAGAATCCCCTTGGCTTCTTTTCAAAGAAAGCCTTTTAAGTCTTATGTTTTTATTAAGTGTTGCTAAACTCAAAACATTGGGTCTTGTATTTGCTGTAATGTACTCCACTGGCTTACTGAAAATTAAGTGCACTTATTGTCTTTCTGTTTTTATGTGAAGAACATAGTCATTCACTTATTTATAAAGTCATTTATAAAAAAGCTACTCTGTGCCAGGTGTTGGTAGATCCTTGGCATATAAACACATTAAAACACCATTCACAACATAGATGAATAGGTGTACTTTAAACGGGTGCCATGGAGTGTTACAGGTGTGGGCTGGACAACTAGGCAGGGAGAGTGCAGGCACAATGGAAGGGTCCAAGTTCTAATCACAGATGTTGGCTTATTGTTGTAGTAGTGTTTTTTTGTTCCCTTGCTTAAGCTTACACCCGCTAGTCAGAAAGCATCTGTGCCTGGTGTCACCGGGGAGTGGGAATGCAGTATTCCTAAAAGCTGTCTGGGAAACTTGAGGCTAAGACTTCAGTTATCTTCCTGAGTATTTGAGTAACTGGCTTACAATCTTCAAACACAAACCCTCTCCTTTCAGTGAAAAGCATGGGTCCATGTCTACAGAGACCATAGCTCTACGCTGATGCTGTTGCACTAGCATTTATTTCATCTTAGAAGAATGATAGGACAGTAGAGAACGTCTCATGAAACCACCTTTGGTGACACAGCTGTAACTAGCAGAAGTTGTTAAGACAGGCTACATTTTAGAAGCAAAGATTCTTTTTCCTGCATCAACTATACTAACAGAGAACCTAAGCTAGTCAACAAATATTTGTTTAAAGTTGACTGTGTGCAAGATCTTTGCCAGGATTGTATATGATGCCAAAATTACACAAAACATTATTACTGCCTGTAAGGAGACTATCAGGAAGTGAGATGAGATGTAGAAACACAAGGATATCTGATGTCCATGTTCTCCCACGACTCAAGGCTCCTAGAGCTGCCATTGTTGCTACAGTTCTGACAGTGACTGCCCCAGAAATGTCACCAGGGAAGAGCATTTCAACTGTGCTGATAAAAACAATGATAGATACAGGGTACAGCACCATAATTTTCAGAATGACAAAATATTTACTGCTGCATAAAATTTTTTTTAAGATTTATTTTATTCATTTGAAAGAGTTAGAGAGAGAGAGAGGAGAGGTCTTCCATCTGCTGGTTCACTCCCCAAATGGCCACAATAGCTGGAACTGAACTGATCTGAAGCCAAGAGCCTGTAGCTTCTTTCAGGTCTCCCACATAAGTGCAGGGACCTGGGCACTTGGGCCATCCTCCATTGCTTTCCCAGGCACATCAGCAGTGAGCTGGATTGAAAGTAGAGCATCCAGGGCCAGCGCCATGGCTCACTAGGCTAATTCTCCGCCTGCTGCGCCAGCACACCAGGTTCTAGTCCAGGTCGGGGCGCCGGATTCTGTCCCGGTTGCCCCTCTTCCAAGCCAGCTCTCTGCTGTGGCCCGGGAGTGCAGTGGAGGATGGCCCAAGTGCTTGTGCCCTGCACCCCATGGGAGACCAGGAGAAGCACCTGGCTCCTGGCTTCAGCATGGCGCGCTCGCCGCAGTGGCCATTGGAGGGTGAATCAAAGGAAGGAAGACCTTTCTCTCTCTCTCTCTCACTGTCCACTCTGCCTGTCAAAAAAAAGTGGAGCAGCCAGGACTTGAACCGGCAACCATATGGGATGCTGGCACTGCAGGCCGGGGAATCAACCTCCTGTGCCACGGTACCAGCCCCTGCTGTATAAAATCTTAATCTTTCCAATCCCTAACTTATCTGTTCATACTTTCTTCCCACTTACCATGATATGAATCTATCAATTTGAATTTATTATTGTGCTCTCAAATTGAGGTGTTCATTCTACTTGGAGACACCTACTCAGTGTTTGGTGTTGTCAGTAAGTTTTAGTTAGTATAGTCTGAATAACCACACACCAACATTTTCACTGGGGTGTGTGTAGAGGGGGATGGATATTTGGCACAGCTTAAGCTGCAGCTTGGGACATCTGCATTTCCTATCAGAGTGCCAGTGCTCAAGTGCGGGCTCCACTCTGGTTGCCGTTTCCTGTTAGTATACCTCCTGAGAGACAGCAGGTGATGGTTCAAGTACTTGAGTCCCTGCCGTCCACATGGGAGACCTGGATTGCGTTCCTGTCTCCTGGATTTGGGCTGGCCCAGCCCCAAGTATTACAGGCATTTGGGGAGTTGACCAGCAAGTGAGAGAACTCTTTCTGTGTCTCTGAATCTGAAATAAATAAACAAATGAAAAAAATCTTTTTTTTTTTTTTTTTGACAGGCAGAGTGGACAGTGAGAGAGAGAGATACAGAGAGAAAGGTCTTCCGTTGCCGTTGGTTCACCCTCCAATGGCCGCCACTGACGGCGCACTGCGGCCGGCGCACCGCGCTCGTCCGATGGCAGGAGCCAGGAGCCAGGTGCTTTTCCTGGTCTCCCATGGGGTGCAGGGCCCAAGCACCTGGGCCATCCTCCACTGCACTCCCGGGCCACAGCAGAGGGCTGGCCTGGAAGAGGGGCAACCGGGACAGAATCCGGCGCCCCGACCGGGACTAGAACCCGGTGTGCCGGCGCCGCAAGGTGGAGGATTAGCCTGTTGATCCACGGCGCCGGCCGAAAAAAATCTTAAATAGTCTTACTAGATTAAATTATCTGATGGACCCTATTGAGGCATGAACCCTTTACATATTTATTGGTGAGAAATAATTAAAATCCAAACTACAATTAAGTGAATATAATGCATGGGTACTTCAAAAAGTTCACAATAAATAGAATTAAAAGATACATGTCTTTTGGTGCAAAAAAATTTTGAAATCCATACATACTTTTTCCACAATACACATTTTCCATGAATGTTTTGAAGACCCCTTATATAGCTGGTAAAGAGATTGAAATTTAAAATCTCCAAACATTTCAAATGAGCTGGAACTATTTCATGTTTCCAAATAAAAAGACTTTTCTAAGAGTAAAGTGTGCCCAAGTACAATTGAATGCCTGATTTTAGAAATGTAGATAAACCAGAACATGAGTTAAATTGGCTCAACCTAACTAAAATAGCTGGAAATATCAAGATAAATTTATAAAGAACTCAATAAATAAATGTCTCCGTAGGATACCTGTTCTTGTTGTTTACATCAGATTCTAAGCAGCCAGTCAGCATTTTATCAAGGAAGGGAATTTGAAGTGAGAACTCTTCCTGAGTAATTTCAATATGTTTAAATATTTTATGAAGTATGAAATCACACATATTTGCCTCAGGCAGACACCTCACTGATATTGAATAAAAAGTGTTCATATAGGATTCTATAAGAGCTATTAATATAAAGTTTTACTTCTGTAACTGAATTGCAGTTCATATTCTGAAACTAGCTGCAGGTTAAATCGAAATTAAATGAGATGACTAAAGAACCCTTGGGGACAGAGTTTGTGTGTTTTAAGGGAGAACTGGCCATGCTGGAGAACTGAAATTACTCACAAATGACACTGAATTGTCTGCTCTGTGCATCAGCCCCGCTTCTACTCTCATACACATTCTACTATTTTCTCGAGACATTCAGTTTCTTTGCTCTGGTTTGAAAGCAACTTTTCACCATTTCTCTCTTCTTTTGAATTATTTTGTTTCTTATTTGAAGGACAGACAGACACACACACACACAGAGAGAGAGAGAGAGAGAGAGAGAGAGAGAAAGAGAGAGAGAGAGAGGAGAGAGAGATCTCATCCACTGGTTCACTCCCCAAATGTTTGCCAAGTTTGGGCTTGAGCCATTGCCCTAGCCAGAAGTCAAGAACTTAATCAAGGTCTCCCATGTTGGGGGCAGGAACCCAATTACTTGTGTCATTAGCACTGCCTGCCATGGTCTGCATTGACAGGAAAGTGGAGTCAGGAGCCAGAGTCGAGAGTTGACCAGAGCACTCTAGTGTGGATTACAGAAGTTGTAGCTGCTAAGATGAATGCCCACTTCTGCTTTCATATTTCCTTATCAAGAGGCAGTTCAGTCTGCAGCTCAAGATGGGCGAAAGGTTCTGGTGGCTCAGGCATGGACTCTCCTTGCAGGTCATAATCACACTCCTTGCTATGACCATTTCTCAACAAGCAAGATCTAGAGGTCACAGCCCGGCTTCTGGATCACTGCCAAGTTGTTCTCAAAAACAGGCTGCTGCTGATCCAATAACCATCTCCTGGACAACAGCAGCTTCCCCGGCTTTTGCAATATGTATATGCAAATGAAGTCTCTCTTTTCTGATCACCCTGCTCTGTACATGGGTAGAATGACTGAAATCACAACCTCTGCAATTCCTATGTGTCAAAAAAAAAAAAAAAAGAGCTCTCAATCCCATGGATGGAATATATGACCATGTGCAGTAACAGACCCATCACTCCCGGGCTGTTTCTGGTATAACCTCCAGCTAAACTGATCCAACAGCACTCACATGCTCCAAAGAGCACATTCTCTAGACAACAATGATGGGTCATCATGGAGGCATGTCCAATTCTGGTGCTTTCTAGCAAACTGCCTCAGTTCGTGGCTTTAAACAGTCATGCCCATGGATTCTGTGGGTCAGAAAGTTGGGAAGAATACAGTGAAGGTGGTTTGTCTCTGCTCTTTTATGACTATGACTTGAGCTAGAAAGACCTAAGGCAAGAGTGCCTCAGTGGTTGGGTCTGGGGTCATCCATAGCCTCAATAACTCAATAACAATTGCTGTTCCTGTCTGTCAGGACCTCTTAAGTGTTCTGCCCATGAAGAAATCACCAGACCAATTAGGAGCTCTAATAGAGACCAAATTAGAATGAAAATCTTTTGGTGCCTTATGTTGGCCAGGGTCCTGGACCCAGAAACAAGAATGGTTGTGATAGTCAAGTGGAATAAAATAAGAAATTGCTATATAATGTTCTGTGATACTGTATATTGCAAATTTATTTAGCCACCACCTTTTGATTCATTGTTGCTCATTTGCTACCACAAATAAAGCTACAATAAATATCTATATAATTGGCCCTTAAAAAAAAAAAGCTGCCAGCTGACATATGTACATGTGTCCTTTCTATGTGATAGCTTAGGTACTTCCTCACTGCCCAGAGCCTGTGCTCCGAGAGTATGCAAGGTGAATGTGTGTGAGCTTCCATGAACTAGCCTTCAGAGTTGCATAGTGTCATGTTGGCTGTATTCTCCCAGTCAACACAATCATGAAGTTCAGCCAAGTTCAAGGTGAATGGCATTAACCCACCAATGGAAAGAGTTGCCAAAGAATTTGTAAATATACAGTTGTCCCTCCTTTATCTTGCTTTTGCTTTCTACAGTTTCTGTTACCTGCAATATGAAAGTATTAAATGGAAAATTCCAGAAAAAAAAACAGTTCATACTTTTTTAATTGCACACTGTTCTGAGTACCATAACAAAATCTCACACTTTCTTGTGCTATCCTGGCCAGAATGTGAATCATCACTTTATCTGGCCATATCCACACCATATAGGCTACCCATCCACTTGTCACTTAATAGCCGACTATTTTATCAGATGTACTGTCATGAAATTGCCATGCTTGTGTTCCTGTAACTGTCACTTTTCTTAATAATGGCCTCCAAATTTCCACCTCATCCTAGGGTCCTAAGTCTCATGTCATTATGTCTTTGGGGTATTCCTGTTAGGCCTTCCACCTGCCCACAGAGAGAGGACTCAGCTGGGAAGTGGTTTTTCTCACTTTCTTGTGTTGGGACAAAGTGGATCCACAGTGTCCATCTAATGAGCATAATCGCTGGGGTGGATGTTTTCTTTACTATGCAGCTGGCAGGTGCAATGTACACATGGGCATGGTGACGACTTTCGTGAGGCCTGGGTGGGAATTGAATTCTAACCTCCCAGATTGAATTTTATTTATAAATAAGCCCTGAAAAGCTGTAATACAAGGTGCTTGTGTGCGTGTGTGTGTGTGTGTATGATCATTGTGCTGGAGGAGGGCAAATGGCAGTATGATCTTTAGTTTTTACTACCAAATTTGTGAGATTTTATTACATTTATCTTGTTCTTTTATACCAGTTGACCATAGTAAATCTACATCCTAGGTGACTAAATTTAGGCATTCAGGCATATTTTCATTTTATTAAAAATTTTTTATTAATATAAAGAGGAGGGAGAGTATGATCTTATCCTACAGTAACAAGCAAACAGCTAATTACTTGCAATTTTGAAGATAATTGTCTTCCCATCCTGCAAGCATGCAGAACAGGAAATTAAACTCCAGAAAGTTTGGGTCATCTGTAGATTGTCAGGAAAGAAACACTTTCTCCTCTTAGACCCTCATCACCCCTAAAAGGCAGGCTAAAAACTGCAGCTGTGGGACAGGGATGAGTACTGTCCCCACTGTGGCAGCCCCCCTCCATACACTCTGGTCACTGGAGAGCAAAGACTACTTTGAGTCTGGCAGTGGCGGGCCCCACTCCCCTGTTGGCCCTGATTCACGCGCACCTGTTGGAGAATGTCTCCCTGTGAGTCATCCCTTCTGATAGACCCATTCATCATTTCGGGTCCCATGTCAGTACAAGAGCTGGTTTCCTTTGTCCAGGTAGTAGATGACAGTTCAAATGTCAAGCAAATGTCATCTCCAGTGAAAGACTTCGCTGTCCCTGCTCAGTCTCTCCTGCCTCCCGGTTTGTGGCAGTCTCGTTTCCCTTCCAAGAGGGAGGTCCCCTACACTCCACACTGTTCGCTTTGATGAACCATCTTCCGCTCCTGTCTTCTCACTGCGCGTGGCCCTCTGCTCACCAAGGAAAGCCTCCTAGGCTTGGGCAACAGAACAAAAGGAAAAGGCTGCCCCGCCTGCCGAACTCAAGCAGCCGGTACATACAGTGTTTTAACTGTTCTGGAAAGAATGAAGCATTCATGAGCCATTCCATGTTTCAAGAAAAAAATTTCCTGTGACATTTTAAGCCCCTTTTGTGCTGGAACATTTTTAGAGTTTTCTCCTGCCAGTCATCTCGAATGTTTTGTATCTTTCCCTTTTAGCTGAATTGCATATTATGAGCCATGACCCACGATAAATAACAATAGCACTGTGATTGAATGAAAGTCTCGTTCTTTGGGTTATTCTGGGCTATGGGTCAAGCTATAAATGCTGACCTCTGAGAGTCCAAAGATGTTATCTGGTTGAGGCTTATGTTGGGAGAACAAAAATGAGCTATGTGATGAAAATGACCACCTGGGAGCTCCAATTTGGTTTCTGTGTCTGTGAATAGTTTCTGTAAAAGACATGAGTGAGGGAGGCCACAGCATTTTTTTTTTCTAAATGTGAGCTGACTTAATTCTGAGCTCTCTTATCTGCTTATGGAATTTTTGTGATACTGTATATGTGAATCAGGGTTTCTCAGCCTCGTCATTGTTGACAGTTGGGGGCCAGATGATCAGGTGATTTTTTTTCAGGGGTTCTCCTGTGCATTTTAGTATGTTAAGTACCATCTGTGATGTCTGCCCTCTAGATATCAGAAGTTTCCAGTGCCCCTAGCTGCAATAAAAGCAAAAATGGTGCACTTTTCCCAGGAAGGCCAAATCAGCACCAGTTGAGAACTGCTGGTCTGTATAAAAGAGCAGCTAGATACAAATGAATTCATTCCTTTGTTCAATCCTTTGATGCTTGTTTCTTGGATGCCTACTGTGTGCCAGAGTCGTCTTTGGAGATTGTAAGTTGAGGGATGAGTAGATCATTGTTATTGCCCTATGGTGCTTTGCAGGGAAGACAGACATGAAACTTAGTAAATACTCGAGGGATTCCTTGGAATAACGATGGGAAGAACTTGGCCTGGGAGTTCTGGGAAAGAAGTCTCAACCTTGATTCAATGTTCAGATTTCCTGGAAATCCTGATTCTCCACTTACTCAAGAAGTAGTTATATTTTCAGATAAAGAATCCTGTTTACCACAGGAGAGTACACTAGAGTTTCAAAAAATAAGTTTGTGAATTCTCGTTAAGTATTTTAACAAGGTAAAATTTGATTATCCAATGCAGATAGCAATGTGCAAGTATCCAGGTATGAGCTGATAGACAAAAGGTATGCACGAAAGCATCAGCTTTAACTGATTGGGTCTTAGTGCTTCAAAGGGCACCGTCAGCCGTGAGCCTTGGACGTCGTCCAGGTCGGGTCTCAGGAAGGTATCTGCCATGCTTTGAAGTCACAGCATTTAACCTTTGTTCCACTGTAACAGACAAAAGTGGATGTTTGCACTCCCCTGGGCCTCAGATTTGATAACCTCCCCATAAAAAGTAGAGGGCAGTAAAAGGAAACTTGAATAAACCTGCCTCAACTGTTGAAGCAGCGTTGATGATGGTTGCCCACCATGAGCTGCAACAAGGATCAGAGTTCCCAACCCATCCTCTGGTGAGACTCTTCCCTTCATCATTGCACGTAAGTGTGAAAGATGCCATTGTAAGGGAGGGTTTTGAATCCGTGCAGATTTATACTTTATAAGCCTTGAATGTTTCAACAATGTAAAGGGTAGTGTGATTTAATCGTGAAGAATACTGGGGAGTTAGACACCAGGGATAAAATCTGGGCTCTATCAGGTCTGACTGTTTGGCCATGGACAAGTTATCTAAGTCCAGGTTAATAATGATAATAGCCTACCTCAAATTGGAATAATAGCCTACCTCAAATGATTATTATGAAGATTATATGAAATATTAACAAATGGCCTGATCTAAGTGTTTGGTATATAGGGTAATGGCAGTATTGTTAGTAACACGTCACTTGCCATATAACTCACATGGATGTTCTCTTGATCTTGTGGCTGAAAACTGTTGTTTTAAAGATAGAAAGGAACAAAATCAGAAAGCATTGTATATCTACAGAGTAGTGGTGTCTCCTAAAATTGAAGATCCAAATCTGTTGTCTCCTTCTAATGCCAAGGAGACCATTCTTTAGCAGAGTAGAGCCGGGATTGATGAGGTTGGAAGACAATCACTAAAGAGCTGGTGCACTTAAGATGAACTGTCAGAGAAGGTGGGGCTGCAGAAGGGGAGATCCAAGATTGTCAAAGCACCAGAAAGGGCTACTTATGTAGAGATCAATAAAACCTCTCCTTTGCTTACAGTTCGGATATAATTTGAAATATCAGCAATAAGTTTTAAACTTCAGCAAATATGCTACCACTTCTTGTTGATTTCTTGGTCCTCCTCATAAAGAGAAGGGTCCTTTGTCCTGGAGCCCAGAGACCTAATAAGAATGCACTGCAACCACTCAGTGCTCTCTTTGCATGACACCTACATAGATGTGCTGCGGCATGGTAACGCAAGGACAGATGAAACATCGTCCGCCAAGGTTGGAATTGTGTCAGATTATGGGAACTGGCACCAAAGCAAGTGTGAGGTTTACAATGAAGATGTTGATGAGAACTTCATTTCTGAATAGGACTTTACTGTGAATATTCTCGCCTGGATATCCTCCTTATGGATACGTTTTTCTATTCATTTTTAATTTCTATCGAGCTCTCAGAAAGAGGATAGTCTCTGTGAAAATGAGGATCCTATAACTTGTTCCACAAAAGAGAATTTCTCTTCCATTCTCCCATTTATTCATTCAACATTTACTGTGCACCTCTTATGAGCCAGATAACACAAGAGGGGCCTTGCCCTTTGTGAACTTCCACTGCAGAGGGAACAGGGGAGCAAAAGAAGAGAGTATAGAAGTAATGGCAATGAAGAGCTGGTACAGTAGTAGGTGTAATGGCATGATACAATGGATACCCCAAAGCTCACAAGAACTACTTTGGGAAGGCTTCCAATTTAAGAGGATATTCTAGCTGACTTCTGAAGGAGATAGCAAGTAAATATAGGCAGAAGGTTTTTTTTTTTTTTTAATTTTAACAATATAGCCTGACATTCAAATAACGTAGGAGTAAGTGCTCATGTACTGTAGTCAAGCAGCATGAGATAGCATGGTTTGTTCTAGAAAGAGAAAATTAATAAACTTTGTTTTCTTTATGGAAGAGGAGACATAGAAATGTCACTACAGCTTCATAAAGAACCATGTCTGTGCAATTCCTTCAAACAGATCACTGTAGCTTCTCTAAGTAACACTGACCATAAAAGTGTATGTGGTTTTATTTAATTCTTGTGTAGAAAAACTAAACATAATGATTTAATTGAAAATCCTTGACTGAAAATTATGAAAATCATTCTCAGGAATATGCTGCTTTTCTGCATTTAAAAACAAGTGGTGGCGTTTTGTTATCCATCCAAGTAATTTCCAGCTATAGAGCATCTATCCAAGGTGAGGAACCTTTTTTTCTGTCAAGGGCCATTTGGATATTTATAACATCATTCACAGGTCATACAAAATTATCAACTTAAAAACTAGCCTCCTGGGGCCATCATAGTGGTATAGTGAGTTAAGCCACCAACTGCAACACCAGCATCTCATGTGGGCACTGGTTCAAGTCCCAGCTGCTCCACTTTCCATCTAGCTACCTGCTAATATGCCTCAGAAGGCATGGAAGAAGTGGCCCTATTTCTTGGGTCCCTGGGAAGCCTGGCTGAAGCTCCCAGAGTGGCTTTGGCCTGGCCCAGCTCCATCCATTGCAGCCATTTGGGGAGTGAACTAAAGGACAGAACATTTCTCTCTCTCTCTCTCTCTCTTTCTCTGCCTTTCAAATGAATACATAAGTTTTTTTTTTTTTTTTTTTTTTTTTTAATGAGCCTGCTATAGATTTATGGAGTTTCAAGTCCTGTCTGCAGTTGCCTTGGCATGGCCAGACAAATAATTTTCCGGGTTGGACATTCCCCACTTCTGGAACAATACATAAGAAAAAAAACATCCTTCACCACCTTCCCTCATGTTCCTTTCCTTTTTTCTTTTTTTTTCCTTTTTAATTTCTAGAATGGATGATTATATGGTTTCATGATACCTTACAACTGTTGGTCGTTACAAACATTAAATGATTTTTGGCCGGTGCTGCTGCTCACTAGGCTAACCCTCCACCTGCGGCGCCAGCACCTCAGGTTCTAGTCCCAGTTGAGGCACCAGATTCTGTCCTGGTTGCTCCTCTTCCAGCCCAGCTCTCTGCTGTGGCCCAGGAAGGCAGTGGAGGATGGCCCAAGTGCTTGGGCCCTGCACCCACATGGGAGACCAGGAGGGAGCACCTGGCTCCTGGCTTCAGATCAGTGCAGCGCCGGCTGCAGCAGCCATTTGAGGGGTGAACCAACAAAAGGAAGACCTTTCTCTGTCTCTTTCTCTCTTTCTCTCTCTCACTGTCTAACTCTGCCTGTCCAAAAAAAAAAAAAATGATTTCTGAATTTAATCAAAATCCAAAATTAAACTTGTTCTCTATTGTTCTTCTTCCATGGAAAACAGAAAAACAACTACTTCCTAGCACGAGTATTTTCTTCTTCTTCTTCTTCTTCTTCTTCTTTTTCTTCTTCTTCTTCTTCTTCTTCTTCTTCTTCTTCTTCTTCTTCTTCTTCTTCTTCTTCTTTTTTTTAGAAATTGTTGGGGAAGGATTTACTCCAGTGACATAACATGGGAGGGTGATTTCTTACTATGACTCTACTAGATAAAAGATGAAGCTGGTTCTACATGGCGATCAGAACCATTGACACTAGAGCCAGAGAAAGACACTTGGAGTAAGTTTTGTAGCTGGAAGGAGATATGTAAATGAGGAGCTCTCACTCACTAGCTTAACCCAGAAAGCTGATAAAGAGGGGCTGTCCATTTAAAATGAATCAGAGCCTTATCACATTCATATAAAACAAAAATGACTAAATGAAGCAGCTGGAAGATTATCATGAGTTTTAATTATCTTTTAATAGCCAAGGGCTCTTGCCAACACTTGCTGATAACCTGTCAGTTGTTATGAGCCGTACAACTCTGGTTATGAGTCTCAGCTGCTACAATTTGGGAACTATATTTACAGCAATGGTCTTTTCATGTTAAATGCAAATTCCCAGAGATGTTCGAACTGAAATTTGGCCTCACTGCTTTCTGTTTCTGTTGCCCTCTTGTGTGAAATTGAAAAGGCTGGCAGGATCTTGTTCATAATTTATGACTCTCATTATAAGCCTAATAATCTTGATTTTTAAAAGGTAAGGGTAAAATCATTTCCAGAGCTCACAGATTACATTTCTACAAATTGCCTACAAATCATTTTTTAATTATAACCTACTTTTTTTCTCAAATCGGTCTGTTGCCTTTTCCTTCTCTCCTTGGATTTATCCATCTCAAATGTTTTCTAGGCTCTAAAGCAGCTGCTGCAGTGTCAGTCACATTCCTTCTACGTCCCTGTATTCCACATATACACATATCTGTGCAAGTATGTATGGAAAGAGGCATCTATATTTCTATATACAGTGCTCAGTATCTGGTGAATGGGATAAGAAAGACCAAGACTTTGAAGTTTTTGGTCTTTGCCTCCTTGTCTTCTTGCTTTGACACCCCTGGGATCTCATTTCCATGCTTCTCTTAACTGTTCTTACTGATGTCCCTGCCAGCAACTCATTCTTCCTGCAGGTTCTGTGCTTCCCAAGACCTAGTTCCCATTGTGGATTTTACTACCAATTCTTTTTAAAAGATTTGTTTTATTTGAAAGACAGAGTTACAGAGAGAGGTAAAGACAAAGAGAGAGGTCTTCCATTCTGCTGGTTCACTCCCCAGATGTCCACAATGGCCGGAGCTGCACTGGTCGGAAGCCAGGAGCCAGGAGCCAGGAGCCTGGAGCTTCTTCCAGGTCTCCCATACAGGTGCAGGAGCCCAAGGACTTGGGCCATCTTCTGCTTTCCCGGGCCATAGAAGAGAGCTAGATTGGAAAATAAGCAGCCGGGACTAGAACTAGCACCCATATGGGATACCTGCACTTCAGGCCAGGACTTTAACCCACTGCGCCACAGCACCGGTCATTTACTACCAATTTTAAGTGGATGGGCACCAAATCTATATTTGCGGCTCAGACCTCACACCTCTCTTCCAGTTCTGTATTTCAGATTATCTTAATTGAGCATCTCTAATTGTATGATCATTATCACTTATAATCAATAAGTTTCACAATTGAATATATCTGTCTGTCTGCAGCCTTTTCCTGTTTTGGGTTGATCTCCGTTTCACTTATCCATTTTTTGATAAGAAACCTGTGATTGCTTAAAAAAATTTCTAGATTTTGTTCCTGTAGTCATCTTGTAAGTACTACAGTTTTTTTTTTTCTTCAAAACATCTCTGATGTAAGCATAAACATTGAATTAGTTTTCCCATCTACCACAAACATTGAGATTCAAATACTAAATTTCTCTATTTACTTTTAAATTTTAAAATTTAGTATTTAAATATTGAAATTAAATATTTAGTATTACTACATTTTCTTGAAATCTTCATCACGCCAACTCACTACTTTAGATGGGATTGGCAGCAATGAGTCATCATTTTTGTTTCTGCCATCGCATGTTAATGTGCTTGTTTCATTTAAACTTGACCACGAAAGATTTTTGCAATCACTTTGGACAGATTCCAGTCTGCTCAACGTGAAAGCAGTAACAACTCAAAATTCAAAAGCAGTTCAAAGTTCTACATAGAAACACAAATACACACTTTTTAATTTTTATATAAAGATTTATTTATTTATTTGAAAGGCAGAGTTACAGAGAAGCAGAGGCAGAGAGAGAGAGAGAGAAAGAGAGGTCTTCCACTGAGTCACAGATCAAATGGCTGCTCTGGCTGGAGCTGTGCCGATCTGAAGTCAGGATCCAGGAGCTTCTTCCAGGTCTCCTACATGGGTTCAGGGGCCCTAGGACTTGGGCCATCTTCCACTGCTTTCCCATGCCGTAGCAGAGAGGTGGATCAGAAGTGGAGCAGCCGAGACTCAAACCAGTGCCCATATGGGATGCTGGCACTGCAGGCAGCAGCTTTACTTGCTATGCCATGGCGCTGCCCCACCCCCTTTAAAATAAAGATTTATTTACATTTTTTAAAAATTAAAAGGGATAAGGGATGAAAACGTGCCCCATGTGGACCTGGAATGAACAGTTTACTTAGTTGTGAAACTGTCAAAGTGTTAATAGGTGCTGAAGAAATGTGAGTAAATTCTATTACAAGTCAAGAGTCCAGAGCTGGCAGTAATCTGCAAGAAGGCAGGAAGTGAGCCTGTCAAAATGGCAGCACTGTTGACAGGGCAGCCCAGGGAGCGGCCTTGGAGTCCCTAGGGCTGCAGGAGCTTCCCAAACAGGCTGAGCAAGCAGAGGTGCAGTTGATGAGATGCACACTGTAGACCCAGGACAGTTCCTTAGGGCCCACACATGTACAAATCTGCATATCACAGCGATTACAGCTCAGAGCTGATGACCAGTCCAAAGAGCATTCAGAATCTGAGACTCCATAAAACAAGTTTGAACATTAATTTTGAAACTGAATCCTTCTTCATTATTCTTGAGCATTTGTTCAGCTTCTTTAGTATGTCAGCAGGCCTAGATAACTAACAAAGTTGGAAAGTGGTCAGGTAAAGATAATCAAGCTTATGTGTGTATGTATTCTTTTTTATAATTTGGACTTGTTATAAAAATAGACCTGAAAATACATGTACTCTTTCTTTGGTGACAGCAAAGTACCTTCCGCTACCTATGACTGTGAATGTCCGTTTTGGGGGATCATGTGCAGAAGGCCCAGTAACTAGTGATTTTTCTTCAGCTCAGAGGTCTCTTGCCCCCACAGCTGCAAGCAAGCATCTGTGTTCCTGCTATGAAGCAGCCCCTCCCTGCACTGAAAGGAGTGTGGCAAAGATGAGGCATGAGAATGGAGACCTGTTTGTGTCTGAAGCTTTGCCTGTTTGTGATCCCCAGGCATCCTGGAGCTCCCTCCGGCTCTGATTTTTTTTCTGTTTCTATCAGTTTCAGTGGATGTGGCCTTTGTAACTGGAAGCAAGGATTCGTATCTGTGAATTAAATTGTCAGCAGGGCCCATCTCACTATGAACAATTTCCCTCCACATTCTGCTTCTTACGTAGACTTCTGTGTACAGGCAGAGGTGTGGTCAATGCAAATGGGCCCGTAAGTTCTGGCCACAATGCCTGCCTCTGGAGGACAGAATTTGGTTCCAGTTCTGAGTGGTTTTCTTTAAAGAGGGGGGCACTTGATGAGTCTTAGCTCTGTAAATAAGAAGGAAAGGCCCACTGAACATTTTAAATAAGAGGTGCCATCCGTCCCTTATCATAAGCCAGGACCAGAGTAATGATATTTGACTCCTTCTGGGCATGAGTGATAGATCAACTTACACCTGTATATAAGGTTTTCAAATTTGTTGTCTTCATAGAATACTCCCAAACACTTACCTATAAACGATGCCTGTAAAGGGACTGAAAGACTAAAACAATATTCAGATAATCAGCAATAATGGTAATGCATCATAGTGGTATCTTACAGTGCTCCCAAAGGTGCTCCCACTGTGTCACAGGCATTTGTTGTCTCCAGCATTGTCATACCTGCTGTCCTGACTACACTTCCATCTCTACTCGGCTCAGGTGTCTGGTATGTCAGGTATACAAATTCTCCTCTTGGTAGTCGAGCTGACCTTGTGTCATGCCTCTGACTTCAGTCAGTGTTGCAACCTGTGACCTGCTCAGGTTAGTGTCCCATTCGCTAGGGACCAACCAATCCACGTTGCCTGGGACTGAAAGGTTTCTGAGGACATTGGATTGTCATTGCCAAAATCTAGATAATCCTAGACAAGCTGGGATGGCTTTGCACCCTACACACGAGAGACATAATCTCAATTGTGCATGTATTTAGTACTAATACATCTCATAAGTTAATTACCAAAGAACAGAACACCTGGGGAGCATTACACTTGAAGAGGGTTGCAGTTTCCCTAGGGACTGGGACAGGCTGTTAAAACATGCTCACTTGTATTTGGTTCATTGCTCAGGGAACTTGTGTCCACTCAAGAGAGTTCTTTGTTTCTTACCCCCTTCATTCTGTCATTCTATCTCAACAGAATCTTTAGATTTGTACTGTTTTGAAGGCTTAATTCCAGATTTTGATAATGTGCTTGCACATCACAGATACACATGACATCCATCAGTAGACTTGACCTTCTCATTTGGATCACGGACTTCAAAGTTGTCATCAGATCTGACAGTCCTCTCCCCATCACTGAGCAGTAACCTCACTACTTACGAGAACATCTCCTTTGCCCACTGGTGCTGCAGAGAGAACCACACATCGTGGGTACGATCATCACTGAGTGCCGTGTTGTGTGTGCAAATCTCATTTAGCACTCAACCTTTCTGCTGTGTGCTCTTTGGGATAACTGTTTTTTTCCTGCATGAAACATGCATTACATACACATCCTTCCCATACTGTCCATTGGATTAATATATATTTAAAGCGATTGGAGTGTTAAGATCTATTCTTAATTGCCAAAAGTTGAACACACAGGCAGGAAAAGAGAGCACAAAGCATAAAACAATTGAAAGAAGAATGAAACACCTTTATTTCTCTTAAAGCCTGAAATGTCTTTCAGGAAGTCTGGTGGCCCGTAGCCATCATGCTAAGCTGATAGAGTCATGCTTTCAGCAGAACTCTGATGATGGTGGGCCAAGAACACACACTGTGTTCCACGGGTATAAACATGGGATTCTTTCACGGTTCTGGGAAGCACCCTATGGCACTGGGCTCTAGATGTCAACGGAAAAATTGGTTAGTGGTGATAGTTTGTATGTTCCTAGCATAATTAAAAAATGTGAAAGGACTGAGCCAGATCATGTGTTCCACAAGCAGCATGGGGCAGATTTGTCACTTGAGGCAATCTTGGCAGGTGATGCCCCCGGTCTTCTATAACCCAGAAGCTCCTGGCACTCCCAGGTAGAGCAGACACATCTCTGCCCCTTACCACCCTCAGCATATCGCTTTTTGGCATGGCTATGAAACTTCTGCAACTCACCCAGAATGCAGCATTATGGAAAGCATACTTTGTCATAGAAGATTTGCTAAATGATCTGATGTGGGAAAAGTTAGAAAAAAAAAGTCTAAACAGATGTTCTTCTTCTGGATGCAACCTTCAATTGTGTGATTTCCAGCAATTTGCCTATAATTCAAGTGAAACACGCACCTGCCGGGGTAAACCTATTGATCCTGAGAACATTGGTTTTCCTTTGGCAGCTCCATCATTGAGTTGGAAGCCTTGTGTGTATACCTTTTGCAGGCTGGGATTTGTAAAGCAAGAGCTGTTCAAAGCTGAAAACAGTTGTTTAATGCATTGGAAAATATGTGGAAGGGAGGGACCTAAATGCAGCTTGTAGACTGAAGACCTTCTCAGTCATTCTGTGTGGTTAAAAACAAATGACAAGGCTGTTGTGTAGTTATTTCAGGGTTCCTAGTGGAATGTCTCACACTCTGTTATCGCTGCCTCTTGAGGCCCTCAGGCCATCCCAGTGAGCCTCACCCTGTTCTCATGGCCCCCTTGTCAAAAATAGGCAGTAGCAAGGGGTGTGGCAACTGGGGAGGGATTAAAGGCAGGGAATTCCAAATAAAGGGCAGCTTCTCAGACATCAAAGCTACTCAAAACCTTGGATAAATCATGTGTCGGACCAGAATAAATTGAATTAGAGGATCATGATCTTTCTTTTTTTAGTACCCGAAGACTATCTATGATGTGGGAAATATTAAATGTTGTAATGATATGAATACCTTATTTAAGATGTGAATATTTTTATCTCTGTAACCCTTCAGAATGAATAAAGCTTATTGTTTTGATTTTTTGGCTTTATCAGGAGTCTGCAGAGATTAGGGTTATCCAGTTTGTCTATTTTGAAAAGGAAGGGAAGTTAATTTTGAAACTGTGCTCAGGGTGAGATGGTAGTTATTTAATTTAAGCAGCAGCATTACTTGACAAGTTAAATAATATGCTCAATCTGAGACTTGTGGAGAGCTGGCTGTTAAAATCCCTATCTAGCATTAAAAACAATGTGTTTCATTATAGTTTACCATCAAGGGAAGGAATAACACAACAAATAGCCAGTAGCCCATTAGATGTGTATACTTTGTTTAAAAAGAGAAACTTTTAGAGCATAAACATGTGCATCTACTTACTAAGTGTCTACCAGCTTCTTACGTGGGGCTGATATAATGATGTCTTGTGCATTTCCTCTCTTAAAAACCAAAAATTAATGACACCAAGACCAAAAACTCTGCAAATTAGTGGCTATTCAGCCTTTACCACTGTAGTGAATGCACATGGTTTTCGGATGACGACCACAGCTGGGCTGGATGAATCATCCTAACCTGGCAAACTGTTTTAGTCCATCTCCCATTTTAGTGAAGTGATTCATTTGGAAGGAAAGGCAATGCAATAAGCATATGGCCCACATATTCCCACAGCCTGCAGAGATTAAAGCCATGTGATCTTGACATGTGATCATACTGGCAACTCTGAGAGTGCAGAGAAGGGACCCAGGCAACCTTGTCAATCATCAGTAGGACCTACCTTCTGCACCCTAGACATTTATGCATCTATCCTCTCTCATAATTATCACAAAAACCCAGCGAGGTGATGTTATGATTCATACATGAACACATGAGGCTCAGAGAAGTTCATTAATTTTTAAGTCAAGCATCTTAGATTCCAAACCATGTACTTATCTTATCCTATTGTCTTTTTCTTCCTCTCCCTGGTATTGGTTTTCTTCTCTCCCCTTTCTTTTCCTTCACTTCAATTCACCTTCTTCCCCTGCCCTGTCCCCTTTTCCTATCATCCTCTTATTCTCTTTTTTATTCCTAACATATGAGCTTCTCCACCCTGCCAGGCGCTATATAAAATGCCAGGATCCAGGTAACAAGACAGATGGGGACTGTGTTGTCATGTCATTTAGAGTCCAGCAAACAGGAACAGAAGTGTGTTCAAGTAGAGACTAAGGAGTATGGGAAGTGGGCAGCATTTAGAGAAAGTGTATTTTCCTAGGAAGGATGGTGAATGCGTTCATTGGAAGACAAAGAATTTTACAGATCTTCAATAGGATGGTACAATGGACCCAAACCACTGGTTGAAATGAACAGTAATAAATATGAAAGGTTTCATTTAGACTTATCATGATATAAGTACAGAATGGAAAACATGATTTCATAGGGTTTTAGATAAAATTTGCAATGGCTGGCCTAGCCAATGCCGAGAGCCGAGAACACAACCCAGATCTCCCCTCCACCCCCGCATGGGTGGCAGGGACTCTGTCACTTGAGCCGTCACTGCTAGCATCCAGAGTCAGGATTGGCAGAAAGCCAGAGTCAGGAGCTGGAGCTGGGAATCAAGCCCAGGTACTCTGGGATGTGGAATGTGGACATCCTAACTGCTAGGCCTAGCATCCATCCCATCACGTAAGGTTTGAAGTTCCATAAATAGGAAGCAATGCCTTAAAAAGGATGCAGTCTTGGGCTATATCTGTACTAGCGTGGATCCCAAAAGGAAAATTCTGGTAATCCCATGTCACATCTAGAACTCTGCACAAGGCTTCTTTGTTTTAAGGGATACACTGGTTACAAAATAGCACATAGTTTTTAAAAGAATAAAATTCTCCACAATTTTATTTCCTCAGCAGGAGATGAGAAACACACACTTCATTCTTATTTATTCCTCCCGCATAATGAGCTTTCTCGTAGGGAAAATATGAGCTAGGAGGAGATCACTGACATCCTAAAATAGCTGGTTTCCCTGGACAATACTAGCAATGTCCATTACTGAGAACGTTCAGGGTATGCTTTTGCAGAATCTCTCTCTCTCTTTTTTTTTTTTTTTTTTTTTTTGCTATTTTATTTTTACTGGGGGAGCCAAATAAGCATGCATAAAGCTCCTATTGGGGAGACAGTACCAGAAGTAGAAAGTACACCAACACTGGACTTAAGCATGTGGGCTGAATATCAATGTTAGCTATGGTAATTGTGACATAGAGGGTACTTAACGCTCCCTGAGCCTCACATTCTCACTCGTTAAATGGTGATGCGAATTTCTGAATCATACCATTGATTGTTGTAGTGATTAGAAACAATATTGATAAATTGTCAACCAAAGTTCCTGTCACATTGTAGGTTGCTAAGGAAACTCTGAGAAAAGAAATTATGTAAAAGAAAGGAGGAAAATCAAGGAAGAATTATTGTAAAAAATGATTCTTAATGTTCACCCTTAAGAATTCATGGAATTGGTGTTCTGAGTATTAAGAAACCCATTACAGGCAGAAATAAATGACGACATAAGGTAAAGACTTTGTATAGATGCTGTTGTGTTTTCTCTTTGATCATACAAATCAACAATTAATAGCACTTTCCCTTGGAATTGAAATTCATTGGCAAGTGTTTGTGAATAGTGACAATCTCAGAGTATATGTTAATTTCCTTGTTCCCAAATTCTCCCACCATTTGAGGAATGGTATTACATTGCTATCGACTTGTTTTTCTCATTTTAATTCATAAAACAAGCTGTCATTTTAATGTCATATAGAATGTCAAATATTTTTCATGAGAACTTCCATGAAGCATATTGCTGATGACAGCTTTTAAAATGTAGTGTTCATTGCTTTTCCTTGATAAGGAATATCTGGCAAGGGGATAGGAGCTATGTCTTCCTTTCTTTATTAGAAACTACTTTCCAACTTATCAGTGAAAAACAGCTTATTTTAAGCTTACAATTCTTTTTTTTTTTTTTTATTTTTGACAGGCAGAGTGGACAGTGAGAGAGAGAGACAGAGAGAAAGGTCTTCCTTTTGCCGTTGGTTCACCCTCCAATGGCCGCCGCAGTCGGCGCGCTGCGGCCGGCGCACCGCGCTCGTCCGATGGCAGGAGCCAGGAGCCAGGTGCTTTTCCTGGTCTCCCCATGGGGTGCAGGGCCCAAGCACCTGGGCCATCCTCCACTGCACTCCTGGGCCACAGCAGAGAGCTGGCCTGGAAGAGGGGCAACCGGGACAGAATCCGGCGCCCCGACCAGGACTAGAACCCGGTGTGCCGGCGCCGCAAGGCGGAGGATTAGCCTGTTGAGCCACGGCGCCCGCCATTAAGCTTACAATTCTAAAGAGAACTATATAACATATTCAACTTGCCACCCTAAAAATCCTAGACTAGAGACCATCAAGTTCATTCAAGAAAAACAAATAATTTTAAATAGTGTATAATCTGAGTGTTTGGGGGTTAATATGGAAGGCCATTGGTGAGAAAGAAATGAAGTGAATGGAGAGGTAGAAGAAGAAAAAACAATCTGTGGGGCAAAAAGAGAGGGAAAGCATGAATAAATAAATAGATGTAATGCCAAAAAAGAGAGAGAGAAGAAAGATGAAAACGTGGCTGGGGCCGCGGCTTTAATAGGCTAATCCTCCTCCTGCAGCGCCAGCACACCAGGTTCTAGTCCCAGTCGGGGCGCCGGATTCTGTCCCAGTTGCCCCTCTTCCAGGCCAGCTCTCTGCTATGGGCCGGGAGTGCAGTGGAGGATGGCCCAAGTGCTTGGGCCCTGCACCCCCTGGGAGACCAGGAGAAGCACCTGGCTCCTGGCTGGCTTCAGATCAGCGTCGTGCGCCAACCACAGCGGCCATTGGAGGGTGAACCAACAGCAAAAGGAAGACCTTTCTCTCTGTCTCTCTCTCTCACTGTCCACTTTGCCTGTCAAAAAAAAAAAAAAAAAGATGAAAACATGAGAAAAGACCAACATGGAAAAAACAGGGAGATAGAAGAATGAATGAGGACACTCGCCTGGCTACCAGAGGCCCTGCTGCAGTGGCTGAGTCCCGCTTTCCCCACTCTCCACCCGAGTCTTGACCCAATGAGTAGCAAACTCTTGACGCTAGCCTGCACCAATAACACATTCTCACACGCCTGGTCATCACACACTTCCAGGTAGCGCCACATTTTCCTTTTCACTAAAACTCTGTTAAGTTGTTTCCTTCTTCTTCCTTTGTTGATCTTTCTCTTCTTCCTACTGATTTCCCTGGCCAAGATCACAACAGGAAACAAGGTTTAAAATGTTCTATGTCCACTTATTCCAAATAATTGATTAGCCTAGTTGGGCCTGGAAGTATAGTACTACAAAGACCCTTCAGAAGATCATATAAATTGCCTACATGAAAAATATTTTTGCATCTGCAGTCCCCAGCCTTGTCAGTGTATTAGAATCTCCAGGCCAGTTAAAAACTGGGTATCTGGGCCCATTGACTAGGGTGATCTGTGGTGGAGTAGTAGTATCTCATGTTTTGTAAGCACTTCGGTGGTATAGGATGATATGATATGCAGGCGGTATTGAAAATTGTGTCTTTTGAGCAATGGCCAGCAGTGTGTTAATCATAATTCTAGGACCTACTAATAAGACATATACATATGTCTTATTATATATCATATATAATATATAAACATACATACCATACATGATATGTATGTTTGTTTTGCATATATATACATATACTATATTTAGCAAATTCCAAAACTATATTTTGTAGATATATAATATACACTTTACATATCTATTATATCTAGCAAATTGCAAAGCTCTATAATAGATACGACATATTACAACTAGTTCAAATTTATATTAGAACCTTTGGGAAAAAAGGCTAAAAAAAGACTAGCTCCAAAAAATGAGAGGGGAAGTGGTCTGCAGAGCAGTTGTCATGGCAATGGTGTTGAAAAGGGCTTCATGGCGAGTGATTTCGTCTCTGCTTATCCAATATCCAAGCACAAGGCTCATCATGTTACCCCACTGTCTGCTAAATTAAGCCATAGCTGCTCACTCCAAGTTCCCTCCATTCTGATTCTCTACCTCCTGGTACCATGTCTCCAGCCAGACTCAGCCACAGCACACTTCCTCTTCTGGTCTTTCCCCAGTCATCCCTTTAAATTGGACCAATCTGTAACTCTCCATAAGCACATCTCCATCATTGTCTATTGAAATTTTATGAAATCTTCAAGGTCCTTCTTCCGTGAAGTATTATTTTTCTTGCCAACAGATAGTCGTTCTTGTCTTTGAAATACTACTGCGTGCCGTTTTGTTCTCTCCGTCTCTGTCTCTTTCCTTATTTGGATTTTATAGTCATAAATAATTTTTTCTTATTTGTCTAATAAGCTGAATGAAGTTTGAGACTATCTTCTCTATCTTCAGATCCTCTTACGAACCTAACCTGGCACGGCATTCTGCACAGAAAGTATTGCACAAATATTTATTCAGTGGAATTAATTTTTTAAATGTTGACTTTTTACCAAGATATAAAACTGATTAAGATATGAAAGTAAAATTTAGACAGGTGTGTTTGTTAAAATATATCAGCAGTTTCAGCAGATGCTTTTATGTTCCTAGACATACAGGCTTAGACAGTGACACAGCCACAAGAAGTTCATACCCTCCAGTGTACCACAGCCAGCATTATCTAGAGATTTGTGCACCTGTTCTGGGAGTGCATCAGGTGCATACTAAGTGAATGAATGGGTCATGTTTTGTGCACCCTAACTTAATGGTACTAACATATCCCTGTTGTGAAACAGAACAGGCACTTGTTCACATTAAATCACTTCCTTTGCTTCCCTTTGACACTCTTGTCTTAAATTATAACCCTGGGATTTATTATCTTTTGCTTCAGAAGACAGACAAAGCATTTTTGTTGTTGAATACAGTGAACTTTCCCTTCTGTCCACACATCGAGAAACCAATAACAGTTTTTAAGAAATGGCCAAGCATGAACTTGTCCTTCATAATGTTCCTCTGCATAAGAGGTTCACCTTTTCTCTTTCTTACACCCTGCAAATACCCCTACTGGTACAGTGAATAAAGTGAAATTGTTGGCCTTAGTCTGCATGGTTCTGCTGTACATAATAATTTGGAGTGTGCATTTAAAAATAGAATCTGGACTCTCGAGTTTACTGGTTACTTTAATCAATGCTCTTTAAATTGCTTTTGTCTTTTTAAAAAAGGAATAATGAAAAAAATAGAATCTGCTTGAAACACAAAAATGAGTCTGGGCAAATTTCTTTTCTATGGGAGACAAAGGATCTTTCCAACAGGAGGACAGAATGACAGTTCCACTTATCTTGGCTGCTTGGAAATTAGATCAGTGACATATTTTCTGTTGAAGAAGAAACCTTATCTTAGTGGTTACATTTCAGAATCAATCATCTGTATCTCAGTCCTGCCCCCTCTCACGAGCAGGGAGCATTATACAATTTGTACATTTCAATTAGGTTGCCATAAAAAATGAGTAGCCCAAGGGCATTAGTTTATTACTGGTACCCAGCCATGTTTTCCTTTGCTAAATGACATTCAGAAAGCCTCTACTCCGAGCATAATCACCTTAGGGTACCCACAGAGTGTGGCCCCAAATGATTCAATTATGGCTAAAAGTTGTTTTCTTCCCAGAGCACACGACTCCAGAAACCCATCTGCGGTCTTTTGCACTTGCAGGATGTTTTTTCTTCCATACACAGTCCTACAAGGATATAAGTGCAGATGAGCATTATGTTCTGTATGTCTTCTCACTGTCCTTTCTCTTCTGGCTGATCCTTTTTCATGACGCGCAGCATTGTGTCTTAGGGCAAATAATCCTCAGTTTACCAACAAATCAATTTATAAATCAGCTGAAGCTTGCACTGACCCATAGTAACTTACTTAATTCACAGTGAAACTCAGCTCTGCAGTATGTACAGTTTCTTTTCAATTCTAGGAGAAAGGAGTCAATGTTTCCAATTACTTGAGTTATCTGGAACATGCAGAAATTCTCATCCCCCACTCTGTGAAAATGAGATTCTTTCTCTTTCTCTTCAGAGACAACTTGGTGTGGTATATTTGAGTGTAAGGATGTATCAGTTACCATGGCTATGTTACAAACAACTCCAAACTTAATGATTGAAAACAACAACCACATGTTGTATCTATATCTTGACAATTTGAGCAGGGCTCAGCTTGTGGGTTCTTCTGCTGGTATCTTCTATCTCATGCAATGATGATTTGCTGACAGCTTGGTGTGGGTTCGTGGCCCAGTTTTGCCTCTCTAAAATGTCTGGTAGCTGGTTTTGGCTGCCAACCAAGCCTCTCCCCATAAGGTCTCTCAGCCTAAAGGAAGCCAGCCTTCATTCTTGTACCAGAGTTCCAAGAGAATGACCTGGGAAGCTGAAGGGCCTCTTCAGCTCTAGGTTCCTAAGTTGCACAATGTCTCTTCCACTTTACTCATTGTCAAAACAACACAGCCACACAACCAAGCCCAGACTGAAGGGCTCTTCTTGATGAGAGGAATAGCAAGGTTAAATTACACCAGGATAAGGAACCATGAGAATTATTACAGCCATCTATGTAAAAAGAACATTTTACTATACTTTAGTTCCTAAAACTGACTCTTTCCCCCTAATGGGAAAAATTTAGATCCTGAGATCCTAAACCAAAATTTCAAAATTACTGGTCTCTTCCTCACTAAACATAAAAACAAACAAACAAAAAATCAGTTTCTAAGGGTGTCCTATCCTTCCAATATAAAAAAAAAAAAAAACACTCATTTTACTTTTGGAAGCTGTATATTCACCTTCTCCAAGTCTTTTACCATGTTTGGCTCCAACCTTAGTCCAGTCTCTTGGTAATCCGTTATAGAAGCTCAGGACAAGTAGTTCTTCATTCTTTAAGACTTTACTCTTACCATCTGGCATTGCCTTTGAAACTAGTCAAGGAGTTGGACCAACAAAGAGAAGAATCTAAAGGAGCAGGGATTATGCTTGTTCTGTTTATTCTTGAATTCTCAGGACTTTATGTGGTGCTCTATTTATGTATGAGTGAATAAAATAAAGGTACCTGCTATGGAAAACAGGCCAGTTTTAGACTATCTGAACTGGAAATAATCCAAGATCATCCATAGTTGTCTCCTACCTGCTGATTCACTCCCCAAATGCTCTCAATGGCCAGAGCTGGGCTGGGGCCACAGCCATCAGCCAGGAATTCAAGCCAGGTCTCCCAGGTGGGTGGCAGGAACCCAACTACTTGAGCCATCACTAATGTCTCCCAGAGTCTCAGTTAGCAGGAAGCTGGAGTCAGTAGCCAGGAATTCAACCCAGATACTCCAATGTAGAACACAAGTGTCTTAACAACTAAGCCAAACACCCACTGTCTGAGGTATGTTTTTGAAAGACATAATTTCATCCTTTTTTGTGTGTGAAGATACTAATGAAACTTTACTCTAGATGACAATGAAGCAGTTCTCAGGATCTGGTGCACTGTGATGTTGATCACCATTTAGGTTTCATTTGATTCTCAGCCACAGAGACTCTTTCTCACTCCAGTTGGTGTAGTTTATTTTAAATGTTAAAATCTTTTTGGAGGGGAGATATGTTGTGTCCCAGAGCATCAGTAGAGATTGTGGTAAGATTTTTCGTGGCAAATTTTGAAAAGTATGGTCAACTATAGGTAAAGGGAGATGGGAAACTTTTGATCAAGAGATCACACCAGTGGATGGTATGATCCAGAAATGTTTTTGTAATGGAGAAGTACCAAATTACTTGAAGAAGCAAGATGCTGGAGGCAGGAAGACCAGAAAGAGAGTCCGTCGCAGTTGGTCACATCAGAAATGAGGCTGCCCAAGGTGGGTCAGTGGTGGAAACAGAAAGGAAGAATAAGATATAACAAAGCAAGGATTGTTTACCTTCTTGAAGGTGGGCAGAAGTCTTAGATATCCAACACAAACAATACAAACATGGTATGTATGTTTTATTAACATACCAACTGATTGCAAATGGGGGCTCAGGAATAACAAGGATTACAAAATGACTGCATCATTTATAGTAATCCTCTTATCTGTGGGGGGATATGTTCCAAGACCCACAGTAAATGTATGAAATCTGGGATGGTGTTGAGCTCTATATATACATTACAGTGGTGCTTTGGGGCCATAATTAAGTAAAATGAGAGTTACTTGAATACAAGCACTGTACTACAGCAACAGTCAATCTGATATCTGGGATGACTGTTAAGTGACTGTTGAGTAGATAGTATACACGGTGTGGATACAATGGCTAAAGAAATGATTCCTATTTCAGGCAGAATGGAGTGAGATCACATGAGATTTCATCACACTATTCAGAATGGTATAAAATTGAAAACCTCTGAATTGTTTATTCCTGAAACTTTTCACTCAATATTTTTGGATCTCAGTTGATTGCAGGTAACTGAAATTGCAGTAGGCAAAACCACAGATAAGGGAGAAACTACTATATTTTGATTTTTGGCCTACTTAGTCAAGGCGGACATTTACATTCGGAGCATTGAGCATGTCAAGAAGACAAACCTGACTCCTGAAAAAACAAGGAGTTCAGTTTCAGTCAGGGTTTTATAGCCAGGTAGTAGTTGGCAACCTGACACTAAGACTTGGAATGAAGATGAGGAGAGAGTTTGAGGAGAGATATAGAGTGAGAGAAGAGATTAGGAGGTTACCAGGAGGTGAGGAAAGTTTAATTCCTCGGCATAACCACGATCGTAAGGAGTTGGTTTAAGAAGAAAGGAGAACAGATCTTTGGGGAAAGCATACAAATTACAGTGAGAGAAAGAAGAAAATTTCACAGAGAAAACCAAAAGTAATGTAGTAAGAGTATACTCAGGAGAGAAAGGAGTTTAAGTAGAAATCACCGATCGAAAAGTCTAAAGCTTTGAAGAGGAGCTAAAAATGTTTAGAAGAATAAATACACTTGTACTGATGTCAGAAGATGACCACAATTTATTTTCTGAACTCAACGCATCCCGTAACATGAAAAAGTCAAAGAAAACTAGCCGTCAGGTAGCCATTGTGCTCAAAGCTTTCAGGGCCAGTCCATCCCTGATGGGGACTGGTTAGTTGTCCTCTCCAAATCCAGAACTAAAATCTTTCCAATAGCAGAGAATTCAAGTTAGGAAGGTTTTCTCTTGCTCCATGTCAAAATCAATGACATCTCTATATAGATTTTCCCTGAGCAGCTTTCTGATGCTCTATGTTCAATAACCGAATTGCTAGGGATGCAGGGGGAACTCCCCAAGAAAACTGTTTCTGAAAGCTTCTGAGTCAGTTCTCACAAGCTTGGGAATCTCGGCCTAGGTACAAAGGCTTACGGAGGTTAGCTCGGAGCAATACCGAGGTCTGCCTCTCAGCACAGATCTCCCTCAAAACCTAACACTCCCTCAGCCATGAGTTTCCACTAGACCTGTGGCCTCCTTGTCCTGGCCTTCTTTACTCCTTTCCTCAAAAATGCTAACAACGTGGGCAAGGTGTGTCCTGCTTGTCATCAAGTCAGGAGAGAAAACAAGTCAGATGGCTGTCAAAGATCCTGTCTCACCAGCCAACCATAGATTTTGTCTTCTGAAAGAAAAAATATTCATTCTCACAAGCTGAAACATTCACTAACAGAGCAATTCAATTTTCAGAAAGCAAAAGGCACTGCAGGCCCTCCAGAATGCCAAAGATAAAGGGCAAATTATTCACTATTTGTAATGAAAACAGCAAACTTACATCCTTTTAAAATCATAGCATACACTTTAGGACAGAAAGATGTATACATAGATGCATGAGAGTACTTCAAAAAGCTCATGAAAAATGGAATTAAAAATAAGCTTATATAGGTGCAAAATGATTGAAATCCATGCATAGTTTGGATTTCATTGTATTTTATTTTTATTTATTTGAAAGGTAGAGGGACAGAGAGACAGAGAAGAGAGAGCTCTCATCTGCTGTTAACTTTCCAAATGCTTGCAGCAGCCAGAGCTGGACTTAGCCACTGCTAGGAACCAGGAACTCAATCCAGATCTCCCATGTGGGCAGTAGGGACCCAATCACTTGAGCCATCACTGCTGCCTCCAAGGGTACACATTAGCAGGAAACTGGAATCAGGAATAGAGCCAGGACTCAACCCCCCCACTCCAGTATCGGATGTAGGTATTCCAAACAGCAGCTTCTGGCATAATGCTCCTGTATCGTGAACTTTTTGAAAATCCTGTCATATGTGAGGATTTCAAAATGCTTTTGTTCCAAATAAACTGATCGCTTACTTCCACTTTTCCATGAACTTTGTGTAGTACTTTATTTAAGTTTGTTGGAGTGAAGGTTGGGGGGGAGGGGGTTTGGTTGAGGGTTGTTCTGTATTTTCTCATTCAAACCATGAAGCTGGCCTTATGTCAGATTACCAACTGACCATCCACACTCCCGAGTACGCCTCTCCTGCTTTAGGACCATGTACTGCTGCAGGGCTTCTCAAATTTGAAGGTGTGTTAGAATAACATGGCGACCTGGTCAAAATGCAGATTACCATGTTCCACCCCTAGAGTACCGATGCAGTAAGTCTCCAGTGGAGCCCAATATTTTGCATATGTAGCAAATTCCCATATTTCCTGGGTTCACAGTGTCTGCATTGCCACAGGAATGTTTTACTTATCCTGTAACCCTTAGGTAGGGCTGCCAGACTTACCCAGTAACCTATCCCAAGACCAAAAGAAATACTTGCCCATTATATGTACTAAGGAATCTGGTTCAAGCAGGATATGGTATTCATGTCTTTACAACTTAAGTAGCTATATTTGTTAAAATATCCTGAAGTTGAAAGAAAAATGACCTTTTATTTCATTGCTAATAGCCACAATTACTTAATGAGCTTGTGCATTAGTTGAACACTGAACAGTTTCTTAAATCTTAGGAACAGATTGGCTATCACCAAACTTATGTTCCGTTTCACACTGATTTTCACACAGTGCTTGCTTTTCACCACAGCAGCTGCCAAAAACTGAGCTCCACAAGACACAGCCCTGTGGAAAGGAGTGTTGTTGAGGGAATTCGTGTTAAAGGTGTGAAGGATCGTGAGCTTGCAGTTTTCCTGCTGTCTGACAGGTGTCCTGTGTCACTGTCAGTCTCTCAAAGTTTTCAAATATTCCCTGGCACCCCTGTGAGTTGGCCGGAGTGTAGCCAGTGAACATCTTGGGGACTAGGGGACCCAATGTTGCCAATACTGCTGGTGTGAAGATTCCATTTTGAGAACCACTGTATGAGGGTCTTCAAAAAGTTCGTGGAAAGTGTGTGTTCTGAAAACACAATGCATGGATTTCAAAGAAAGTTTGCATCAAAATAAGCTTACCTTTTAACTCCATTTTTTTTCCACATACTTTCAAAGTAGCCTGGTATGAATGGCTGGGAGAGTCCCTACAGAAGGAATTTCTGAACTTTTCTAGGATAATACTTAAGACCTTCAGAATGTTGAAAATTAAGGAATTTAAATAAATACGTACACATTGACCATCAATGCCTTTTTCCTTCACCCTTGAGATATATTCTGCCCTTTACAGTCAGGGTGACCAACCAAGGGGCTTCCTAGGAGGCGGGACTTCCAGTTCTAAAACTGGGATGAGGTAGCAGTTAGGTGGCCTGTGTTGTCCCTTGGAGTACCTGGGTTTGAGTCCCAGCTCTGGCTCCAGCTTCTGGCTTTGTGCTCCTGCAAACTCAGGGAGGAAGCAGGTGATGCTGAAGGAACACCTGCCACTCACATGGGAGACTTTGATTGTGTTCCCACTGTCAGCTTTGGCCACAGCCCAGCCACCAGCTGCTGCAGGCATTTGGAGAATGAACCAGTGGATGGGAGCTTTCTCTCCCTGTCTCTCCCTGTCTCTCTCTCTCTCTCTCTCTCTCTCTCTCTCTCTCTCTCTCTCTCTCTCTCTCTGTGTGTGTGTGTGTGTGTGTGTGCATGTCTCTCTCTGTCCCTGTCTGTGTGTGTGCATACTTGCATGTGTGTCTGTGCCTCTCAAAAAATAGTTTCTAGTGTAATAAAACTGGGATAGTAGATCACCCTTCATTATGGCCCAATTTAAGCTCAGTCTCTTTCAAAATTATTGCCCCAACCTCTCCAGTAGAAACTAAGTATTATTTTCTCTTTTCCTACAGCATTCTGCTTATGCCCCTATCTTAGTCCTTGCTGGGTATCTCAGCTTCCTTTAGCAGATTCTTAGTGTCTTACATTGTGCTGTGAGATACAGCCTCCACAGTGTCTTTTGGCAAGCTTTGTACTTCCGGGGCACTTAAGAATACTTTCTATGAACTGGAGACATTAATCACTTGAGTACAAAATGAGGAAGGCCAACTTTAGGCGTCATAATGGACTAAATAAACAGTGTTTTAAAAGGCATAATGTGATTCTCTGATGAATCAATGCAAAGATAACAGGAAATCAGCAGAGATTTCAACAAAAGAGAATTCCGTGCATCAAAAAGCAGTCCCGACCGGAAGGAAGGATGATGAAAAAAGTGGGTATAGATTGCAAAAGGAAATTTTGAAATCTCTACTCTGAAAATCACTAAACATCATCCGAGCATCCATGGATCTTGCTGTAAGACGAAGATTTCCTGAAATAAGGGGCTGGGATAAAGCAATGTTGGAGGCAGTGTCCAGGCCAGCCGCCTCCAGGAAACACAGCCAGCCAGGATGAGTGTTTGCCGTATTTCCAACAGAGGGGCCACACCCACTCTGCTTTTTACCCAAGGTAAGGTGCACACGTCCTGAATTCTTCCTGTCCCAGCTGTGATTGGGTTTGGAAGTCAGGAGCTGGGCAGGGAAGCTAACTGGTAGCAGAGGGGATGATGTTCTATTCCTATTGTACTCGGAGCTGCTGACTTTTCCCATACAGGACTGATGTGAGGACACACAGACTCAGTGAATTACCATTTGCCTGTTTTTCATTGAAGAACGACAGCTCCATTGGCCTCCTTCAACCCCACTGGACTGACCATCTGCTCACGATAATTGCAAATTCACTTCCAGGGCTCATAAAGTCCCCCTGTGTTCTTGCACATCTTTGAAATGCCTCAGGCGACTGCTCTTCTCTCCGATGGTGCAGCCGGGGCAGCCACAACAGCTGTGGGACTCACTGGGGTTTGTCTCCGCTCTGTTTCTGGCAGCAGGCACCAACCGCCCAACCGCTCTCCAAAAAGCCTGCAAATTGTAAACCCATTAAGGCTTAACTCCTAGGGGACAACAAAGAGAACTGCCTTTGAATGTGGGCTCTGTGTGGGTCACAGAGGCTTCTGGCACTGGGCTTGTCCTCAGGGCCAGGGTGAGCTGGAGGGAAAGTTACAAGCTTTGGAGGGGAATATTTTCACAGGTTTTCCAAACAAAGGGCTCTTTCTTCCAATCCCTTCCAACTCTTTTCTGATTGCTAATTAACCAAACCCAGTGGAAAACAGGCCATTTCTGCAAATAGACTGGCAGTAGTGTTTGTGTGTGTGTGTGTGTGTGTGTGTACATACACACACGTGTGCATGCATGGTGCCACTGATGAGAGTTTTAATGGTATCAATGATTTTGTTTGGTTGAGGAGGCAATGAAATGAAACCCTGTCCTACATTTCGCAAGATGGCTAGGGGACTGTCACTGGGGGTCTTGTCTCTTCACTTTCAGGGTGTTCACACGGGCCGTCTTACAGCTGTCTTTGTATATCAAACACGGGACGTGTTTTGCTTGAAGCCTCCTCTTTGCCTGTGAGAATCGCTCCAATTTTGACCCCGAAGTCTGTTTCTGGCCGCCTCCTCTCAGGGTCCTGGCCATATCTCATCTGGCTTCCCTTGTTTACAGCCATCAAGTCGCTATTTAGGAAGCGCCTTCTCAGCCCATCTGCCTTAAATTACTGTGTTGTTTACTTTCCCACCCAGGACTTCTCTTCTGTTAGTTGTGTGCCTTTTGTATTTGTTATGCACTGGGAGAACTGGAAGCTGCTTTTCTCAGAAGCACATGCAGGCTGCTGGCAATTTTATTACGGCAGCTTCACCACTTGGTGCATTCTTCCACCCAGGCAAAGCCTGCCAGGGCCTAGTAGCCTTTTGGAATTGCTGCTGGAGCTTTCAACACCCTGCTTCTTTTAACGTTGCTTATGATATGGGTTAGTTGTTGTGTATATTTTACAATATGGCATCTTATACTTTTGAAAGAGTATTGCATTTTATTAATTTTATCCACTAATGTGGGGTTCCCTATCAATTCAATCTCAGCCTTACTGATGTTTAATCAATATTTCTTATTTGTTTTAGTTCTACCTTCTGGTTATGAGACTGTGATGGGGGGAAAAAAAGCTCTTCACAGGCCTCTAGTGGTCATGTTCTGGAACTGCAAAAGTCTTCTATTCAAGGGTACAAAGCTGTGGTGTGACCCACATAGAAATTAGATAATCACAAAAATATGTTCTTTACTGGGTAGTTTATTTAAATATAAATAGTGTGTTTGGGGGCAAGGAAAATAAGAACAATGATGAAATCAAACTCTTGGTTGACCTTACAAAGAGCAATATCACGTTGTCAGCTCTCTGCTGTCAACTGAACAGAGTTGTATTAAAAAGTCCTCATTTTATAATATCAGCTCTATTTTAATTTCAGGTAATAATTTTAAGTGAACTTCACCACTCATTCACTTTTAATCAATAATATTTATCAAGAATTCAGAATGGCTTCTATTTTAATAGATTCATCATTAAAAAGAAGAAACTGTCAGTTTAACTGTTCCCTCTCAAAGAAGCTGCAGACAATCTGCCTCTGTGAAGAACTAGGTGGGGGAGGAATGTCCAGAGGCAGCCCAAACTCCTCCTGTAGGGAATCCACTGGAGTTCTCTCCCAGCCTCCAGTGATTTTCCGTGAGCACTGCATGTACCCTTCATGCTTCCGTGCCTCGCTTTTATGTTCCCTTTGCCTGAAATAACTCCTCCCTTCCACCACTTCCTCACCTGGTGCAGTGCTTCATATTGAAACAAATCCAAACCAATGGCTGCTTTTTATTTGCAGCTGCCCTCCTCTACCCCCTTCTCTGCTAGAACTGTTCTGCGGTCTTCAGTTTTACTGTCACATGTTCACCGGATTATTAGAAATTCACTGTGAAGGATTTCTTTCTTTCTACTTGATAGGCCTTGAGTGTATCTTATACTAGTATGGTGTCGTATTTGCAACATTCCCATCATTAATTTTTTTCTTAGTACCTACTACATTTAGGTAAAATGTTTTTTTTTCGTTTTGGTTTTTGGTTTTTTGGTGTTGTTTTTTTTTTTTTTTACATAGTTGAAAGGCATAAGACAGAACACATCCAGAACTCTCATCTGCTGATTCACCCCCTAAATTCTTTCAACAGCTGAGACTGGGCCAGGAATTCAGTCTAGGTCCCACGTATGGGTGGCAGAGATGCAAATACTCAAACCTTCACCTGTTACCTCCCAGCATGCATGTTAGCAAGAAGCTGGACTCAGGAATGGATCCGGAATTCAAACCCAGGCACTCCAACATGGGACACGGGCAAATCCCTTCACCAAATGCCCACCACAATAGAGGTTTTGTGTTTGTTTCGTTCTTTCTTTCTTTCTTTTGATGGACAGCTAGTCCTTATGTTGCTTGTCCTAGGTAAAGTTTGGGATTAGGGAACAATCTGTCTTTAGGATCTCAGTTTGCACCCAGCATCCTGTCTCCCTTCTGTTCTCTCTCCACAGTCATTTCAAACTGATCAACTTAAGGCCTGGAATTACCTTTTGCAAAGTGTTTGAAATGTAAGCTTCATCTTGAATTTGAAATGAAATGTTTCTGCCCTCATGTTAAATGAGAACAGGACTTTCAAGCAACTGTGCTGGTGAGAGCTGTTTTGGAGGACGGAACGCTTAGCTCTAAATAGATGCTCACGACTGTCTCCCAGCTTCATTCCTTTTAGAGGGGCTTCCAGTACTTCCTTTTGGATTTTCAAGATACTGCTGTGGAAAGTTGATCTGGAACGAATTAGCCGTCTGTTTAAATCCATTCAGAGCGGAACCATCTGGGATCCTCATTTGGACTGGCTGTGAGGACAGTCAGATTTGCCTTGAGTCTATCACAACAAGATAGACCTTGAACTAGGATAGAAAGGACTGAAGAGGACACTTCAGAGAAGATGGCTCTAGGCCTAGCAGTCTGGTGTTCCTTCACGTCGGAGGACAGAGCAGGGCTTGAGGGTGTGGGTGAGACTGTTCCAAAGTGACTGATGACCAGGACATTTTGTAGTGATTCCTTAGACTTTATTAAAGTAAAATGAAGTGTGCTTGCTGAAAAAAATCTCCTTAGTTTGTTTATGTTTCATTTTCAACGGAGCAGGCATTCTTAATGTAGTGACCCCCTTTCTCTGTAAAACCTCAGAGATTAAAAGAAAAAGTAAACATATGTTATAATTATATATTTGTAGACATTTATTATATTTTTTCTTTTAATTTCTGAAGTTTTACAGAGAAATAGGATCACTACGTTAAGAATACTTGGTCCAGTGGAAATGGATGTGTACATCATATATATATATATATATATATACATGTTTAATGGAGAAAATATTGGCAAGATTCTTTTTTGTTAGAGATTTATTTTATTTATTTGAAAGACAGAGTTACAGAGTGAGGTAGAGCCAGAGAGAGAGAGGTCTTCCATCCACTGGTTCACTCCCCAAATGACCACAACAGCTGGAGCTGAGCTGATCCTGAGCAGGAACCAGGAGCTTCTTCTAGGTCTCCCATGTGGGTGCATGGGCCCAAGGATTTGAGCCATACTCTACTGCTTTCCCAGGCCATGGCAGAGAGCTGGACTGGAAGTGAAGCAGCTGAGTCTCGAACTGGTGCCCATATGGGATGCCGGCACTGCAGGCGGTGGCTTTACCCGCTACACCATAGCGCCAGCCCCTATAAATAATAATTTTAACTTTGAAAAGTATTGTCCAATATGCTAACTCTTATAGCAATAGCCTGACCGTAGCCTTTTACTAAATATGTCCTATGCTTTTATGAGGAGAAAATGAAGGAATTAGAATGATGCATCAGATTGAAATAATAAAAGAACATAAGTAAAAATTTTCTTAAAGATAAATTGTTTAGGGAACCAGTGTTGTAGTGCAACGAATTAAGCCATCACCCACAGCGCCGACATCCCATATGTGTGCTGGTTCCAGTCCTGGCTACTCTACTTCAGACTCAGCTCCCTGCTAATGGCTTGGGAAAAGCAGTGGGAAATGATCTAACTGCTGGGGCCCCTGCCATGCATGTGGGAGACCCAGATGAAGCTCCTGTTTCCTGGCTTTGGCCTAGCTCAGCCCTGGCCATTGCAGGAGTAGGCCAATGGATGGAAGATCTCTCAATCTCTCTCTCTCTCTCTTTCTCTCTCTTTCTCTCTCTCTCTCTTTTTGTCTCTGTCTTTCTCTAACTCTACCTTTCAAACAAGTAAATAAATCTTAAGAAAAAAAGAATAACTTATTTGAAGTTTGTATTAGTCTTCTCAGGCTGCCATAACAAAATACAACGAAATAGGGGCTGGCGTTGTAATGCAGCAAGTTAAACCCCTGCTTGGGACACTCCTCCTGGCTTGCAAGATAGCTGCTTTCTCATGATGCCCTCACCTGATGGAGGGAGGGCAAGTAAACACATCAGAAGAGCCCCATCTTCGTGACCTCTCTAACCACCACTGTCTTCCAAAGACCCCATTCCAAATACAATCACAGTGGGGGCTAGAGCTTCAACATATAATTCAGTGAGGGGGAGGGGACACCTTTGCATCCATATCAGACCATGAACAAACCATTTTGTGCAATGTCACTGAAGGTCATTCATTTTCTAAATGTATAATCATACATCACCATTACAAGGAAGCCACACACTGTAGTCCCCCGTCCACTGCTTTGCTTTCCATGATTCCAGTTACTTGCAGCCAACGGTGGACCAGAATTGTTAAATAGAACAGTCCATAAATAAATAACTCATAATCTTAAATGGCTTTTATTACAGTATGTTTCTATAAGTATTCTGTCTCACTGTTAGTTTCTTACTGTTCCAAATTTATAAATTGAACTTTACCACAGGCATGTTTAGGGCAAAGCATAATATGTGTAGGGTTTGGTGCTCTCCACAGTTTTAGATATCTACTGGGGTCTTAGAATGTATTCCTATGGATAAGGTGAGGCAGCATTGTACTAACACAATGGTTTTTTTTAACTAAGTAAAAGATTTAGAGAACACAGGCAGTAGTATTTTAAAAGGCAATTTGAAATATACCAATTAAAGACAGTTGTGCTGCTTGGTGGACATATGCAAACAGAAGCAGATGACTTAGGAAATCATCCGGCCGGAGAGTCAGAGGTCAGGCAGATGTCACATCCACACAGAATGGAGAAGATTGGTTATACTCAGAAAAGTGGCATTGCGAGAAATATAGAGAGACAATGACACTTTCTGTCACCTATGTATTCCAGTCAATGTTGCTGTTACCATTTTCTGAAAGAGTGGAGACCCAGCCAAAGTGGCCCAGCCATTAAAAGAGGATGTAGTGGCCATTAGGGGCTATTTACAAAATTTTCCCCTTGGCTTGTGGGGACATTGACCTTCCTGCTGCATGTCACGCGTGGCTCTGTGGCCTGCCTAGGCTGTTGGAATGTGACCAACAGTGGCTTTAAGAGCCACTATGTGAATGTCATGTTCCCTTCCTGCTGCTGCACTGATTACTGAGATAAAGTGGCTTTTAGCCTGTGTCGCTAAGGAAATAAGATCAACCAAGCCCCATGGCCAACTCTTAGTGGACACAAAGATTGTTGTTGTGTTGCACTGTTGAGGCTCAGAGGCTATTTGTTACTGAAGCACAACTTAGTCTATACCAACCAACACCAACGATTATAAAAAGACAGAACTCTCTCCCAAATCTAAAACCAGAAGGAAGATTTAGCCTGGGTTCATGGGAACTGACACGAAGGCTTCAAAAGCTTGGTTCATTACCTCTAACCTGGGACTACATCATATTTCAACTGTGATTCCACAAGTGGCGGGCTGCTCTCAGTCACCTGGTCAAACTCACCTTCTGGTTTCTCACCCTGCACATCATCAAGTGTGACTGCTGTCTTCTCTCCCTACTGTAGACTGTGTTTTGGGTCACCACATTCCATTACCCCAGAGTAGGCATCGGATGGACTCAACCAGGCCTATCTTGGGGCACATAGGTCAGGTGTCCTCCCTTACTGTAATTAACTGTAGCCATCATTCAGCCAGCCTGGGCTCTAGGACATTTCTACATTCAGGAAACATAATGGTTAACATTTAGTGACTGGTTAATATGTACTTGGTATTGTGCTAACTATTGACAAGAGAACTCACTCACTACCACAACCACCATATGACATGAATTTTGTTATTATTGTTCCTGTTTTGTAGCTGCACAGACTGAACTACAGAGCAGCTATGTACATTTTCCCAGAGCACACTGTCAGGAGTGGTAGAGCGAGGATTTGAAAACAGGCAGTTGTCTCCATAGCAAGTGCTTTTAACGTCTGTATTATAGTGTTAACTTGTTAAAGTGTATTTGTCCTACACAACCAGAAATGTGTTACCTATGAGCTTCTAAGATACATGCAGGTGGTTTTTAGTGTTGTTTTATGACAGTAGTGTAAAAATACCACCTTTGGGGGACCGGTGCCATGGTTCACTTGGTTAATCCTCCACCTGCAGTGCCAGCATCCCATATGGGCACTGGGTTCTAGTCCCGGTTGCCCCTCTTCCAGTCCAGCTCTCTGCTGTGGGCCCGGGAAGGCAGTGGAGGATGGCCCAAGTGCTTGGGCCCTGCACCCGCATGGGAGAGCAGGAGGAAGTACCTGGCTCCTGGCTTTGGATCAGCGTAGCTCCGACTGTAGCGGCCATTTGGGGGGTGAACCAATGGAAAGAAGACCTTTCTCTCTGTCCCTCTCTCACTGTCTAACTCTGTCAAATAAAAAAAAATTATCCTTGGAGAAGCAGAGCTGGGACTCTGCACTGCTGTCCTCGGACAGCTCTTGAATGTCTTTCTCCAGTCTCTCAGTACTTCCAATCAATGCTAGGTAGTCTAGCATAAGCTGGATGCCTTCCATCAAAGGGTTTTTTTTTTTTTTTTTTTTTTTTAGCTATTAGATCTTAACTAAATTAATCTGTGGTCTGTTTTCAGAAATGAAATTCTGCAGTAATCCTAAACCCTTCTTTCCCTTTGAAAGTTATTGTGTTGGCCACTCACTTAATTTATCAGCGTTTCACATGCCAGTGATCAACACGAAATGAATCCAATCTTGAGAAGGGTCAACGTGCAAAGAAGTAAGAATTAACAGCAGTCAGCCTCAGGGTTGCTTTCCACAGGTAGCTGAGACATTCTCTCTGCGACATTATTCATTCCCAAAGAGGAATTTCAAACGTTTTGCTGGTTGCTGAACATTTCAAATTTCTGAGCACATGTAACTGTCTTACTCTTTCTTCATTGTTAAAATGGAGAACCGTAAAAAGAAAATTGAAAGCTGATAGAAGTAGATTTGAAATGTATTACAAGGAAAACAACAGAAAGCTCTCCTGGAAATGGTCTGTATCTGTTAATATTCTATATTGGCCATGTTTGTATAGGGATGCCACCATGTAGTTGCACAGGGCCTGGGGCTTAGAAGCACCTGATGCTTGATTTAATGTTCTGCTGTTGCCATTTTGAAATTCTTCATCATTTTTAAGTTGTGATAAAACTCACGTAGCATCTTGACCATTTTTAAGTAAACAGTTCAGTGGTGTTACGGAAATTCACATTGTTTTGCAACCAACCTCCAGAACTCTTTTCTTCTTACATAACAGAAAATCTGTACGCATTAATCAACAACTGCCCACTCCCCCCACCTCTGGCAAACATCATTCTACATTATGCCTTTGTGAGTTTGACCCCTCTAAGTGCCTCATCTAAGTGGAATCACATGGTATTTATGGCTTGGTGACTGGCTGATTTCACTTACCATCATGTCTTTAAGGTTCATTCCTGTGATGGTATGGGGTAGACTATCCCAGCTTTTAAATGCTGAGTCATATTTTGTTGAATGGATAAACCACATTCTGTTTATCCGTTCAGCCATTGATGGACACTGGGTTGCTTTGACCTTTTGTTTATTATGAATAATGCTGCTGTGAACACTGGTGTGCAACTATCTCTTTGAGACTGAAATTCTTCATAACTTTAGAGCAAGGGCCTTGTATTTGCATTTTGCACTAGGATCTGCTAGTTCTGGAGCAGGCCTGTGGTGGAGGCTGCATGACCAATGAGCTAGAGCTTCAAGGTGGGGTTTGATTGGCCAAGCCGGAGGAGAGAGGGAGGACTGTATTCAGAGGGTCAGCATGAACCCACCCAAAGGACAGAGGTGGACACGCCTCAAAGAAACCTTGATGCCTTTTCTCTAAGACTCAGTTTCCAATTCTGACTAGTTGCAAAAGTTGGTGATTTATTCAGCCTCAAAAAGCAAGGAAATTCTGACACACTGTACAACTTGGATGAATGTTGAGGACATCATGCTAAATGAAGCCGCTTACATGAGGCCTCAGAGGGTCAGATTCATAGGGACAGAAAGCAGAATGGTGGTTGCCAGAGGAAATGGGGCTTGCTGGTCAGTGGGGACAGATTTTCTCTTTTGGAAGATGAGAAATTCTGACCTTGTTAAGCACAAGGATGTGAATAACCTTAAGGCCACCAAACAATGGTGAGCATGGCAAATTTTAGGTTATATGAATTTCAGCACAATTTGTTTTTCAAGATGCCGATTGTTTTCGGTGGTGCACATGCTATTGAATACTCTTTTAGGGTTGTCTACGTGGATGGTGTAATGAAAATGAAGACCATTGTGAATGCATCTGACTGTGATAGGCATGTCAGTCTCTCATCAGTTCTTGCAATTCTCTGCAGCCTTTTATTCCCTCACTTTAGAGAGGGCAAATATTTTCTGTTAATGTTAAAATGCTATTCTTTCATTATTTGTGCTGCTAATTGGAGGAGCAATGAATGGTGTAGTGTAATCTATTGGAATTAGAACCTGGGGCATTTTTAGTCATTGTTTGCTAAAGATATCAAATATTAAATCCATCTATTTTTGTAAGCGTTCCTCTTCACCCTTATAGGTAATACTCATTATCTACAACCAGCTAACGCTCATTCTATACAACCAATACTTGTTATCTAGATCCTAAAATAATAAACAGTTCAAACAGTTTTCCTTGAATTTCAGATAAATGTATTTCATGACCCCAAGGAAACTCATTAATTTCTTGTTTTTAAATGTCTGCTAGCCATTAGCTTGGCTTTATCAGATAGTTTTCATGTATTTACCTAAACTCTAGGTTCATTTGGTTTACATTCGAGTGCCTTTTATGTGCTATGCACTGTTCTAGCACTAAAGATGTGTCATTGCACAGAGAAGAAAAAAATAATTCTCTGCCTTGTGGAGCTTATATTCTAGGAGAGAAAAAAGATAATTGAAGCAAAAAAGTGTGGTAAAGATGAAATGTTCTATGGAGGAAGAAATTACAGCAAGAACAGAGGTCTGATTGTAGCTTTTCGATAAGGTGCTGCAGAAGTAGGAGTTACCAGTGGTCCCTCTGCCTCTCAGCATTTGAGTCTGGAAGACTGAAGCTGCCTATTTTCTTACCAGACTTTTCCTTCCTTCCCTTCTTGGCAGTCATGCCCTTGACTCTGATGTGCCACATGGTGATCGTCTTCCTCACTCTGCGCAGTTCTTTCAAAATTCCTTTTAATTATTCTCATATCGACCCTGTAGCACCTTACACTGTACTCTGTATGTGGTAGGTGCAGTAAACACATATTTGTTAAATGTTTTAAATTGGGAACAGAGGGTGGGCACTATGATATTGTGGGTAAAGCCACCAGAGTGACTGGTCCGAGTCCCAGCTACCCTGTGCTGTGATCCAGCTTCCTGCTAATACACCTGGGAAGACAGCAAAGGATGACCTAAGTACTTCAGCCACCGCCACTCACGTGGGAGATCCAGGTGGGGTTTCTGGCTCCTGGCTTCAGCCTGACTCAGTCTCAGCGGATGTGGACAATTGAGAAGTGAACCAGCCTTTTAAATAAGTAAATAAATCTTAAAAAAATAAATAAAATTGGTAAATATTTTTTAAAAATAAAAGTAAGGGAGGGAACATGCTCCATATATTTCCAATACCTTTATTCTTAGAGTCATCCAAGTTCTAGGTTTACCTTTAGGTTCTCTTTTTAAACAATCAATCTTACAAGTACTGTCAGTCTGTTCAGTGCCGTGTTGTTCAGTATTACCAAGCGTGGAATGATGTGACCTAATACATATTTATCACAAAATGTCCTTCTCGGTCTGTTTAATATCAAAATCTCCAAGCCGAGTTTCAAGAATACATAAACTGCTATCTGCTCTCCACAGGCAGCACAATGAGAGATAAGTAGATGTGTGGCGATAATGCCGATAATGCCGTCTTGTGTTGATGCAGCTCCCTGCTGTGGAAAGGGATTGGCAGCATTTCTCATAATGTGTTGTTACAGCAGCGAGGTTAAACGGGTTGCTCTAAGTCAGACGAGTTATGTGAACGGGCATCATGGTGTAGGAACAGCATGGGCTTTGGAAAGACATGAGATCTGGATGCAGAATTACCTACTTCTGTGTAGCCTTTGACACCACTTAAATCTCTGAGCTTCCGTTCCCCCCTCTGTAAATTGGGATAAGACGATTTATGTGTGGATGTGGGTGGGTGTGGGTGTGGGTGGGTGTGGGTGTGTGGGCTGCTCCAGGCTTTGCCATTAACTAGCCACTCAGAAGCTGGTCTTATCCCTTTAGATGAAATCGTTTCCCTGATTTACCGTTCCCATTGGCCTGAGAGCTTCCTAATGGAAACAACTAAGCCTTGTTTGCCAGCAGTTCCTGGGCTTATAATTCTTTAGTAAAGCTGGATTTTTTTTTAAAAAGTGCTTAATTTTTAAAATATTTTTAATAAACATATTTACTATTTCCAGTTCAGTAGCATTCTTCCCAATAGGGACAACATCATCCTAGCTTTCATGGAAGTTTCTTCTTGAATCTTCCCTTTTGGGAAGAGCCAGCTGATGCCAACCCAGGGCCCCAGTACAACAGTGAGTGGGGAAGCCCTGATGGCAGGTCTCTCCTTGACTTGCTACAACCTACCATCCCTCTTGAGTGTCACTGTGTGTGGACCACATGTGTAGTCAGGGACATCTGCCTCCTGTCCCAAAAATAGATGCTCTCCCCATTGCTTGGACAGAGAACTTCTGATGAGGTCAAGCAATGGAGGTGGGAGGTGGGAGATCAACACTCGTACCTTGTGATAGAACAAGAAAATAAGCCTCAGTCATTTTAGGTTTCTTACTACCCTGCCTTCTTCCAAGGGATCAGTTCCATCTCACACCCTGTATTGTTTCCCACCTGACCCCCTGCATTCTTCCCCAGGTTTGGAAGCCAGTGGGCCAAACCTGTAGAACCAGTATGGAGAAGTTCATCTCCGCCTACCGCCCCCTCCCCCCCAGCCCAGCCCACCTAAGCTATGAAAGGGCCCAGCCTGCTGTGGTCCAGGCCTCTGCCATGTTTTCAGTCAATGACCATGATGGCAGTTGGTTGACCAACTTATTTTCTCTGAATAAATTCAGTCTATCTGCGAGTTCGTATTCTATCTCCTCTCTCTTCTGCACCCATTTCCTTATGTTTTGGTGCCCTGTGTGAGGAGGTACCAATCTGTGCCTCTTTTCCTAGTACCTTGAAGTCACCTGGGTGGGGCAGGTCACCAGTTTGCTCTCCCTTCCCCTCCCCAAGACAGTACTCAAGTTGCTCAGTCCTCTAAAACAATGAAGAGGGAAGATGAAAGATGTCTTTGCAAATTCCATGTCCTCTGGTCCATGATTGGTAATATAAATATTATCCACAATAATCTTTTAAAAGATGTTTTTAATTGATCCATAATAATTATACACTTTGGGTACAGTGTGATATTTCAATACATGGGTATAGTGTGTGATGAACAAGTCAGAGTGATTAGCACATCCATCACCTCAACCAACCATCTTTTATTCCACTGGTCTGCTATCACATACTTTAGGGAAATGATATTTTATGTTCCTTTTAAGACACTTAGAAAGTGAGATTTCTCTACTTCCTATGGTTTCCCGTTCGAGAGCTCTGAAATCATGCCTAACCTGTGGAGCAACCACAGCTCCAGGTGACAAAACTGGGCTTTGGTACAAGTGATGTCCAGGTTCACGGATCCAAACTCTGTGCCATTGCAGGTTTTGGTGTTTAAAAAATAAAAAAAAACATGCTATATTACAAATTAAATTTAGAGTTGACTGGGAATTGAAATAGAAGATGGATTTTCAGTTTTGGTTCTGTTTTATAGAAGGAAAGGAATATTAGCCTTGTGGGGCCTCTGATGGCCTGGGAAGAATAGGCCACTCTGCAAGCCAGGGAGCTTGAGCATGGCTCCAACAAAGCAGAAACCTGCAAATGGCTGGCGCTGCAGCTCACTTGGCTAATCCTCCGCCTGCGGCACTGGCACCCCCGGTTCTAGTCCCAGTTGGGGCACCGGATTCTGTCCTGGTTGCTCCTCTTCCGGTCCAGCTCTCTGCTCTCTGCTGTGGCCCGGGAAGGCAGTGGAGGATGGCCCAAGTGCTTGGGCCCTGCACCTGCGTGTAAGACCAGGAGGAAGCACCTGGCTCCTGGCTTCAGATCAGCACAGCGCGCCGGCTGTAGCAGCAATTTGGGGGGTGAACCAACGGAAGGAAGACCTCTCTCTCTCTCTCTCTCTCTCTCTCTCTCTCTCTCTCTCTCTCTCTAACTCTGCCTGTGAAAGCAAGAAAGCAAGCAAGCAAGAAAGAAACCTGTCTGCTGATGAAACAAACTTGCGGTCCCTTTAAGGAAGAATCCTTAACAGATTCCACAAAAAAGAGACTGGCAAGCTCAGCTGTAAGTGCTCCTGTTCTTCCCCCAGACCCGCATAGGACGCCTGAACGCTCTGGCACATCCCCCTCTGAACTGGGGGAAGCCTTTTCTTTTTCTCTAAATATATTCTTTTGCAAAAAGCAACAGTTTACGTTTCTAAGGGGAAAAACTAACCATCAGTACTTAATGCTTCCAAAAGATTTAAACAAGGTTTTGTTTCCCTGGAAACCAGGTCCTTTCTTGCGGTTGCATCCATTTCTCCTAGGAGATCACTAGCACCTGACTCTCATGTCAGTGAAGACCACCTTAACATTCAAAATGGGGTGATGTTTTGAAGGGCATCTCAGCTGTTTAAAGAACTCGCATACTGCACAGCGCTCTGAGTGTCTGGTCTTAGCTTCGATTACAGAAGGGAGTGCATGTGTGTGCACGGAGATGGAAAAGAAAATCTGGGCTTTATTAAAAGCTAAGGTTTTAATGAGTTCTGCAGTCACTGAAAGGTTGCTGGAGCTGGCAGAGCAGTTATCACTCCGGGCTGATGTTCCTGCATTTGGATTAGGGGAGCATTAATAGTAGAATAGCTAATCTTTTGTGGCCAGTGCTGCTTGCCTGTGTTGATAAGTGTGATTAACAACTTTAAAAGTCAAATACATTAGCAAATGCCTTCTAGCTGCCAGGAATGCTCATGGCCACCCACGCTTCATAGCAAAATCAGAAACACAACAAGATCAGGAGCCTAGGATTCCTAGACCTTTTAGATAAGCATGCCTCCAAGTTTGTTTTTAAGTTAGTTTCAATCAACCCATGGAGAACTATTGTTAGAAAGCAGTTAAATATAAAAAAAAATACAATACAATGAAGAATGTGCTTTTTTGTTTGGCAAGTTGTAAAAGGATGATATTTGTTAAGAGTTTCAGAATCTTAAGTGCCTTTTTCTGAAATTTCAAACTGAACTCGGAAAGAGATCCTAGAATTTTAGAAATTCCATTGCACAATCCAGTTTTTGATGGTAACTCTGAGCAAAAGTCAGAACTCCAGGCTACACAGGAATTGAGTAAGGCGATAGTAAGTGAAGGAATCTTTAAACAGTGGGAGAAATTCAGCTTAGAAAGCCATCAGCCTGCCTTGCCAGGCGATCAGAGCCTTTGTTCTAGCCAAACTGCAGCTCTGTTGTTCATGCCCATTAGCATCCTCATTAAAGCAGGCCCAGTGCTAAGTGTTATAGGAGGAAGTTTGGATTTCTCTCCCAGAGTAAAAGCTCCCACCACTGAAAATTGAAAGTATGATTTGCTATTTACGGGTCAAAGGTCAGGAGGTAATAGGGGTGAAAAGACAGGTGGACCACACATTAGGGTGGTCCCCCAAGGGCAGAAATGCCAGTTTCCAGGAGGCAAATGTGTTCTTGCAGCCTTGCCCTGAACACAGTGCATGAAGCAGGCTCGCCCCCGCAGGTAGTCTACGCTTGCTGCCTCGCTGTTAACTTTCCTGGCTCTGCTGCTGACCACGAGATCTTCAAACGCTTTCCCTGCCCCGAGAGAGCCAGAGTGGGCTCCATTTCTTGGCAATAGAAGCCCAAGAGCCAGCTTTGTGGAGCACAGCATTTGTAGGAAAGATGCTGATGTGACAGAGGGGTTGTTTTCCGCTGTGTTTTTTCATTACTTACATCCTGCTGAGCCGCCACTGTAAACATGGTTATTCTTGTACAGCGATTTGTTCCCTCTGTTTTCCAGTATGACTCTCCAACCAAGGCATGGGTGACTTCTGGCTGACAAGATTTCTCCTTCATTTCTTTCCCTCCCTTTTAGGTAACGCAAGCCAGAAGTATGTAATTTTTGAAATTTTACAGATATTGAAATAGAAAGCCCATATGTACAGTGGAACATCCAAAGAGAGAAAGCTGTGCGGCCATTTTCAAATTGCACCTGCTGTGGAATGAAGTTCTTAGCACTTGAGTCCCCTGTAGAGCTGTTGTTAGCCCTACAGTTCATTTTCAGAACCCTTACGCAGCAGATATGCTGTCTGACTTTTCTTATGGAATCTTTTGTATTTCTTTTTACCGTTTACTTATTTTATTTGAGAGAGACCAACAGACAGAAGTCTCCCATCTGCTTGTTCACTCCCCAGATCCCTGCAACAGCAAGGGCTGGGCCAGTCTGAAGCCAGGAGCCAGAAGCAGGGAGTTCAAATCAGGTCTCTCACGTGCGTAGCAGGGAACTAACCCCTTCAGCCATCACCTGCTACTGCCCAGGTTGTGTAACAGCAGGAAGCTGGGACTGGAAGTAGAGTCAGCACTCTAGTTCAGGCACTCTGATATTGGATGTGGTCATCTTTACCCACTATGCCAAACATCTGTTCCTGGAATCTTTTCAGATAAAGTAAGTTCAAAAACTCAGGTCAGTAATTCAAGTATACTAGCTTGGTTTGCTTTAGAATAAGGACATATGAGAGATAAGGGATAGATTGCCTTGATGTAGAAATGTCATACTCACAGAACTTTCCATTCCTTTATGCAACACTTACAAGCAAAGTGAAAACTTGGCATTTTATAAGGAAAAGTAACAATTTTTCCCCAGAAAAACAAAGAGGATTTACTAATAGCCTACAGTTTATGATAACCCTTCATAGCTGTTTGGGAATGTAAATGCTGGAAATGGCAGCCTGGAGTATTTGTTTTCAGAGCATACCATAAACATGGTTTTGTTTGGTTCTCAACACTGCCTGGAATGCTGGCTACTGAAAGTGTGTTGGAGGTATACCCTGTATCCTGAGAACCACAAGTTGCAACTTGAAAATGGCTTCCATGACCCTGGCGACTGGAAAGTCCCAAACCCGCTTTCTGCACATCTGCACCTGCCTGTCCTGCCAGCAGAGCCCCTGCAGACCAAAACCTGCAACCATTCGATTATCCTGAGTACAGGTGTGCCCAAGCAGCACAGGACCCCATCTGCAAGTTAGGCATTTCCCTTGCGTAAAAAAGAGCAGCAATTCAACAATAAAAGGTGTCATTTACATTTTCTGCTTAAAGTGGGGTGGAAAAAAGGCAGGTATACCCTGAACACTTGTGTGCATGCCAGAGGGCTCCTCTGTCCCTTCTGGAGGTAAGAAGTAGATTCTACTCGATTTGTGTTTGCATTTCTGAGTTTGTGTGTTTGGTCATCCGTGCACCTATTCTGCCATATGCCCAGGATGAAAAACTATTGGGAAGGAGAAAAAGGGGCAGGTCTGTCAGCTTCAGATAGACAAGAGACCCCTCCAAAAAGTAACAGGTGTGCTTCTGACACTATTCAGGAGCAATGCTTCTTTCTTGGTCCCCATACCCCACCCCATACTACAGTAATCAACTGGGTTCCACTTAGCCAAGCTAGTCACTTTATTTGTTAATTTGAAGATCTCCAAGATGTTATATATTAATGTTAGCCGTCACAAAGCACACCAGACACCAGAGTAAGGGAAAGGGGGTGGCAAAGGTAAAAAGAGAAAGAGAATATAAGAGAGAAACAGGAGAGGAGCCGAGAGAGAGAGAGAGAGAGAGAGAGAGAGAGAGAGAGCACAAGAGAGAAGGGCCAAGAGAGTACCAGGAACAGGCCCTTTTAAAACTTTGCCTGAGGGCGGGCAGGGCGGCAGGAGCAGCAAATCCCATTAGGATGGGGGTGGAGCCTGGCTCAGGTAGCTGGGCCATGCAGCCACCTGGCTAAAACTGCGCCAGTTTCCTAACGCAAGATATACTATCAATTGGAAAAATATGAATAGTACATACAATATGAGTCTTCTTTGGTGAAAAAGAATTATGGTTATGTAACATATATATATATATATATATATATATATATATATATATACAGAAACATTTCAAAAAGCTCATAGAATTGAAAAATAAGCTTATTTGATGCAAATTTTTTGAAAATCCATGCAGTTTTTTCCAAATGAATATTTTCCAAGAGCTTTTCGACAGCTCTCCCATAAAATAAATTTTTAATTCCATTTTCATTTGATTTTTAAATTATTATTATTTGAGAGACAATGATAGGAAAAGACACAAACAAAGCTGTCATCTGCTGGTTCACTCCTCAAATGCCTGAAGCAGCCAGGTCTGGGACAGAGCCATAGCCTGGAGTCAGAAATGCAATCCAGGTCTCCCACGTGGGCAGCAGGAGCTCAATTATTTGGGCCATTGCCACTGCTTCCCAAGGTCTTGGTTAGTAGGAAGGTGGAAGAGCTGGAACTTGGACTCTTGGATAAGTGATGTGGTGTCCTAACCAGTGTCTTAACTGCAAGGCCAAATGCCTACCACTCCATGAGCTTTTTGCAGTACCCTTGGGCCTGTATGCATAGGCATATTTATGTGTATTTCACATACATATATGTATGGAGGTGACACACGTGCATACACAAAACACGTTCAGAATTACATATGTGCACAGCAGTCAAGTTGCCACTTGGGACACTTAACATCTCCTATTGGAGTGCTTTCTGTGAGTCCCAGCTCCTCTGCCTCTGACCCAGCTCACTGCTAATGCACATGCTGGTAGACAGTGTACTTGGGCTGTTGGAGACCCAGATTGAGTTCCAGACTCCTGGTTTCAGAATAGCCTGGCTGTTTCGAGCATCTGGGGACTGAACCAGCAGATGCAAGATCTCTTTCCATGTGTCTCTCTGCCTTTCAAACAAAATGAAAATAGTGTTTTTATTTTGAAAAATAAGTATACATCACAAACTGTTAATAGTGACTACCTTGGAAGCAAAATGAAATTAGGAGTTCAGAATAAAAATGGACTTTCAAATTTTTTTTCTAAAGATTTACTTATTTGAAATTCAGAATTACAGAGAAAGAAAGCCAGTGGCAGAGAAAGAGAGAGAGAACGCTTCCATCGCTGGTTCACTCGCCTAATGGCCACAGTGACAAGTGGCCAGGCGGAAGCCAGGAGCCAGAAGCTTCTTCCGAGTCTTCCACGTGGGTGTAGGGGCTCAAGTACTTGGGCCATCTTCTGCTGCTTTCCCAGGCGCATTAGCAGGGAAATGGATTGGAAGCGGAGTACCTGGGACTCCCAGATGCCGTCACAGCAGGCAAAGGTTAACCTTCTACATCACAGTGCCAGCCCTGGATTTCAATTTTTTTAGCCTGTACTTCTGCACTGTGAATTTTTTTTTTACAATAAGCATTATTTGGTACAATTAAAATATTTTCTGAAATTGTTAAAGAATATTTTATTTTGATATATGTAATACTTTTTTAATGTGATATTTTAGGTTTGTTTATTTTTTAAAATTTTTTATTTAATGAATGCATTTTTATATAGATACAACTTTAGGAATATAGTGGTTCTTTCTCCCATACCCCTCCCCAACTCCTGTCCTACCTCCTTCTCCCTCTCCCATCTCCTTCTTCATTATGGTTCATTTTTAGTATGACTTTATATACAGAGGGCCAACTCCATGCTAATCATAGACTTCAACAATTTGCACCCACCCACACACAGCATGTAGAGTACAGTTGGGGAAAGAATTTGCAGTCGATTCTCATATTACAATTCAATAGGGACAGAGGTCCTACCTGGGGAGCAAGTGCACAGTGACGACTGTTGTTCCTTTAACAATTAACTCTTTTTTTATGATATCACTGATCATCCCAGGCTCTTGCCATGGGCTGCCAAGGCTATGGAAGCCTTTTGTGACCATTATGTAACACTTTTTACAACATTTTTTAAGAAAAATATTTCCAAGATTATTTTATTATTTATTAAAATATGTTAGCTATTCTTTGACTTCACCTTGTGAAGATAACAAAATAATTTATTAAAGGTGGCTGGATCCTTGGAGCCAGCACTGTGGCATAATAGGTTAAGTCTCTGCCTGCAGTGCCAGCATCCCATATGGACTGCTCCACTTCCAATCCAGTTCCCTGATAATATCCTGGGAAAGCTGCTGAAGATGGCTCAAAAGCTTGGGTGCCTGTACTCAGATTGAAGACCCAGAAGAAGCTCCTGGCTCCAGGCTTTGGATAGACCAAGCTTCAGCCATTGCAGTCATTTGGAGAGTGAACCAGTGGATGGAAGACGTTCTGTTTCCCTCTCTTTGTCTATAACTCTGCCTCTCAAATAAATAAATAAATATTTTCTAGAAAAGTGGAAGGATCCATACTACAGGGTAAGAAGTATGTTTTCGCATTTATAGCTATATTCATGGCATTAATACAAATAATGTGACATACATGTCTGGTGGGATTTTTGCTTCTAATTTTTTTAATTTTTGACAGGTAGAGTGGACAGTGAGAGAGAGAGAGAGACAGAGAGAAAGGTCTTCCTTTGCCATTGGTTCACTCTGCAATGGCCGCCGCGGCCAGCACACTGCGGCCAGCACACCATGCTGATCCGATGGCAGGAGCCAGGTGCTTCTCCTGGTCTCCCATGGGGTGCAGGGCCCAAGCACTTGGGCCATCCTCCACTGCACTCCCGGGCCACAGCAGAGAGCTGGCCTGGAAGAGGGGCAACCGGGACAGAATCCGGTGCCCTGACCGGGACTAGAACCCGGTGTGCCGGCACCGCAAGGTGGAGAATTAGCCTGTTGAGCCACGGCGCTGGCCCGTCTGATTTGTCTTACCAAAACTTTGGTGGATGTCTTAGTACCCAAGATGTAAACCAGACACAACCAATAGAAGCAGCTTTGTTCTGGGCTCTTTGGCCAAGCAAACTTTGGAATTTTTGCTGGTTTTCTTAAATGTTTTTTGGGTTCTATGCCTCATGATGTATCTGTCTAAAATGGGCAAGTAGACCATGCACAACCCAGAGGTTCTTTTTGGTAGTTAGTGGTAGCCAAATAAGGCAAAAGAGAATCAGCTACTCTCTCACAAATCACACAACCAAGTCAGATTGGTAACCAAACATAGGACCAAATCCTGTCTGTTATTCTGATATACAGACATTTGTTAGAAAGCAAACACACCCCTACCAGGAGGAGGAATTTTTTTTTCTGCCAAGGGCCATTCGGATATTTATTTATAACACTGTTCACATGCCATACAAAAAACTCAAACTAAAAATTAGTCTTCTATGGATTTGTTGCTTTGGCAGGGCCATCCTAAATGATTTTACAGGCCTTAAACAGCCCACAGGCCAGGCGTAACCCACCCCTGCTACACACACACACACACACACACACACCAGTTCATATAAACATGCAGGCTTGAAGAAGGCACAGCTCTTCCCTTTCCTTTTAAATGCTTCAATCACAGTCTTACTTAAAAGGTTCACCTGGGGCTTGAGGCAAGCTTCCAAAGGCAGATTCTGTTGCCTTTGTAGCAGCATCAGGCAAGCAGAGCCCTCCAGAGCTCATCACTGGATACAGGATCATGGAGGGATTTAGACGAAAGTGTTATCACCAGAGAGAGAGGTAAAAGCTTTATAGGATTTTTACACTGAAATACGTTTAGCCAGCCTGTATTTAGGGGATATCTTAATTCTACCAAGCATAGTAGTCAACCCATCAAAACCCATTTCTGACCCTCAGAATGCTGGCTGGAGGCTGTTGATGAAGCGGTGGTGATACTAGTTCTGAAGTAGGTGCACCCTCTTTAGAATGCCAGCTATGTCATCTCGCAGACATTGAATGCTTGATTCGATGCTTCGTGATACCTGGGTTAGAGTTTACCCTAAGTAATGCTGCATGATGTTTGTACCATAGCTGCTCAAATATTTTAAAATAAAATATAGGGGCAGTTCAGAGTGCCTGGGTTTCATGCTCATTTTCTGACGCCAGCTTTCAGCTAATGCAGATCCTGGGAAGCAGCAGGAGCAGCTGAGGTCGTGCCTCTGTCATCTACAGGCATCCTCCCACTAGAACCAGCCCTACACTCTTCCTACCTTTCACCGTGCTCTTATCCCATTTTAGATTACACAGACTGAGCATCCAAAATCTAAAATGCTCCAAACTCTGAAACTTTTGAGTCCTGACGGGGCACCACAAGTAGAAAATCCTACACCAGGAAACTTTATCTGATACTCAAAACTATTAAAGATATTGTATAAGAATACCTTTGGGTTCTGTGTGCCAGGTATAGGAGACGTAACTGAATTTTGTGTTTGAGCTTTTGTCCCATGTCCAAGGTTCCCATTATGTTTTTGTGCATATTTGCAAATTCAAAACATGTGAAATCCAAACAAAAGTCTTCTGGTCGTAAGCATTTCAGTAAGGGACATTGAATCTGAAATTGCAGGTACTCTTATAAACTGGCTGCTCCAGAGAAGGCCAGCAACATGCACCCTCTGAGTTGGCCTGTATGGAAGGCCGAGTGAAAAGTGTTGATTACATTACATCTTCACAGTTGGCAGATTCTGTCCTTAAAATGGGTATGAACCTTTGTAGGGGAAGAAATCACACAGCTGAAGCCATTATGAAAGTAGATTAACTGTGTCACCTATTAAGTCAAGCTTACAAACTGATTGTCAGTGAAGTGCAACTCAGGATACGAGCAAGCACCCAAGCCCATCTCATCTGCACTTCGTCAGCCTGTAACACAGCCTGTAACACAGCCCCCAAGGAGTAGAGTCTCACTGGATTGGGAAAACTCACTGCCTACTAGCCACAGAAAGCAAGGACTTGCAATGCTATGTTGTTTCATTAAAGGAGTTTTTACAAAGATCCTGCTTTCCTACACAAGCTCGTGGTCAGCATGATGACTTTCTCACAGGGGAAGTGGTAGAGAGGTAGAGGGTGAGTGTAGAAAGCTGGATCAGATCAGGGATTCCTGAAAAAAAAATCTCTCTTCTCACTTCTCGGTGACCCAACAGTCCTGTCTCCCTGAAAATCGTGACAATTCAGGAGACTGGAAGGAAACACAGGGAGTCTTAACCTTGAGGTGCCTGATTTTCCAATTTTCAAGCTCAACTTCTCGCGGGAACCTCTACCCCTCCTTTCAAGTGAGTGACACACTCTTGTTCATGTGTCATTCAGTCATAGATAATTGCAGGAGTCTATTGAATGAGAATGTGGAAGAAGAAGGAAGGAATCAAACATTTACTATCCAAGCCCCTCCAACCTATCCTTGCCACGTACTTTTTCTCCGTATAGCGTCCAGATATACAAAAACACAATTACTGTAGGCTCAGCATGCGCTTTATATTCTGCACGTTCTCGGAATCCTTTTCTCTTTAGTGCCCCTTATCATGGGCTGCAGTATTTAGTTTGGTGCCATCCTTTGCCAGATTAAATATTTATACTGATTTAATATTCTCTCCGTTGTTGAACAATACAAATGTTGAATAATGACAACAAAGTACTTTATCATCTTCATTTAAGCTTGCAATCACCTCTGAGGTCTCCAGAGCTTACTCTTTGCCTTTCATGTTCAAGGACATCACTGAGAAATTAAACAGACTCAAATCCAGATCTTCTGATTCAGTATTCAAATCATTAGCTGTAGTTTAATAACACTCCTCTATGCTATTTGCACTACATGTGTGGCCCCTACTATCAGGAAAGAAGAGACGGAGCGTGAAGCCAAAGCCAGACCAGGTTTATTCAGAAGAACAAAGCCTGGGAAGGGCTCACTCCCAGGTGAACCACAGCAGAGAGTTGCCAGCGAACACCTAGCAAAGAGAGAGCCCATTCCCTTACAGACAGGCAGTTTATATAGTACAAAGTGGTGAGAAGGGGCTTGGGAGTCCGAGCTAAAGCTGTGCTGCAGAGATAGAGGGAGAGCCTGGGCTAGTTCTAAAGGTCCTGCGAGATTACAGTGTGAGCTGAGGGGGGTTTGGGCCGAGGCTGAGGCTGAGGCCGAAGCTGAGGCTGGATTCTGGGGCCAAGCTGCTGAGCTGGGGGCAGAGAGCTTAGGAGGGGTGGAGAGAGCTCAGGCTGATGGCTGGACTCCTCAGATAGTGCTGTGTCCAGCAGTCCAGGCAGGGCAAGGCTGGTCAAGGCAGGGTGGGGCTGTATTAGCAGAGCAGAGAAATGGGGGCCTGCTTGCTGTATCTAGGTGAGAGGTCAATATGGATCTAAGGCTTTTTGTCTTTAGCTGATAAGGTTAGATTACTGTTGACTGTGCAGAATATGCTGGTCTAAAATGCAATGTTTGTCCTCCGATTTATAGAAGAAGGTGGTTATACTGTCCCTTGTTCAGTTCCACTTGGTAGCAATCCACGTGGCAATGACAATTGTCTCTCGTCTAAAACTTGAAATGCATCCTGTACATTCTCTTGATGTTCCTAGTTAATTTGTGGCATAAATACCAGCAAACCCTGTCACTGTGGGTGCAACACCATCTGAATGTGAACAATGACCTCAGTTTTAGGACAGAAAATTACACGCACACCAGTTTTGTAATGTCCTGTTTGGGCATTTTCTCCTTGGAATTGGTTTGCGCAATTTTAACATGTTGCAAATTATTCAGGCATGGCTGTGAGTGTGTCTCTGTGTATATTTTGGGCATGGGTATCTTCTTTTGAGTCTTTTTAGGCATGAAGTAACCTAACCAGCCTTCCTGTGAAGTTTCAGGCTAACTTCATGTGGGATTTGTTATGTAACGTACGTGCTTGCCACGAGCGGTGCGGGGACCTGAGTGAAGGAGCACCCTCCTGGTTTGTGACAGACTGGCAGTGTTTCCCTCTGGTATGTGCCAGAGCAGCAGAGCCAGTTTTAAAAGAGAGGATTTATAGGAAATCCAGCTGTGAGTTTTCATTTTTTCTCTTAGAGCTGGAGGCGGGGCCAAAACCAACCTCAAACCAGGCACACATTGATCAGGCTAGAATGATGTGGGCCAGTCTCAGAGACTACAGCCGCGCACAGAGGAAATATTAGCTGGCAAAGATAACGAAGAGGAAACACAGGGACAGATGCACCATCTGTCAGTTTCTGAGGAGCAGTGTTCACGAAAGCAGAAAATGAAATGAAGAAGAGAGTGCTTTTGCTTCAAAGGGACAGCACAGCTTAAGGACATTTCTCAACAAAGTAAGTTTGTGTTCATAGACAGAGAGGTTGTGAAGGTGGGCACGACTGCAGTTACTTCCTAGTTGGCTCGTGAGTTTGGTTATTGATAAAGTTTTTCTTTGTGGTGGATTTGATGTTTGGAAGGGCGTACTTTTACCGTGAACTTGATTTAAAACTCAAAAGCAGTGCTTGTCATTTTGATCGTTCACTTTAGAAACATTTGTAAGATTTATTTTACTGTTGTTTAACCTCAGAGAGCATTGTTTAATGTCAGACTATAGATAGATGGAAGAGCTTCTTTCGTTGCTTTTCTTTTTTCCTTTCTTTTTCGCCTTTTTTGTTTTGAACTGTGAACACAATTATCTGTATGTCTCCTCCAAAGCCATTTAGTGAGAGAGGGGCCCACCTTTCAGATTTAAGCAGCAAATACTATCCATTAGGGTGCTTACTTCCACAAGATAGGTTATTTAAATAGTCAGGAATATGACCTTACTTCCTAAGGACTTTTCAGATAAAGGTAGCAATGGGACACAGGTTTTACAGAAAACTGTTGCTGACTCTTCTCCAGTTTATCTTTCTCAAAAACACCATTACCTTTTCTAGAGCATAAGCTACCCTATGAAACTGTCCTCCTACTTATGGTTAGTGCGTTTGCCAACCTATTCATTTCCCAGGAAGCTGCACTTGTACTGCCTATAGCCTCATGTTACATCTGTGTGGTTTGCCAGCCATGTCAAATGTCGTATGTTTTATTAGGATTTGTCTAATGCCAAAGAGCTAAAGGAGTAATTAAGATGATAAGATTCTACAAGGAACAGCAGAAAAGTTTTGAGGGAGACCACAGGAGCCCTTTTGTTGGGAAAAGGCAAATAGTTTGTGATTTACGTAGGCAAATTGGGACATACTTTGCAATGGTCTTAGCAGCTTGTCTTGTCCAAATCATAAGTGGAAGCTCTGGCTGTAAACTTGCAAAAGCAGAAACCACTCAGTGTTATGGCCCAATATGGATGTCGGAGCTCTGTAGCATGTGTGGGAAAATGGCCACAGTCCAACGTCTGGAATCGTTTATCTTCCGGTAGAGGCTACAAGACAACTGTGCTATGCATTTTGCAGAAATCCTTGCTGATTGATTTCATTTACATAGAGCGGGTGGCAGCGACTGATGGTGGGGACAGTTAGAAGTGTGTGTGTGTGTGTGTGTGTGTGTGTGTGTGTGTGTTGGGGGTGGGGCTGGATATGGATCTAGTTCTGCTTTTCCTCAGATCCTGGACTCATTAGCAATCATAGCACCTTTGAATGAGAGTGTGCCATTGCTGACAACCGTGTGGTTTCGACAGGGTGCTTTCCACGCATTTCATAATAAATGCCACATTTATGTCAGTTCTGCTGGGGAAATCAGAAACTGAAAGTTGAAAGGCTAGTCCTACTGTCTTTTTCAGTAGCTTAACCTGTTTCCCACAGTCTAGATTTGAGAACTGAGAGGAGGAAAATGATCAATCTATAGAGTTCTTTGTACGCTCCATGCAGTCTGTGCATTTAAAGATGCATGTGTGTGATATTCTTTGTGACATACTGACACGTACTATTGTTGATGTCTAGATTCGTATCTGTGTGCCAGAAACTCATAGCTGCCAGAAACTCATAGCGTGCTCTGCATGAGCTAAAATCACATGTGCCGACATATGCTGACATGTGACAGGATAGCATCCAGACCTGTTTTTCTAATGTGTGAAAGAATATTTGCCGACTTCTGACAGTACTTGTGTCAGACCTGATGGAGACATTTTAAATTCATTCCAAGGACTCGGTTCACAGCCTCACGATCCTTGGGTTTCAGCCACACCCTTATACTGCCTCAGTTTGTGAACTTGAGAAAGATAACTCGCCCTTTAATAAATCTGTCTCCCTGAAAAAAAAAAATAGAGAATCATTCAAGCATCTCTGACTCTCAGAGGCAGTGCAAATGACACTAAGATATTTATAAGGTGCTTTTCACTGTTAACTTTTAGTACCTCAACAAGTCATGAAATTGGAACTTCTATGGGACCCTGAGAAAAGCTGAAAAGCTCTGAGCCATTATAAAGAAAGTTCTATAATCTTAGATAATAGTACTATGGTTTATAGTGGACTAATCCTGAAGATATTTGCACTGATCCCTTCATAGGGACTTATTCTTGGATTTTCCCATCACAGTTCTCGGCATTGTGAAACATTTAGTTATTTCCTTAAACAGGTGAAAGTTTTATAAATAGGGTTAAAATTGGTGCAACACTGCTTTGATTTAGTATGGTTGAATATATGTCATTTTTAAGCCCACTGTAAATAAAATGGATAATAATGTGAACAAAAGTATCCAATATTTTCTTCCATCTTGTACGTGGGTGTACATATCATGTAAAAATAAATGTATGCTTATCTTCACATAAATATATATTTCAAAAATATTCCAGTGAGAGTGATAGCATGTAAAATACAAAAGATAGGAGCCATAGTGTGTTTTCATTTTAAAGCACTTTAATTTTAAATTGTAAACCTGATAGCAGTGCAAAGGATCTCAGAAGTCAAACTTGCTGCCAACACCACTGGGCTGTACACAGAACTGTGGGTACCTACAGCAAACACAGGTGGCCTTGTAATGCAGGGCAGCCCTGGGAGCCACCCCTTTTAACTATGAGACCTTAGGCCGGTCACCTAACCCTACAAATCTGTTCTGTGCAATATGGAGATAAGATTCTATTTCTTGCCACATGTGGTTAATATGAGGGTCAAATGACATCATATACATGAAAATGCGTTGAAAACTTGAAAGTCACTAATTGAATTATATCTTTCTTCCTGTGATATTCTGTTCTTCCCTTTCTTAATAAATCCCACTCATCATTCAAAGGCTTCTCTTAACTCTTTCTGATCTCCTGAAACGTATGCTTCCTGTGAGCCCCCAGACCCCACCTCTCCAGGAAGGCACTGACCAGCTCTCATGTTTCTGTCACTCTTCCCTGGCCTACCAGGTGACCCTGGCATGCCACGTGTCTCACACCTCCATATTCTGCTCATTTTGGTGCAAGGGCCCTCTTCAATTCTTCCCATATTCCATTTCAACTTTGTCCTCATCCTCCAAAGTTGTCATACACATCACTGGTCTTGGAAGCCTCTCCCAACTCTATCTTCCCACAGAATTGGAGCCTTTTTATTCATGATTGCTTCAGTGTAAACTTCTGATCAAGTCCTTATTTTATTCTAGTCTCCTCATTTTCACACCTTTCTCCCTTCCTAGGCTCCTCAAAGACAGAGAAGAACCCTGTGTCTTTGATTCCCTGGTGCCTATCATGGTTTCTTATGACTGCTTGGTGCTAGGTAATATGTGTTGAATGAATAAGAAAGTCAGTCTTTCCATATGACTTCTTCACAGTATACACCATGACACCTCTTTTGCAATAGAATCCAGGTACTGATGTGTGTGTCTGGAATAAGTTAACCATTATAGGATGATGCACAGACCATTTTAAGCTGAGAACCCAAGATTCCACCAACAGAAAGCCTATAAGTAACCACCAGTAGATCAACTCAACTGTTAACTCCCTAGATCCACTTGAGTCCTACTGATCACACTCATGTCATAAAAAAATTAAAATGATCTTCTAACTGTCTGTTTGGGAGAGCTTTTATAGATCTGTAGTCAGGTATTTTTTTCAAAAGAAAATCTAACCAAATTTTTGTAGTAGTTTTGGACAGTTTTTATTAAAGTCTTTTGAATCAGTAATTCCCCATCTTGGAAATTATCATAAGGAAATGATTTAAAAAAAGAGTAGACAAAGCTTTCTGAACAAAAATGTTTAGCATGTCACCATTCATGAATAATATAAAAAAATGGCAAATGTGTTAAATGACCAGCATTATCTTTATAATTAAAGTTCTTAATAATCCAAAAATTACTTGATCAATTATATGCTAATTATATTGACCCAAGGGTTACCTTTTTTAGACTTCATCTAGAACCAAGGTTATACACAAAGCAATCAAGTTTAGCGATTTCCTATCAAGCTTCTAATTTTACTACTGTCCCTTTTTTAAATTTAGAAAATGTTGAATATAAGGTAAGCCTTGAGGCAAAAGTTTGAAAACTCTTTGACAGAAAAATAATCTTGGTATCAGGAGGGACCTAGAAGGAATGCCTTATCCATTTTCATTCAAAAATGAGACTGCCACTGAGAAATGGAAATTCTAACAGTTTAACTTTTCTCTTGAACCAAGATTAAAAACAGTTAAAAAGGGAAAATTTGAGTCTACTTGTTAAATGACTATGAGGAAAACAATGTAAATTATGGAAGCTTTTTATAATCTCTCATTTAATCTTTTTCTACATGGAATAACTGGCAGAGGTAAAGCCATCTTATCATAATAGGTTCTGCATGTTGTATCAGGATAGACCACAAGAATACTGGAAATAATCCCCTACCAAATCAGGGAGTCAGCTGAACTCCATGCTCCGCTCTGGTGGCCAGTGCCATGGAGACATGTGAGGGCATCTCATGCTCACAGAAAATAAAATTTACAGAAATATTTTGGTACCAAAAAAAGAAAGGTTTGAAATCCATTTATACAAGGGGTCTTGAAAAATTCATACAAAATGTGTATTATAAAAAGCTGTGCATGTATTTCAAAGATTTTACAGCAAAGCAATCTTTTTTTGAAAGGCAGAGAAACAGAGACACAGAGATCTTCCTATTACTGATTCACTCCCAAAAAGCCCACAACAGCTGGGCTGAGCCAGGCCAGAGGCAGGAGCCAGGAGCCCCATCAGACTTCTTACACATGGATGGGAGAGTTCCAAGTACTTGACCCATCACATACTGCCTTCTAGGGTGCACATTAGCAGGAACCTGGATTGGAAGTGGAGCTGGGACTTTAACCCAGTATATGATGGGGAGATCCCAAGCAGCATATGAAGCACTTTGCCAAATACACGCCCCTAAATTTACTTTTAATTCCATTTCCCATGGACTTTTTGAGGTACCTTCATACTATTTATCATCTGTATCTCTGCATTCAATAAGAAAGGTTTTCTGTTTTCATTGCTTAGGATAGTACTTAAAATACGCCCCTCCCCCTACTAACAACACCATTCCCTGAAACTCTCAGGAGAGAGGCCAGAGCAAAGGATTGCTGGTGGGCAGGGACATTTCATGGATCCAGCTGCCCATCTAGTCCTTAAAATGCAAATTAGTCTGTGTTTTCTATTTTTTTTAATTCATTTATGTATTTTACAGGTAGAGTGACGCGGTGGATAGGATGGGTGGGATCTTCGATCTACTGGTTCACTCACCAAATGACTGCATCTATCAGGGTTTTCCACATAGGTGCTTCTTCTGTCTTCTCTGGTGTGTAAGCCAGAAGCTGGGTTGGAAGCAGAGCAGCTGGCCCTCTGATTTGGGGTGCCACCATTGCAAGCAGCAGTTCCCCCACTGTGCCACAATGCCAGCCCCACATGCTTTCTTTAAAAACACATCTAGATGGTTGGTTTCAGATGTGTGTCAGGTGTGCTGCAGAGTAGGAGTGCGTGCGGCAGGTCCTCTGTTTCAAAGCGTTCTCTATTTAAATGGTGAAAGAATGCCATGTTCAGAAATGAATATAAGCACATCAATAAAGATACAGATAAGCCCCAAATGGGCTACAGCTAAGCATTGTTGGCAGGTTGAGGGTGGAAGAAGCAGGGAGAGTGGAGTCCTGAAAGATTTACCCATCAGGTAACCTAAGCCTGAATCGTCCAGAAAGCTCTTTGCAATGGCCTCATTCCCAAGGAAGCCTTGGAGGACTGCAAAGAAACACCTGCACGAGGCAGCATGGTAGCTCATGCCTTGCCAGTGGCTTACACACACACACACACACACACACACACACACACACACAGTGGGCAGCTCAAGGGGAAGTGGGTCACTTCTCTGAGCTTGGCCAGGGCTGTGCTAGTCACAGAGCTAGAAATGAATGAGTGAGAGCAAGCTTCCAGCTGAGGATGGACTGGATATCCTCCAGCCAGGCAGAAGGGCCACGAGTGCTGTCAACCATCCTGTAGAGAGGAGCACAAGGAAGGTGTGCAGTTACCCCTCAACCCCTGCAGAGGGGGGCCTCCGGGGAGACCTGTTTATTCTGCACTCAGCACGGGGCAAGAGGACCCTGTCCAAATTTGTTGCTCATGGGCCTAGAATTCATACTCACTCTACTGCCTCAGTAAAGATCGTGCTATAAAAACTCCTGCAATTATTGGTTCTCTGCTCTCCACAAGAAAACAATGATTTAGAACAATCTCCTGAGAACGGTTGTTCTTTCTGCATGTGCTTATTATCCTGCATCCTGGACTGTTTGTACGGGCCCTGCCAATGGCTGGCTGTATACATTTGGGAGGGGCATGCCCAGGAGGAGAAACCCTGCAAGCAGATGAGATACAATTTCCTAAATTAACCATAAATTACTCCATGAAAAGAACCCTTACGTAACACTGAGACTGGTATTCCTTGGGCCTTGCAAGTACTTGAAGAAAACCACAAAATAGTTAAACAACAGCAGTGGGGGCTCAATAAAAATGGTTTATTTTTAGTTAAAGATCAAACTCTGAATTAAGTGACCTCTCTTTGCCAGGCATTACAGCAGAGAGAAAGAAAGTACGTGAATCTTTGGAGTTTACTGTTAAATCTGCTTCTTCGTGGTGATTTAAGCTATAATTTTATTTTTCTTTTCAGTTCTTCTGGCATCCACTTGCTTGGTGTGGGAGTGTTCTACAAAGGGCTAGATGCTTATCTCACTACAATTCTCTTGTCTCAAAGTCCACAGCTAGTGACATTGTGTATTTCATTACAATAGGCATTTGCTGAGCATCCACTATGTGCAAGGAACTGTGAAAAAAATATTCCTGAGGATGTTATCATCCCATCTTGGGCATAGATGTGAACATGATTCAAAGAAAAATGATTTCTATGCTAAGTTGGGGCTTAAGACAGTGGAGCACATGCTGGGTTTACTTGGAAGAATGGGAACGCTTCATGGTGATATGAAGCTTCGCCTGGAAACATCAGTTGATCTTGGTAGAGGGAAAAGTAGGGAGCAGATGCTCGATCCCAAAGGTTGTATGTCTAAAATCCAAAGGACTTTAAACTGCTGGGCGTGCAAGAGTGGATGAGTGGACTCTAGTGGGACTCTGCCTCAGGACATTGGGAAAGGTAGCTGGGTTGGGAAGCACAACTGGAAAGAGAGATGGATTGCAGCTAGAATTTTGCTTAATAATGACCCAATGCACACGAGTCACTACCATTTATCACTCTATTGTTCCAATTATACAGTAAGTACTTGATTATTACTGTTGTTAACCTCTTAATTTATAAATAAAACTTCATCATGGGTACATATGTCTAGGAAAAAGGACAATTTATATAGGATTCAGTACTCTCCTTGGTTTCAGGTATCCTATGGGGATCTTGGGATGTACCCCTCAGATAAAAGGACAATCACACAGCCTGAACAGATACAGGATAAGCAAGGAAGGCCTCCTGGAGACGAGACTTGGGTGAAGATCTGGAGGGATGAAAGGTTAGCTGAGGTCTGTGAGATTCCCAGACAAGATGGTGCCAAGCTGAGGGCACAGAATGGATTGAGTCTGGTGCTGGTGAGCCTGGGCTGCTCTGTTCAGAGCTGACTGGCCATATGGGGGAAAAGAGAGAGAGGAGCAATTACAGCCAGTGTCCTGTAGTGACCGGTGGTTTCAGTTTATACAGAGTAAGTCAAAGATGACTTGGGAGTCTTAACCTGAATAAATTAAATTGATATATTTGGTGTTCAAAGAGCCTTTGAGAATGACCTTGATGAACTCATTAAGGGAAGAGATGAAATCAGCCGAGAGTGAGCAAGCAAAGTGAGACCAGGGCTGGGAATTGGGAATCAGAACTGAAGTTTAGGAGTGGGGGCTGGGAAGAAGGAGAAAAGCCCTTGTTGGGTTTGAATGTAAGAACAGATGCAGAGTGTGCATGGCCATGGGGTTTTGTGTATCCGTGCAGCAAGCATACGTTAGCACTCCTGTGTGGGCATCACTGTGCTGGAAACAACATACAGAAGTGGGTGACGCTTGTTGACAGAGGGGAAAGGGAATGTTCACAAATGTATAAAGCTTCCTTTCTCATTTTATTGAATGGGATGGCACAGTTAACTGTGGCAGTAAGTCCATTTGAGATACAAACAAATTTTATTGGATTGATTTCCAAAAGGTCCATTTTAAAAATCTTTTTCCCTCCTTGTCTGTAAAGGTAATTCAATAAACAAACAGTTGTATTCCTCAATAAGTAACCCTGCCTAAATCTGTCAGTAGAACTGAGTTTCCCTACCCATGCTCTGAGGGTGTCTCATGTAGGATATGGGTGTGTGTTGAATAAGTGACAGGTGTGCTGAGCACACTGACCCCTCAGCCTTGGGCTGGCTGAGCAGGCCCTAGGGCAGCCCACATCTTTGTCTGATAACCTTGGGCTTCCAGCAGGCTAGTAGTTTGTCCCAGGGTTTACTGCAAGTACTGTCCAGTGTATTTCGTGTTGTGAAAAAGATTCAGGCAGTGTGTTCTCAGAGATGGCCCACAATATCCTACTCTGGACTCATCATCCCTAGCATGGTGGCCCACCTTCTTTTGAACGTAGTTGTTTCTCAGTATCCACAAGGATTGGATCCAGGACACCAAGTCCCAGGAATGTGCAAGCCCCATCACATAAAATGATGTAGTGATTCCATATAATCCCACATGCATCCTCCATACACTTTAAATCATCTCTAGATGATTTATTATACCTAACACAATGTAAATGTGATATAAAGAGTTGATCCATATTGCTTAGGGGATAAAGATAAGGACAGATACTTACATGTGTTCATACAGATGCAATCATTTTAAAAACATTTTCTATCCAAGGTCATTTGAATCCTCAGATATAGAAGCTGCAGATATGAAGGGTCAGCTGTACACCCTATGAGTAACAAGACTTTCCACAGTCCTCCCAAGGCCTCCATCTCCACATACAACTTATATCCATGTTCCACTATTATTAACTAATATCTCAAATCATAAATGCCAAAGTTCATCAACAGTTCCGTACATCTCTATTTCAAACAGTCTTCTAGACAGTCTTTAATAAATTCAGCTGGCTTCTAGCCTGGTCTAAATTGATCTCCGTCCTGCTTGCCTTGTAGATGTGACTGGTGACAGGGGACAGAATCGGAGGAAAGTTCAGCTTTGTTGACCACTGGTTGCTAGTGACTCATGTTTTCTCTTAGTTGTTTCTTTGCAAAAAGCTTTTTAAGTCACTTCTCCATTTTTTAAGTGTTGGTTGGGTTAGCAGTAAGCAGTGTAAGCCGTGTCTCCTCTCAGCTGGGTAGATGGAGGCGGCCATGCATCCACTGACTGGCAAAACTCAAAGCAGTTGTGTCCAGGAGGCCGCTGCTGCCAGCCCCGCAAGGCTGTGAAGCTCAGCCCACCAGGGAGGGCGCCTTGGATCAACTCTTGATATTCAGCCCTGGAGTGACAATTGATTTATTCAAGTAAAATATTTTCAATAAAAAATACATTTTTAACAGATTTATTATTTATTTGGAAGTCAGAGGTACAGAGAGGGAAGGACGGACAGAGAGATCTTCCATCTGCTGATTCACTCTGCAGGAGGCCACAGCAGCCAGGACTGGGCCAGGCTGAAGCAGGAAGCCAGGATCTTTAGCCGGGGGCTCCCACAGAGGTGCAAGGGCCCAAGCACTTGGGCCATCTTCTGCTGCTTTTCCCAGGCCATTAGCAGGGAGCTGGATCAGAAGTGGAGCAGCCGGGACTAGAACCAGTGCCCATAAGAGACACCAGCATTGCAAGCAGCAGCTTTACCTGCTATGCCACTGCACCGACCCCACAAATTACATTTCTAGTCTACTCGTTTGAACACTTTTTAGGAGACAACTTTTCTTGTGTCCTGTAAGTCCCTCCTTAATGATAAAAAACAAAAATAAAACTTTTAATTCTTATGTGCTTTTTATCTGCCAACCATAGTACAGATCATCTCACTTCGTCCTCACAGCCAGCCTTTGAGGAAGGATTATTATCTCCATTTTGCAGATGAGAAAACTGAGGCTCAGAGAGGGTTAGTAACTCTTCCAAGGAAGTGTTGCTTGTAAGAAAGAGATTTGAAGCTAAAGATTTTCCGATCTTAACTATTACCTTAATTCTTTTAGGGTCCGAGGTAATTTCCCTTCTTGTGTCTAAAGAACTACGACCTGAGAAACGATGAATCTTGAGTTCTCAAAATCCTCTTAGGATAATAATGCTGTGGGTGGCATGTGTCAGCTTCCTGGCTAAGACTGTAGCACCGTCATGGCTGGTTTGTGTCCCTGGCACAAATCTGGTTGCTATGGGATCCTTCACATGGGAAAATATTTGTCATCTGCAGGTGGCTGGAACACCAGACCGGCTGACTGATCTTTCGGTGACTATCAGCAATATTTAGTGGGTTATAGGGAAAGAACTGGAAGGAAAACCTAGTCTCTGGAGACTTGGATGAGGTAGGGCTAAAAAAGTTCACATTCCATTTCTACAGCTACACAATTCCAGCTTTAACCAGCTGAGTTACAGAAAGAGTGGTGAGGTCTACAAAGCAGAGACCAGAGGCTGAAGCAGCTTCCCTTCCTGCGGGAGTGTATGTTGCATTAGAACAGTGAACGTGTGGACCCAGTGTAGTTCCATAACCATCCCCAAAGTGATGCCAGGTTAGCATTTTAACTGTTGGCCAGTGATTTAAATCATCTCCTCAGCCCAGACTTCTTCTCACTGAACATGATTGCATCCAGATAATGTCCTCTTCCAGTAAGAAAGGGAGAACAAAGGAAAGAGACTAGAATATGGTTTACTAGAATCTCGTAAAATTTCTTGCACAAGAAGTGCAGAAGCATGGGAAAATATGAGTTCTTTTATAAAAACAAGCATTTCCTTGAAGTCCCTGCAAGATTGCAGCTCACATAACATATTGGTATGTGTATGTGTTTATACAAGAGGAGGCTCTACCACCAAAAAATGTGAATCAGTCTCCATGGTAGCCATGGTCAGCTTTTGAAATGACTAACAGTATATATAATGTTCTTTTTAACAATCAATTTATCACTCCTTTCTGATTTTTTTTAAAACCTCCATTTTTTAGTTTCTCCAAAGCAGACTCTATCAGGGAGTTGTGAACTGTTTTTCTTTTCATCTTAATTCCTCACTATTTTGAATTTGTCCTATATGCTGCCCAATATCAACAAAGAGTACAACATTGAAAAGTTGTCTACAAACAACAAATTGTATCTGCTGCTTATTAAAGCAATTTTATTCCATGCTAGATGCCTTAAAATGTGAAGTCTAAGAACAAACCTACTTTCAAACCTAAAACACATGCATTTCCTGTAATCTGATCATATAAGGACCTACATTTACAAAATATGTCAAAGGTATATGTATGCATCTTTAATATAAGTGAAAATTCTTTTTAAAAGTGAAAATGTTAATCTCCTTTGTAAACTGAATTTCATGGAATAATATTTCCAACATTAAATATGAACCATCCCTCTATATTTAAATTAAGGTTTATTTACAGAAATTCATTTAACAGAATTTTAAGGAAATATCTGTATTTAAAAGGGAAGTATATTTATGGCTCAAACATCATCAAATAAAAATATGTTTATTAGGCATGGGTCGTGTTCACACCCCCATTCCTGTGGCTTCACTGCTGAGTGCAGTCCATTGAATGCAAGTCCAAGTTGAGGCAAGAGCCAGGGTGCCTCTGTGCATTTGTTTCTACTTAGCAAAAAGTCTTTCTTTTTCCCTATATAAGTGAAAATAGGCTCTCCCAATCCTGGGATCATTCTGGCCTACTACAATGTGAAAACCTCAGCTTAAAGGATCTTCTTTGCTTCAGCTCTGGAGGGAAAAAATGCATAATCCTATCACTCTCAGTTATCAGTGCCATTTGAAATCCTGACTGCCTTGATAATCACCATGGAGCTGCATAGCACTTAGCTGGTAGATAGCTAAATTTAATTAATAGTGCCGATGATGGGATAAGCCTCCTCATTTATTTAACTGATCTGTGCACTTTCTCTGTGTGCCCCTCAAGTTCAGCTCTTTCCTTTTCTTCTGGAGTTTTTGTTTTCCTGCTGCAAAGGCTGTGTGGCAGCCAACACAAACACTGCCGCGAGGCGACGTGGAGCAGTGTGGGTTGCTGGGGAAGCGGGAGATCCAGGTTGGCCTCCCGACACGGTCTTGGTTGTGTGTGCGCCTTCCTTCCGCTGTGAATTTCTGATTGCTGGTCTCCAAATCGGTGAGAATAGCATCTGCCTCAGAGTGACACAAGGGTGACCGGGCACACAGGCAGAATCCACGTTGTTCATAATCCACCTTTTTTCATAATCCATATTTTTCATGAACTTCTTGAAGTACCCTCATAGAGATTTAGTGACTGATTAAACTATGGGTAAATGACCAGGGCAATTATTTAAGCAAGGTTTTTTTTTCTTATTTTTGGTTGCATTTTTAAAAAAGATTTATTTATTTGTTATATTTATTTATTTGAAAGGCAGAGTTACAGAGAGAGAGAAATCTTCCATCCACTGATTCACTCCCCAAATGGCCGCAATAGCCAGAGCTGAGGCAGTCTGAAGGCGGGAGCCGGGGCTTCTTCTGGGTCTCCCATGAGGCCCAATCAGTTGAGACATCCACTGCTTTCCCAGGCACATGATCAGGGAGTTGGATCGGAAGTGGAGCGTTTGGAGTGCCGGGGTCACAGGCAGCAGCTGCCACAATGCTAGCTCCCCATTTGGTCGCATTTTTATTTATAATCTCTACTTTCTTTCTAAGGGATTTGGAAACCTGTTGTGGTTTTCCTATCTATTTGTTCCCATTTAGCTATGAATGACAACTAGAATCACAGCCAAAGTTGTTGCTTTGAATTGCAGCATCCCCATCTGTGACCTTAAGTGCCCTATTTAACTTCCTTGAGACTTGGTTTCTTCTACCATAAGACCTTCCTAAAAGTTCCTGTGAGGATTAAGAGAACCACTGTACTTGAGGCAACTAACATCATCCCTGGCACTCAGTATCAATAACGATACAGATACCTGTTAGCAGAATATTTAAATGGCGAATAAAAGAATTTTAAAAATAATGAAATGGATTTTATGAGTTCCTGTAAACCTTCCTCATTCAATTTATATGAGCGAGAACATTCACAAAGATGCCTCAAAATATGTGCAACCTTCTAATAAATCACACCTTTAATAAATACCGTTAACAAGTATGCATGGTGACTAATCTATTAAGGAATAATGGAAGCCAAGTTACTAATACGGTGTTTTTGTGTCTAAGTAGTGCATTCTCTGGTTAGGAAATACTGCAGTTATAGGGAATCTTTATCTCCAAACTACAAGATGCCTAAAGCCTTCCCATGCTCTAGAATGGTTTTTTTTTTTTTTTTCTTTTTCCTTTTCAGTAGTAACTAGTGAATTGCCAACAAGTTTCTCCATGCTGCTATGTGCCTGACACTGTCAAATGCTATGGGAGCCACTAAGAAACAGTCAAGTTCACGGACTCCTGTAACTTGATTTCAGAGAAAGCAGTCCACAGCCATGAGCACCGAGGCCAGACTGCCTGACTTGCAAGCTGAGTGCAGTCTGAGGTCATTTATCCAGACGTTTTACTAATTGTCTTAGAATAACTGACTGCTTTGAAGGCAGCTTTAGTCATCTCCCTGTAGTCAGAATCCTAGCTGTCTTCTCAGTTTTATTAGAAATGGATTATAAAGCAAGGAGAGATTAGCAACGCTGTATTTAAGAATAAAATTGGAAAAGAAGACCCAGTGAGGGTTGATGTCACAGACCAAGATAGAGCAGCAGAGCCTGTGGGCTCTGTGACTGTTTAGCGGGCTAGGTTAGAGACCACAGTATGAAGTCATGCCAGCCCTCTGGCCTGGAGCTGGCCAACCGTGCCTTCCTAGCAGCCAAGAGTATCAGAACGTAACTTTGCTGCAGCAATTGCTCGGTTTCATTGGATTCCCTTAGCATGGGTGGGGCCATGGTCTACAACCACGTAGCCAGAACCTCTGTGCAGGGTTTGTCTTCTCTAGAGTCCTCTGACATTGCTCCAAGGTGACCTTGCTTCGCAGATTTCAGGTGCTGTCCACAGTAACATCTCAAGAATCACAGAATTCTGTGCCCTTAAAGGACTGTAAAGGAGATCTCTTTTATTTTTTATTTCTTGTTTTTTTTTGTTTGTTTGTTTGTTTGGTTTTTTTTTTTTTTTGGCAAGAAGACTAAGATCAGGGAGTGCCAAGTTTTGTGGCCAAAGTCAACAATGGCTACCAAGCCACTGTGTCAGAACATTTTCATGACGACCTCTCGACTCTGTGGAGCAGTGATTAGTTCTATTTGTTGTTAAAGAATTTTTTTTTTTTTAATTTTACTTATTTGTGAGACAGAGAGAGAGAGCGCGCTACCATCTTCTGGTTTACTCCCTAGATTCCTCTCAACAACTGGAGCTGCATCAGGCCAAAGTCAGAAATCAAGAACTCAGTCTAGGCCTCTCACGTGGGTGGATGGCAGAGACACAATTAAGGCACACATTAGCAGGAAACCGGAATTGAACCTCCAGCAGGAATTTGAACATGGGCCCTTGGAGATGGGATATAGGCAGCTCAAGAGGCATCCAACTGCCAGGTCAAATGCTTGCTCCAGTGACTTTTTCTATAAAGGTCTTTGCCTTCTATAAGCTTTCTTTTTTTCTCTCGTTGTGTGAAGATATACACTTCGAAAAATCAAAAAGAAATTTTTATAAATCTTTTGGTAACGACAATAATTGGACTATGATCAAGTAGTTTGTAAAAAATTAAAAGCATCTGGAAATGACTTTGTTCTCTATCTAATAATCCGTAATGAGCTAATTGTCAGAGCATCCCAAAGAAAAATGCATTTAAAAATCTGAAAATCATGTCTGTATGTAGTTTTTGACAAGATCAGTTTAGTAACTTTACATCATAACTTATTACAGTAATCATACCTTGTAAATTGTTTGCAAAACTCCAAAATCTTTTTGGAAATTTGAGTATAATAATGCATTGGAATAACACTGGGCTTTTTGTTTTTGTTTTTGGATGCCTGGATGTTTTCAAGATTACGTCATTGGTTGGGCACATTGAGAAATGAGTGCAGTGCTGCCACTGTGCATCCTTTATTTTACTCCGACACGGCATTCGTGCTAAGAGCCGTACGCCTCAGTATATTTGGGGTTTGGCTTTCATGCTTATCTCTGAAGCCTTGTTCAGCGTGCGCTTAGGCCATGATGGAACATCAGCACTTTCTCAGAAATCTAAGGTTAGCTTTGAAATCCTGATTTTGACAGTAGCATTTCAGAGTGTTTAGAGTAGGTTGAGCTGAAAGGAGGTGAGCTTTAAGATGGTGAATTTCAATGAAGGACTCCTATGGAGCGCCTGCTAGAAACTCAGAACACGGAGGCCAGGACAAAGGTAGGGAGAGCAGGTGCCGAGAACCCTTTTGTAGTTAGGGGACTAACTGAGCCTGCAGAGAATTATATTAGAAAAGTGTCCACTTCTCTTTTTAGAGGAATAGCTGTGAACTGGACATTGTCTGCAAATAAAGGCACCAGTGTGTGACAAGAAAGGCAAACAAGTTCTTTCTTTGTTGGAGGGAGGTTCAGGTACAGCCAGGAGATGACCAAATAGGTGTTCTGGAGGACTCCTGCCACACTATCATAGGACAAGAGGGAGGGCGGGATTTGTCTAGGTAATTTGAAAGGATGACAGATTGAGGATCTCTTCTCACTTTCTCACTTCCTGCCTTCCCTTCCTTCCTTCTTTCCTTCCTCATTTCCACCCTGCTTTCCTTCTTCTATATCTAGCCATTAAATACCAGTTTTCCGAAAGGTACGACCACCTTGGAGATTCCAATCAAATTAGAAATCACTTCTCAAAAATATACAAAAGGAATAATAACAAATCTTGATTTGTAACTCTTATTTATGGATATTTGTGATATATCAGACTGTGTATGGTACATTTTTTGAACGGTAAACAGCAAGGAAAGGCAACATTTTTAAATGACAAAAGTGAACCCTAAAGATAGAGTTTAGAAAAATGGACTTATACATGGTAGGCAGGTATAAGTGTTTGTCGCAATAATCAGTAACAATGAGTTAGAAAAGGAAATACCTAGTGTCACTTTATAGTCTTCAACCTAGAAATCAAGTTTAGCCTGAAAGCCAATGCAAAAGCACAGGAATGTGGAGGGTTTTGTTATTAAGGCGAAGTGTCTCACCATTTGTCACTTTCACACATGAGTCTGACAGGCTCGAGAGCTTTCTTTATGAAGAACACAGGAAACAAGGAAGCCTTCCTAACCCAGTCCATATCCCCTCAACAGATCTGCCATAAATGTCTTGCTAACACCACACTATGTTTTCAATTCATTTTGTTCTCTAAAATGGATGAACAGTGATGCAAACCTATTTGGTCAACTGAATAGTTTTCTTTTTTTTTTTTTTTTTTTTTGTGGGGTGGGAGTGGAGGTGGGGGGAGCCTGAATCCTTTTCAAAAGAAGCTGCTTCCCAGTCTGTCTTAGTGTGGTGCGTATTGAAAGTTGAATGGTTTCCATGAAAACAAAAATAGATGGAAAATACAAAAGAGTTTTTGAGGAATGTTTAGAGTGAGCTCGAGTGTGTGTGTGTGTGTGCATGTGTAGTGGCCAAGATTACCTAGAAATTTTCCTCAGAATTAACTCTCTGTTTTCAATTTTAATATGCCAGTATTCCTATAACTCATTCAACATTCATTATTTCCATAACAGTTAGCCATATACCTGTTCTTTTCCAAATATATATATATAATATATATATATATATATATATATATATATAATATGGTGATTGGACATCAGATAAGGCAGGGATCCCTATCCTCAAGAAGTTTATAAATACTAACCAATTAAAAGTTGATTTCCCCCTCACACTGGGAAACACATTCTGGCTGACTGAAGCTCCACTACCCCCACACAGAGCTTCTGAGATCACCTGGGCTCTGTGCAGTTGGGCACTGGGCAAACCCACTGGTGGAGAGAGAAGGGGAACAGGTGGCAGATCACACAACACATTCACCATATGCTTTTGGTGTTGACTAACAACAAGGGAGGCTGGGAATTATAGCCCAACCATGTGACTGTTAAATCTCTGCTGTTATATTACTTTATAATTCTTAGTTTAACAAAGAAATTTTACCAAGGTAAAATATCCTGTTCTTCAAATTGGCCTGGAGAACTTAAGATTCATATGCTATCTCCAATGTATTAATTACTTTATAAATTAACAAATTCCTAATGACAAATATGGTTAGGGATCTTAATAAAATCATGCCCATCCAACCACTTTCTCTTGATCAGGTCTCAGATTTGCCAACTCAGACTTCTCATAAATGTGAGATTGATGGATTTACTTTTAGTTTCCTTTTCCCTCCATTCTTCCTGAAGTTGCAAATAATCATCGGACAGTTGAAGAGTGGAGTCAGGTTCCTGGCAGTAAACCAAGCCTTAAATAATGCACAGCTTGTGTCTTTATTGTGATTTCTATAATTATCTCCTAAAAATCCACAGTGCTGGCAACTCCTTCTCCCCACCTGCAGGCCCTTCTCTCTCTCTCCACCTGCCTTCTTGGCCGCTCTCTCCTGCTGGTCATGGTCATTCCCATCACATCTCCCAGGTCAGGGCTGTCACAGAAGAGGAAGTTTAAAGGACAGGAAGTGACTCAGTGGTTCCCCCAGAGGTCAGGTGTGTGGGTAGTGAAAGACAGCCGGAAGAGAGAATTGCAGATTAGAAAAATACCCAGATGGGAGAGTGACCAAGGCTGGAATTTCAGAAATGACAATGACATCAGCATTAGTGATAAATACTCCTCCACTTTCCCAGACAAGCATCTCCAAGTGCTGCTGTGAACTGTTTCCCATCTATTTTCACAGCATGACCAGAGTCAAGAGGCACCAATAGGAAGCCTACAGGAAACGGTTGTAAATGCTTGAAGCAGAATCTCATAGCAGGTTTCTGGCAGAATTTGCTGGTAGTTTAGTGATACACCGGGTTTGCTAATAGAAGCCATTACACCAAAGAGAGATGTTACAGAGAGTTACAGAGAGGGAGAAAGAGAGAGAGAGAGAGAGACAGAGACAGAGAGACAGACAGAGAGAGAGAGATTCTCCGCAGACTGGTTCACTCACCAAACGACCACATCGGCTGTGGCTGGACCAGACCAAAGTCAGGAGTCAAGAACTCCATTAGGGTATCCCAGGTGGGTGGCAGGAGCCCAAGCTCTTGGACCATCCTCTGCTGACTGGAACCAGTGTTCGTATGGGATGCCTGTGTCAAAGGGAGAGGTCTAACCCCTGAGCCACAATGCCGACCCCAAAGGGAATTTAAAAACCTAGATTTTTTTTTTTTGCTCATGGTGTTATTAATTTCAAATACTCTAAATTTTCTGATCCAATTTTTGTGTTATAAAATAATTAATAATCATAGTTAAGAATGAAAATGGAATCCACACTTGACAAAGAAGAAAAGCCTTGTAACATTTAAAACACCGAAGAGAATATCTGTTCCTTAGTACCTGTACTAGACAAGAGGGTGTTTTTGGTACCAAAGAGGAGTGAGTCTCTTAGAAGCATTATCTTTGCTACTTTTAGTCAACTGTGGAATGTTTTTATACTGTATTTATGGTCTTGAAGGGAATGTAAGAGAAAAGACTTGGAAATTTCAAACAAAAGATTAGCCAGTGGAATTATAATGTAATTCTTGAGCTGTCTTTTCCGAGTTGAAAGTTCTGATCGCTACTAAAAAGACTCTTATTGATGACGTGAGTAAATGGAGCATACTCTACTTTGTAGCTTCGTCTAGTTGAGGACTTCGGTTCCTTGGAAGTGTGTGGTTTCGTTTGCTTCTAATGGAATCCTTTCTCCCTGGCACTTTACTTTGAGGCCGTGATGCAAATCCTTGGTGTTCCTTTGTACTGTGAGTGAAAACAATGAAGAAAGGAAGTGTGGAGGCTTGGAATCTCAGCTGAGGCTTGCAGGTCACGGGGGAGCAGTGAGGTTCCTCTCCAGTGTTAGCAGCCGGAAGCAGAGAGGGGAGGATCATCTGCTCTCTGCTCTAAATTTCTTTGAGCCTCTGTGCTGGAATCTTCCTTGGTTCTCCAGGCAGACATTACTCAAGCCCCTTTGGGGTGCTGGGCGTCATGCTGGAGCAGGGGATGCAAAGACAGTGCCTGTGGAGGGAATCAGAAGAGCAGATCAAACTGAAAATTCCAGAGCCGGGGTAAGTGCTGGGTCAGAAGGACACAGAGGATACAAAGAGAAGGGGAACCTTACGCCCTACGTAGCTCTTGCAGCAGGAATGGCGATGTCTTGTGGCCAGGGAGGACTTCTCGCAGAAGATAGAGCTGCAAATAAAGGGGGTTGGGCGGGGGGAGTGGCGGGAGGGCAGAAGAATGAGAACTGGCTGAGCTGTTAAAGTGGGAGAAGGTTCATTCTAGGGAAACTCCTGCAGGGAGCAGAGGATGGTTGTAGGAGTAGAAGAGTTGGTGGCAATTTTAGGGAACCCCAAGAAAATGGGTAGTACCGCTGGGGTTCAGGTCATGTGGGCAGTTGAGGCACAGAAGGACTCACCAGGAACCTGTGCTAAGCTCGAGAACACATGCTGGCATCAGAAGCTGGGGTTTTATTTTGGAGAGACTTGGGAGTCACAGATAATCGTAAGCAAAGGAGTGAAAGATCAGAATTGGGTTCTGTCTCTGAAGTTATCTTAGCACAGTGTTGGTTGCATTTCTGAATAACCTGCACACAAACGGCTTTCAGAACATAAGGCGTCCTGCCATTGTATGGAAGTATGTTCAAGACCGTTTTGGTTGTCAAGCCAGCACGCTATATGGCTAAGCAAAGACTGTGCCTTCGTCCTCTAATGTTAAGCTTAGCTGATGTCAGATTTTGGTAGCCTGTGTGTCTCAGTTCTTTAAAGTCGGAGTCCGGTTCCACCAGAGCCAGAGTGGTGGCAGAATTTACCTGTACCCCACCATTTTTAGTACTCAGCAAGGCTGTTAAAAATAAGCATCATAATAAGAAAGAAAAAAAACCTAAAGTGCTTCTAAAAGTTCATAGAAAATAGAATTAAAATATAAGTTAATTTGGTGTAAAAGTTTTTGACATCCATGTACAGAATGTTTTGAAGACCCCTGCTGAGCGATTGTTTACATTTTTTAGTGTGAACAAAAGTTACATTTCATCCATTTTTGCATAAACTTTTTTGAAGTACCCTTATAGAGCTCATCTCTCTCAAAGTTAGATTTTTCTTTTAAATTTGCATCTGCGCCTCTTCAAGGGAGCAGAATGCCCAAGAGGGTATAGAGGCTACAGGACGGTTCATCTTCTCGGATCTTTGAGTTTCCTCAAACTGGGAAGAAAGCTTTTTGTTTTAAAACAAATGAGGGAGGCATGTTATCTTCCAGCTTTATGGAGGAGGACATGTCAAATAGATTCACTGGAAGCTTTGTTTTCTTCTCCCGTTAAGGTATGTCAGTGGAGAAAGTGAAAAGTAGTCATTTCAATTGTAAATAATCACTCCATTTTTTAAGTGCCTCCTCTACGTCAATAGATATAATTCATTTTGTTCAGAAAATATAAACACTAATTCAAGTCCACAATCCTGAGCCCAGGATTGCAGCAGTAAACTAATGCCTTGCTTGTTCTGGAGTTTCTCACCTCCTTACACTGCTCTGGAGAGCGTATGTAACATTGTGCACATTTTGGAAAGGAGAGACTAGGGCTTTGACATCTAACTCGATTTGCTCAGAGACCCGGATGTCAAGCCCTGCATTTGACGTTGTTTCATTGCTCCCTATTGCCACCTTCCTTTTTGAAACTTGTCTTTATGTTGTTGTTTTTAACTTGTGTTCAACTTGCTGTCTATCTCCCCTTACCAGCTTTTGCCTTTCCTCTAGTCACTTACTCGTCCCTTTCTCCCAGCCCTGTCCACTTTTCTACCTAGAAATTGATAAGCTTCATTCAATCATCATCGTCACTGTCAATCACCGTCAGCCATGCCCACCAGTACAAGCTGGTTTTTATCTCAGTTATTAAAGATAGCCACAACCACCACAAACCGGTATTGAGTCCCTACTGTTTGCAAATTCACTGTGCTCACTTTCAGTCTGCAAGAGATGGAGGTCGGCATCACACTGAACAGATCAATTTGATTCCAGAGGGCCAGAGAGTGGGGGTGTCCTTAAGTGTAGGGGTCTCAGGGCAGGCTTCTTGGAGGGGATGTCACGTAAGCTATGCCTGCAAGGAAGGAGAAACGTTATCTAAGTAGAGTAGAACAGAGTCTTCCAGGCAATTCTAACTAGTTCATGGCCCCAAAGACACTCACCCCATCGCATCACACATTTCCCTCTGCTCCCAAGAACCAAAACTGTCCGAGCCGGATGTGGTTATGTTGCCAAGGAAGGGAGGCATTACTCTCCTCTAATTAAAACATCCCTGTATCTCCACCATCCCCAAGGCTGCCACCATGGACCAGCGGCTGTGGGACTTTCTTGCAGGTATGAATGGGGCAGCCTAGGGGAGTCGGGTTTCCCCCAGGGCCCATGCAGGGAGATTTGGGTGGTCCAGTCTGATCTAGGCCTCATATCCTCCAATGGGGAGACCTAATACTTCACTCATCACTCTGGACCAAATATGACTTCCCAGCACTATTCCAAACCCACATCTGGAAGACGTCCAAGCTGCATGCGATTTCCTGTCATTGATTTGTTATTGATTAAGCCTGGGGTCTGGCACTCAGCCCAGCCTCAGCCCCAGCAGCAGTAGCCACAAGGCTTCTCAAATAGAGTGGAACAGAAGGCCCTGAAAACCCAGCCGTGTCCCTGAGCCTCCATAAATCAAACCAGGAAAGGAAAGAGAAAGCAAGAGAGCTTTTGCAGGAGGTGGATGGTCCCTTTGCCAAAGACCTTCTACCAGAAGCATCACGGGGGCAGCTTTGCTGGGAATCCATCAAGGACTGCAGTCCGTTCTGACCTGAGGTCAGTGCAGAACAAGCAGACACACGTAGCTCTCGCTCTCATTCGGCCTGTTTGGAGAACTCACTGGGTTCCAAGTGCCCTGCGTGGCACTAGTGGTACAAATTCTGAGTACAGCCATCTCTGCCCTTGAAGAGCTTGTGATCCCAGAGGAGCAGACATCTGCTCAACAGAGACTCAAATAGCTGTGTAATCATCCAACCTGGGATGCAGGAGATGATATCTTCGCTGAGTCTTGGTAGAAGACAAATGAGAATATGTCAGGAGAAACACAGCGAGAGGAGTGTGACAGATGGAAGAGACAGCAGCCAGAGCACTAACGTGGGCCATGAAACAATGACCCGGGCTGAGACTTCCAGGCAGTGCCTAAGTATAAACCCCCAAAGAAGACAGTGGCTCAGGCAGTACCGCACCTTAAGGCATGGCGAGGGGCAGGCGTGTTGTTCTGCAGGTGACGGGCCAGCATGGAGGAGCTGTGAAGAGAATGGTCATGGGTGCATTTTCGAGATGCAGGGAAGGCAAGGGCTAAAGCAAGAAGACATGTTGGGATTCTGTTGCAGAAGTCCTACAACAGGAAGCAAATGTGTTTATAAGACAAATCTAACAGCTCCTGGGGGGTGGAGAGAAGGGAGGGAACAGGTGTTTACCCTGACAATTAAGATGCACATGTCCTGCGTCTGAGTAGCTGAGTTTCACTCCTAGCTCCAGCTCCTGTCTGGCTTCTTGCTAACGCAGATGCTGAGAGGCAGTGATGATAGCTCAAGTAATTGGGTCCCTTGCACTCATGTAGAAGCCCTGGATTGAGTTTGCAGCTCCTGGCTACAGTCCCGGCCCAGCCCTGGCCAGTGTGGGTATTTGGAGATTGAATCAGCAAATGAGAATTCTCTTAATTCTCCCTCTCTCTCTCTCTCTCTCTCTCTCTCTCTCTCTCTCTCTCTCTCCCTCTCCTTCTCCCTCTCCCTCTCCCTCCTTCCCTCTCTTTCTCTCCCTCCCTCCCTCCCTCTTGAATAAATTTTGTAAGAAAAAATTTTTTGAAGAGAGAAAGGGAAGGAAAATAAGAAGACCCCCCAGGTGTCAGACTCATGGAACCAGTTCAATTTATTCATTAATTTATTTACCCAGATGTTTGTAACATAACTGTAGTACATGTGTAAGCTAAGCCTTTCACTTAGACAACTAAACTGGTAAGCCCTTTTAAAAAAAAAAAAAAGAAAAGAAAAAGACTTATTTATTGATTTGAAATGCAGAGTGACAGCAAGAGAGGGAGGGAGAATCAGAGAGAGATCTTCCATCCCCTGGTACATTCCCCAAATGACTATAAAAGCCAGGGCTGAAACCAGGAGCCAGAGTCTCCCATGTGGGTGGCAGGAGCCCAGTCACTTGGGCCATCCTCCACTGCTTTCCCAGGTGCATTAACAGGGAGCTGGAGCAGAAACGGAGCAGTGGGAACATGAATCGGCACCCATATGGGATGCCAGCATCATAGCCAGTGGCTTAACCTGTTGTGCCAGGACACCATCCAAACTGGGAAGTTCTTTAAAATGGGCATTCATGTAGTCAGTTGGTGAGTGTGATGACAATTTGGTAAAGCTTAGACCTCAAAATGTCAGAAAGCCTTATGTATCTAAAGTGGAATTTTGTGTGTGAGAGAACTTTGTTGTAGTCCGTGTATATGTATGTGTGAATGTGTGAGTGTGTGCCTGTTCATAACTGTACGAAGGGTACAAGGGTACTTCCAGAAGTTAATGGAAAATGAAATGAAAAGATAAAGTCTAGCCATAGTTTTTTTCAGCATATAGTTTTCATGAACTTTGCAAAGTTCATATACTTGAATTTCAAAACTTTTTGCTCCACTGTAAATTTATCTTTTAATTCCATTTTCCATGAACTTTTTGAAGTACCCTCGTAATTCTCACTAATGATTGTGGCTAAGTTGCCTGAAAGTCCTGTGATATCCTTTTTCTGTGGCTGTGCCTGATTATTTTCAACTATAGATAGTTCCCAATCAGGTTTGAGGACCTTACAAAGGGAGATGGCTTCCTTTGTGGGAAATCAGAAACTCTTCTCTGGTTAGCATTCTCCTAAGACTAGATCTTGCAGGACTCTGTGTGCTTAGAACTCCTATGGATTTGATGCAGAGGGAAAGAGAATGAAAGTCAGCAGAAAGGCCTTTCCTGGTCAGAGCTAGGGCAGCGTCCAGCGCCCTGCCTTTCAGGAAGTGGAAGGTGGACACTGCTGCCCAAGGATGTCACAGGCAGCTCCCCCAGAGGTGGATTCACAACTACAAGAATAATGTTGCCTGAATTTCCTTTAGGGCTTTATGACTTGCAAAGTATCATTTTCCATAGTTCTTTTTTTTTTAAGATGTATTTATTTATTTGAAAGCAGAGTTAGAGTGATAGAAGAGAGAGAGAGAGAGACAGAGAGAGACAGAGACAGAGAGAGAGAGAGAGATCTGCCATTCGCTGGTTTGTTCCCCAAATGGCCGCAAAAACAGGTGCTGGGCCAGGCTGAAGTGAGGAGCCCAGAGCTTCTTCTAGGGCTCCTACGTGGGTGCAGGGACCCAAGGACCTGTTTTGCCATCCTCCACTGCTTTCTCAGGCATATTAGCAGTGGGCTGGATCAAAGTGGAGAAGCTAGGACTCAAAAACCGGCGTCCACGTGGGATGCAGGTGCTGCAGGCTGTCACTTAACCTCCTGTGCCACAGTGCCAGCCCCCATTTTCCCGTATTTGTAAAAGCCCTTTGAGTATGGAGGAGGAACCTAAATATCTGAGACATGTTTTGGATTTTGGCCTTCAGATATATAAATGCATTCTTGTTAATATAGTCATTCAGTGCTGTGGCATGGTAGGCTAAGCCATCGCCTGCGGCCCCAGCATCCCATATTGGTGCTGGTTAGTGTCCCAGCTGCTCCTCTTCCGATCCAGCTCTCTGATATGGCCTGGAAAGCAATGGAAAATGTACCAAGTGCTTAGAGCTCTGCACCCACATGGGAGACCCAGAAGAAGCTCCTGGCTCCTGCCTTCAGATGGGCTCAATTCCAGCCATTGCATTCATTTGAGGAGTGAATCAGTGGATGAAAGGCCTTTCTCTCTGTCTCTCCCTCTCTCTGTCTATAACTCTACCTCTCAAATAAAATAAATAAAATCTTTAAAAATATATATATAGTCATCCACAGATCCAGTCAACATTCAGTAAAAACATAAACAATTCCAAGCATTTAAGCTAAGACCTGCAAATAGAAAGATGTAATCTAGTTTCTAATCTGTCCATGTGTACTTGTTGTGTCATTAATGTAAGAGTATGCACCATCCACATGTGTGAAGGTGCTTGCAGTTTGCAGTTTTACATATGCCATATTTATAGAATGCTTGTACCAAAATAGATATTTGCCTGTGTACATATGAGAGAGAAAGGTAGATTACCTCTTTATGTTCCAAAATTAAAAATTGAAAACCCACAGGAAACAGAGCAGACAATATTTTAAGTCTTCAAGATACAAAAAAATTTCTCTTTCTTGGGCTAAATTTGAGTGGAGTGGAATAGCATATGCACTTGAGAACATCTAGGCAGCCTAACTCAAAAGAAAGCACCAGCACAACACTGTTTGCATGCAAAGAGCTTCTCAGAGTTGTGGATTCCATCTGAAACCCCAGATTAAGAACTCCCTGGCGCCGCAGCTCAATAGGCTAATCCTCCGCCTGCGGCACTGGCACCCCAGGTTCTAGTCCTGGTCGGGGCACCGGATTCTGTCCTGGTTGCTCCTCTTCTAGTCCAGCTCTCTGCTGTGGCCCCGGGGGTGCAGTGAAGGATGGCCCAAGTGCTTGGGCCCTGCACCCCATGGGAGACCAGGAGAAGCACCTGGCTCCTGGCTTCAGATAAGCTCGGTGCGCTGGCGGCAGCACGCCGGCTGTAGCAGCCATTTGGGGGGTGAACAGACGGAAGGAAGATCTGTCTCCTCTCTCTCTCTCTCTCACTGTCCACTCTGCCTGTCAAAAAAAAAAAAAAAAAAAGAACTCCCAGTTTATACCTTAGTCTAAACAAGACAGATTCATCTCAACCTTAAAAACTCATGTTTTAATTTTTTTTTTTAATTTTATTTTGAGAATGCTAAAGGTTCAAGGAACACTACCTTCTAAATTTTCTGTCTAGCCTTAGGAATAATTAGCACTGTCATTATAATCATTTTTAGACATAAGAGCAACTTCTTCGCTTTTAAATGCAAATGGTTTGCAGTGTTGAACAGTATGTGGATGCCTTGCCCTGTTGTCCCCTCTCAAAGCAGATCCCTGATGTGCACTTAGGATGTTTCCTATGCTGAGAGTGGACCTTGCATGAAGCTCACCCGGGAGGCTCATGATCTGTTGAGGTCAATGACCCTGAGCTCCACATTAACCCTCGGCTTCTCCCATTCATTCGTCCTCTGGAAGCCCATATCCCTTCCCTACAATTTATTTGTTTGTTCAGTTTTCTTTCTCATAACATGGAAACATAATCTTCTGAAAGCACTTCTTTGACTGAAGCTCACATGGCTGACACAGGCTGCTTTCCCAGGGTTCTGCTGTGTTTGGTTATATTTTAACACATCTTTGCCCTTGAGAGTCCACATATCAGGCGTCTGATGGCTAATATTTTACTTATTAACTGGTAAGCACATTGTGAACCATAATTGCAATACTGTCTTCCCTAGCCCTGTGTTCATATCCCAAAAGTAGCCTCCTCCCAGGATAAGGCCCTTCCTACCATTTTCAAAGTGTCATGTTTCTGTGGTGACTCTCACTACATGTTGTCAAGCAGCACTGCATGGTGTAAGGCATGGCTTCCTGCGCTACAGCGTCATTGAATAGAAAGACTATAGTGAGACATTCTATGGGATGTAGAAATGGATTGCCTGTTACATACACGTCATAAGAAGAATCTAGAGGCAGGTTGATGGACAGCATCGGGCCCGGGATCCTCCGGAAGGCACCGATGGGGCAACATCAAAAACTCCTTCCAGGAAGGCGCCACAAGAATCCCAGCTCCAATATCAGCCTGTAGGCAGAAGAGGGGCTGTGTGTGTCAGAACCCTTGGCTAACCTCTGGCTCAAATCTTACCATATCTGCCAGGCTTCGGCTGGTCACCTTTCCGCGCTGCGAATCGTGGAAGGCGTTGCTCTGCTTTTTTTGTGTGTTTTTTGGGGGCTGGGATGTCTTGAAAGGTTCCTTTTTTTCCCTGCTTGGTTTGAAGACCTGCAGGACAGAACCCCACTACCAACAGCTGTGCATTCTCCCAGAGCGCTGAGCAGCAGGATTCCCCATCAGGGGCACCCAACAGATGTCTCTGAATAAATAAATACACAAATGCCTTTCACTCCTGAAAGCCAAGTGAAGACGAGCTGAATGGGGAGAGTCAGAGACCATGAGAAATGCTATGTTCTGTTATGGGAAAGAAATAATAAGCACTTTTGCTGTAGTCATACTAGCAGATACTGTGTTCCAGGTGACTTGTCTCTCTATATCACGGTGATTTGTTCGTTTAATCCTTGTGACAGTCTTCCAAGGTAGGGCTTTCATTCTGTAGAGGAAGAGGCTGAGGCATACTAAAGTTAGCCTAGCCATGGTCTCAAAAGTGATCAGGAGTGGAGCCAGAATTTGGACTGAGCTCTTGCCTTTCTGCCTTGGTACCTCTCTTGCATCCAGTTAGTTTGCTTATGCCCTCGAATAAAGGAGAACTTTCTAGACAAAGTGACAGGCTGTTTTTGTTCATTAATGAAACTAAGTGTATGGGTTCAATTAGAGAAGAAACTTGGGTTTTAGTTAAATAACAGAGATGCCATTAGTTAAAAGCAACACGAAAGGAGAATAGATCTGCATGTTGAACTCCCTCTAAAGCCCTGCACAAAAATAAAATTGTTCTTGTCGTAAAGGATTACGCTTTTGGTGAATTTGCTAGCTTTACAAACTTGGGGTCACTTTTTGCTTTGGATTATTTAAATGATTTGAGGAGTCATGTAGATTTCAAATATTCATCTAGTCATTAAAACAAGATGCGGAGTCGTTCTTTATTTGGTCTGGTTTGTTTATTTCGCTTTGTTTTTTAAGTATAGCCTTGAAACTTGGGCAACCAGGAAATACCAATTTGTAACATAAAGTGAAAATGCATCTATGAAATTGTCTGAAGACAAAAGGAACAGCTGTTGCATAAAAATCTCCACTTTCCAAATACCTAAGGCTTCCAAGGAGGAAGAGGTGGGAACATGGTCCAGGACCTAACCTTCACTTTGAACTTCCTGACTTGTGTTAGTTTAAGACATCCCTGTAGCATCATTTAAACATAGTTTTGGGGTATGAATAAACTTCCACTTGGAATTTCCTTTTTGAAGTCTGCTGAGAATATAAATCTAAACCATATGAGCTATGTCTTCATCCAGAATGTAAAATAGCATGAGAAATGTCAGCTCAGAAGTAATCTCTGAAATACATTCACCAGCTTGCATGTGCTGACAAAATTCTTTATTTAGATGACAGCCTCCAGGGATCTGGACTTATTATTTTTAACCCATGATCATGGAAGCCTGAACTAATAAAATAAGATGGTTTTTCATGTAATGGCAGAGGAATATCATTCAGCCATCTAGAATGTTTGAAATGACTTCTGGTGGCACTGTCAAGTGAAAACTTTGATATAAAGTTTAGGTGAAATGGATGGTGTGCTTAGCTAGATACACATATACATCTTCATCATAAAAGAATGAGGGACTGTCTACCAACAAAATGTTAGTCTGTGGATGTAGAATTATGGCAGTTTTCCCAACCCTCCCTCCCTCCAACCCCCTCTTCCTTTCTTCCTTTCTTATTCCCTTTTTTCTTTTGTTTGGTTACTTACTAGCAGAAAATTGAAATTACAGCGCTTATGAAATTGCATCTGTGGGAGACTTATTCCAGAATTCTCAAGGTTACCACAATCTGCAGATGCTCAAGTCCCTTGTATAAATGCTGTAGTATTTGCATAGAACCTGCACGCATCCTCCTGCATGCTTTAAATCATCCCTAGTTGCCTGTGATGCCTAGAACAGTGTGAATGCTGAACATGCATGGCTTAAATAAGTATGGCATTATTATTGGAATAATGAAAAGGAAAAAGTCCTGCACATGTTCTGTACTGACACCATTGTTCTTTTTTTTATGTTCAATCCACATTTGGCTAAAACTACAGAGGCAGAATCCTTAGATATGGAGACCACCAGTATTTTTATTTGATTTTTGAAAATGACTACACAGTGTCTTTACATTTGTCATCCTGCCTTACTCTAAAGCTCAGGGTTTCCGCCTTTGCTCAGCAGGTCCTTGAGTTGTTCTCAGAGATTGGCTGGACTGTGCAGTATCCAGAGTTCAGGGTCATCGTGGAATTAGCATTACTGAACTCTTGGGGTAATGCCTCTTTACTGGCACTTTCATAACAAAAGTACCCTGGGCTGCCCTTTTTAAAAGAAAAAATACATTTATTTACTTATGTGAAAGGCAGGGGGAGAAGTAGTGGGAGTAAGGTTAATTTTCCATCTACTGGTTCACTCCTCAAATGTATGCAACAGCCGGGGTGGAGGAAAGGCCAAAGCCGGGATCCAAGAACTCCTTCTGGGTCTCCCATATAAGTGGCAAGGACCCAAGTACTTGGGCCATCATCCACTGCCTTCCCAGGCTCGTTAACTGGAAGCTGAATCAGAAGCCGAGTAGCCAGGTCTCAAACTAGGAACTCTGACACAGTAATGCGGGCATTCTAACCTGTGGCTTAATTTGCTGTGCCACCCTGTTTGCCTCTTTTATAGCACTTTTAAATTGCTGATATTGTTTGTTTCCTTTCTGATTGTTGGCACAATTTGGCTTTGGTTTGAGTGTGTATATGTGAGGGTTTCAAATATATGATTCTTCTATTAGAATTTATATAAGAAGAATTTTTTTAAAAAACTTTGTTTATTTGAAAAGCATAGAAGAAGGCATGCCTGCAACATCCATGACTGGGCCAGGTCAAAGCTAGGAGCCAGAAACTCCATCCTGGTCTCCCCCATGGATGGCATGACCTGCTGCTTCCCAGGTGCACATTAGCAGGAAGCTAGAATCAGGAGGGGAACCAGGACAAGAACCCAGGCAGTCCAAGATGGGATGCAGTGTCCCAAACAGTATCTTAACTACTACACCAAATGCTCACGCCTAAGGAGAAATTTTAAGTCTCTCCATCTCCTTTTCAAATCTGTTCTTAGAGAAAGTGAGCCTTTTATACGTGAATCCAGTGAGCACTGGGGCAAGTATATTAGTCAAAATCATCACATTAAATCTCTTAATAAAAATCATCATCCCCCAAAGCTAGGCAGGAAATTAAATTATATTCATACTATACAATGTACCTAGACCTCCATTTAGAAGTAGTTGCTTATTTACAGAGTATGTACTTCTGCCATTTTCTACTGTGCTCTTGAAGTTTGAAGAAGTTCAGTTAAGATTTTGTGATACTGCTTCTCAGCCTTTTTGAAGACCAAGTGAAGATTTTGTGCCAAAAATTATTAAGGTCTAAATAATTTTTTTCCTTTTATTTTTTTATTTTTTTATTTATTTTTTTTTTTGGACAGGCAGAGTGGACAGTGAGAGAGAGAGACAGAGAGAAAGGTCTTCCTTTGCCGTTGGTTCACCCTCCAATGGCTGCCACAGTCGGCGCACTGCGGCCGGCGCACCGCGCTCATCCGATGGCAGGAGCCAGGTGCTACGTGCTTTTTCCTGGTCTCCCATGGGGTGCAGGGCCCAAGCACTTGGGCCATCCTCCACTGCACTCCCGGGCCACAGCAGAGGGCTGGCCTGGAAGAGGGGCAACCGGGACAGAATCCGGCGCCCCGACTGGGACAAGAACCCGGTGTGCTGGCGCCGCAAGGCAGATTTGAATGATTTGAGAGTTTAAAATTTCTAATATATCTTAAACTTTTAGAATATTTTTATAGTTCCTGTAAATTTATTTACCTGTGAGGTTGCATTTGTGGCATGTTGATGAGGACTCAGTTGTTTGTTTTTTTAATAAACTTATCTTTTTAAACATCTTTTTTAAAAGATTTATTTGAGAGGTAGAGGCAGAAAGAGAGAGAGAGGTCTTCCCTCCTATGGTTCACTCCCTAAATGACTGCAACGGGTGGAGCTGCGCCGATCTGAAGCCAGGAAGCAGGAGCTTCTTTTGAGTCTCCCATGTGGGTGCAGGGCCCTAGGACTTGAGCCATCTTCTACTGCTTTCCCAGGCCATAGCAGAGAGCTGGATTGGAAAAGGGGCAGCTGGGGCTAGAACTGGTGCCCATATGGAATGCTGGCGCCACAAGCAGAGGATTAACCTACTGCGCCATGCAGCCGGCCCCAAAACCCAAGTATTTAAAGAACAAACCTCTGAGCTCAGTGGATCCTTTGGCCTTGAAGAAAAAGGAGAAAAATGAGTCTATACCTGAAAGCCTAATAGCAACTTAATTTCTTGAATTTGACCTCTTATTTTCTTGGATGAGTAAAAAACTATTGACAGAGCCAATGCCATCTCCAGATGCAGCAGGGAAACATAAAACCTTCCAGAAAACTGAGAACAACATGTTGAAAAATCCCCAATAAATATTTTATTTACCTCTGAGCCAGTGCCAAGGAATAAAAAGGGAACCCAAGCATTATCAAGATTTTACGTGTAGTCAGGTAATAACACTACACTTGAGTCATGCAGATGTGTCCTTGGAATTGAACTGGATAAAAACCAGTCTTGATTGATCCAGATACTATACTTCCTGAAAAGTTAAGTACAGAAACTCTTGAAAAGGGAGTCCATAGCTCCGGCTGAGTTGTACCTTGCCATGCCAGCCCTCCGGAGTGAAAGAATTAAGAAGGGCACAGGGATTATTGGAGTTACTTTATCCTAACAGAATCTGTGCTCCTACTTTTGACTACACAGCAAGGTTTTCTGTGATAACAATGAAAGTTTCTGTTGTAAGTGGGATGCCTAGAGCTAAAAAAGAATTGGGGTTGTGTCCAGCTTCCTGCTATTGCACCTGGGAAGGCAACAGAGGATGGCACAACTGCTTGGGTCCCTGTGACCCCCATGGATGGAGTTCCTGGCTCCTGACTTCAGCTTGGCCCAACCCTGGCCATCGCAGCCATTTGGGGGAATGAACCAATAGATGGAAGATCACTCTTGCTCTACCTCTCTCTCAGTCTGTCTTTCAAATAAGTAACTCAAGAAAACCAATGAGTTGAGCTAAAGAAGTCAAACACAGTAGCCCCTTGGCCCTCTGACCAGCACGGCTATGTGTGGGCCGTTCCAGGAGGGGCTAGAGCCCATACAGCATGGTAACTGAACGTTTAGAAAGCAGAGGTCTTAGAGCAATGTGGTGTAGTAGAGCATCTCTCACAAGCAAAGACCGCTGACTTCCCAGTGGTGGAGGGCCTTGCCCTAAGCCCTGCTCTTCCCCAGGCAGGAAACTGGGAGCATGAAGGAGGAAGAATGTGCCTGGGCCTTCTTGGTACTAGAGGTCTGGAACTCAGGGAACTCACAGCATCTGCTCCGAGAGGCAATAGCAAGTCAGCCACAGAGGACTCTCACCCATCACGTTTCAAAGAAAAGCAGAGTTAGAGAGACAGAACCTCGTGCTCTTGTCCCGAGACCTCCTGTTGTTGTTAGGGCAGGCATGCGGCACAGCAGTTACGATGCCACTTGTAACAACTGCATTCATATCCAGATGCCTGGTTCAAGTTCCGCTCTGCTAATGTGCACCCGTGGAGGTACTTGGATTCCTGCTGCTCATGTGGGAGACCTGGATTAGATCCCAGCTCCTGACTTCTGCCGTGCCCAGTCACAGCTACTGTGGCACTTGGAGAGTGAACCAATTATGGTAGCACTTTTATCTCTCTCTCTCTCCCCCATCTCTCTTTCTCTCTCTCTCTCTCTTTCCCTCTCTCTTTCTCTCTCTCCCCCCCCCTCTTTTCCTACCCCCATTCAAATAAAATTAAAATAAAGACATTTTATTAAATATGCATTTATTTTTATTTGAAAGGCAAACTTACAGAGCAGCCATCTACTGGCCCCCTCCCCAAATGCCCACAACACCCAGGGCTGGGCCAGGCTGATTCCAGGAATTGTATCTGGGTCTCCCATATGGGTGGCAAGGACCCAAGTACTTGGGCCACCATCCACTTCCCTCCGAGGCACATTAGCAGGAAGCTGGATCAGCAGCAGAGGAGCCAGGACTCAGACTGACTCACTTGAAGGTGCTTTGGCCAATGCCTGGAAATTCTGCCCTGCTTCTAGTTGTCTGAATCAACTCTTCCCCCACCTTGCAGTTTATCTGCTGACTCCCTCTAGAAGAATCTCTTGGGATTTCGTGGTAGGCAGAGGCTCCACAACTTCAAAAAGCTGGGGATGTTCGTGCGCCTGTGTATGCATGCAACCTCCCTGAGAAATACCACAAGCGCCTGATGGGAACAATCTGTACCAAATGAGAGAGGAGAATAAAGGACTACTCTGCCTCATGGAAAACTTGAGTCAAAACAATCTGGTCAGAAACTATTTGGCTGGGAGAGCATATATTTTCTTTTGAGATTGAATGGGGTGGGGGCATTGTAAAAGATTTTTTTCCTTTTAGATACCTATATGGGTATGGAGAATAGCTTTCTCATGCAGTCACAACTGAACTTTCAGTTATCTGTGGTGCAAATGTGTGCACATGTGGATGCATGCACGAGATGAGCATGAAAGGATTGCTTACAACATTGAATTCATATAGGTCGTGCGCCTTAGGCAGGGAAGTATAATTCCTAGCACAAATGATGACCAAGGCCACATGCTCCACCTATGGAATGAATAGCTGGCCTTCGTGTTAAATTAGCTGATGTTAGATCATTCCACTTTAACAAATTGTCCCCCAAGTTTGTTTCTATCTCACATTATATATTTAGCCACTGGTGTCATCATTCCAGAACGTGCAACCTCATGGCAAAGGGAAAAGAGCAAGAAAACTGGCAGAATGAAGTGGTGGCCCTTGAAATGTTTTGCACGAAACTAGCATGTGCTACTTCCGCTCTCATGTCGTGTGGCCAAGCTGACATTTGCAGGGAGGGAAGTCTATGCCTCTCACTTGGTGGAAAATCCCAAATCGCTTGGCAAATAGAAAGGCCAGGGAGTCATGAGGAGCATATAAGGAAAGGAAAAAATGTGTATGTGTATGTTTGAACTATACATGTTATAATTTAAAATAGATAATAAATTGTGTTATATATTTGCTTTAAATATGTGACACATATCATGTGTTATATGATATGTATCCTATATATATGAGTATGATTTCCTCAATCAGACTGTTAGAAACAAGCAGTGAGAGGTGGGCACGTGGGCTAGTGATTAAAACTCAAGATGCTCATGCCCCATGTTAGGGTTCCTCAGTTTCAGTCTCAGCTCCAGGTCCTGATCCCAGCTTCTTGACAGTGCAGACCATGGGAGATGCCGGTGAGGGCTCCCTTAGCTGGGTCCCTGCCTCTCGAGTGGGAAATCAGGACTGAGGTCCTAGCTCCCAGCTTTCACTTGGCCCTGCCCCAGCCCTTGCAGGTATCTGGGGAGTGAACCAGCATTTGGGAATTCTCTCTCACTCTCCCTTCTCCCTTTAGTAATTATCAAAAAGCTAAATAATGAAACAGCTCTTGAGTGACTTGGAATAAACCTACCATGTAGGTACATCCTCTGCTTACTCCTCTTGTACTCTAACGGAAATACCTTTAGTACCTGGGTTTGCTATGGATCCAGCTGGCAGAAGTTATCTCAAGGCCTGGGAAATAAGGCCAATGTTAAGAAGTGGGGAGAGAATATTATGTCTCCGTGCATCTGTGACTCTTGCTTTTGAGAAAGAAATACAAACACAGCCATGCGTCTCTGTCCTGAGTACAATTAGGTGTCACAGCAGTAAAAGCGTCTTCCAGATTTCTTCCTCCTGAGATTCTATACTTGCTGAAAATAAGATATTTGTTCAACATCAAGGAAAAAGATACCTCAAATGATGAGGTAAAAAGGGTGCTTGTAACTTACTCACTAGTTTGAATATTCACAGATCAATAATCTTAAATTTATCCTAAGTAACCCTTGGTAATAGCTTAGAATATCATGGGAAAAATGTTATGCATGTTAGGAAAAAATATATTAAGTAATGGCCGGCACCGAAGCTCACTTGGCTAATCCCCCACCTGCGGCGCCGGCACCCCAGGTTCTAGTCCCTATTGAGGTGCTGGATTCTGTCCCGGTTGCTCCTCTTCCGGTCCAGCTCTCTGCAGTGGGCCGGGAAGGCAGTGGAGGATGGCCCAAGTGCTTGGGCCCTGCACCTGCATGGGAGACCAGGAGGAAGCACCTGGCTCCTGGCTTCGGATCGGCGCAGCGACGGCTGTAGTGGCCTTTTGGGGGGTGAACCAACAGCAAAGGAAGACCTTTCTCTCTGTCTCTCTCTCTCACTATCTAACTCTGCCTGTCAAAAAAAAAAAGAAAAAAAAAAGAAAAAATATGTTAAGTATGTTAAGTAGCACACATTTAAGACTTATTCAGGCCTTTTACACTGTAAAATGAACTTTAAGAAGTACAAAAAGATATATTCTTAAGCCACACTGTGGAAGCTAAATCAAACTCTGGGACTACCAAAACCCAAGATTTCATACTGCACCTGTGTGATCCAGGTTATAAAGCCATTCTGGAGGGATTATAGTGATAGTGCATGGTTCTATGTACTACTAGTGATCGCATCATGCATATCCATATTCAGATGGGATGACTACCTTGGCATGGATTTTAACAAAACCGGCCTCATGTTCAGCAAAAGAAATTCACCTTCAGTAAACAGAGACCTCACTTGAGAAACTCTGAAGACAAAGGCTTCGTTTGCCTTAAGTACTAAGATAATAATGAAGCCAACTCAGCTATGTAGATTATCCTAAGCCAGCAACCATGAGCCTGTTAAAATTTTAATACCTTTGTTATACTTTAATAGTCACGATTGCACTCGCTGCAGACACTCTGTGGTATTGAGTCACCCCCTGTGCTGGAATTTGTAATCTTTGAGAAATAGGGTACCCACCAGCTTGCCAATTCAAATGAGTAAAATAAGACAAAACATTGTTCTCAAGCATACTTTTCTTAATCCCATGAAGAGAGGGTGTTGTCTCTTTTCCCCCATTTCCTAGTCCTTCTAATGAACATTTAAGAAAGAAGACTTACTTAAATTGGAGTCGAGTTGTCCATGAAAATTCAAGGAGTCTTTTAAGTACAACATAAATGCATAATCTCATATATAATAATTTCATAAACTATGCATAATGGAACAGGCTCATTCTAGCCAGCTAAGTTTCTGATGATAATAAATTTTAATTTGGTCTAATTTGAATTTTTGGTCATTTAGAAAGAGTACCCAATACTTTTGGGTCAGCTATGAAAAAAGTATGAATAATGTAAGCTAAAATGTACTTAAAATGATGAGCTAGGAGAACACCATGTTCCCAAGCATATCAGAAGCACCCATTTGAAAATAAGTTGAAACTGACAAGGCTGCTAACATGGGTCACCAACGTCTTGCGCTCAACGCAACTCTCTGCTTGACTAAGACCCTCCTCAACTTTGTTCACCTGATTGTACCTACTTCACTAAATAATATTTCTTTGAAGAAATGCTATGTAAATCTTTTCTTGCTCACACAGAATTCCAGCCTTCTACCACAATCAGTCTGCATTGCGCAATCCTTTCTGAACTCTTATCCCTTGGCTACCTTGATGTTATAACCTTCCAACAGTAAAACACAATTTGGAAGTATTTAAAAGTCAAATATTTAGAAAATAACCATTATTTTTAAAATGATGTGAAAAATGAAATTTGACAGTTTTTTAAATTATTTGCTTGAAAGCCAGAGAGCCAGAGAGTGAGTATACTCCCATTCACTGGTTCCCACCTTAAATGCCTGCAATGGTCTGAGCTGGGCAAGACTGAAGCCAGGAGCCAGGAACTCGATCCAGGTCTCCCATATGGGTGGTAGAGACCCACCTGCTTGAACCATTACCTGCTGCATCCCGGGATCTGCATTGACAGGAAGCTGGATTAGGAACCAGAGCAGGGACTTAAACCCAGGCAGTCCAATATGGAAATTGGGTGTCTTAACCTCTAGGCCAAATGCTTGCCCCTACAGATCTCATTTTTGTCAATAATGTAACTACATGGGAAAATAGTGTATTACTGCATGAAAAGAGAATATTACCATATTACCATCTTGATAAATAACATATCAAATTTTGTGTCAGTAATGGGATGATAGTTGACTTTTTTCTTTCATTGATACTTCCTGTTTTTTTGTAAGTTTCCAACACTGGGTATGTACAATTCAGAAACATGGTAACACTTTGTAGAAGCATATCATGGGCCAGCCTTTGTTCACACAATGCCTTTGTTCTCATGCCCATAATAATGTGCCTGCCTCTGTGAGACTACTTCCCTCTACCAGATCAGTTGCTGGGCAGAGGTCACATGTGCCACACATGTAGGGAAAAGAGTTAAGGCAAAGCCAGTGACTTTCCCTCAAGAGGAATTTCTGCTGTTAGGCTAAAGAGTGTGCCTAACATCAAACTACCTACTGAATTGATAATATAAACCAGTGGAAAGGTTTGCTTTGATTTTATGTGAACCTAACACCCTTTGAAAAGTAGGTATCTCTCAACCAGTTGGTTTCAGTTCCCAAATGGCTATTGACTTAAGGTCCAAACTCCTCAGGATCTTTTGACTAAGAAGCATGGGTTCTCCTAGGAGAGGTCATCCCTTGTGGGTGTTGGTGATCTGGGCAGTGTACCAGATTGGGAGCAAGGATGTCAGCCCTACCTAACCATATAGAAGATGCTCCTCAGAGACGTCCTGTTATCAGAAGAAGCAAGGAAGAATGTTGGCAAGTAAAAAGAGATATCTGCTATAGAGTAAAACTAAACAATTATTATGCAGACTAATTATGTAAATTCTATTTAAATTATATTGTCATATGCAACCCCATTTTGGATTTGCAACCCAGGATTGGATTTTGCCTGCAGAAAAGTACAGCAGTTCTTCCTTATCCATGATTTCACTATCCAAGGTTTCTGTAATCAACCTGTAATCAACCTGTAATCAACCTCAGTTCAAAAAATATTACATAGAAAATTCTAGAAACAACTAATTCACAAAGTTTAAATTGTGGACATAAAGGAATTATACACCATCCATCCTCCCTGGGATGTGAATCATTCCTTTCTCCAGTGTCTCCTTGCTGCATATGCTACCTGCTTGTTAGTGGCTTAGTTATCATGGTTATCATATCACAAAAAATATGTTCTTTATCCAGTGTGTGCTGTCCACAAAGCTGTAGGATACTGGGAGTTTGGGAGCATATTTTCTGCTGATGGGGGTTGGGAAGGGACTACTCTGGTACAGCAATGGCAGTGGAGACCTGAGTGCCCTTCTGTCCAAAGGCATTCTGTGCTTGCACCACACTCAGGTTTTCAACGAGAGAATTGCTATGAGCTGCTACAGGGGAAAGTAATGGTTATAAATGGAGAACAAATGCAGCTGTCAAAATGTGATTTCCATGGCTCTTAATGCTTTTCAGAGTAGGATACTGGCTAGCACAAGCACAATAAAGAAGAGATTTTCACACTTTTCTCCTCAAATGCTATTTAAATCTCATTAGGGAGATCTTTGTGAAAGGATGACATTGGCGGTAATGATTCCTTTCAGTTTCTCCTGGTTTTGGCCACTGTCCTTCATTGAGCCTCTGTGTAGCAGAGCTGCCTATCTTTTGGATCTCCTCCCGGCTTCCTAGGACTCTTGCTTAATACTACATTTTGATCATATAAAAATAATAGAAAAAGCATGGCATTGATGTCATTGTAACAGAAAATACAGAACTCTGGGCCCCTCTTTAAGACTTGCTGACTCATAATTAAGTTTAGTTCACGCCTGGAAATTAGATATTTTCCCATTAGAACTCACTGTATTATATTGAAGTAGAGAGGAAATCTGAAGCTTGAAAATCTACAAGGCAGCACTTTATGGGTGACTGTGGCAACTCACCACATTTCCTATGTGCCACAAATAGAATGAATGTGCCTTTCCTACTTCCAATGCAATACTCGCCTGGTTATCGAAGCGGAAGCTATCATAGAAGGACTCTCAAATGACTGCTAAATAGAACTCCCAGCAATACTATCATGGCCCTTTGTTCTTCTGAAGGGGAAGCCCAAGTTAGCCAGTACAGCACAGTTCTGAAGCTCTGTTTTGAATGGCACCTGGGAATCTCAGAGACTCTCCTGCCTTCCGAAGCTTTATTTGCAGCTGAGTGCCCCGGGTAGCTCTGAGCCATGTGTCCATGGCAGGATGAGTACACGTTAGTTCTGTACTGGTTGAAATTAACTGGAAAACACTCACTTCAGACACAGAAATGGAGAGTTAGAAAGTGTCGGTCCCTGGGTTGGAAGCTGGTGAGAAGTTTCCATAGGAAGCAGGTGCTTTGGGATAGGAGCCACCACAGGAGCTGCTTCCATAAATTTAGTGACAGATTTCATTCCAGATCCAATTGCATCACTGGGATGAGGCTTTCATTTTTGTTCTTTGTTTGTTGGGACCTGAACACGATCTAGCCTTTGGTCCGTTTTTCTGGCATATACTCCGTAGCTCTGCCACATCAAAGCTGTGCACAGGCACTGAGTTTTCATGGTGTAGGCACAATCTCAAGTCCATGGCTGATAATCACATAGACCATTTTTCAAAAGATTTACTTATTGAGGCTGGCTCTGTGGCATAGAGGTTAAGCCTTTGCCTTTAGCGCTGCCATCTCATATGGGTGCCAGTTCCAGTCCCAGCTGCTCCACTTCTGATCCAGCTCTCTCCTAATGGCCTGGGAAAGCAGTGGAAGATGGCCCAAGTGCTCAGGACCCTGAACCCATGTCTGAGACCTGGAAGAAGCTCCTGGCTCCTGGCTCCTGGCTTTGGATTGGCCCAGCTCCAGCTGTTGCGACCATTTGGGGAGTGAACCAGCGGATAGAAGCGCTCTCTCTCTCTCTGTGTCTCTCCCTCTACCTGTCTCTCTCTGTCACTCTGCCTCTCAAATAAATAAATAAAATAAATATTTTTAAAAAGATTTACTTATTTATTAATTTATTTATAAGGCAGAGTGACAGAGAGGAAGAGACACAGAGAGAAAGAGAGCAGATCTTCCATCTGCTGGTTTACTCCCCAAAAGCCAAGTCCAAGCCAGGCAGAAGCCAGGAACCCTGGAACTCCATCTGAGTCTTCCACATGGGTAGCAAAGGCCCAAGCACCTGAGCCATCTTAACTGCCTTCCCAGGCACAAGAGCAGGGAGCATTGGAGCGGGTAGACCATTTTTCTTCAGTAGTCCCACACGCACCCTGGCTATGGGGAAAAATGAACTTCAGAGTACATGGAAATGTGTTGACCTGCAAAGGACCTTCTCAACAGCTGAGGGAATAGGCTGTTTAATTTTGTTTGGAGAGCTGGACTTTTGACAGATGAACTTCTTTTCCCTTGGCTTCATATTTATCTAGCAGAGTTGTGGTTGGGAAATGATTCAGGACTCACAAGGTCAATCAGAAACCTGGTTCACAAACTGTAGACTTCTCCCATCTCACTCCATGGCTTCCCATGGCGAGTGGCTGGGTGGGCTGTTGGTGCATCCACCCAGAAATGGTCACTCAAAAACCATAGCAACCTCTTAGACTCAGGCCTCAGGGGTCTTGGCAGCCCCACCAAACCCAGTTCTCAATTCTGGATAATAAGCTTTCCTCTTATACGCTGCACTCCACAGCTTGAAACCATTCCAATGTGCTTGGTGAGTGAATATCTTGTGATAATGCTTTGGGAATGAAGGCCATTAGTGAAATTAAAGAAATAATAATGCATTGGCTTTTTGTAATACCACTCTTCATGGGAAAATGCATTTTCACAGACTACCTGCTTGTAGTCTTTCTTTCATTATCCCAAGAGTGAAGGAAAAAAGGAATGTTAAATATTCTAAACTTTATCTTTGAAGCTAAAAAAGAAAAAAAAATTAAGGATTATCAAGAAGTATTTTCTCCTTTTCCTTGGTCCGCTTGTTCCCTGGTGTATAAATAGTAAAATTGAGCCATTTTTCTTTTCCTGAAATTCAGCCTTTGTATTCTGGAATCTGTGGTTTTGTTATTATCCATGTCATTGTGAATCCACTCTGAAGATTGTCTCAGCAGACCCTTAACAAGGGCTTTTGTGTTGCCTGCTCCCTTCACGCCCATTTCTGGGTAGGCCTACTTACACAGACCGGGAACAATTTTGCCTTATAATAACTCGTGCAAAGCTCACCTGTGTCTCTTTGTTGAAGAAGGCTGAGTGCTAGTGTGTAGCTGTGAGACTCACAATTTTTCCTCTCTCGTGTTTTTCAGAAATTGAGGCGAAAGAAGCATGTGACTGGCTCCGTGCTGCTGGTTTCCCGCAATACGCTCAGCTATATGAGGGTACGTATGTTCACCTTTCCTTCTGTTCTTTTTAAAGAGAACAAATACAAAATGAACCGCATGCATCCTGGAGTGTCTTGGACTTTCAGGTCTCTTCACTACCCTTTTACTTTGCTTTCTTTTTCCCTGAGCCTTTCAGCACTTACTCTGACACTGATTTGGAAATGAGTGTAGCTTCCTAAGCCCATTTCACTTTCTGCTTCCCACCATTAAATCTCTCACTACTCTGTTTTCTTGAAATTACAGTGAATTAGTTGTTGATCAGTTTCTAAAGTCACAAGATTAGTTGTCTTTGATATTTCCCTTTAGTTCCATTTACTTTGTATGAATGCTCAGGCATAATCTAGATACGATGTTTTTCTTTTAAGTTTTAGGTAAGCTGCTTTCGCCACCAGCATTAAACATCCTTTTCATTGATTCTTTGACAGTTGAACTTACCTATATCTTACCTTTATCTGAAATTATAACCAATGCTCTTAACTCCCTCTTGGATGATCCTTACCTATAGTGAAATATTCAGGATCCGAAAACTAAGCAGAGGGCACCTGGAGCTCAACTGTGGAAGATTTACTTCTAATAGTGTTTTTTAAGTTTTGAGCAGGATACAGGAATCCATGAGCTACTGTGCACAGTGCAGGAACCCCTAGCTTGCGACAGCAGAGTTGTCACTACCAGGAGCTCAAAGGGACAGGTTGGGGGAGATGGTCCCATAACCCAGAGGAGAGAGGAGCCTGAGAGCAGGTACTGGGAAGAAGCACAGAGCTGGTCATGAGCAGCCTCCAATGGAAAGAACCCAGGCACAAATACCTTGACCCCCATTTCCTCCCTCCATCTCCAGCCAGGGCTTCCCATTAGTCAAGCACAACCATCCATCCCCACGGGTAACCATCAGGCAACAAAGCAGAGTGCAGAAAAACACAAAATGGGGCAGCCAGGGTCAAGAGAACACCAAACCCCGGCAATGGTGCTGACTTCTCTCCCCAGTAGTGTAGAAAGAACCAACCAAGTTCATCTTAACTTATAGAGGCTCAAAAGGGGACTTGCCCAGTTCCACAGCTAAACAAAAATGGAGCCAAAAGTCAGGGCAGCTGGGTTTCAGTGTCTGTTTCTCATTATGACACCCACCACCTTGCTAGCAGAATGGAAGTCTTCCTTCTGGCACCATCTGGAATTCACTCACATTACCTTTTAGATGGAAGGGAAATTGTTTCTGTATCCAGCTCACACTAAGATTTCGATATCCTTAGACTTAGCACAATTAGCAAAGCATAGGCAGCACAAAATACATGAAGAGCAACAGAAAGAATGGCAGGAGAATGATAATAATGATGAACGAATATTTTCAGATTTGACCATGGCTCTGTTCCACCGACCTCCAAATTTCTACCTACATGAATGAAGTACCTAAAATTACCATCATGTTCTAAGTATTGCAATGACCCCACAAAGCTGGCATAGATTTTTGAGAACAGTCATGGTGTTGGATTTAAATCTTTTTGAATAGAATCAATGGAGTATTTTGCTGACACTCCAAAGTGACTCACATTTTTGCTACAAAAGAAGACATTTGAGATCATCGAACTTTTGGTATTATTGGAAATGTCCTTTCTGAAGAAAAAAATACCCTGCCAAACAAAGTAGTACACAAACTCATCAGGATAGAAGTCAGCAACTGACACTTTAAGTAGAGTGCAAAGATCTGAAAGCTCTTGCCCAGGTCCACGTCAGCCTATGCCTGCAACAAGGATGAGCTAAAAAAACACAGGCATTTAGTGTTCTATCCGACCCAAGGTCAATCACGTGGTTAGCCTCATATTTCTTGCTTGCATTGTACTCTTAAAAGCCTTTTTTGTGACAAAAATAAGATTGCTGTCTCAAATATTACCAACCATGGCAATGGGGAGCAGCTGCCATTAAGATCAGAGGCTTCTGCATACCTTAGTGGCCGGACTGTGTTGCTACTTATTCAGATAGAGCAAAGTACCTAAACCTTTGTCTCTCTCTCTCTCTCTCTCAGATTCACAATTTCCCATCAACATTGCGGCTGTCAAGAAGGATCATGATTTTCTTGAAAAGGACCTTGTAGAACCCCTTTGCAGGTAAATTATGTGAAGTATTGGTGTTGTTTCTTCCCATTTTGAAGTTTCCAGTAGGTATCATGTTGATGAAGGGCAAATTCAATAGTACAATAAGTATTTACTGAGTGCCTGTTATATGCCAGACATAAGTACTGCTCTAAACATTCTACCGTAAGCATGTTGAATCCATATTTGCATGGGGGTTTAAACTCTAGTAGGGGGCTGCAGAAAATAGATTAGGGAAAGACCAAAAGAGAAAAGAGAATGTGAGCGAGAGAAAGAAAAGGAGAGAACAAGAAGTTTCAGCTAGTGTTAAATAATTTGAAGAAAAAAAAAAAGAAATGGATATACAATGACTGGGCAGCCACAGCAGCAGTGGTCAAGGAAAACTCTGAAAAATCAGGTTTTGTCACATTTGGCTGTATTTTTTGCAAAACCAACCAATTATATCCTCAAGCTGGAATGTGTATGCTCAAGTAATTTTATCAGCAAACCGGATATTTAAGCTTTTGCTATGTAATAGGTGTTATAGAGAGAAAAAGATGTATGATGAATAATTCCCTTCTCTTAAAATATGCCTCGTCTGATTGTAGAAGCCTCCTTAAAGAAATGAGACATGAATGCATGACCAGATAGGCAGCAATTGTTATTTTGGTAATAATAAAATATTCAAAGGAATCTATATCCCTGAATAATTCAATTCTCCACGGGACGTGGTGTGTGTCTGTAGAATTTCAAAGTTTCCTAATAAAGCCTTGGAGAGAGGTCAGAGCTGGATATAAATGTCGGATATGAAATATGAGTTGTCTTACCAAGACCATGCAACTAGTTATGAGCTGAAATGCTCTTAAAACTCAGGACTTGGGGCAGGCATTGTGGTGCAGCACTTGGGATCCCTGTATCCTATATTGGAGTACGGATCTGAGTCCTTGCTATTCCACTTCTGATCCAGCTCCCTGCTAATGCACCTGAGAAGTGGTAGATGATGCCTTAAGTACTTGAGTTCCTGCCACCACCCATGTGGGAAACCAGGATGTAGTTCTTGGCTTCTAGCTCCTAGCTTCAGCCTGGTCTAATCCCAGCTGTTGTAGTCATTTGGGGAGAACACCAGCAGATGGAAGATAGATTTCTCTCTCTCTCTCTCTCTCTCTCTCTCTCTCTCTCCCTCCCCCCCTCTTTCTTTCAAATGAATTAAAAAAAAACAATTGAACAATTTAATATCAGTCCAGTGATATTCATACATATTCTGTGTTTACCTTGGAAGAGGTGGTAGTTTAAAGGGAAAGAAATAAGAATAAAACTTATGTCAACATAGGGGAAAGCAATGTGTGTTAGAATCCTGAGTAAATAATCTTGTCTTCTGCTTGCTGAATCTTCAGCCATTGATATTTTTGTGTCTATAAACCACTCAGCAGTATGTTTCCTATATGAAGAGAAAATAAACTTGTGTTAAGAAATAATCTCTGAATGTTCAAGAAAATAATACTGTGAGTTGTGTCAGTGGGTAGAAGAGCAAAGAACTCATCAATCATACGTTATGGGAATAGCTTATTTGGACTAGATAAGCAAGCACAAAATGCCATTTGTGAGAGCTTGTGAGATGAGTGGTTGGCTTGGTTGCAATTCTTTAAAGGGAATGGATTGGAAAAAAGTGCTTGCCCTTCTTTCACAGAACTAAAATGTTAAGATAGCGTGAGTCCTCCAACCTTGTTCTTCACTGGACTGTTTTTGCTACTCTAGTTCCTCTGCCTTCCATATACATTCCAGAAACAGCTTGTTGATATTTATTTTAAAAATCCTACTGGGGTTTTGACTTGGATTGTGTTGAATCTGTGTATCTAACTGGGGAGAATTGATGTCTTAATAATGTTTCCTATTCTGATTCATAAACTCAGTGTATAAAGACACTTTGAAAAGTTTGTGGAAAATAGAATTAAAAATAAACTTGTTTTGGTACAAATAAATTTTAAAATCCGTATATAGCTTAAAAGTAAAAAAAAAAAAAACTATGGAGAATGGTATGCTTCCATGAACTTTTTGAAGATGCCTCATATGCATAGTTTTCAAAATTAAGGGGTAGCAAAATAAAATTCTTTTAATTCCACTTTTGAAATACTCTCTTATGCTTCTATTGATTCAAATTTTCTTTGATCTTTTTCAACAGTGATTTGTGGTTTTCATTTCATGGATGGTATACATACTTGATAGTGCCAAAGAATTTCATGTTTGTGATGCTATAATAAGTGCCTCTGTGATTTATTTTAAAAATTTATAAAAGTATTTTAACAATCTCTGACTGTTAATTAGTAGTACATAATTTCTTTTTGTGTATTATGTTATACCCTGCAATCTACATTCACTCACTCATTAGTGCTAGTAGTTTTGTCATATTCTCATTAAGATTGTATTTCTAAAATGTTAATGAAAAGTTACATCATTGTAAACCCAACATAGAAACTCTATTCCATATTTCTAAGTCAGGATTTCAGGGGCAAACGCTATCTCTGCTTATACAGTTTTGTTCACAGGATGATGTAAGTGGTGTGGTGGACCAAAGTTCCCATCTCAAACTTGGCAAAAATCCTTATCTACTCACTGCTGCATGTTATCCGAGATGCCTTGACTAGGTTACAGACTTTTCCATCAAAGTCTACATTTTTTCAAAAAGCCTTTCCGATGTGTTATAGTAATGAGCCAATGTAACTAATGTGAAATCATTTCAGGATATAAAGTTTTAAATAAGAGTGCCGGTGCCAGCCAGAGAAATCAGGAAGTCTTCTTTTGTAGAGAGTATGACCCATCATGGCTGTAGCTCTGAGCAGGCTCCATACATACATCCCTAGCCCAAAAGGCCTTACCACACCCAACGTGGGGAAGGACAGTCAGGCTGGACACGTTGATGCTCTTGATAGGGTCCAGATTCTGTAAAAATGGTTAGTGGCAGGAGGTTGTTGTAATTGGAATAATTCTTAGGGAAGCTATGTCTCCAAAAATATTATGAAGCAAGAAAAACATCTGGCTGGAGGTGTGTGAACTACTTCTCAGGGTGGAGGAGCCATGGGTAGAACAGAAGCCAAAGGAGTTGCACACCCAGGGTGGATCAAAAGAAGCTGGCAGAGGAGGTAGACAGATGGAGGTAGCTTGGCTAAAAAGAAGCAGCGTGCAGTTGCTTCCCTCTCATTGTGATTCCACCAAGACACAGATTTTTCTGCTCTGCAAAGAGTGAAGAGCAGACAGAAGGAAAATCTCCAGCCCAAGGGGAATGACAGCGCTTTAAAAACTTTGAGACTGATGCATGCTTAATGAGACACTGGCGCACTCAGATGGTAAGTCATGATTAATGCACAGAGAGCAGTATGGGGTTGAGATTTTACTCTTTTTCTTCTCTGTGCACTGTACACACAGAGGTGGAGCTGGTCTCCTGCTTTATTTGTTAAGCTTGTGGGCTATGCATTTCTCACTTATGTTGGAAGTGTTGAACTAATGCAGAATCAGAACTGGAGTCGTAGCCCAAGGGCAGATGGTTTCTGCCAGGCAGATGAAGGAAGACAGGAGACCTGGAGGTCTCCTATAGGTTGTCCATGACAAGAATTTTACACACTTTTGGTTTTCTCCAAATGGCTCTCCCTAGTTAATATCCTGGTACCAATTCACTCTTGGAGAGTATTGAAACAGTGTTACCTGGTGCCATTGGCCTGGAAATACATTTTATACTAAGGCAGTAGCTAGCAGAAAGACTCCAGATCTGGACCCAAATATGTGGATAGGTAGCTCTTCAATTTTTTTTTTTTAATTTTTGTGGTTCTGCTATTTGGGCCCCAGAAACTAGGCTAGTTTGCTGAAGCTGTAAGCCTGCAAAATGACAACCGAATCTCATTGTAGCTCCAGCAAGACTGACCTGCCCTGTGCACAGCAGGCACTCCGCAAAAGTTTATTCCTAACAGACAGGAAGTATGCTTTCAATCATTTTAGTACCACAGTTCCGAAGATCTTGATTGAATTCTTAACTGAAAAATATTTCCTCTTGTGAGTCATGAAAAGCTCATTTGCAAGCGTTAAGTACCTAGGTGAACTCATTAAAACTGCAACCTATCAGAATGTAGCGACAGTCAGTGTCAGAATAGCTGGTAAAGTTTGTCACCATTAAGGCGAATTGCAGCAAACCAAAGATGAGACTCCTTTAAAGGAGAAGCAATATGTTCTATTAGCATTTTGATTTGCAGTATTCATTTAGGCTGCTAGTATATACGCCATGAAGCTCAACAGGACCTCTGGATTTTTCAATTAATGTTAGGGCAGTATAGCATTCACATGACTTGTGTTGTTAATAAATACTAATTAACTGTAGTGCATGTAAAATAAGGGCATTCACCTTGTTTAGTAACATCTAGTGGAACTATGGAATTGTTTACAATTGCAGGAGAGTTCTTCAAAAAACTCATGGAAAATGGAATTTAAAAAGTAAGCTTACTTTGGTGCAGAACAATTCTGAAACCTATGCCTAGGTTTTTCATAATGCTCATTTGGTATGAGCTTTATCTCATATATCACTGACCTTTGTATTTAAAAGGACAATAAGTGACAGTGATTTTCATGTGGAGTGGGGAGAGGGTTACGAATGATGTTTACAATTTATCTCTCTACACAAAGGGCTATATTTGATTTGACTTTTGACTTTGTTAAACAACCTAATAATATTAAATAATAATTATCTTTATAAATACTAATACCATATTTTAAATATTTTCCTTTAGAAAATTTATCACAGAAAATATACAGTACTATATATCACTATGTCATATAGTAAGAGATGAACAACTGAACAGAGTCCTTGGACTAGTTCTTGAGAAAAGGAAATAAGAAGTTAGAAGATCACTATGGTCACATCTACCCCTGACATGTTGAGTTTATAAATAAATACAGCCCCAACAAACGGTGATTTTTTTTTCTTTAACACACTTACAAAGTGTTTAACAGAGGCGTGGCCCATCATCATTTTGCAAATACTCATGGAATTCTCTCAGCAGTCCCATGAGGTGGGCTGCCACACCATCCTGCTTTGACAGGCACACAGGTGTGACGTTATCTGCCCTCTAATAGCCAGTCCATAGTAGCAAGGATTACCCAGACAGGAGCACATGAAGTTTTAATGTAGCTGATGTAGACTTTTAGTAATTTTTTAAAACTAATGTCCAGGAAAGGCATCTTCATTCCCACTCCCACCTTCCTTCACCTCCACCCCCACAAAAGACATCAGCTCAATTCTGTGTATATAGGGTGGGGGCAGGCTTGGGGGATGGTCAGGTACTAAGTCAAAGGAAAGTACTTCAAAAAGTTCATGGAAAATTGAATTAAAAGTAAATTTACTTTGGTGCAGAACAGATTTGAAATGGTAGAATCAAATATCTGGGAGTTCTCTGCTCTATATTATTCTGTATGGAAAACATGAATTTTTGTATTTTAAAATGCTGTTTTATGTGAACTTATCCAATCAGCTACTCAAGATAACTTTGATGTAACTATGCTTTCGGGGAGAATACACAAGAAAATACAAAATCAGTCAGGAAGTCTAGTGCAACAGGGGTATTTTATATTTTTAATATTATTCACTTCTCTCCACACCTATTTTTAGATATTTTTATTGTGTTATTTTTAAAATGAGTGGGATGGGCATTTAGCTAAGCAGTTGAGATGCAGGTTGATACCATGTCTGGAATCAGAGTACTTGGGTTTCATTCCTATCTCAGGCTCCTGCCTCTTCCTGCAAATGCAGACTATGAGGGGTAGCAGATGGTGGCTCAAGTAGTTGAGATCAGTGCCACCTGTGTGGGAGACCTGGCTTGAGTTCCCAACCCCTGGCTCAGGCCTTGGCCCCAGTCATTGCCAGCATGTGAGGAGTGAACCAGTGGAGATTCTCTCTCCCTCTCTTTCTCTCTCTCTCTCTCTCTCTCTCTCTCTCTCTCTCTCTCTCCCCCCCCCCCGCCCATGTGTGTGTGTGTGTGTGTGTCTATCAAATACATTTTTTTTAATTAGCAAAGTTTTGAAAACTTCCTTCCATCACCAGGTACTAATGACTAGCTGGGGCTGAGTAGTAGCCAACTTCTTTCCAGTGATCTCATTGAATTCTTATAACTCCCCATGAGAACAGATGTTGTTCCTCAGAATCATGGGGCACCAGAATCCTGGTCTGAGCAGTGGACTGGTGGAATTGTCCTTCCCTGGCAGGGACAATCATGGAGGGGAGGGGAGTCTGCCAAGGGGCCTGGATTGAGTTCCTGGCTCCTGGCTTTGGGCATTTGGGCATTTGGGAGTGAACCAGAAGATGGGAGATCCCTCTGTCTCTATCTCTCTGCTTTTCAAATGCAATGAAATAAATAGATAAATGACTTAAATGAATTAATACAATTCTTGTGCATGCTGAATAGCATTGCACAGCTCCACACAGGCTCCTGTCCTGCACAGCATGTGTACACTGAACTCCCCTTGTATAGCTGTGTCCTGAGCGGCTACTCTGCCTTTCTTGCAATCTTCCACTAAAGACCAGGCCAGTGTGTGTGAGTTTATGGGCCGAGCAGGGGTTGGCGTTCCTGCTGCCACCTGGCCACTTTCTGGGATGGCCAGAGGGAGCAGCTCAGCAGGGCAGAGGCGTGGTTTCCACCTGCTCCTTTGACTTGCCTATACTAGTTCTCAACCAGAGGCATCCTAAAGCTCTCCTGCCTAAGGTCTGTGATTTTTGAAAGGCCTGCCCTGGGGAGTTACATAGCAGAGCTATGTGTTGGGCAGGGTTTATCCACCCTGCTCTCTGCAAGTCTGTGTTTTCCTAAACAACACCCTCCTGGTGACCTTTCTCATGCCCTGTGGCCACGGCCCCTGCTGGCTGGAGAGGAGGAGCTGGCCTTTGATCCAGTGGCTTGGGTTCCTGGATATCTTAGGAGGCAACATCCAAACCCTCCTCTGCAGACAGGCCTGCCAGGACACCTGCTGCTGACCCCACGCTGGGGTGAGAAGTTCATGCTGCAGGGTTTGAGTCAGAACCCTGTGTAGATGAACTCCTCTTCCTGGTGGTCACGCCAGTGCCTTTGGCAGGAATATTAGGAATAACACAGGAATCCGGCCATGAAGTTGAGACCTCATGACCCATCTAACTTGGCAATTTAGAAGTAACATATGAATCTGAAATAGAAAGGGAAGAGTCCTGCTGGTTTCCTACCTGTCTGCCAGCAAGGGCTGCTGTGTGTCTCCCTAGGTTCATGTGCAGTGAGCCCAGGCTCAGCCACTGTGGGCCCAGGGAACTCCCAGAATTTCCAAACCTCCCACCACGCATGGCCCTCAATCCCCGGCCTCTCAGCACAGCCACCTGCCTTCTTCCGGTTCTTCTCCATTATCCATTCGCTCTTGCGCTCCTGGCCAACCTCCCAGGCCCTGGTCTTCCCCTCTCTCTGATTCTCTCTCCTGTGTGCCGTAGGCAGGCTGGGCGTGGACCTCCACCTTGCCCCCATTGTGGCCAATTAGGCACACGGGGGGCTTTCTTCCAGTTTCTGGAGAGCACTGTATCTTACTCAAGTGTCCATCACATGTGCTTCATGTTTTGTGCCTTTGTACAGGGCAGGACTTCCACAAACGCTTGTGAAATTGACCTGCGATCTGAAAGAAAATCACCTGTCAGTTCACCAATTTTACTGCTTCTTCATGTGAGGGGATGTTATGAGAAGATAAATTACTCATTTTCTCCACAAAATACTTTCAGTCAGCTCCTTCTGCTGACTTCTCGGGAAAACATGCTGTGCCTGCTGTCAGGGCCCACTCCCTTCTCAGCCCTGGTCCCCCAGACTTCTGACCTTCTCTGTGACTTCTCTATGCCCAGACATCTCCACCCTTGCCATTCATTTACCAGACTCTTGGAATTATCTCCATCTTCAGTTCTGCTTTTCATCCTCTGTGCTGCCCTTGGTTACATTGCTAATAGACAACTCTAATTCTGTTACTCTCCTATCTAACACCTTTCAGTAGCTCCCCTACTGCCCACAGATAGCGCTAGACGTCCTCCTTCTGATGCTTAATGATCTAGCCCCTGCCTACCTCTCCAGACTTACTCCCAGGCACCTGTCATTCCTGGAGTGCTGCATGACATTAATGCCTGTTTTCTTTACCAGAAATGCTATTCATGTAGGCAAAAACTTCTCTTAGCCATCCAGGGCTCGGTTCACATTTTACCTTCTCTGGGAAGTGAGGTTGTGTCTTCTTATGCTGCCAGGAAGTGAGTTGTTTCTTCTCTTTATTACCTGTTCGTATTCATGCAGGACTATGTGATCTTAAACGACAGAGACCAAATTCTTGTTCACCTTTGTATTCCCAGCACCTGGCCTGTTCTTGGGACAGAGCACACACTGTGGAGTAAACAAATCTTGGCTGCTTATTATTAACTTCCCATTAGAACCTCAAGTTTCACCTTAAAATGAGACGACTAATTCCCCTTAACTAATGCAGTAGCCATTCTGAATGATCTTGAGGGCCACAGTAGAAATGAACAGGTTCTGATAATAGTATTATTGTGGAACTTTCTTCTGAAAAGGCCAAACTGCTTTGCTTTGGTTAACACATAAAATCAGTTTTCCTCATATCACAAACAAGACAGGCTTCATTGTGTGTCATGAGTTTTCTCTTTCCATGGAAAAATTTATTGAGTGGCCTGTGCTAGGTACAAGACACATGCTGTCCTTTTTCAGGCTTTCCTAAAATTCTCCTTGCATAGACAGGAGCAGACAAATCCCTGGACTGGAGGACATTCTAGCTTAGCTACTAACTAACAAGTGGCTCTCTTGCAAAACTGGTCATCAAGCTGACGCTGTGGCGTAGCAGATGAAGCCGCCGCCTGCAGTGCCGGCATTCCAAGTGGGCACTGGTTCAAGTCCCAGCTGCTCCACTTCTAATCCAATCCAGCTCTCTGCTATGGCCTGAGAAACCAGTTCAGGATGGCCCAAGTCCTTGGGCCCCTGCCACGCACATTGGAGACCCAGAAGAAAAGGAACTCCTGGCTCCTGGCTTTGGATCCTCACAGCTCCAACTGTTGCAGCCAACTGGGGAGTGAACCAGCAGATGGAGGACCTCTCTCTCTCTCTCTCTCTCTCTCTCTCTCTCTACAGCTCCTTTTTTCTCTTGTAACTCTGACTTTCAAATAAATAAATAAATCTAAAAAAAAAAAAAAAAAAAGAAAGAAAAGAAAAAGAAAAACTGGTGCTCTCAGAGCCTTAATCTCATCTGAAAATAAAAAGGTCAGTCCAAATGGCTCTAAAGTTGGCCAAGTTCTGACACTTCCTTGGCAAACATTTACTGAGTGGGTCATGCTGACCAGCTTCTGTGCTGGGCTTGACGGGTGCCAATAAGATGTGGCTCCAAGCCTGACATGTTCTGTGGTGGAGAATCATTTTGTTATTCTAACTGCACAAGGTCCATTCCAGTTATATAAAGCCAATCACCGATGGGACCTGGATAAAAAAAAATGCATTCAAAAAGAAAAATTTGTAGAACCTACTAAGTATCGAACTTCCTTCTAGGCTCTATAGGGATTAGAAAATGCGGGCATCCCTGTTTTAAAAGAGGCTCTACCCCAGTGGAGACTATGTCGTTCATGCAGGAAATAATTTTTTTTAAAGATTTATTTATTATTTACTTGAAAGTCAGAGTTACACAGAGAGAGAAGGAGAGGCAGAGAGAGAGAGAGAGAGGTGTTCCATCTGCTGGTTCACTCCCCAATCAACCGCAACAGTCGGAGCTGAGCTGATCTGAAGCCAGGGGCCAGGAGCTTCTTCCAGGTCTCTCACATAGGTGAAGGGGCCCAAGGACGTGGGTTATCTTGTACTGCTTTCCCAGGCCATAGCAGAGAGCTGGATCAGAAGTGGAGCAGCTGGGACTGGAACTGGCGCCCATATGGGCTGCTGGCACTGCAGGTGGCAGTTTTACCTGCTACACCACAGCGCTGGCCCAGGAAATAAAATGTTATAATCAAAGAAGTTATCCAAGCAACAAGTATTAGACCAACTCAGAATATCTGAAGAATTTTATATCATTTATGATTAAACAAGAAAGAAACAAATGCTAGTTTCAAATACATGTCCTAAATGCAGGTTGATTTCACTTAGCAGAATTTCACAGTGGTTTTTGACAAAGTGCAATGAAAACCTCTGTGTGACAGATTCTGTTATCTGAGGCAGGCAGATCTTAAAAAAGCATTTACAACCGGCGCCATGGCTCACTTGGCTAATCCTCCGCCTGCGGCACTGGCACCCCGGGGTTCTGGTCCCAGTTGGGGCGCCGGTTCTGTCCGGTTGCCCCTCTTCGAGTCCAGCTCTCTGCTGTGGTCCGGAAGTGCAGTGGAGGATGGCCCAAGTGCTTGGGCCCTGCACCCCATGGGAGACCAGGAGAAGCACCTGGCTCCTGCCATCGGATCAGCGTGGTGCACCGGCTGTAGTGGCCATTTGGGGGGTAAACCAACAGAAGGAAGACCTTTCTCTCTGTCTCTCTCTCTCACTGTCTAACTCTGCCTGTCAAAAAAATAAAAATATAAAATAAGAAAGAGGCATTTACATCTGTCTGGGACACATGTTTTACCCAGTTTGTTTTCTTACAGAGTCTATCTATTATTAATTTTACTTGTGTGAGATAAATTTCAGGCCCATGCTACACTTCGCCAGGAATCTGTACCGAATCTCAGATCGCCTTAAACAATCTTTTACTCTTTGGCTTACAGCAAGATGCGCATCATTTTCACCCAAAGTCCAGTTTCCATATGGTTCATGCTTGATGTTGTACACCCTATAGATTCTGATAAACACATAATGGCAGATATCCACTATTACACTATCATACAGAGTATAACTTCCCAACAAGTCCTTGGGCTCTGCCTGTACATCCCTTGCTACCATCCTCTGCCCCCACCACCAACTCCTGGCAATCTTTTCACTGTCTCCATAGTTTTGCCTCTTCCAGAACAATAAAGAGTTGGAATCATACCCTATGTAGCCTTTTCCTACTTCTTCTGTCGTTGTGTAGTATAAATCTAAATTTCTTCCATTTTTATCCTGGCTCGATTGCTGAAATAATATCTCATTGTCTGGCTGCAGCACAGTTTATTTATCCTTCCAACTGACATCTTGGCTGCTCAAATTTTGTCAGTTATGAATAAAACTGCTATAAACATTCATGTGCAGGTTTTTGTGTGGACACAAGCTTTTGAATCATTTGGATAAATACTAAGGAATGTGATTGTTCAATCACATAGTAAGAGTCTGTTTGGCAGTAGGAAGTTGACTAACTGTTCCCACCAGCAGTGAGTGAGTTTCTGTTGCCACATTCTTATCAGCATTTAGTATTTCAGTGTTTTAGATCTTTGCAATAGATATGTAGTGGTATGTTACGTTTGTAACAACATGTGATGTTGACTATCTCTTAATATCCTCATTTTTATCATACTTTTTATCTGCCTATCTTCTTTGGAAAAGTATATGTTGTGAACTTTCGCCTGTTTTTCTATTGAGCTGTCTGCTTCCTTACTGTTGATTTTTAACAGTTTTCAAATATATTTTAGATAACAGTCTTTATCAGATATATCTGTTGCAAATACATTCTCCCATTCTACAGTTTAACCTCATTCTCTTTCTTGAAGCAGAAGTTTTAAATATTGATGAAGTCAAATTTATAAATTTTTTCTTTCATGGAATATGCATTTTGTTTTGACTCTGAAAAGTTATCATCATACTCAAGGTCATTTAGATTTTCTCCTGTGTTACGTTTTAGAAGTCATATAGTTTTGTGTTTACATTGCAATATAAGGTCCGCTTTGAGTTGAGTTTTGTGAAGAGTATAAGGGCCACCTCTAAAGTGCTTGTTTTACACGTGGATGTTCAGTTGTTCCAATATCATATGTTGAAAGAATGTCTTTTAGAAGGAGGTACCTTTCTCTGAAGGGAAAAGAGAACTTCCACTTTGATTATGACCTGGTCTATATAAAGTTGGACTTTGTGAACTCAAGAGGCTTCCACAGCCTTGGCAGCTCATAACAAGAGCTTCGGGCGATCACTGACATCATAAATAAGTGTCAGGTGTTAAATCAACAACAGGAGTCACTGTGCACTCGCTCCCCATGTAGAATCTCTGTCCTTAATGTGTTGTACTATGAGAATTAATGGTAAAAGTAGTCTTCAAGCAGTACTTTACTTTGTATGTCTGTGTGGGTGCAAACTGTTGAAATCTTTACTTAGTATACACTAAGTTGATCATCTGCATATAGATATTTGAAAATGAATCTTAATGAAGAATTGGATGGGAGAGGGAGTAGGAGATGGGATGGTTTGCAGGTGGGAGGGTGGTTATGGGGGGGAAAACTTCTATAACCCAAAAGTTGTACTTTTAAAATTTATATTTATTAAATAAAAATTTTCTAAAAAATAAAATAAAGATGTTAATGATTTAAAAAAAAAAGAAAGAATGTCTTTTAGACAATGTATTACCTTTGCCCCTTGGTAAAGGTCAATTGATTATATTTGTGTGAGTCTATTTTGGGCTCTCTGTTCTGTTCCATTGATGGATTATTCTATTTTTTTGCCAATAGTGCACTATCTTGACCACTATACCTTTATAGAAAGTCTTTTGGGGGCCGGCGCCATGGCTCACTTAGTTAATCAAATCCACTGTTTTGTAATTTCTTGTTAGAGTGGACACTTTAATATTATAAAGTAGCAACTTTCAAAATCATATCTTTGTTCCCAAGGGCTTGTTTAGTGACTTTCTGAATCAACTAATTCTTGGAAATCTGTATTCTTTGTCATATATGATCACTGAAGTCTCTACTCAGTTAATTTAGTGTTCATCAAATGATTGGAGAGAGATGTCTTCAGATACCTTGATCCAGTATGTCTTCCAGACTTTGTTGAGAAGCTCTTTGTACATGTTACATTACGGCTTCAACACTCCAGCAGGAAATGGATAACTCTTGTCTTAGCCTTTACTTCCCACTTGTGTAGATTATCAGGATCAGCCAATGCTTTCTTGGTTGTTTCCTGGTATGGACACAGTTCTGCACATGTGCTTGACCTTCTCAATTGCTAAGAAAATGTTGGAACTTTTCTATGTGCCCTATGGATAGCTCATTTCCCCGACTATCCTCTTTAAGCTACTTGGTCTATATCTTGTTTGGTACAACTCTTATCATCAATTTAAATAGCTGTGATGTTGAATAAGTGCCACTGATTTTCTTTGACTTACACCTTGAGTAAAAGCTCTTTCCTTTTTTTTTTTTTTTTTTTTTTTTTGACAGGCAGAGTGGACAGTGAGAGAGAGAGAGACAGACAGAAAGGTCTTTCTTTTGCCGTTGGTTCACCCTCCAATGGCCGCCGCGGATGGCGCGCTGCGGCCAGCGCACCGCGCTCCTCCGATGGCAGGAGCCAGGAGCCAGGTGCTTTTCCTGGTCTCCCATGGGGTGCAGGGCCCAAGCACCTGGGCCATCCTCCACTGCACTCCTGGGCCACAGCAGAGGGCTGGCCTGGAAGAGGGGCAACCGGGACAGTATCCGGCGCCCCGACCGGGACTAGAACCCAGTGTGCCGGCGCCGCAAGGCGGAGGATTAGCCTGTTGAGCCACGGCGCCGGCTAAAAGCTCTTTTCAATGATGAGCTTGGAGTCAGGTCAAATTAATCTGACCCCTATGAATGGGATCTTTCAGGGAACTTTCAGGCTACTCAGAAAATGACAGTTCTTTGGGAATGGAGGTTTTGAGTGAACTTAAATCCATTCTGTCCTCTCCAATGGCAGCTAGGCTGCTGGTTTTCACAGCTACTCTGATTCCGATGATAATGGTTTTGAAATCTCCTGAAGAACTGGGTAAAGTTGCAGGGAAAAAGCGGTACACTCAAATGCCACAGAGCATACTATTCTTATATACATTCAACCGTTTCTCTTGAATAAACATTAGTTAGTTCATTACAAGCCTATATTAATTGCCAGCATTTAAAGAGTTGGTTTTGACAATAGTTGCCAGAACAACTATCCTTGTTGCTTTCATGGAGCAGAAATTTGGAGGTCATCTGTCATTTTCTAAATTCAGTTTTATTCATGAATGATTTACATTTTAAAAAACTCACCAATTTGAAATGTATGATTTCATAAGTTTTTTAAAATGTATATCATTATGTAACTATCAAAGTCATGATATAAAACAGTCTCTGTCCATCAAAAGTTTCCTCTTGCTGGTAATTGGCAACCCTACAGATCTGTCTTCTGTCACTATAGTTTTGTCTTTTCTAAAATTTTTAATAACTGGAATCAGATAGTGTGTTCTCTTTGTGTCTAACTTCTTTTATTTAGGATAATGCCTCTGAGATTCATCCATATTGTTTCATGTATTGGTGGTCAGTGCCTTAAATTGTTGAGTATTCCATTGTATATATGCAAAACATTTAAATCCATCTACCAGTTGATAGTCCTTTGGGTTAATTATAATTTTTGGCTGTTTTGTAAATCTTTATGCTATGAATAGTCAAGTACAAAGCTTTTTGTGAACACATGATTTTTTTATCTTGGGTAACTAAGAGTAGAATTGTTGGTCAGATGTTAAAAATATGTTAAATTTTATAAGAAAGCACCAAACTGATTGCCAAAGAGGCTGCACTTTTGTGAAAATTTAAGTAGTTCTGCATCTTTGCTAATCCTTAGTGTTGTCAGTTGTTTTGCTTTAAGCATTCTGCTGTGTTTGAGGTTGTATCTCATTATGATTTTAATTTTCATTTTTCCCATAACAAATGATATTAGATATCTTTTCCCTTGCTTCTCTTGAAAGTGTTCATATGTTTTGTTCATTTTAAAAATAAGGCTGTTTGACTTATTATTGAATTTAAGAGGTCTATATGTATATGTATTCTGCATGTAGTCCTTCATCAGATGTTATATATATTTTGCAACTGTTTTCCCTACATAGAGAAATAATTATTAAGATATATTTAGGCAGGTATCTGAGTTTGTGGGCAGTTCAAGGACATAAAACTACAAAGTCAAATCTAGCTAGTCTCCAGTTTTAAAAAAATACTAAATAAGGAGCAGGCATTTGGCCTAATGGTGAAGATGCTTATTATGTTTTCCATATCCTATAGCAGAGTATTTGAGTTTGAGTCAGAGTTCCAGCTCCCAATTTCAGCTTGCTGTTAACACAGATCATGGGAAGCAACACCGATGACTCAAGTGACTGAGTTCCTGCCACAAACATGGAGGTCTGGATTGAATTCTCAGCCTCTGGCTTTGGCCTGGCCCAGCCCCAGCCATTGTGGGCACATGGAGAGTAAATCAGTGAATGGGATCTTCCTCTCTCTTTCTCTCTACCTCTTAAATAATAATAATGATAATAATGATGATAAGGATAATTATGATAATAAAGTTCTTGTCTGTATCAGAAAGTTTAAAGCATACTCAAGTATGTGGTATATAAGGGATGAATGATGTCTTTGATGTCTTTTGTGTATATAGTAGATCAAAAGCTTTTTCACAGAATAGAATTATTCATTTGTTTCCAAACCATAACAGAGGGACCAATTTGTTAGATAAGTACGTTTTATAAATATCAGGCAGTCCTTCCCTAAACAAACCTGTTACAGATTTGCCAAAGGAGCAACATCAAAATTTGTTTTGTTTTGTTTTGTTTTGTTTTGTTTTGTTTTGTTTTGCTTTGTTTTGTTTTGAACTTCACACACCACTCTTAGATAGAGATGTTAGCACATGTGGAACTGGCCAAGAAGATAGGCTGTCAGTTTTGGAAGCCAAGGCCAAGAACTCACCAAAGACAACTTCAGAACAGATGATCAGCTTCTAATCCCGATTACCCATTATATGTAATGCTAGCATGAGTGTGTACTCAGTGAGTAAATTGGAGATGGCTGAAAATGAGGAAGATCATAAAATATTTCTAAGTCAGTGACTAATATGATAAAAACTTGAGAAATACAACTGGTTTCAATGTGAAGCAAAGCATGTGGTAGTGAAACCAGTTATAGGTATGTTGTCTGATTCTTAGTGAAAGATGAGAAGGGACTGAATTATGGTGGAAGGAAACGAAATACTTCAAATACTTAAAAAAAAGTATAGTTCAGGATTTAGTGATCAGTGAATGTCAGTCTTGAAGAAGGGGAATCTCAAGATGACTGAATTTTCTACGTTGGGTGACGTATTGGTGATGCTGTTATTCAGTACAGGACAGTAAACAGGAGAAACAGATTTGGAAAAGAATGAAATGAGTTCAGTTTTTATATTTGAGTTTGAAGGGCCATCAGCTCCCTGCATTTGAAGGAGAGCCATGAGTGGTTGGAGATGCAACTCCAGGGCTAAGGTGAGATACATGGGCTGGAGACAAAGGATTGCATGTCATGAGAATTCTTAAAAAAAAAAAAAAAAAAAAAGGAACAATAAGGCCAAAGGCCAAATACTGCTCAGTTGCTCAGTGACACGAAGGAGATAGCATTGAGAGAGATGTAAGACGTCAAGAAGTCATAATTTTGAATGTCAAAGATGAAAAAAGTTAAAAGGAATAGTGAGTGGTAATTAGCATCTATTACTAGAAATAGGTTTTTGTTAAAAAGAAACTATGGTATTTGTGACTAGAAAGTCATTCAGCAAAAGCTGAAAATAGTTCAAACATCCAAGGTAAACCGATTGTATATTTTCATACCAGGAGGTACTACCCAGAAATTAAGATGAATAATTACTGCTATACAGAACAACATGGATCAATCTCAAAAACTCTGTGATGAATGAAAATACCCACTCAAAAAACACATACTATATGATTCCACTTCCAAGATGACCATTAATAGGCTAAACTATCAATGGATGATAGAAGTCAGAAAGAGGATGCCCTTGGGGATAGTGGGAAGAGATGAGCTGGTGGAGAGAATTGACATTAAATAAACACAGAGAACTTTCTGTTGTGAATAAATGTTCTTTATCATTTTTAAGGGCACTTACAGTTGTCAAAAATCTTAGACTAAAGATCTGTACATACAAAACAAAAGCCATTGGTCAAAGATGAGAGACTGAATACCTGGGGTTGCTTGCTTCTAAATTGCAGTTATCAGTTAAGATGCCACTTCAGATGCCCACATCTTCTATCAGTATGCCTGAGTTTGAGAATCTGCACTCTCAGGACCCAACTCCTGAGTCCAGCTTCCACTCCCAATTCCAGATTGGCGTAACCTGGGAGGCAGCAGGTGGTGGCTCAAGTTTTTAGGCTCATGCCACCCATATTGTCATTTTGGAGGTCTGGATTGAGTGCCTGGCTCCTGGTTTCGGTCCAGCCTGGCTCTGGCTATTGCAGACACCTGGGGAGTGAACCAGTAGATGTGGAATTTCTCTCTCTTCCTCCCCACATTCCTGCCCTCCTACCCCCTCATGCTTTCAAATAAACAAAAATTGAAAAAATATATGCTTAAAAAGTAAATAAATAAATCCTCACTAATTTACAGAGAGATACTTCTTTGTAAAAGCAAATGTCCATACATGAGAGAGATCATAACTACAAAATTTTCAAGCAGAAACATGTAGTTAGCAAGCCCAAGAAATAAAATCTAAGTAGTCAGTGGGCGAAGGCATAAAATAACTCAATTTTCACTGTATAAATCCTAAAATACTCAAAATTAGTAGTGAGGGTAAAGGGAGACTAAAAGGAGGAGGATTGTTTGCAATTCTATTTTAAAGTAGGTAGAGCCCTATCTTCACTCCCACAATCTATATCTGAACAACTGCTCTCACCTCACCAGAAGTGCAGGAGTTGATTCCCTGCACAGACCACAGACAGATGTATCCCAGATAGGGGCATCAAATGTAGTTGAAGATGGGGTTTTCTATTGAAACTGGAAGCCCCCCTGACAATCTGTCTGCATTCAAGGGTTGGCATTCCCAGGCCTCTTCCCAGTCTGTCTACAACTAAATGTTGCATCCAGCTGTAGACCCTGAAAAGGCACTCAAGAGGAATGTGAGTTCTGAAACGTTGGATCAGTCCATGATGAAGTAAGAAGGGCAGCAAATCCTAGCCAGAACCCATCAGAAGTATTTGGTAGACCCATCTCCAGGGAAATTAAATTGATAGATTCATGTGATGGAAAAAACCTAGAAACTTAGATAATTGGGGAAGTGTTTGAGTTTGAACTTAAGGATGAGCCTATAAAAAACCAAGGAAACAAACAAGATACTAACTCCACAGAGAGCAGAAAGTTGAGAATGAAAGGAAAGTAATCAGAGAATGATATGCATGTGAATAGCTTTTCCAGGATCAATACTGAATATTGATTCATGGAAAAAATTATGAATTATAATACAGTTTTGTAAGAGCCAAAGGGTGAGTATGAGTGTGTGGGAGTGTGCATGGTAAGGAGGTGGGAGTAATAACCAAGAAGTTTTATCTTCCATAGAACAAAGATAATAGATAATTACATAACTGAAAGATTAAGGAGTAATAACAAACAGTACTAGAAATAAACACCAGAAGCAAGGGTTAATTTATTTTTGTTTTTATCTTTTTTTTTTTTTTTTTTTTTGACAGGCAGAGTGGATAGTGAGAGAGAGAGACAGAGAGAAAGGTCTTCCTTTGCCGCTGGTTCATCCTCCAATGGCTGCCACGGATGGCGCGCTGCGGCCGGCGCACCACGCTCATCCGATGGCAGGAGCCAGGTGCTAGGTGCTTTTTCCTGGTCTCCCATGGGGTGCAGGGCCCAAGCACTTGGGCCATCCTCCACTGCACTCCTGGGCCACAGCAGAGGGCTGGCCTGGAAGAGGGGCAACCGGGACAGAATCCGGCGCCCCGACCGGGACTAGAACCCGGTGTGCCGGCGCCGCAAGGCGGAGGATTAGCCTGTTGAGCCACGGTGCCGGCTTGAGAAGCAAGGGTTAAAAAAGTTGTCTCCAGGGGCCCAGCGCTGCGGTGCAGCAGGTTAATTCCCTGGCCTTAAAGCGCCGGCATCCCATATGGGTGCCAGTTTGAGTCCCGGCTGCTCCACTTCTGATCTAGCTCTCTGCTATGGCCTGGGAAAGCAGCAGAAGATGGCCAAGTCCCTGGGCCCCTGCACCCATCTGGGAGACCCAGAAGAAGCTCCTGGCTCCAGGCTTCAGATCATCACAGTTCCAGACATTGCAGCCAACTGGGGAGTGAACCATCGGATGGAAGACCTCTGTCTGTCTGTCTGTCTCTCTCTGCCTCTCCTCTCCTCTCCTCTCTGTGTAACTCTGACTATCAAGTAAAAATAAATAAATCTTTTAAAAAAAAAGTTGCTTCCAGAGAGCAATAAATGGAAAAGGATATAAGGGGTAGTGTTTGACTCTTTGAATCATATGCATTTCTTTTTTTTTAACTTTTATTTAATAAAAATAAATTTCCAAAGTACATCTTTTGGATTACAGTGGCTTTTTCCCCCCATAACTTCCCTCCCACCCACAACTGTCCCATCCCCTGCTCTCTCTCCCATTCCATTCACATCAAGATTCATTTTCAATTATCTTTACATACAGAAGATCAATTTAGTATACATTAAGTAAAGATTTCATCAGTTTGCACCCACACCCACATAGAACACAAAGTGTAAAGTACTGTTTGAGTACTAGTTATAGCATTAATTCACATTGAACAACACATTAAGGACAGAGCATATGCATTCTAATTGTGGCCTTAACAAAGAAATCAAATAAAATAATAAGGGTATTTAGAAAAAGAATTTCATGAATCTTAGATTATGAAAGTTTGAAAACTCAATGAAATTCGAAGATAGTCTCAGCAAGTTGAGTAGCAAAAGGAAAGTAAATGAGGGCCAGCACTGTGGTACAACAGGTTAAAGCACCAGCCTGCAGCACTGGCACCCCATATGGGCGCTGGTTCAAGTCCCAGCTGCTCCACCTCTGGTTCAGGTCTCTGCTATGGCCTGGGAAGGCAGTGGAAGATGGCCCAAGTGCTTGGGTCTCTGCACCCATGTGGGAGACCTGGAAGAAGCTCCTGGCTCCTGGCTTTGGCCTGACCCAGCCCCAGTGGTTGTGGCCATTTGGGGAGTGAACCAGCAGATGGAAGGCGTCTCTCTCTCTCTCTCTCTCTCTCTCTCTCTCTCTCTGTCTTTCCCTCTCTCTGTAACTCTGCCTTTCAAATAAATAAAATAAATGTTTTGCTTAAACAAAAAAAAGGTAAATGATGGAGTAAATAGACACTCATGAAAAGATGAGATTGAAGGAATAGTGGTAGTTTGCCTTATTATGATTCTTTAGGTAGCTAACTAATGGTGATTATATTTATCTAGGACAGCAATGATCCTAAAGGGAGAGAAGCAGTGAGGAGAGTCTGCTGAGGAGAGAGGGAGCAGATGAGGTACAAGAGTCCCAGATGAAGTGGTAGATGTTGGACTCAAAAGCGAGATTAAAGGATCAGCTTTAAAAAAGAAGGGGATCATCTTTTCTTGTAAAGCAAAAGTGAAGAGGGCAGGATCAGTGAGCATGTAGATGCCATCCATGATGAAGGAAAGGATTAGAAGCAGCACTCAGGACTAACAGTTTCTATTTTCTAATTGGCAGTGGTGCCTAAAACGTGGGGTTAGAGACTGAGTCTCCTGATGGACTGGGACTGGGCTCCCTGTTAAGGGTGAGACTCAAAGTGCGTGTTTGAGCCAGCATGGGCTGCCATGACAGACTGCCGGTGGGAGGTTTCCACCAAAGAAGCTTGCTTTCTCACAGTCCTGGAGGCTGGAGAGTCCACCATCAGGGTGCTGGCAGGGTTCCCAGTGAGGTCCTCTTCCTGACCCCAGACAACCACCTCTGCCTGTGTCTTCACATGGCGGAGAGAGAGCAAGATGCAGAGACAGCAACAGAGCCCACTCACTCATCTCTTCTAGGGACACTAATCCTGTCTGATAAGGACTCCTCCCTTATGACCTCATTTATCTCTAATTACCTTCTTACCACAAATACAGCCAACATTGGGAATAAGGACATCAATCTAGAATTTTAGAGGGACACAGTTTAGTCTATGGCATGTATAATTCAGCACAAAATTGGCTTTCCATTCACTCCCGGCGACTTGAGAGCAGGAGAGAAGACAGATGGCTTCATTGATTCATTTTGGGGAGGTAGCAGTACAGACTTAATGGTAGGTTAAGGTGACAAATGAATCGAAGAGCTGCTGAAAGTACTGCTACAATCATTGACCCTTGGTTTCAAGAACGGCAGAAACAGAAGTCAGAAAGGAGCTGGGTTTAGATTAGGCAAGGGGTAGAGAGCAGAAGCCTGAGTGGCTGTCTTCTGAGGTCAGAAGGCCAGAGCACAAATGGCAGCTATTTTACAACCTGCCATCTGGAGGAGGGGTACCATCACCTGGGGACATAATTGTCTGTTTCTAGACTTGCAACCTTCATAGTAGCAATAAAGGAGGATTATGAAACTGGAAAAAGGATTTAGGTTCAACAATGGTAGTAATCATTGGTCTTTATCCTTTCTTTTTAGACGACTGAACACGTTGAACAAGTGTGCCTCAATGAAACTTGATGTGAACTTCCAAAGGAAGAAGGTGAGTGCCCACATGGTAACAAGGAGCAAGATTATACCAACAGAACCTAAGCAAACATTCAGAAATGTATCCTCTGTCTATGTTTGTTCTCTACATTTGCCATTTTACCATAATCCTCATAAATAATCCCACAATTCACTCAGGCTGAGATCAGTTTATTTTACTTGTTTATTCGCTTCCTTATTTTTTTAATCAGACAGTTTTCATAAAGATGTAAAATATCTCAATTGTGATTCAGAAGTTTGTTTAGCTATAAATATCAACCCCATATTGGACTCAAATCCCCTACAATGATTAGTAGATTGAGACTGTTCAGAAAAGATCTATGGACCCATACCAAGTGTCTTCTAGTTCATTCTTTCCAGCAGCATTTTATTTTAAGGACATATCAAGATTGCATTCCCTTTCAGATTCATTTGATAATGTGTTGAGGGCTTTGAGGGACAGTACAATCACAAACTACTGAGTCTGCCTCATCTCTCGCCATGATCTCCCCTCACAAGAGTTTGGTTAGCTTTAAAAGCCACCTCGCTGCCTTCCTCTTATAGGATTGTGCATGTACTGTTCCCTCTCTGTGAATAAGAGGAGATTTCAGTCTCAAAATAAAGCTTTACAGGTTGAGTGCTGCTAATCTGATATCCGAAATGCTCCAAAAACCAAAACTTTTGGATCATGATGTCAGCATGTTTAGGATTTCGGGGCACTTTGAAGTTCACATTTTTTGTATTAGGGTTGCTCACTCAGTTTAGTCTATGCCAAAATCTGAAACACATCTAGTCCCAAGGATTTTTGAATAAGGGCTATTCAACCTGTATTTTATTGAGCACTTACTGTGTTCCAGGAGCTAGATAATACACATTGCACACATCTCATTTACTCCATGGAGGTAGGGCTTGTCTGTTTTCTAGGTGAGCAAAGTAAACCCTGAACAAGCTAAGTGTCTTGCTGGTACTCATGCAGCTAATAGCAGAGCGGGCTTGCAACTTGAGGCACGTGTAACTCCAAAAGCAAGATCCTAACCACTGTGCTGTGCTGCCTCCCTTTCTCACCAAATAGATCCTTTTTACAAAATTCAGAATTCAGATCACGGATGCCTTTTTCACTTAACATCTCCACTATGTGACAAGCCCCAGGCAGAGAAAACAGCTCTGAGTTGAAGAAAGTGTTCTTTATTCAGGTTCACACAGAGAAATCATTACATTGAATGGATTTTGAGTCATTCCTGAGTAACCTAATCGTTAAAAATAACTCCAACCTGAATTTCTGCTCTAAAATAGCAGTGCCCTTCCCCCAAATAAAAAAAAATCAAATGGATTTTGGTTGACCTCACCTTAAAAACAATTTGGTGTGTGAACTGGGAACTGAAGATTTAAGCTAAGGAGGTAAAAAGGTGAAAGACAATATCCAGAGAAATATTAAAACATGAGCAATTTGTCCAGGCCAAAGACAAATTAAAAATGTGGAAATAAACCTCCTAACAGCTGTCTGGCTGAATGGCCCCCTTGAGAAGCATACCTACTATTTGAAGCATGAAGGTCAGATGTTGTTTTGATTGTAACACATGGTTCTTATTAAACCGAACACAGCCATGCCTGTGTGACTCAAGGGGAGGTCCTCAGATGGCTGCTCTATACAGCTGCCTATCTGGATGGTTAGCTGTAGTGTCCCACAAAAGAAAATGCCAGGGGGCTGGGGGTTTAGCACAGCGGTTAGGACTGCTTGGGACGCCCGCATCCCCTATCAGAGTGCCTGGATGGAAGTCCCCGCTCCACTTCTGCTTCCAGCTTCCTGTTAAATGTGAACCCTGGGAAGCCACAGGTGATAGCTAAAGTACTGCCACCCACGTGGGAGATGTTACAGATTGAGTCCTGGACTCCTAGCTTCCTGGCCCAGCTCTGGCTGTGGTGGGCATTTGGGGGAATAAATCAGCAAATGGAAGTTGTGTGTGTATGTGTGTGTGTGCGTGTGTGTGGGTGGAGGGGGGGACTGCCTTTAAAGTAAATAAATAATTTTTAAAAACAAAATGCCAAGGCACTGGGTTCTAGTCCCGGTTGCTCCTCTTCCAGTCCAGCTCTCTGCTGTGGCCTGGGAGGGCAGTGGAGGATGGCCCAGGTGCTTGGGCCTCTGCTCCCGCATGGGAGACCAGGAAGAAACTCCTGGCTTCTGGCTTCAGATTGGCGCAGCACCGGCCATAGCAGCCATTTGGAGAGTGAACCAAAGGAAGGAAGATCTTTCTGTCTGTCTCTCTCTCTCACTGTCTGTAAATTATATCTGTCAAATAAATAAATAAATAAATCTAAAAAAAAAAGCCAAAAAAAAAACCCCAAAAACAATGACATGATTCGTTCTCCACAGAGTGGAGTGATTGGACTTTTTTTTCTCTGTCATTAGCTTTTCAAAAACCACAGGCCAGGTAGTCGTGCAATAGTTATTAGATTCTTCACGTGCTACCTTCTCAAAAGCTCCTCTGTAAACTGTGTCACTTGCGTATTCTGACATCCCTGACGTATTCCTCCCATTGGATACAGTGGTACATACCTTCACCGCTGCTACTTAGCTACAGGCCTCAGAAACGCATGCCCTTGAGTAAAGTATTGATTTTTCACACTACATTACAGAGTCGGGGCCCAAATTTTCAAATACATGATTCCCACAAGCCATGATGTGGGAAGCACTGGGCAGTGCGGCCTGTTTCCATGATCTGCCCTTACATGAGTCCCAGGCAAGTGTTTTGTATTTTTTTTTTTTTAAAGAAAATCTGAGTAGGGGCTAAGGGAGGCCAACTGATCAAAAATAGAAAGCGAGGCTTGACAACTGAGCACCGAAGAAGCTTCAAGCAACTTTGGAATTCACTTATTTGGAATAAAAATAAGACAGCAGCATTTCCTCTCAGTTTGTCCCCCTTTTAAGCGATCCAAGAAAATAGAAATAGAATCCTCATCTCCAATCTGCCGAGGCCCACATTTGTTTAATTCTGCAGCAAGTAGACTCCAGATGACTTGACTCTGTGGGGCCTCAGTGTTTCTTCTCCCCTTGTGAAGTGCTGGGCCTGGGAAAGGGTGACATGCGCTTGCTTAGCAGGGTGTGTGGTTGGCAATGCTGGCGGGTGCTTCCTCTCTGCCAGACTTTACGCCACGTCACAGACGCAGAAATTGAAGGGCTCCGTCCCTTCCCAGTGTCACAGAGAAATAGCGGCGGCAGGATTTGAACCCAGGTACTCTGGTCCCAGACAGCTCCACTTCGCCTTCCAAAAATATTCAGAAACATGTGGGAGCCTAACTACACTTTTGACCTTTGGCCTGAGACCTGGAAGAGTCTCAAATTTCTTCTGTAATGCATTCTGCGAACTATTTGTGTTGGTTTTAGAAGAAGGATATTTCTTGGCACCTCTGAGAGAACTTCAAAAACTTCATGGAAAACGGAATTGCAAGATAAGTTTATTTTAGTGCAAAAACAGTTTTTGCTCGTAATCTGCATTTTCCACAAACTTTTTGAAGACCCCGTGTAAACTAAAATCCACAGTGTATTTATTGTCTTAACGGCAAGTTTTAATTCTGCACATCTGGGTGGGTTGACCCAAGGATGAAAATGAGAAGTTCACCAATATGTGAATCTGGTGAAGGAAGCCTTCTCTCTCCTGGATTAGGCATGTACTTGTCTTATACATCAAATGTCTCTTGCAGAGCACCAAACCAAACACTATACCTGCCCTCACTCAAGATAGTATCTAACCATTTTGCAGAAGAGCAAAGTGATCCTTTTAAAAAAAATAACATAGACTTATCTTTTATTATTTACTTATTTCAGAGAGACAGAAAGACCTTCCATCCATGGACCCCCAAAATGCCCCAAACTGCTGGAGGTCCAAAGCCCGAATTAGGGGACTCAACCCAGGCAGGTCTCCCACGTGGATGCCAGAGACCCAATCACTTCAGCTATCAACACTGCCTCCCAGGGTGTGCATTAGCAGGACGCTCTGAGCAGGAGTCCAGACTCACGAAAACAGGCATTCCAACGGGTGTCTTAACCTCTCAGCCAAGAATGTTTAAGGCTTTGAGATCATCGTGCCTGTCTGTCACTGAGACTTGCTAACACTCAGCCAAGAGGCATTTCAGGAGAGCCTGGGGCCGCCAGCTGGGCCGCCCGTGGCTTCGGGCCTGCCCAGCAGCGCATTCCTGCCTGTGATCAGGCTGACTCAGCCACTGCGCTCAGTTCTCCTGCAGGGAAGACAGGCTTCGAGATTTCTGTGCAGCTAGGGATTAGCTGACTCCTGCAGCTGTGGATTCCTGTGGGCTCCTATTGCTCATGTAAAGATACAGCCAAATTCCTTTCTGTTTTTGTTTTTGTTTTGTTTTAAAGAAAAAGGAAAAAGAAACCTTCTTTGTGGAGTGTCTGGTTGGCATCTGTCTCTGAGGGATATATAATTTCCATGAAGAATGCTCACTTTCAGAAAAAGCCAACCATCCGGAGGCTCATCTAAATTAAAAACTTAAAGACACACGCAAGCTTCTCATTCTCAGAAAAGTGTTTCCTCTTCATTATCACCTACAGAATTCACTCTGGCCTCATGGTGATGGTGAGGGTCCCCCGTCCTGAGCTCCTCCTCCTGATGACTGTGAGGGTTAATGTTCACACAACGCAGTCACTGTGCAAAGGGAAAGTTGAGCCCAGAGACTCCAGGGAGGCTGTCTGTGAAATGAGGAAGGAGAGGACACGTGCACACGGCCCTTTCCTACCCTCCCTCTTACTGAGCATCTCCTGAGAGACAGAGGAGCTTCAAGAGAAGGTTCTGGTAGAAAGTTAGGATTTTTGTGAGAGCGAGGTGGAGAGCAACATGGAAACCATGATTAATTGGCACCTTGCCACCAGCACCTCCTGGCCCAGCTGCCGTTGGCATGACAGAGGAGCTGCAGCTGTTGACAAGGTCTCCACCCAGATCCCCACCACCTCGCACACCCCCGCCTCTCCCACCGAATAAGACACTCCTGGCAGCTCCAAGCAGCAACGTGCAGAGGGAGAAACATGACTTTGTGTCCGTCAGTCACTGCGCTGGTGGTATTAGCAGTCTTGCACTGCAGGTAAATTATAAATTATACATGAATGTCCTGGAACCTTAGGGTTTTTGAGTTGGAAAAAATCCTGCATCAGGTTTTCCAGATTTCCACTCCCTTACTACAGGATTCTCAGTGAACCCTTCACAATTCACTTTGCTTTATTTTTTATTATTGTTTTTATTTTTGACAGGCAGAGTGGACAGTAAGAGAGAGAGAAACAGAGAGAAAGGTCTTCCTTTTGCCGTTGGTTCACCCTCCAATGGCCGCCGCCAGGAGCCAGGCCGGGCCAGGCCAGGAGCTGGCCAGGAGCCAGCTGCTTCTCCTGGTCTCCCATGTGCGTGCAGGGCCCAAGCACTTGGGCCATCCTCCACTGCACTCCCGGGCCACAGCAGAGAGCTGGCCTGGAAGAGGGGCAACCGGGACAGAATCCGGCGCTCTGACCAGGACTAGAACCTGGTGTGCTGGCGCTGCAAGGCAGAGGATTAGCCTATTGAGCCACAGCGCCGGTCTTCACTTTGCTTTAACATATAAGCTTTTCCATGTGATGAGCCCTTTGTACAGCAAGGCAGTATGCTGGAATCTCTAGAAGAGTCTGCCATATAATCAGCTCAAACTCATTCAGTGTAAGTTAGCCTATCAGATCCTAGCTCTTTCCTCCGGAGAAGCACCGAATATGGATTTCCCCCTTCACACAGCCGCCCCCTAACTCTGTTCTCTAGAGCAGGAGTTGGCCAGCTGCTACTTCTGTTTTTGTAAATAAAGTTTTATTGCAACACTGCCACATCCATCCTTTTCCCAGTAATATTGGAGTTGAGTAATTGCAACAGAGATTAACCACATGGCCCATAACATTTAATTATTTGCAGTCTGGCCCTTTGCAGGCGAAGTTTTCTGACCCCTGCTTAGTCTAGAGTAAAGTTTCCTAAACTACCTATAATGGCTGACAGTTCTCTGTACTTTCAGTCCCAGTCTGTCATAGACACTGTTGTAAGATTCAATCCAAATGAACTATTATAAGTATGAATGTTCTTTAAATGATAGAAAGTGCAAGCCTAAGGTTGTTGTCATTAGGCTCAACTGATACAACATTGCCTTCCAGTAAACATAGTCAGAACAAATATAATAGGAAAGAAAAAAAATTACAAAACTGTTCATATATTTTTTAAAACTGTGCCTAACATGAAGAATCATGATTGTGCTCATAGTTTGTTCAGCTGTATAACCAAACATAAAGTTTACTCAAATAGCAATTGCCCAGATTAAACACCTGTATAGACACTTTGAACTAACACTGTGATTCAGAGCACATAATATTTTCATGTGATGGTGAGTTTCTTGTTTGTTGTCTAATTTAGGCTGAACTGATATCAATACTACTCACAGGGAACAATGCACACCTAAAATGTTTCTTTGTTCTAATATCAGTCATCGCTGAGGAATCAGCCTTACACAGTGTGTTGACTAGAATGAAAGAAAAGGTTTTAAAATAGTTTAAAAGCTTAGAATACTCCTTTTAATAGTTTATTTGAAATGAAGCACATGATGTTGTATTTTCAAAATTCATCTTCAACCCCTCATAATCAGTCATATAAAACAGTTATAAGCTTATACATTTAAATTTTCCTTGTGTGAAACAATGAGTTTTATGCATCATACACCTTGGGTTTTGGTAGATAAACTAATCCACTCTTTTCAGGAGTAAGGCAAGTCCACCAATCTCTGGCTTAAGCAATATAGCTCTGTCAATGATGCCAAGTGATTTTTTGTTTTTTTAAAAAAGTTATTTATTATGTATTATTTATTTGAGAAGTAGAGTTACAGACAGTGAGAGGGAGAGACAGAGAAAAGTCTTCCATCCACTGGTTTACTCCCCAAATGACCGCAATGGCCGGAGCTGAACCAATCTGAAGCCAGGAGCTAGGAACTTCTTCTGGGTCTCCCATGTGGATGCAGGGGCCCAAGCACTTGGGCCATCTTCAACTGCTTTCCCAGGCCATAGCAGGGAGCTGGATCAAAAGAACAGCTGGGACTAGTACTGGAGCCCATATGGGATGCCTGAAGGCGGAAGCTTAGCCTACAGTGCCAAGCGCCAGCCCCGCAAAGTGGTTTTAATGCTCACTCTAAATTTCTGTGTCTGTCTCAGCAAGTCTAGAGATCTCTTGTACTAGGTTACAAGTTCTACAGTTCCTCATCTCTAAGCCAATCTTAGTTCTTTCAGTCACCCTTCCCAGGAGGTTGTGGTTCCTAACTGCCAGGTTATACAGATTATTTCTTCTTAGAAATGCACCCTTAAAATGTGGCACGTAGAAAGAGCCTATCATTCTTGATGTATGTAATCAGTGGAGAATACAGTAGACACTGACCTTCCTAGTCTTGGGATCCAGGCTCTGGTCATCCCTCCTGAGGCTGGCATCTCTGTTTAATAACCATACTACATGACTGACTCACATTAAGCTTAAATCTGCAGAATTCTCAAGGCTTTTAATAAGAACATCTAGGGGCTGGTTCTGTGGCACAGTGGGTAAAGCCGCCGCCTGCAGTGCTGGCATCTCATATGGGCACCAGGTTGGAGTCCTGGCTGCTCCACTTCCAATCCAGCTCTCTGCTATGATCTGGGAAAGCAAGAGAAGATGATCCAAGCCCTTGGGCCCCTGCACCTACGCAGGAGACCTGGAAGAAGTTCCTGGCTCCTGGCTTCAGATAGGCACAGCTCTGGACGTTGAGGCCAATTGAGTAGTGAACCAGCGAATGGAAGACCTCTATCTCTGCCTCTCCTTCTCTCTCTGTGTAACTCTGACTTTCAAATAAATAAATAAATATAAGAACATCTATTGAATGAGGTCCATTCCATCCTGCAACTCCTATAGTTGATTTTGAAGTTAGGGTCATTAATAGTTTGCTTCCTGAAACTTCATCTTATTGAAAAGTCATCCTTCAATTATGTTAAGAGCTTTATGCATTTCAATATTGTTATCCTGTAACTGAGAGATAACTTTATCACATTAAGGTTTATAGGGCATTTGTACCTGTAACCATATTTGGTTCCATTGAGAAACCATGCTAGATGTGCATTGTTCTTGTTTTCATCTTTCAGCTAAAGAAACTGAGTCGCAAGGAGGGGGCCTTGCTTAACTTAAGATTGCTTAGCACATAACCTTGTACCATGTTTACATTTCAAAAGCATGAGTTCTTCTGGCTCAATCAAGTAGCTCTTAAAATAGTCACGATCTTGAAGCATACCTGTAGATGTTCCTCGTTCAGCTGATTTCAGTCTCTTGATCCCTCTCTGTCATGTAGTTACTCAACCAGGTACTAAGAAAGCTTCTTGTACCACACAGGAGAGTTACCTGTCATGGCCACATCAGTATCGTGGCAAGCCTTTTGTCAGTTACCTGGCTGAACTTTGGCATTCTGTGTTCGTAGTAAACCCTTGGCTTGCTAAAACCATTGAGGTAGGATTCAGTTCAGTTGGTGGCATCTTTTTCTTTATAAATATATCTGATTATTAGTCCTGTGATCTCTGTAATCTCCTTGGTACATTTATAAATAATCACAAACTATTTGTTTAAAAAACCCCCATCAAAATGATTAAATACATGAAATCTGATAATCTCTTAATCAGTACACTTCCAAAAACACTGTTGAGGGGTACACCATACTCTACAGGGTCCTGAGAGTATTAAAGACAACTTAAACTCTAGACCATGGCAACTTGGTGGGTTGTCAAATGACTTTGGTGAGTCACAAATATATCAGGAAATTGAGACAGACTAAATTACAAACGATCAGAGTAAAAACAATAATTATTATAGCATGATTTTTTTGCCTTAGTGTAATCTATAGATTCGTTGAGTTGTGACGGAAAATATAACCTTTACTGTGAGTCATTGCCATTAATTTGTAAGATCCTGTAATAATGCAAGAAACAGACACAGAACCATATTTATCGTCTTTGGGACATATAATAAGTGTATGTACAGGGTGCTAAAGGAGAATGAGTGTTTTGTCTTTTTTGTCCATTTGTTTTTTATTGCTTTGGTTTTTGTTTGTGTGCTATGGTTCAAACGACCTTAATGCTGTAACATTTCCCTGAAATTCTTTTTTTCAAGACTTCTGCACTTTTTTACACTTTTTTACAACCCATGGTTGGGTTGTAAATATCTTTCTGTTGGCCCAAGCTCACATAATAAGCTCTTAGAACCTAGCAGACAGGAGCAGGCATTCCATTCCCCAGTCCACAGTGCCCAGCTTGGCATCGTTTCTTAACCTAAATAACGGAGTCCTTATCCAGCTAGTACGTGGTTTGCTAACATCAGTAACCAGGTTTGAGAGTCATTGGAGCCAAAACTAAATACTGTAGTTTCTATTTTTAAATATCTATATTTTCTTTAAAAGTCTATCCTTTTGCCTTCTCCAAAACTGCTTGCTAAAGGGCTTTTTCAGATGCCTACTCGATATCAACTTCTCGCTGGCTTCCTGAAATGTGATATAAAAATCCAGTAAGCTCAACCTTCCTCTGTCGTGGTGCCTTATCTATACATGGCCAACCGATGTAAGTTCCTATGATCTCCATCGCAGGGAGTGAGCAAGTAGAAAGTACCACAAGTGAAGTCTACTTTGAGTGATCATTCCAGACAGAATCTTGCCTTTTTTACACTTGTACAATTACAAATTTTTCAAGCCTTTCACCAAAGCTTTATACAATGTTTTTAAAGATCAAAGCTAAATTTCCCACTGTGATGTCAAAACTATGGAATTCTTGTTGGTACCCTGGGTTTGTACATTCGTCAAATGTGTCGTTTAGTCCAATCTGTACAAAATCTAGATTTTTGAAGGAATACAAAAAAATGGAAATATTCCAATAATTTATTGACTATGTGTTTACTTTTCATTGGAAACAGAATATGTTGCAAGATTCAGGAGAGTTAGAGTAGGTATTAGAGATATAAAAAGGCTGATGAGCAATGGAACAAACATTGACAAATGAAGAAATACTCTTCAGTGAGGGACTATTCGATTCATTACCTTATTTTATCTCCTGATCAAACCCAGGAGGCAAGGCATTTTTTAAATTTTTATTTATTTGAAAGATAGAGAGAGACAGTTGGAAAGAGAAATTTTCCATCAGTTGGTTCACTCCCCAGCTGCCTACAACAATTAGGACTGAGCCAGACCAAAACCAGGAGTCCAGAACTCAATCCAGGCCTTCTTCATGGGTGTCAGGATACACATTAGCAGGAAGCTTGATCAGAAGTGGAGGCAGGACTCAAGGCAAACATTTTGATACAGGATTCACGCATCATAAGCAGGGTCTTAACTGCAGCACCAAACTCCTGCTCCAAGGATTTTTTTTTTTTTTTTTTACAGGCAGAGTTAGTGAGAGAGAAGACAGAGAGAAAGGTCTTCCTTCTGTTGGTTTACCCCCCAAATGGGCACCATGGCTGCACACTTACTGGTGCGCTGTGCCGATCCAAAGCCAGGAACCAGGTGGTTCCTCCTGGTCTCCCATGGGGTGCAGGGACCCAAGCACTTGGGCCATCCTCCACTGCACTCCCGGGCCACAGCAGAGACCTGGACTGGAAGAGGGGTAACCTGTACAGAATCCAGTGCCCCAACCGGGACTAGAACCCGGTGTGCCGGCACCGCAGGCAGAGGATTAGCCAAGTAAGCCGTGGTGCCAGCCACCAAGGCTTCTTTTTAATCTCATTTTATAAATTGCAGAAACTTATTTTGGAGGGACAACTTGTATAGAGACACATACCTTTTAACTGGTAACACTAGCACTCAGAACCAGGTCTTAGAACCAGATGCCAAAGTAAAATAAAACAAACTTAAATTGCTTAACAAAAAAAGATTGCAGTTATTATACGTTTGGCATTGATGAGGAAATATAAATATTATTAACAGAGGGAAGGGCCCTGCTTGTGATGAGTTTCCTTATAACAGAATGGAAGCTCTGTGGGGCCCGCACTGTGGTACAGCAGGTTAAACTGCTGTTTGTGAGGCCGGCATCCCACATCAGAACACCAGCTTGAGGAGTGCAGCTCAGAGTCCCAGCTGCTCCACTTCCAATCTAGCTTCCCGCTAATGCACCTGGGAACGCAGTGGAAGATAGCCCAAGTGTTCCATGTGGGTGACCAGGAGGAGTTCCTGGCTTCCTGGCTGCTGCATGGCCCAGACCTGGCTGGTGTAGCCCTTTGGGCAGTGAACCAGTGGATGAAATCCTCTCCTCTCCTCTCCTCTCCTCTCCCCTCCCCTCCTCGCCTCGCCTCGCCTCTCCTCTCCTCTCCTCTCCTCTCCTCTCCTCTCCTCTCCTCTCCTCTCCTCTCCTCCCTGCCTTCCTCTATCCCTGTCTCTCCTTTTCTTTCTGTTGCTCTGCCTTTCAAATAAATAAGTAGATAAATAAATAAATAAATAAATAAATAGATTTTAGAATTGAGTAGACTGCAAAAAATAATACAAAAAAAAAAAAAAGGAAGCGTCCTCTCTAGCTGAAGGCCTCCAACATGAGAAATGAGACAATCACATTTGGACTGTGCTGTGAAAAGTTGTTTAGATGGAGAGGATGCTGGAGGCCAGGACTATAGCCAGTTTTTTACTGTAGAGAATCCAGAGAGAGGTGGTGAGGGCTTAGACTAAGGGAATGAGAGTGGGGGGGAACAGATTGGAAAATCATTTCCAGGTTGGGTCTTGGTGACATGTATGGTGTGGAGGCAGCAGGATCCAATGATTCAATTCATTTCAGAAAGAAATCGCTGATCCTAGATTAGACTTTTGGTGGGCCCAAAGGCCATCTCTGTGAGGGAATGCAAGCCCTCATCTCTCAGGGGCTGCAGATTCAGACATGGGTGAGGACAATGCGTGAGGTGCAGCATGCAAAGGTCACATTTCTACCCGGAGGAGTTCCGTAGATGATTTGCTGCTAACATATACAATGGGAGATGACGGTGAGGGTGCAGCTATAAGCGCTGTTGCCATTGAGCTTCGGAAGGGGAGATTTGGAAATAATGGCCCCAGGGCTCTCTAAGTGCCCTTTAGGGCAGGCTGAGTTTCTTTGTGAAGGCTTCATTTGGAGACTGGTCATTAAACCCTCTTTGTAAATAGGTCAGGGAAAACTTCTTAGAGACAGGAATGATTCATAGGCCTTGTGAAAATGAAAAGGAAGAAGGGTGGGCAAGTTGAGAAGAGGTCCTGTGGCCACTGAGGAGGGAAGGAAATATAAGAGCGAGGGGCGGTGGCAGGAGCCAGGAGAAGTGCTAAGAAGGCCAGCAGCCCGCCAGGAGTGGGAGGACAGACCGACAGACAGGACGTGCCTGCCGGTGCTCAGCTCACCCGGAGTCCCCGGGCACCCACACTGCCCACCATGAGCAACCGCCTTCATGTCTTGCAGGGTGAAGACTCAGATGAGGAAGATCTCTGCATCAGCAACAAATGGACTTTCCAAAGAACCAGCCGCAGGTGGTCTCGCGTGGACGACCTGCACACCCTGTTCCCCGGAGGAGACAGAAATGGGTCGCTGGGAGGCCCTAGGATGAGAAACACGACCAGCAGCGAGAGCGTCCTCACAGACCTGAGCGAGCCCGAGGTCTGCTCCATCCACAGCGAAAGCAGCGGAGGCAGCGAGGGCCGCAGCCAGACGGGCCAGTACGGGGCTGACAGCCCGGTCATGCTGGAGGCCACGCTGGTCAGCAGCAGCCTCCCCCAGTCCCGAGAAGCCCTCAGCCACCCTTTGCACACCAGGAATGAGAAACCTGGCAGGGCCAGGGCCAAGTCGTTTTTGAAACGCATGGAAACGCTGCGCACCAAGGGAACCCAGGCACGGCTTAAGGGGCCGGGGCGGACAGGCGGCCTGGTCATCAGCGGGCCTGTGTTGCAACAGGAGCCGGAGTCCTTTAAGGCCATGCAGTGCGTCCAGATCCCAAACGGACACCTGCAGACCTCGTCCCCCGCTGCCTGCCAGAAAGGGCTGCCCGGCTCTGGCAAATCGAGCGGGGACAGCAGCCCCTCGGAAAACAGCAGCAGCGGGGTGAGCACACCTTGCCTGAAGGAGCGGAAATGCCACCAGGAGGCCAACAAGCGCGGGGGCATGTACCTGGAGGACCTGGATGTGCTGGCGGGGACAGTGCTGCGGGAGGCAGGGGACCAGAACCACACGCACGGGTTTCACTCCCAAGAGAACTTGCTGGTGCATATCCCCAAGGATCACAAACCAGGAACGTTCCCCAAGGCACTCTCCATCGAGAGCCTGTCGCCCACAGACAACAACAATGGGGTTAACTGGAGGACCGGGAGCATCTCCCTGGGCAGACAGCAGGGCCCAGGGGCCAGGGAGCCACGGCTCATGGCGCCCTGCCACAGAGCAAGCCGAGTCAGCATCTACGACAACGTGCCCGGCTCCCATTTGTACGCAAGCACGGGGGACTTGCTGGACCTAGAGAAAGATGACCTCTTCCCCCACCTGGACGACATCCTGCAGCAAGTCAGCGGGCTCCAGGAGGTGGTGGACGACTGGTCAAAGCATGTCTTGCCCGAGCTGCAAACTCAGGATGCGCTGGCTGGGGAGCCCAGCTTAGCGCCTTTTCCATCTCCAAATCAGATCACCTTGGACTTCGAAGGCAACTCGGTCTCTGAGGGCCGGACCACGCCCAGCGATGTAGAAAGAGACGGCGGGTCTCTGAATGACTCCGAGGTCCCTGGGGTCAGAGAGAGGAGGGATTCTGGTGTGGGAGCCTCTCTGACCAGGCCAAACAGGTGAGTGACATGCTTTGGTGAAATCGATTGTCATCTGTTCTGTAGCAACTGTGCCTGGCTTAGTGCTAAAAACAGACACTGGAAAAGGCTTATGCTGCTGTCGATGGTTTATGTGGTCAGGAATTATTTAACGGAAATTTGTATTTTGTATCGGTATCATGATGACTGAACCCCTGCGAACTCACATTCATTTCTCTCTTTAGTCTTTATTTAGACCTTAGTTTTATTAAAAAAAAAAAAAAAAGAAAGTCTGAGCTTCTTACATGTGAGGCACAGTATGTGGAGAATGATGGGTGCTGGGAGCCTAGTTCAGGTGCACAGTTGGGGTACGGCCTTGCAATGGTATTCACTCCATTGTCTTGTCTCCAGTTTTACACTTCTTTTCATCTCATGAGAAATTCCCGAGATCTAAGATGTGTCCTTTTGAAGTTGATTTTTGCTTCAAAATGTCAATTATAAAAGACATAGAAGCTGATTGACAAAGACCCTTTCAGAAGCACCCTAGAAAAATGTCTGTGGGAGGGCATGGCTGGTGGAAGCAACACCCCCATGTGTGCTGCTGGGGTCTGGGTGAGGCAGGGCTGTGTGCAGGGGCTCCCTGATGGGTCAGCACTTTCTGGCCTCTCAGCTGCACCTGCCCCCTTCACGTTCCATCTCAACACAGAGCAAGGCTCAGAGCTGGGAGCCATGGAAGGCACTGTGGAAAAATTCTGCAGCCCCAAACATTGGAGAGCTCTCCAACTCTCTCTCCTCTATCTCTTTATCTCTCTCTCTCCCTCTCTCCCTCTCTCTCTCTCTCTCTCTCTCTCTCTCTCTCTCTCTCTCTCTCACACACACACACACACACACACACAGAGTCTCAGCAGCTCTCAACCCTTTGGGAATGAACTTGGAAATGAACAAATAAGCAAAATTTATTATCCCACTTCTTTAAACCTCCTAATGAAACAAGCAGAAAATAAGACTTCTTCCAGATTTGTCCAACTTGGAAAAAAAATTCACTTCCTATGTTTATTCTGCACACTTGTGTCTCCAGTTCCCTTCGCTCTGTGATTTTTCTTGGCTCAGAACCGATTTTGATTAACTACTTATACACGGGTGGTATCTTGGGTTTTCCAATAACAAGTCCACTTGGTGACTGGCCTCTCTGATGGTCTTTCTGGTCAAGGCGACTGCGATGGAACAGCTTCCAGCTCTCACACCAGCCCCAGCCCTCGCCGGCGTCGCCCCACATAAGCAACCAGACGGCCGGCCAGCTGAATCTGCTCCAGCGCTTCTCACTGCTTCGCCTCACGGCCATCATGGAGAAACACTCCATGTCCAACAAGCACGGCTGGACATGGTGCGTAGCACGTTCCGGAGAGGGGATCGTTTATCCTAGAGCTAAGTATGTGATGGCAAACGCTTCCCTATTTCCTTTCTGATTTCTGAAGAGTCCATTCACTGCCCTCTGGGCTGTGCAGCCCGGATGTGATGCAGCCCACAGGAAGCCTTGCTTTATTTGTAGCTCTCAGTTGGTTGTCAGGGAAGGCAGTCAGGCTCCGAGAAAGAAAAAAAAGACAAGTAAAGGGTGATGAATTGTGAACAGAGGAATTACAAATACACCTGCCATAAAATAACTGGAAAGTTTGCAAAGAAACATCTGTCGCTTACACCTTTTAGCCTGAGGCAGAGTTCAGCCCTTAGAACACTGATTCCTTCAAAGGGCATTAACTCCTCACATGCATTTCTGCTGGTATTTTCATTGGCAGATAAAAACAAGGTTACATAGTCAGCCTTGGTTACTGAGGACTGACAAGAGCATTCTGTTGGAACTTGAATGTGGATCTGTTGTAGATGATTTGGTAGGTTTGAAAAATATAAAATGTTTCAATAATGTTTTGATGTTATATATCATGTGTATAGAACAATCAATGTGCTTGTATAAGACTATTTTAGAAGGTTCTAAGTCGTGTGATTAAATCAATATATGTTGTGTATTGGGATCCCCTTTCAAAGTACAAGTGACTCTAAGAAACTAAGGACTTAGCCAAGAAAAGTGATTCCTCTTTCTCTCCTTCTCTTGTAATTGTGACTTGTATTCCGTTTTGTGTGGTTGGGATTTTGAGAGAGAGGTCAGTCACTGTTCAATTAGGAAGTTGTCTGCTGGCCTTGAAAACAGAACTGCAAACGCAATCTGCCAACCCGAATCCTGCAGTTAAACAGAAACAACCCGCGGGCAAGGGCCACACAGTGGGACTGCCTGATTAGCTTGCAGAGAATGTGGAATCCCTCCTGGGCCTGCTGCACGGCCCAACAACAGCTTGGCTTCCTTCTCCCTTGCTCCCACAGCCTCTCCCACAGTGCACCCTGGGGGCTTGCATGACCTGCTTTATGTGAATTCTAGGTCGGTTCCAAAGTTCATGAAGAGGATGAAGGTTCCGGATTACAAAGACAAGGCTGTCTTTGGCGTTCCTCTCATAGTCCACGTCCAGAGAACAGGACAGCCCCTGCCCCAGAGCATTCAGCAAGCACTGAGATACCTGCGCAGCAACTGCCTGGATCAGGTAGGCCTGCAGATCCCAACCAGGGCTTGGGCTCACGGAGTTGGATCAGACCCGGTCGGTGCGGCCCAGTATCAGGCAACACGGGCCTCACCAAAAGTAAAAGGCATGGTGGTCTTCAGATGTTAAGATTTAATCTGACAGGCTGCATCCTTCTCAGACTTTCTGAGGTTGTTTGGTCTTTGGCTGACACCCTGGAGAAACTGCAGGAGGTTAGTGTTCATAATTTGTACCTGTACCGTCTAATTTGCATACCTGAAAACTGAGAAGTGAAGCTATGCATTGCATTTCCTTTATATTATTGTCCCAATGCTGCCATTGATTTTAAAGCAATCTTTTATTCCTGTTATATCATTTTTTAAGAAAACTTGGTTTTTAGGTCTCCCTTTATTAATTCTTTTTTATTAAACAACACAATGACCAGGAAAATGAAAGCCAGATTTATTTATATCTTTTCAAAATGTGTAAGTAAAATATGAAAACAGTATCAAGTAAAGAAAGTGTCCTGTCCTCTTAAGAGCTATTGACGAGCTCAAGCTGAGATCATTTTCTGGGGCCCATTGTACTCGTAGGCTGTGCTAAACCCAGAGTATGGCCCATCCTAGAATTTACCAAGCAAAGCCATTGCTGCTCCAGATCCACACCCATTCATCTCTTAGATACTGTGTCCAAAGTAAACGCTGGGTTCTTGTTTGATAAACTGCATTCTTGAGTAATGGAGGTATTTTCAGGTGACTGTTTTTATGGTAGGCCTTTCAATCACTTTCTTTAACACCACATGGAGAATCTATACCAACCTCAGATCATTTGTACTACTTCCCATTGGCCTTGGCTCAGCAGATAGGAATAAGCTAAGCTATGTGAATTCAGAGATTCTGGCCATTGATGACTTTGGAGATCCCAACACTGGACCCTGCCCAAGAGTCAAGATGGTCTCTTGATAACTCAGATACCAACTGTCAGTGGAACAAAATAAGAATTAACTTCTTCATTTAAAATCATCTTTGGTTGCCCCGAATGTACAACATCCTTGGTCCCTTCCTACTTCTAACATAGAGAGTGTAAGATAAACATGTTTCCATATGTAAGTGCCACAGTGAAGTGGTGGCTGTTACTGTTGTGAGGATAGATGACTGTTTGAGAAATGGCCTTGTAGTATCTAGCCTCTTGTTCCTCAGAAACAAGGCAACCACACTACTTTAAAACCAGGTGCTCGTCTTTTTTCTGATGCTCAAACATTAATGGGCTTGTGAATGACACACCAATAGAACAAACCAAGGGATTTTGAGACTTAAGCATAAATTCCTAATTTTTTTTTGGAGAGTTGACCATGAACTCACATTAATCAAGGCTCATATTTTGAGTGTTTAAATGAGAAAAACATTCAGAGAGGTAGACATATGTGAATGTGAGGAAATAACCACTCTAATCTCTCGTCCAGTGCTACAATTATAACAACCAAGTCCCCTGACGCAGGACTTGATGACATCAATTAGACTTTGGTTGGTTTGTTGGTACACAACTAACATTGTTTGGTGGAGGGTAGCCTTGTTTCACACACATTTTTCCAGACTTCTCAATTTTCAGAAAGCGATATATCTGATTCATCCACCCTCTTGGCTCTTAGAGTTTTAGGTTCTGCCCTTTACCAAGCACAGAGAATATTTTACTCCAGAAAAATGGCCAGCTAATGCTTATCAGCAAAAGTGCCATTAAGAGAAAACAGTGTTTGTTCAGGGATGCCTGAAGGAAATGCAGTCATCTGGGCCATTAGTTTAATAACAATAACATTTCTTGGCTGCCCAGCGTGTTTCAGGCAATCGGACTAAGTGTTCTGCATTCATTGCCTCATTGAATGCTACACCCACCCTGGCAGTGTCATCCCCCAGGTCTCAGTCATGGAGCCAATGCTCACTCCCAAATCTGTAGAATCCCTGGGCGCATATGTTTAACCACCCCACTCCACTCTGCCATTCATTAAAACTGCTCTTCCCCAGTGAAGTTTGAAGTAATGCCCTCTCTAGCATTGCCGCGTACTTTAAGAAATGACCCTACACAGCCCGCTAATGAGTGCACTGTCAGAATCTTGTTGACGATGTTGGTCATTATGTCACATAGTATCTTTTCTGTGAGAATGGGAAGAAGCATTTTTTTCCTCTGGCTGCAGCATCTGAAAGTCTTGTTTCTTTTGGACAATTGGTCTGTTTTATATATTATGGACAGTAGACTCATTCAGCTGGGTGTGTTTTCCTCTTGCACAGACTACTAGAAAGCTTGGAGCCAAATATGTGTTCTGCCATTATAAACTTACAAGGCACTTTGAAAAGTTCATGGACATGGAATTAAAAGATAAGGTTATTTTGATGCAAAACCATTGAAATCCAGGCATACAAGGTATCACCAGAAAGTTTATGAGAGAGGTTGGTGTTGTGGAATAGCTGGTGGAGCTGCCACCCACAGTGCCAGCATCCTATATGGACACTGGTTCGTGTCCCAGATGCTCCACTTCTGATTCAGCTCCATGCTAATGGCCTGGGAAAAGCAGCAGAGGGTGGCTCAGGCACCTGTGCCCCTGCTACCTATGCGGGAGACCTGGAAGAAGCCCCTGGCTTCCTGGCTTCAGCCCGGCTCAGCCCTGGCCATTGCCACCATCTGGGAAGTGTAAACAATGAATGAAAGATCTCTCTCTGTCTCTTTCTATAACTCTAACTTTCAAATAAATAAATCTTTTTTAAAAAAAAGATAGGAAATTAGGCATATAAATGGTTAGTTTCCTCTTTCCTGCCTCTTAAAAAAATTCATGAGAAATAAGTGTTTTTTTAAAAATTACGCATGAATTTTAAATATTTTTGCATCAAAATGAACATGTTTTATTTCATTTCCATGAACTCTTTGAAGTACTTTCCTATGTAATTTTTTGGTCTGTGTTTTCCACATCAGCCTCACTTCTAGTATCAGCTAGCCTTTTCTATATTTATTTTCCTTTTGCTATAATTTGCCTAGGAATTATCTTTAACTTAATTGTATTTTGTAGATCATTGTAAGATATTGTAGATTCTTTCTTGAACAAGGTTGGGTATAAATAAATAAATTGCCCATACCTCTGTTCTCCTCACTGCCAAGCCATTAGTGTAGGATGGAAAATGTCCCTGCCCTCCACAGATTTGGAATGATGTGTAGCACCATTTTTCTGCAATCCTTGGATCCAGTCTCCCTTTTGAAGCGAAAGCCGTATATGTAAATAGAAAGTGGGCATCAAAACCTTCTCAACTGTTGCTCATGGAAATATTCCCAGTGTCCACCCCAAGTCTCTATTTTTTTAATCCAGAAGAATGTCATGCTGTAAAGCATTGTATGGGCACAGCTTTAAAGAAAAAAAGACTCCTTTCAAGGACATGAATGCTGATTCTAAATGTAACCAAAGTGAATGGGGCGACACTTCTCTGTTTCAGTGACGTGTGAGAATGTGCAGGATGTAGGATGTCACAGAGACTTTCACTGTAGCCACTTTCTGCCTTTCAGACCTCCCATTCCAGCAGGGATTCCCGGTGTGTGTCACTCTCCTTCCCTGGCACACGGTGGGAGCACAGGCAGGTGCCACGCTTCTGGTCCCCAGGGAAAAGGAAGGAACCGGGAAAAGTAGAAATACAGAAGACTCTGAGACCACTGGGCTCACGAGGACTGTCCTAGAGATTTGGGAGTGAACCGAAGCTCTCGAATCAGGAAAGGGGGGAAATCAAGAGTGAAAAGGAAGGAGAAAAACAGAAGACAGACATTCCTTGTTTACCAACAAGTCCTTGGGATTTGAGTCTGCACAGTGCCTTGAGATCTGAGCCGTGGAATCCTAGCAACCTCTCCTCCCAGGGAGGCATCCTGCAGTGAGCCAGACCCCTTCTACTCCTGCTGAGCCCTCATCTCAGACCCATTGCACACAGTCGAATCCAGGGCCCAGAGTCACTTCCTGGGCTCCCTGGTACAGAGCAGTTTATGTATAGTGAAGCGCAGTGCATCCATTTCCGCCCTCGCAGATGGCTGGAGACAAAATGAGGAAGTTTAGCCTTCAATTATGAACCATTTGTATTCAGACATAGTGGTGTGTGTGAGGAGCCTTGCTTTGTCATCTGAGCTTTTATTTCTGCCCTAAATCAACTGTGCAAAGAAGGATGGGGTACACCAGGCTCCTGATGAATAATGAAGCCACTGCAGTGGGGCGCGAAACCTGTCGTGCTGCAAAGCAGAACCCGCCGCCGCTGCACCGGCTGCTGAATCTTTCTGAATAAAGCCAACCTTTCTTCATTAGCTGTGCACATCTCTAAAGAAGAGGAAATGGAAATCCTGATAAACATCATTAAGTCCTGAAAGGATTAGCATAAACAGGATGCCACAGAGATTTAATATTATTTAGATGAAATTTGAATTCTAATGCAGCACTCATGCCCAACCGCTCCTTCTAATGGAGCAGTAAGTTTTAAAAGCCTAATTATGCCGGGAAGACACTTCATACTCAGTAAGAGCGGGCTCCGCCCCACTGTCTGCTCGTCATCAAGCCCACAGCCTACCTCAGATAAAATGAGGGGCGCTCTGGAAGTGGCAATTCGAAGTCCAGCTCAAGTTCTCACTTTCCCCTAGCTGGATTTTTAGGTAGAACACAAAAGAGATGGGGAGTAAACCAGATCAGAAGATCCCTCTTCAGTCTTTCTTTTATCTTTAGAAGGAGAGAGAGAGAGAGAGATCATGCACAAGAAAAATGCTTGTAAAATGAATTTCGTTCGGCACCCTCCATTGCCCCTTTTGAGGATGAGATCTTTTACATAGGCTGCAAGGCCCAATGTGGGATTCCTTGTTCATAAATTATTCGGATTTTTCTTTTTTTTTTTTTTTTTTTGTGACAGGCAGAGTGGACAGTGAGAGAGAGAGACAGAGAGAAAGGTCTTCCTCTGCCGTTGGTTCACCCTCCAATGGCTGCCGCGGTCGGCGCGCTGCGGCCGGCGCACCGCGCTGATCCGATGGCAGGAGCCAGGTGCTAAGTGCTTTTCCCTGGTCTCCCATGGGGTGCAGGGCCCAAGCACTTGGGCCATCCTCCACTGCACTCCTGGGCCACAGCAGAGGGCTGGCCTGGAAGAGGGGCAACCGGGACAGAATCCGGCGCCCCGACCGGGACTAGAACCTGGTGTGCCTGCACCGCAAGGCGGAGGATTAGCCTGTTGAGCCACGGCGCCGGCCTTATTCGGATTTTTCAAAACAGTGAACAGTAACTGTGTGACTGCCCAGGTTGCCCAACAACTGATGGCAGACAAGGAGGCAATCAAAAAACATTCACAGGCAACAGCTTTACCCACTAATCCACAACCCTGGCCCCTGTTCTCCATTTTTCACTTGGAAAAGAACTTTAGTTCAAAATGCAAAATTCATCCCTTCTTTGAAAATTTTTTTGAAGAAGAAATTATCTGGGGCAGTCACTCATGCCACTGCACAGTTGGAAGCCACCCTCCGGTTTCAGGGCGTCTACCCCCTTAGCCAGGGGCTGCCCACCGCACGTAAGTGGCTCCAAGAACAGGAAATTCATGATCCAACACAACAATAACAAAACCAGTGATTTCCAGGGCCGTTCCTTCATCAACTCCCCGAGAAAGACGGGCTTCTTTCTATGGCTTCTTTCTTCCGGCCTCAGCTGCTCCATCTGGAAATGGCAACCTTTCCTTTATTTGGTTTTGGGAAAGAAATTTCCTTCAGTGCTTCCAACAAAAATCCCCAAAACCCAGCAAAATTTCCCGCGTCTTCTGGAAGACAGGGGTGGGGCGGGAAGGTTATTGTCAGAGGTTGAGGCGGAACCCCGACAGCCCTGTGGGCATCCTGTAAGCTCCAAGTTAGAAAGAGCAGCTCAGAGGACTCCAGAGATGTCTGAAATCATTAAAATCACAATATTTGCCAAAAGGAGGCAGAAACTTGGAAACTGAATAATACCAAGAAAACATGGCTGGGATGTATGTGACATGGAGACAGAGCCTGGGGACACAGCAGACAGAAGAGGAATGTGCTCGACAGTTTAAACACAAGCACTCGTCTGCTTTCTTCTTTTTATAGATTCCGATCAATATTTCTCTGCTGGCTTAAGAAAAAAAAAAAAAAGGAATTCTTCTCAAGTGGAATAATACTGACTCACATGAGGATAAATGTTTGTGAGTCACACTTAAGAATTCACCTGCGGGGCATTTAGCTTCTGAGAACTCCCCGTGCAGGCCTGTGGTGTACACAAACCTGGGCCTCCTTCCAGAATTGAAAAAGTCAGTCATAGAAATCAACTGGAGATGCATCTTCCCGCAGTAATCGCCCCTCTGACAGCTTGCATGTTTCTCTCACAGTGCTTGCGTACTTCTCGTGCACTTTGAAGAAATTCGGAGGAGCTGCAAGATGAAGGGAGATAAATGTTAGAATCTTCACGAAGAGTCGGCTAAGAAAGTCTTGTCGATTCTAGACATTCCAAACTTGAAGAATACCAAAGACAGTAATTAACGTTTGAACAGGCAATATGCCTGCATACCCTCATCTGCCGGGTTAGGGTGATAAGCCATGGAATGCAGACATTTTACTAAGATTTCTCTTTTGGCCACAAAAAGTAGCAGCAGGGAATTTCTCGTGTGAGCCATTCGGCTGACATATACTAAAACCCAAGTCTTCTCTAATGGCTTGGAATTCTTCCCTTGCCATTCTTGCAGTTTAAAAGAATTAGAGCTGCTTTCAATTTTAAAGTAGCAGCAGTCAAGAGAGCCTGTGTCAGACACTGGCCTTGGGTCAAGGCCTGCCTGGCACACAGAGCAGCTGGTGAGGTGGCCTCCATCCATGCCTCCCTTCAGGCATCGAGTGCCACTGCTTGCCTGTCCAGCCCCTCACGTCATGTTCTCACCTTGCTCTGCTCTGCAGAAGTGGCCTAACTCGTGAGCCACTGTGGAATGAGACATGCGGAGATGGAGGGTGATGGATCCAGCCATGAGCAACTCAACACCCTACAGGCATTTCAAAAGAGCAAACACCGTATTTCACTGTAAGCCGGGGCTCCCAGGAATGCTCAGTTCTTTTTTGGACAGAGGCAGGGCCTACAGCTTAGCCTGCTCCCACCATTCCAGCAGCTTCATTCTTGCCACGAGTACTCTGCTTACCTCATTCATTCCTTGTTGAGCCATTATCTCTTTGACTTCTAATTGCCCCATGTATCTGTCAAACAGAGGAGGTCTCTAAGCCCCTTGGATTAAAAAAAGTCATTCTATGACCATATCTTCAAATCTGAAAAAAAAGTTACCCAAGAGTCATTTTCACAACAGCCAAAGATTAGACACACGATAAACTAGGCAAGTAGAGTAGAAGCGCCAGGCATAATATGAAGCATCCATTGGAGTTGCCAAGGAAGCCAAAGAAGGGAAGGAAAATAAGACCCTTAAAATCAAAATGCATGCCTGTGATATTATTTTATTTCCTGAACATGTTCTCCATAGAACTCTTCCTCAGAGGGACACTGGCAACAGTTGCCTTTCTAGGATCATCCCATCCACCTTCCACATTATTTCCACGGAACCTTCCATTGACCCCATGGAAGAGTGAGCACCACAGGGCAGGGAGTTTTGTCTGCTCTGCTCACTAACTACTGCTAGGAACTCTTGAATATTCCTGATTCGTAGTATAGTGGGCATTTAGTTCCTACTTCTTCTAGGCATACCATGATGACATGATGACAATGTGGTAAGACTACAGGCCACAAAGCTCATCCACACGCATCTCTTCATTTAGTCCCCACAGCAGCCCTGTGAACTGGAGCATTCTCCTTGTCTTCACGTTCTAGGAGACGACGTTGGTGTTCAGTTATGACCTAAAGTAACTACACTAGTAATCCAGAATGTATTCATTGGAAGGCAGTTCCAGTCCAGGTAGCCCTGGCCCCAGGCCTTCTCATCACACCTGGGGACTGGGGAGAGGCGACCTGGCTAACGTGCCCTGTGGCTTTTTCAGGTGGGTCTTTTTCGCAAGTCAGGAGTGAAGTCTCGAATCCACGCCCTACGTCAAATGAACGAGCACTTCCCTGAGAACGTCAGCTACGAAGACCAGTCCGCCTATGACGTGGCAGATATGGTGAAGCAGTTCTTCCGGGACCTTCCAGAGCCACTTTTCACCAACAAGCTCAGCGAGACCTTCCTCCACATCTATCAGTGTAAGTGGAAATAATGCACATCGGTGTTCTCCTGGGAATTCACTTGTTAACAACAAAAGTCCCCCTGGCCGGTGCTGTGGCGTAGTAGGCTAAGCCTCTGCCTGCAGCAACGGCAACCCATTTGGGCGCCCATTCGAGTCCCCGCTGTTCCTCTTCTGATCCAGCTCTTGTTTATAGCCTGGGAAAGCAGTAGAAGATGACCCAAGTGCTTGGGCCCCTGCACCTGCGTGGGAGGCCCAGAAGAAGCTCCTGGCTCCTGGCTTCAAGTCAGCCTAGATCTGGCTGTTGTGGCCATTTGGGGAGTGAAACAGCAGATGGAAGACTTTTCTATCTGTTTCTTCCTCTGTCTGCGACTGTCGCTCTCAAATTAGTAGATAAAACCTTAAAAAAAAAAAAAAAAAGGCCCCTCACCAAGTAATGCCTGAATTCATGAAGAAGTCTATGAAAGTTATAATCCTACTCTTCAAATATAACCTTTAGTCACAGTTTAATATGAGAATCTTCTGGTCAATATATTTGCCACTGAAAATACCCCTTTTGACATCAAAATATTTCAGTAGCATTTGTGTGAGATCCAAAAATAACTCAGCATGCTTTCAAAAATTTTAAATATAAAGGGCATATAATAGAATTTATTTTGTATGCAGATATTTGTTAAAAACTCCTGGGATTTTTTAAAGTGTGCATTTATTTAGGATACAGAAAAATGAAGCCAGATATTATAAAGACTAGAGAGAGGGACCAGCCCTGTGGTGTAGACGGTTAAGCCTCCACTTGCAGTGCCGGCATCCCATATGTGCATTGATTCAAGTCCCAGCTGCTTTACTTCCAATCCAGCTCCCTGCTAATGTGCCTGGGAAAGCAGCAGAAGATGGCCCAAGTGCTTGGGCCCTGCATGTGGGAGACCCAGAAGAAGCTCCTAGCTCCTGGCTTTGGCCTGGCATAGCCCTGAGTGTTGCATTAGCAGGGAGCTGGGTGGAAGTGGAGCCAGGACTCAAACCCAGGGACTCTGATGTGGGATGTTGGTGTCCCAAGCAGATACATAGCTACTATGTCAAATGCCCATTTGATCCCTCCTATTTTAACTGGTGAAAAATAAGCAAATCAAATCGAGAATTAAGGTTAACTCTGCTAATTTATATTTTCACCTAAAATTTTTAAGTGGTGTTACATCAGTATTTCTCTACAAAGCTACTGAAATGACAATTTTTGTTTAAAAATCCAATCTTAAAGGTAGTTGCAATTGAGAATATTAGAAGTGAGCATGTGACTCTTTTTTAGATGTTATAAAGATTAATAATTATTTTTGATGACCCAACCTCAATTCTTCAGAAAAAGGCAGTTAGCCTGTGGACTTTAAATTACAGCAAAGCAAATGGGCCTTGACATGAAATCAATCCAATCTGAAGATCCCTGCTATGTGGCATTCTGTACTAAATGTGTTTAAGGATTACAGAATGTTGCAAATTCCAAAAGGATTGTAATCAGTACTACTTGTAAAAACAGAATAAAGTGGTGGCCCATTAAATAAATATTATTTTGTCAAAGTGATCAGGTTAAGTTGAAATAATGATACATATTACCAGAGCCCAAATACAGGGAGTTCGTGACGTTGTTGGTGTGAAAGAGGGGATTGCATTTTTAAATTATGCCTCTCTTATGATTTGGAATTACCATATTCGAGTCTTTACATTTAATCAGTTCTTGAATTAAGGTTGACACTGGTCTAAGACTAAAGCCAGATTACTCCCCAACAGATAAATGCCTTTGCCCTTTCTGAGACTCACAAGCAGGAAACCAGATCAAAACTTGGCTTTATTTTAGCTGAATAAACATTTGCTGAGTGTGGCTTATGTACAGGGCACTGTGCTGAGCTGTGGAGCATGGATGGGTGAGACTCACTGCTGTTAAGGCTCTTACAGTGGAAGGAGACGGGACATGAACATGGAGAGTCATGCATCTCTGAACAGCAAGGGTACATCTTGAGAAATACATTGTTAGGTGGTTTTAGCACTCAGTGAGTGGACTTACCACAAACCTACATGGTGTAGGTCAATCACTCAACATGGCCTCTGGATGCAGTCAAGAGCTGCAATAAACATAACATGTGTGAAGCCACTACTGGTGTAACAGGGCACTCTGTTTTACAGTCAAGGGTTTTTTAATGAGTAGGGACACACCCTAATGGTAAAAACACATAATAAGCACATAAATACCTAACCCAGTAACATAGCCATTTATTATTGTGATTCCATATTATGTATTGTACATGTTGTGTTGTTATATTTTTATTTTTATAGATTTTTTCAAGATTTTGTTTTATTTATTTGAAAGGCAGAGTGACACAGAGACAGAGGGAGAGACACAGAGAGATATCTTCTACCCACTGATTTACTCCCCAAATAGCCACAGGGCTGGTACAGGCCAGGAGCCAGGAGCCAGGAACTCCACCCAGATCTCCCATGTGGGTGACAGGGGTCCAAGTACTTGGGCCCTGTGTACTTCTGTTGCCTTCCAAGGCATATTAACAAAGAGCTGGATCAGAAGTGGAGCAACCAGGACTTGAACCCGCACTCTGATATGGGATCTGGTGTCTCAGGTGGCTGCTTAATCCACTGTGCCACAATGCCAGCCTTTGTTCCTTTGCTGGCAGCACAGTAGATGTGTTGACACCAGCATCACTACAAACATGTGAGTCATGTGTCACACAATGATGTCATCATGGTGACAGCTTCACTAGGCAATAGGAATTTTTTTAGCTCCATTATAATATTACAGGATCACCATTGTCTCTGTGATTCACACTGACTGAAACCTCATTATGCAGTGCATGACTGTAAGTACACCACAAGTTGGAAGAGTTCCACTGCAAGATTACAAAGACAAATTCAAGGAGTTTAGGATGAGGAGAGAGAACGTGGTAGACAAAGTGCCAGCTGGAGGTTGACATGTGAGGAGCAGATCTGGGTGAAACAAGTGGCCCGAGCATGTGTCAGGAGAGCACAGGGTATTTTTCTGGATTCCACGTGTGGTAAATGTACAGTGTGACACCGAATGACTTGGAAAAATGAGTCTGAGGCCTTTCAAAGAAGGGCACTGAATTGTATGCAAGGGGATCCATCCCTGATTCATTAAGGAGCTGGAGACTCTTCGGGTGTGTTTGAGGACCTTGCCGGTCATGCTGCTCTCAGATGTAAAGACGGAACCAAAAATCCATCAATGAATTGTTTAAACAGTAAAGACATTATCTCAAGGGACAAAAAATCTGGAGTTAAATAACTGCAGAGTTGAGTAATTCTCCAGTTCAGTGAAGCCAGAGCTAAAGTCAACTTTCTCCCTTGGATTGCTCCTTGAGGCCACAGTATGATTGCCACCACTTATAATTATCACATCCCCACAAAATCACCTTGAAAGACAGGAAGACAGAGAAAGGGCTTCTCCTTGGGCATATGTCTCTTTTTATCAGCAAGATACATCTCGCAGACGCTTCCCCTCACAATTATCTTGGTCTCATCTGCCAAAAATGGTTTATATCTTTTCCCCAAAAGAGACACTGCAAACAAGAATGGGATTACTATTTTTGGTTTAGACCAATATGATTCACCATTGGGTCTGAAGGGAATCCCATTCCCTGAGTACTTTGCAGTGCACACCTAAACAGATGTTATATTTTCTTAGTGTGGAAGAAGGGGAGAATGGGAAGTAGAAGGTAAACAAATTCGTGCCTGCCGCAATGGTGGCAGTCCGTCAGACGTGTTGTTTGACCCATGAGTCTGGAAATAGTATGCAAGAGTAAGGAACTTGCAAATAATGAAGGTCTGGAGTTTACCTGCAGTGACTCCCAGCAGTCAGTAGCAATAAGACGTTCCAGGGATGGAGTCGAGAGTCAAAGTTTCCAAACCACTGCTGGGAAAAGGGAACATTTCCTTCTCCAGGGCTCCGAAGCAGTTCTGACTTCAGCTGCCGCGTCTTGGGCTTACATCAGATGACTAATCAGGGTGGAATGTTGGTTGGGTAGGAAAATTATGGGAGAGTCCTACTAATCTACAGGAAGGAGAAAGATGGGGGGATCAAAGACAAGCCTAAGGTTTTAAGGCTTGACTATGGACAGAATATAGAAAGGGAGAGGGGAGAGGGGCGCTGTTTTGAGGGCAGGGAGGGAAGAAGGATTCAGAATTGACAGGCTGTTGAGTTTGAGGGACCAGTAGCTGTCCACAGGGTCCTAATTATCATCACTTGGGCATGCAGATCTAGAATAGTCTCCTGAGAGCCACAGAAAGAGCAGGAGCCTCAGGAGTGTCTTGTTTAAAGTAAGAGGAGAGGCTCAGAGCTGCATGCTGAAGGTGGGGGTGAATGGTTGACATTCTCAAGCATTTTAGAGGAAAATACGAGGCACGAGGCAGAGATGTTTTCTGAGGGATAAAGGAACAGATGAGAAGAGAAGATGGCAGCTGATGCTTCCAAAATGATAGTATGGGGGAAAAGTGTTGGCATGGAAGAGCAGCTTAGCAATCTAAAATTGAACAGTGCATGAGGGTACTTCAAAAAATGCTTGGAAATTGAATTAAAAGATAAGCTTGTTTTGGTGTAAAAAATGTGGAAATCCAGACTTAATTATTTCATAATACACATTTCCCATGAACTTTTCGATGTACCATTGTATTCACACTAGACATCTTACCTGTAGCAGAATATTTAGAAGCAGTTCGGTGCCGCAAGCTGAAATTATAACACTGCTCACAAACTTGAAATCATTTATAGTATTTGTTTCTAATTCAGCACAAGCTAGAAAAAGGAATGGTTTTCTGTAATCTGAGCAAAAAAAAAAAAAAAAACTGGCTATTCACCATTAACCCCAGGTATATCCTTTTTTTTAAAAGATTTATTTATTTATGTGAAAGAGTTACACAGAGAGAGAAGGAGAGGAAGAGAAAAAGAGGTCTTCCATCCACTGGTTCCCTCCCCATCTGGCCACAACAGCCAGAGCTACGCCTATCCAAAGCCAGGAGCCAGGAGCTTCCTCCAAGTCTCCCACGCAGGTGCAGGGTCCCAAGGACTTGGACCATCCTCTACTGCTTACCCAGGCCATAGCAGAGAGCTGGATCAGAAGTGGAGCAGCCAGGACTTGAACCAGTGCCCATATGGGATGCTGGCACTGCAGGCAGCGGCCTTACCTGCTACACCACAGTGCCGGCCTCCCAGGTATATCTTGTGCCAATAAACAAGTGACATGGTAGAGATGAGATGGATTTACAGGGTACAGATTTTCTGGCTGGCCAGGAATGTGGCCAGTCCTAGGAGGTAAGATCCTCCTGAAAGGGGGACCAGCCCTGTGGCATAGTGGGCTAACCCTCTGCCTGCTGCACTGGCATCACATATGGGTGCCAGTCCATGTCCCAGCAGCTCCTCTTCCAATACAGCTCCCTGCTATGGCCTAGGAAAGCAACAGAGGATGGTCTAAGTGCTTGGGCTCCTGTACCCCCATGGGAGACCCCGAAGAAGCTCCTGGCTCCTAGCTTTGGATAGGCCCAGCTCCAGCCATTGCAGCCATTTAGGGAGTGAACCAGTGGATAAAAGACACTCTCTGTCCTCTCTCTGTCTACTATAACCACACCTCTCAAATAAATAAATAAAATCTTAAAAAAAGAAAAAGAAAGAAAGAAAGATCCTTCTATATGATGCTGGGAAGGGGCAAAAGAACCCAGCAGTGGACCCCAAAGCCTTTGGCTATTCAGAATCTGGGCAAGAGGTCACACTAAAGACCTTCTAGAGCAGCAAGCTCCACCTTTGTAAATATATTTGATTTTTTTTTTATTGGAAATACATAGTTACAGAGAGAATAGGACACAGACAGAGAGAAATCTTTCCCCTGTTTGTTCACTCCCCAGATTACCACAAAGGCTAGGGCTAGACCAGGCCAAAGCCAGAAGCCTGGAGCTCCAGCCAAGTCTCCCAATTGAATAGCAGGGACCCAAGCATCCAGGGTCATCTTCTGCTGTTTTCTCAGGCACATTAGCAGGAAACTGGATCAGAAGTAGAGCAGGCAGGACTTAAACCGGTGCCCATATGGGAAGCCTGTGTCACGGGCAATGGCTTAACCCCCTCTGCCACAGTGCCAAGCCCTCCACATTTTTTTAAAGACGCATTTATTTGAAAGACAGAGTGTCGGTAGATGGAGGTAGAGAGATCTTTCATCTGCTGATTCATTCCCAAATAACCACAACTGCCGGGACAGGGGCAGGCCAAAGGCAGGAGGAGCCCAGAACTCCATCCAGTTCTCCCACATGGGTGGCAGGGGCCCAATTACTTTTGTCATTTTCCACTGCCTTCTGAGGTGTATTAGTAGGAAGCTGAATCAGAAGTGGAGCTTACAGGATGCCAGTGTCTCAAGCAGCACCTTAACCTACTGTGCCACAACAGTGGCCACATGCTCCACACCTTTTGCAATCAGTAGTAAATATGTGGTGTGGTAAATATAGATGTTATCAGTAGTAAATATTTGGATGTGTACATTTCTTTGTTCGTAAGGTAAATACACTGTGATATGTTATGATATACCATGAGTAGTATAAAAAGCACACCAAGCAGTATTTTCAATGGATGAGACCAAACATAAACACAATCGGAAGTTGTTTTCTTCCCTCACCTTAAGGGACTGTCATGAGCACATTCCCCCTCCCCCATCCCTTAGCAGTAGAGACACCCTATTGCAGAGACCTCTGATCTACAGTGTGTTAACTGAAGAGAGCCCTTGACAGTGACTTTCAAAGTCCAAGGGCAGTGAATCAAATCTAAGCGATCAGTAAAGAGACACAGCCAGGGGGCAGCAAAATGCAGCACCTAACACCCATTTACTGTGATTTTTCCATTTAGTTCACTTCATATTGTTAGGGCCAATTCCCTTTTAAGCCAGCATTACCACTGCCCTCACCAGCACATCAAGGACCGCCATCAGAGGGAATAGGGAGCATGGTTCCTCTTCCCCAAGTGTAACCTCAGTTTCCGTAGCCCCCAAGATGATGGAATGAGTGACAAGCCATTAGGCGCATTGTCTTATCCAAGCCCCAGGAGCTGTGTAGGAAAGGGGAAGATGTACCAGGCTCACTCTCTAGAAGGGCATCCAGATGGCAGCCAGCTTGACCCCACCGGTCATCACTGAGTGTGCCAAGCTGGCATCGCAGCAGTCATAGTTAATTGTGCCAGGCTGGCCTACCTGCTCCAGGGGGACTTGGCAAAGGCCACGCTGCTGCCCTGCTCCCCAGGGATTTTCAAATCATGCCCCACAAAGCTCCAAGTTCCTGAGAGGTGTTTCCCAAACAAGCTGCCTAGTGGAGAGGGTGGGCAAGAGGGAAACCAGGTTGGTGGAGCCTCAATCGATCACAGATTTCAATAGAACAGGAAAAAAAATCTGAAAACAGAGGTGCAGGTTGATGGCTCACAGTATGAAAAAACCAAGATGATGACATTGCTTTCTTAATATCACCAGGGCATTAACACTATGGGCTCTGAAGTTAAGTTGCTAGGGTTTGAGTTGGACTCTGCCTCTTGCCAGCTGTGAGGCCTAAGCAATCAGAGATGTTTTTCTGTATTCCTGAGTTCTGTGTCGGTGGATTCCACAGCTGCGTATTCAACCAACCACAGATCAAAAATTTTTTAAAAACTACATGTGAAGAGGTATAAACTGTATTGTTCCCTACACAATTCTGCATAATGACCATTTGCATAGTGTTTACTTCGTATTCGGTATGATCAGTCATCCAGAGAAGACTTCAAGTATATAGGAGGATATATGCAAAGATATGTATCCCAAGATAGCACCATTTTATATACGGGAACTGTGCACTGCAGGTTTTGATTGGTTCCGGAGGTACTGACTTAGCTTCGGTTGTTATCTTGGTAACGATGATGACGATGTCCGTGTCTCTGAGTGTGTCTGCACACCAGGAAGGGGGGAGCTCACACACTCTCTCCCAGCTGCCCCGCAGGCTTTCTGCAGCTGTTCCTCCCATGACCTGCCACCCACTTTTCCTCAGATGTCCCCAAAGAGCAGAGGCTGCAGGCAGTGCAGGCTGCCATTCTGCTCCTGGCCGATGAGAACAGAGAGGTCCTGCAGACGCTCCTGTGTTTCCTGAACGACGTGGTCAACCTGGTGGAAGAGAATCAGATGACACCCATGAACCTGGCTGTGTGTCTGGCCCCTTCCCTGTTCCATCTCAATCTGTTGAAGAAGGAAAGCTCCCCCAGGTGGGTTCCTTAGCAACAGCAATAATCCAAACCAGCTAGTCCCCAGCATGTGTTAAAAACATAACAAAATTACAAACGTCTCTTGTGCTGGACTTTAACGTGAGGGTTCGTCATCACTTATTGTATAATCGGCATCTATTCCAAGGCAACCTCATTCCTGGGGCTCAGGTTCGTAGAATTATGGAAGCGGTGTTGGAGGAGGTCGGTGGCGATCCAGAAAGCCTGGGAAATTCTGCTTGGTTTGGCTCGGTTTGGTTTGTGCGAGTGGGACGGAGGAAAGTACACAGAGTAGTATTTCACAGTCTTTGAGAGAAGGCTATATTTAAGACCAAAGCACAGAAGCTTTCAGTCAAACAGTTTCAAAGTTCGGAAAAAGTAGATGCATTTGTCCTCCCACAGTTCTTCCTGCTCTTGTATTTTTTTCTAAGCCTTTTCCACTGCGAACTGTCAGGCTGTGAGCTGGCCTCGGCCTCTCTGAGATGTGTGGTCACTGTTTTGGTTTGGAAATGGGATCTGGGTAGCATCTGGTCTGAACAGAAAACACAAGGAATGAGCTTGGAGTTGTGCAAAGCTCTCTGGTGTGGGATCTGCTCAGCACGCTCACGTTCAATTTCAGAGTCATACAGAAGAAATACGCCACTGGGAAGCCAGATCAAAAGGACCTCAATGAGAATCTGGCTGCCGCGCAGGGTCTCGCCCACATGATCATGGAATGTGACAGACTTTTTGAGGTGAGCAAAAGGCTCTAACCGCCTTCCTTATAGCTCTTGGAACTAGATAAGACGCATAGAATGGCGGCTCCGTTTATGGCTATATCTGTTTGTCCCAGGCTTTATAATGACAATAATATGCTCTGTAGCTGTGGTCTTTGCCTCCAAGAAATATGAGAAGCTAGCAGTGTACAATCAAAGCTTTAAGAACTTGGGGTTACCATGATGTTGGTTTTCATACAAACAGTTGCTTCAGATTCAAGGCCAGTCAGCCAGTGATGTTAGGTTTGATTTTTACCTCGGAGTTAATTGGGCTCGACGTGTGTGTGTGTGTGTGTGTGTGTGTGTGTGTGTGTGTGAGAGAGAGAGAGAGAGATTGAGCAGTCCTTCTTACTAAGAATCGATGACAGTTTGTGAATACCGACACAGATATGATAAAGAGTAAGTGGATGTGACTTTGGCATACTTTTTGCAGTAAAATTGGCATCTGACAATTGGAAAAGTGTGCTAAAAGGCTATTTGTTTAAAGTCACATTTGATGCTTTCCCGAACAAGTCTGTGTGCTACAAGTCTATTCGTGTTGGGTAAAGTTGCCGGAGCCCACATTTTGCCAAACTGAATAAAAATACATTGAAAGGAAAATAAGGGGGAAATGGAAATGGAAAGAATGAATGGGAAGTCACTGCTGTGTTTTCAGTAGTAAATATAGCTTCAGAAATGTATTTGTATTTCCTGACATTAGGAAGGCCCCTCTTGGCTTTGGCACTGATCTTAGAAAAACACTTCCAGCCCCGTCCATGGCCCTCGGCCCACGGCTCAGTCTTTGGTCGTTGTTGAAGTGATGGGGCTTTCTCTAACTGTTGGTCTCAGCCTCTCTTTAGTTCTGTGTTGCTCTTTCGTGCATCTGTTGGTTCAGGTCCCACATGAGATGATGGCCCAGTCTCGTAATTCCTATATGGAGGCTGAGATCCATGCGCCAACCCTGGAAGACCTGGGGGCCCAGCTGGAGGAGAGTGGGGCGACTTTCCACACCTACTTGGAGAATCTTGTCCATGGCCTCCAGAAAGAAGCCAAGGAGAAGTTCAAAGGATGGGTCACGTGCTCCAGCGCTGACAACACAGACCTTGCCTTCAAAAAGGTAACCCCAACCTCCTCTGTCTGCTTCTTAAGTAACTGACTCAATCATTCGATGAAATATTTTTTTGTAAAAGGGAGTTGAGCATTTGACCTAGCAGTTAGGATGCCCACATCCCACGTTGGAGTTACTTGGGTTCAATTCCTGGCTCTAGCTATAGAGGCCAGCTTCCTGCTAATAATGCAAATCCTGTGATACAGCGGATGATGGCTCAAGTTAGTAGGTCCCTGCCTCACACATGAGAGACCCAGATTGGAGTCTCAGCTCCTGGCCGTGGCCCCAAGCTCAGGCCCAGCTGTTGAGGGCATTTGAGGAATGAACCAGCAAACAGGAGCTCTCTCTGTCTCTGTCTCTGTCTCTCTCTCTACCTGTCAAATAAATAAAAATAAATAAGCATTTTTAGAAAAGGTAATCCCCCTAAAGCCATGTGTAACAACCAGAGATTTGTTTTTGCTTCAAAAAATAGCTGCTGCACCCACACGTACCACTCAAAGGCCCAGTCCAAAAACCCATCTGCAGGCCTGTTGCGTAAAATCAGAATGCAGCTCATGGAGCCCAACTTCTGGATCCTAATCCCGTTTCTTCCCTTTCGCTGCAAGGTGGCCCACAAGCCTCACACCTCTCTGTGCAGTTTTGTCATTTACAAAATGGACCTTATCAGAGTACCCCATCAGAGGAGGGCTACTTAAAAATCAAAAGGGTTAGGACAGTCCCTGGCACCCAGTCCTCACGGTGTGTGGTGTTCCTTCTGACTTTTATTGTCATTAAGCTTAACCTTAAGGATTAAAATGTGCCAACGTGAAAGCTGAGGCCTGCAGCACCACTCTTTCCAGTTCACGTAATCAGAGCTGCTTTCTGACCTCCCCCCCACCCCCATGAAGTAGGGTAGAATTTGGCCGGGCCGGTGACCCCGGGATGAGCATCTGGTGCTGTCTTTCCCCAGGTCGGGGACGGGAACCCGCTGAGGCTGTGGAAGGCCTCTGTGGAGGTGGAGGCGCCCCCGTCGGTGGTGCTGCACCGTGTGCTGAGAGAGCGCCACCTGTGGGACGAGGACTTTGTGCAGTGGAAGGTGGTGGAAACTCTGGACAGGCAAACAGAGATCTACCAGTACGTGGTGAATAGCATGGCCCCCCATCCCTCCAGAGACTTCGTGGTTCTCAGGTAAGGCTGACTCCGGGGTCTGCGATGTTCTGTCCCCACAGCAGGCTGGGTGTGACGGACTGAAGCGTTCTCTGGAGTTCTCTACCACCTAGGTCCAGCCTCCATGGGGAGCACTAAGCCGGCTCTCCTTTCCCTCCCTGCACCCTGACTTTGCTATATTTATGCCTGGCTTCCTGCTTCTTTCACCCAATTTACAGCTCCGCCTGGCCCCTCTCCTTGTGGAGTGCACAGTTTATTAGGCTGTAAATAGCGCTCATTTCCTTCAGGCCTGACACTGGCTGCTGTTTGTCCTGTTGCACTTGGTGCCAGGTTATGCAAATAGAATCTGACCAGCTTGTCTCCTGATTTTGCCTGCCTCCTCCTGGAAGGCGAGCCTGCAGTTCGTGTAACTCGAAGGCCGGAGCAGGCATAACCTCAAAACCCAGCTGTATCATTCAAAAGGTTCATGAGTAAAATGCCATGCAGGGAAACCTTGGCAGAGCCCCGAAGACCCCACTCTGCCGAGTTGCTGGCTGTGCAGTCAGATTTCAGGACCTGACCGGCTTGCTAAGAGTGGGGCCTGCTTTGAAATATTGCTTCTGCTTGATGTATGGGTTGAGTTCCAGATCTCGGCTCTCTGGGTTTAGAATGGGACACCCAACCAACAACAGGAAATTTGCACAGAAGAAATGCGGTATTATATCAGAAAGAACAAGGATTGAGGATATTAAAGAAACTGGAAAATGTAATTAGATCAATATTTCCTTTTATATTGAAAATCTCAGCAAACCTTGTCTCTTCTCACAGACCAGCTGTGTACAAGGAGTCACTAGTTCAATTCCCAAGTGCATTATCTTAGAGCAGTGTCTTTATGAAACCAGTTTTGATGTCAAACTAAAGGTTGCTTTTCACATGGACTTTTTATGCCTTTGATATTAGTCCTTGGGACCTTGACTTTTAAGGGTCCATTTTCCCAAAATAGATGCGTTTGTCTCAGCAGTCTTGAGAGAACGCAGGCAGTTATGAGAGTGGCTCATTACCACAGTTATGGGGACATTAGTCATCTTGCTGGGTGAAGCTTCACACCTTCACTCTCCCAAGCAGAAAACTGAGTAGTTGTCCCCCCAGCCATGGCAGCCAGGCCCGTGAGCCTGTTCTCTCCCTCCTTCCATCCATATAGCAACCAGCAGCATACTCTTCACGAGTACAGTCACCTCTCAGTATCCACAGGGACTGATTTCCAGATGCCCTACCGATACCAGTTCTCTGAAGCTCAAGGCCCTTGTGGATGGAGCAGTATTCACATAGCCTATGCACATGCTGCTGTATACTTTAAATCATCTCTAGATCACATAGAATACCTAATGCTATGTAAACCATCGTTCTGCCATATTGTACAGGGAATAATGAAAAAAATCTATAGATAGTCATACAGATGCAGTTTTTTTTTTCCCAAATGTTGTCAATGCACAGTTGGTTGCATCCTCAAGGTCCGTCATTCCTGGGCCAGGCTCCGTTGCAGGCTCTGGGGTACCCCACGCAACACGATAAACCAAGATCCTGCTCTCTCAGGGTTTGATATTTTCCTGGGGAGAGAGTCAACAAATAACAAGAAAGGAAGATAATGTTACTTGTCCTTGAGGGAATAGGTAAGGAAGGAGATATTAAGGGTGGAATTTTAAATATAAAGGGCTGGGCAAAGTCTCACTCTACTGAATATTTCAACTAAGACTTGAAGGGGCAATGAGGCTCAGAGGTTGAATCCAGCATTTAGGATAATGAACCACTCCCCAGACGTGGCTTTGACCATCAGGAATCCTTTATGTCTGCGACATGAGAATTTGGAAAGTGACTGTGCAGTGAGACAGTCACAGCGTGGAGATGTGTCCTGACCACAGAGCGTCTGTCCACCTGATCTCACCCGGACAAGGCTCATCCTCTGGGGACCATGCTGTGCACCTGTCATTTGGCACCCAACTCTAACTCCTCACGGCTCCCAAGGAGAGCGACTGAAGAAGATCTCACCTTTGTTTTTTTTTTTTTTTTTTGGTCCCTGTTGATCTTTGCAACTGTCAGTCTTCATGGTTTGGTCACGTCATCATGCAGAACAGGAGTGGCCCGGCTGTGGGGCTGTGCACAGAGCATCTGTGTCAGGCTTCATTACTGCTAACTTCTTGTTGAGTGCTTTAGCCCCGTTCTTTGCTATAATGAAACACCTGTAGCCAGGAGACTTCTAGAGAATAGAGGTTTATGTACCCCTTGGATCGGGAGACTGGGAAGTCCAAGAGCAGTGGCACCAGCATCTGGTCAGCTTCTGGTGAGGGCCTCCTGGCTGGGTCAAGATGCCACAGGGACATCACCCAGCAAGACAGGGAAAAGCCACAGAGAGCCCACTACCATAACAAAGCCACGCCCTGGATAGCCCCTTCGTCTGTCAATCCATCAATCCATGAAATGCGCCAATCTGCTCTTTAGGCCAGAACCCCCATGACTCAGTGACCTCCAGAAGCCCCCACCTTTCAACACACTCAAACCATAGCCTGCGGCATATTCAGCAGTTTCTCTTCCTGCTCCAGTGGGACAAGGTGAAGTCGTAGCTGAGGTGGATAAACCAGGAAACAGGATATGTGCAGTGAGTACAGGGGGTTCTAAATATGCAGTCGATTATGGTAGATCCCTGTGCTGGGAAGGGAAGTTAGGGCTGGTTCCCCAAAGCTCTTGTGACTCCTAACTCCATCTACAACCTTTTTCCAACCAGTAGCCCTTCTCTGCTTGAATAGGTCCAGTGTCAAGGAGCTCGGTCCCTGTGGATAGAGTGCATTGTCAGGCAGCTCTTCTCACCCCTGAACTGAAACTTGCCTCCTTCGCTCTGTCTTTCAGAATCAAATCGACCATATTTATTTCTTCCCTCTCTTGAGAGCCACTGAGGTATCTGAAGACAGCAGATCCACGAGTTTCATTTTTCTTATGCTAGGCATCAGCAGTTCATTTATCCATTAAGACTTGAACAGGGCATCCCCTCCTCCAGGAAGCCTCCCCACCCCATAGTCCTGCTCTGCCCCCGCTGTGATTGCAGGGACTTCCATGCATAGCTGTGTTACCCCATACTGTGGGATTCTGAGTTCTCCTTAGAGTTGTCAGTTTCTCCCACTGGGCTGTGCGTATCTGTGTCTTGGGTGGCTTCCCAGGGCCTGTCACACCGATGTGCTCAGCAGATGAATGAATGAATGAATTGGGTGTGCAAATCCTATTTCCTGTACTGTAAAATCACCCTCTTCAATAACAGGCCAGAACAGCCACAGAAAAGGAGAGCTGGGTTCCACACACACAGCTCTGGAAGCTGCGAGAGCATTTCTGGGCCCTGAGGGCAAGAGCTGTGATGCTTGCCCTGAGCTGCACAGTGTAGACTGTACACAAGCTTATGGAAACCCTTAGCTTCATCCAAGTAACAGCGTCAGAATTCCAGGCCAGGCTTGGCAGGAAAATCTAAGTGGAAGCCTTAGCTCCGGCCTCAGGTTTTTTCTTTCTTCCTTAGCCATATCTCTGATGTGTGCATTGTTTTGCTCCAGGACCTGGAAGACCGATTTGCCCAAAGGAATGTGTACCCTGGTGGCCCTCTCTGTGGAGCATGAAGAAGCGCAACTCATGGGCGGCGTGCGGGCGGTGGTGATGGATTCTCAGTACTTGATAGAACCCTGTGGCTCTGGCAAGTCGAGACTGACCCACATCTGCCGGGTAGACCTGAAGTAAGTGTCAGCCCCCAAGGATGCTGGCCCAGGTCTCAGGGGGCCTTGGCCCTCGGCCCTGCCTCTGCAGGGCCCCATTGGTCGCCCGGTTCCCTAGTTCCCTCTACTTTTTTCCTCACTGCAATGAACACACTTTCACAGATGATCACGTGTGCATCCCCTCTCTCTCCTCCTTCTCTTACATTCTGCCCTTTCTCCTGCTGCCCTGTGCTTGTCTGTGCTTTCCGCTTTCCTAGTTTACTTTGCACTGACAACTGAAAGTTGTTTACGTGTAGACCGTACTATTAGCACGATGTTTTAAATACACATGCATTGCGGAATGGGCAAATCAAGCTAATCAGCATATCCATTACCCCACGTGTTCGGTGTTGAGACCATTTAAAATCTACTCTCCTAGCAGTTTTCAACAATGCAATGCATTTTCATTAACTCTAATCACCATGGCGTGCAATAGGATCCTGAGCCCTCCCATCTAGCGGAAACTGTGTGACACTTGGCCAACATCTCCCCAGCCCCTATTCCTGCCCCCAGCCCCTGGTATTCACCAGTCTAGTCTCCATGCCCATGAGTTGCCCATTTGTAGATTCTTCTTGTAGGTGTGTCCTTCCGCGCCTGGCTTACTTCACTTAGTATGATATCCTCCATGGTCGCTCCTTTGGTCATAAATGAGAGAATTTCCTTCCTTTTTAAGTCAGAATAATATTCCACTGTGGAGCAGCAGCATGTTTTCATTACCCACTCATCTGTTAATGGACAGGCTTAGGTTTCTTCCATATCTTGGCTATTGTGAACAGTGCGGCAGTGAGCATGGGAGAGCAGGTGTCTTTCCCAGGCATTGACTTTCTTACACGTACACCAAGGAGTGGAACCATAGAATCCCAGAGTAGCTTCTTTACTTTCCATTTTGTTCTCACTTATATTCCTGTGCTTCATGCATGGAGCACACACAGGCACGTAGTAGATGCTCAACAAATCTGACTTCCATTCTCCTGTGTTTCTGGCCCCCTTAGCTTCCCCCTCCAGTTGCCTTTCTTTGAGAAGAAAGCGACTGAAATCCACCCCTCTTCAGGATAATTCATGATGCTAGACTAACTTCTTGATGTAGGCAGACAGAAGTTGAGTTTTCTCAGTGAAGTCTCCGTTTTACCCAGAAGAGTTGGTGTCACTTTAAGGCACCTGATGAATCGTGGAAAGGCAGAGAGACGTCCTCGAGCCTCAGGTGGCGGCCCGGGTTGTGGCAGGTGCGCTGGCGACCAGGGCTCCGGGACGGCTCCATCTGTCGTGACCAATTGCTGCCTGGGAAAAAGACCTTCTCACTTCCTTTGTGACTTCTCTCCCCACAGAGGTCACTCCCCGGAATGGTACAGCAAAGGCTTCGGCCATCTGTGCGCAGCGGAGGTCGCCAGGATTAGAAACTCATTCCAGCCCCTCATTGCTGAGGGCCCAGAGACTAAAATCTGAGCTTTCCCAGGGGACACCAAACTCAGGGAAGAGGAAGAGAAAGCAAATGCTTGTGACAGAGAGTGTGCGCGTGAGGAAGCCAGAGAGAGAGAGAGAGAGAGAGCCTGTGGTGACCCGCGTGGTTAACGCTTCGGAATGGAAGCAGTGAGAAGCAGCGGCTGGGTGAGGATGCAAGGATTTCTGAGAACTTTCCGAGCCTTCCTGGAGATGGCTACGTCTGTGCTAAAAGAATATTTTTAAAAGTCAGAACATTTATCTGTGTTACTTAAAATTCCGTGGACTATTCCTTGTGCATTGCCTAATTTGCTATTTAAAGGCTTCTAAGAAGCATATACGTCATTGTAAATAAATGTATGTATAACATTTGTACATATGTGTGTATATCTCTATCCTTACTGTACATTTGTAAAGTATCCGTTTTATAGAGATAATTGTTTTGAAATGGAATGTCTGACCCGGTGAGTCCCTTCCTCACGTCGTTACCCTGTGCCCCGGCTCCCCACTGTCCCATAAGCTGAGCAGGACCTGCTGCCAACACCAAAGTGCGAGCGCGTGCAGTCCGTCGGTCTACCTGATGACTAACCAAAGATCAGCTAACCAAAGGGAAACCCCATTAAAAAGTTCCGATGCCTGGGCGATTCGCTCCTGGTGTCCAAATCCTGAGAGGGGAGTGTTGGGACGAAGCAAGGGAAAGAACACTGACTTCGTTCCTGCGAAGCAGTGGGTGAGAAGTCTTTACCAGACTGAAGTGTAGAGATGAGCAGCTGCCCCTGGGCCTTCCGGATGCAACTTCAGAGAGACTGATGGAGCCCGGCAGTCCATGCCGGTGACTGAGACAGAACCCAGATCCCCCTGCCCCAGTAGGGCTGAAGAGCCTTGACATCTGCACAGCCAAAGACAGCCTCTGTGTGGGCTCGAGTTTTCACAGAAGCAAGGGTACTTCAAAAAGCTCATGGGAAAGTACAGTTAAAAGATAATGCATGTGTCCACAAATTTTTGAAGTAGCCTCCTTTATTTCATAATGGTGTTCAACGTTACTCTGTTTGACAGTGGCCTTCCTGGGCACAGCTCATTGGCATTTGCTTACCAATGCATTGCACTGAATTTAACTTGGACACCAGACAAAGAGAGATGATGGTGGTTCACGCCAGGAAACCCACCTCTTGTTCTGCATGATACTTTTAAGACAGAACTCATTCAAGTTCTGCAATCTGAAAGACAGGGTTTTTAATTAATGTAAGACCAAAACTATGTTCTTTAGTTAGCTTTAGGAAATATAAACAGGTTTATTAATTTCATGTTTCTTTGTTAGCTGGCTCAAACTACCTATGCATTTGACCCCATCTTATTTATTGTTGTAAAGGATGGACAAGTTGATTCTCCTAAACCAATTGCTAATGAATTTGTTTTTATTGTAATTCAACAACTGTAAAAGAAAGATAACTTATTGTGTTTGGTTTCAGGGAGAGAGATTTTCTCTGGTTGTCTGTGACAGAGATGGATCTCTCTAATGTTAGAAGAAAAAAAGAAATGAGAGGTTCAGGGTGGTTTTTTTTTTTTTGTATTATAGGCATTTACGTAATGTTTTCTGTTATCAGCAATGTGCAATTATCTTATTGAAAGGAATAAATATGCTGTATATGAGTTGGGTATGGTGCAAGGCAAAGCACACTGTTTCAATTATGACTAGGGATTTTCTATCCACCTGTCTTCCTAATAAGGTGACAGCAAACCCATAATTTACCATTTGGACATTGCTTTGTGAACAAAACAAATTCATGTGTAACTCTCTGTGCTGGGTTACTTTTTATGCATCAACAAGATGGATAATGAACTTTAATCTAGCTAGACACTGGCCCTGCCCTGGGGACAGGACCCTACATGTTTGGAAAACATGAGGTAGGCACACAGAATGAAGGGTATTGTACCCCCAGGCAGGTTTGCGCTGCACGCGACGTGCACACACATGTCGCCTGAGAGCTTGTTAAAATGCAGACTCATGCAGGCAGTCTGGCGTGGGCCCCAGAGTCTGCATTGCTAATGGGCCTCGGGGATGCCTCTGCTGCTGGTCCAGAGACCGCACTCTGAGACGCAAGGACCCAGAGGACACTTAGAATAAAAGCAAACGCGACTGTACTTCTGACTCCCCTCCTTTGGAATCACCTGACTGGTTTTTCGTTGTGCACATACTCATCACATCACTGCAGCTTATGAATTCAGTGCAGCCTTTTAACAAAAGGAAAAGGGGGAGAGGGGTCAAAGATGCATCATACTTATTTGTCAAATACCACAGTATTTTATTCATGGTTATCTTGCCAATGGAAATAAAATATGATATTGCATTTAAATATTATATTTATACCTCATGTATATTTTACCTCGATTGTTGGTATCAATCATCAATTGTAAATAATTGCCAAGGCAAATAAATTTATATACATTAAATATTTCCTATTTTCTATAAAACACATGTTGATTTTCATGCTTCATCCTGTAAGTGGAGTGCCTGCTCCGGGAAGAGGACTTCGCTCTATGATAGCTCATGGTTGTACTTTCTCCCAGTACAAGGCTGTTGTAATCAGCAAACACTTAGTCCATGTGCCTTAACCTGGGCCTCCGGCATTACACTGATGGGGAGGGACTGCGTTTGTTTGTTACAAGTCATTGTCCTTAAGTCTGGATGTTTTAAAACCACCTTCATGGTGTTTTTATCAACGCTGAGTGAACTCTTTGCTGCAATTTTGTTGTTGCCCGCACAATCGATCGAGACTTGATGAAATGACTTAGGGCACTGCCAGACTGTAGAGAACAGCCACCAAGAACTCAGATCCCGTGCCCTTGCATCCCTGTGCCTTTTCTCTCCAGGATTTATCCCTAGAAAGTAACAACGATAGTCCTTAGCTAAGCAGGCAGCAGCTAGACACACTCAGCTGCAGGCTTCAAACACCACAGCAGCCCCATGTCCACAGGCCCCATAGACGATGGATCGGCTCCACTGTCCGCTCCCCTCACACGTGCCTCCTGCCAATACTTGAAGGTTTGCTTCCTTAGGAAAAGGAGGCACCCCCAAGGCCTCTTTTCCTCTTTCATGGGACGAGATGGTTGTTCTCACAGCCATAGGCCACCACGTAAGTGTTGTCCCGGGAGCACGGACCATGTGAATTCAAGCCTGCTTCCAGACACGGCCTGTGGAATTCTCAGACGTGAAACGCTTACACTTCTGCTCTTGGATGTTTGATACAAAAAAGTCAGTCATGTGGCTTCTCAGGAAGATAGTGTCCAACGGACAGGGATAAAATAGACCCCAGGCAGGTGGAGAGTGGCACTGTGCCACACAGGCGAAGGCGGTGTGTGCCAACTGCCGAGGGGCGTACACCTAGGACCGGCATCACAGCATCCACAGTGCAGCGAAGCCATGAGGACTGCACCGCCAGTGTGCTCCTGGGGCAGGCTCCAGCCTTAGTAGATTTTCTTAAAGACAATGTGTATTCCCGCGTTTAACAAGACCCATCAGGCCACCAAGATGGCTTCTAGCCCACATCCTCCTTGTGCACGACGGAAGCCCTAACTTCCTGGTGGTCCGGTGCCGGCAAAGCCAGATGCCTTTCCCAAGGCATTGGTTCATTGAGCACGCATCCATCACCCAGGGGACACCGCAGGCAGAGATGCTGACGGGAACAAGGTTTCTTGAGCAGAAATAGCAACTTACAGTCCGTCAGCATCTGGGGTGGCTCCATTCTATGACGTCTCAGCAAACACTGGGTTAACCAGGGCTCCGAGGGAAAGTCAGCCCCTGGTCACAGCGCTGTGTCAGCCCATCAGTACCTAGCACTGTGTTTATATTCCCATACGGAGATATGTTGTATAATATCTCTTTCTTACAAATTAATTACTGTAATATGTGTGGTAATAAAACCCTCCTGGAGAAGGATTTAATGTTGTCCTGGCTCTGGGGCACATGACTGTAATCTTGGGATTTCAGCCTCCAATGGCCATACTACCACACTTTTCATTAAATAACCCTTGTCAGCTCAAGAGCCCACAAATTTGGTTGTTTGGCCATCTTTTGCGTAGCCGTGGCACACGCTGTAGACGTCACGTTAGCGCTCCCTGGAGCAGCTTCACACGCACGTCGATGACCTGCCTCTCCCTTCCGCCCACAGCACCGCACAAAGCTCGTCCACACACTCACGCTCTCCGTGGGGCAGGCAGCCCAGCCTCCTTGTGCCTAGCAGTGCTGGGCAGCACATCAGCACTACCCCTGGGGGACTTTTTTTTTTTTTTTTTTTTTTTTTTGACAGCAGAGTTAGACAGAGAGAGAGAGAGACAGAGACAGAAAGAAAGGCCTTCCTTCCATTGGTTCACTCCCAGAATGGCCGCTATAGCCGACACGCTGCACCGATCCGAAGCCAGGAGCCAGGTGCTTCTCCTGGTCTCCCATGGGGTGCAGGGACCAAGCACTTGGGCCATCCTCCACTGCACTCCCGGGCCACAGCAGAGAGCTGGCCTGGAAGAGGAGCAACCGGGACAGAATCCGGCACCCTGACCGGGACTAGAACCCGGGGTACCTGAGCCACAGGCAGAGGATTAGCCAAGTGAGCCGCTGCACCGGCCACCCTGGGGGACTTTTTAAACAGTCACGTCACCACGAGAAAGCCCAGCAATGGGGGCAACACGGCGTTCAGCAGCCCGTGAAAGGACACATGCATAGGCTGGGAAAGCTGCTAAGAAGGCGTCTGCTCCAGCTGAGAATGCGCCATCACAGACACCTCTGTGTTTTTGCCCACACGTGGTCACAGAAGCACTGCTACTATTGACTGATTGGGGATCACGCATACATTTTAAAGAACAGACAAGTATCAGGATGGAGTGTGCATACAGCTCCCGGGGCAGGCGGCTGTGAAGTCTGCAGAGCGGGTGGTGACCCCCTGGGGAATCCGAGGACAGGCGTCTCTCTGAGTCAGCAGAATTGCAGCTTCAGAGAGCTGGCCAGGAGAGCCAAGAGGCAGAGCTGTGACGTCTGTCTCCACGGTGTGGCGACAGAGCTGAGTGGACTAGCGCAGACCCGCGCTGCCGGCCCGCGACGTGGGAGCTGGACGAGAAGCTGCACGGCTCTCGGCCAGCCCCCCTCACCCCTTGGGTTTCCCCACAGACAGAAGTCGAGGCGCCTCCCCACCTGGGTTCCCTTTCATTTTAGCGCCTGCTGCTGGCCTCTATTCCCTCCATGATGTGGAATATTTAGGTAAATCCATATTCACCCAACCAAGACACTTTCAAGACCAAAACAGTATCTTTAATGCCAAGACCAGGAAGCACCAGGTCCGTCTGGGAGCTCTGTGAGGGGATTTCAAAGCGGTTTTGGAAAATGGGATTCAAGAAAACATCATTATGATGCAAAACAATTTGAAATGTATGCATGTTTTTGGTTTTTAATTATTATTATTTAAGCGACAGCAAAGGGGAGACAGAAACAGAGCTCTCGTCCACTGTTCACTGCCCTCAACAGCCACAGCATCTCGGACTGAGCGTGGCTGACTGAAGCCAGCAGGTGAAAATTCAGTACAGGTCTCCTATGTGCTGGTAGAGACCCAGTTACTGCAGTCATCACCTGCCATCTCCCAGTGTCTACACTGGCAGAAGCTGGAGTCAGGAGACAGAGCCGGGACTCAAACCCAGACACTCAGATGTGGGGCATCAATGCCTTAACCGCCAAACCAAGTGCGCACCACGGTTTTTCATAATACACCTTTTCCGTGACCTCTCATAGGATTTGAAGACACCAAGTGCCGGCGAGATGAAGTTGTTGGTGAGATCTCCCAAGACAACCTCCAAATCAGCACGAAAGGTTAAACTGCAGGCTCTCTCCCACTCCTCTTCTTAGAATGCCTGCCGCAGGAGGCAGGCTGGTTCAGAGACAGCCTGGCCCACCCGCTCCCCGCCAGAGGAGGCCTTTACTTCGTATAAACGAAGCTAGAGCCCATGACTTTGCCTCCACCCACAACTCTAGCATGGCCAAGTCAGGGAACTGAGATCCCTCCTGTGGGACCCACTAGGGACTGTCCTATTCTGGATAACCCAGGATACCCATGAGGGCTAAGGAGGGGCTTCAGGCTGGTAACCAGAATGACTTGTGGACCACCATGATGAGTAGGGAATCCCATTAGAAGACTGCTGAAGGGGCTGGAGATGTGGCCTAGCGAGTAAAGCCTCTGCCTACAATGCCGGCATTACATATGAGCACCTGTTCAAATCTGGGCTGCTCCTCTTCCAATCCAGCTCCCAGCTAATGCACCTGGGAAGGCAGCAGAAGATGGCCCAAGTGTTTGAGTCCCTGCCACTCACATGAGGGATCCAGATGTAACTCCTGGCTCTTGGATTCAGCCTGGCCCAGCTCTGGCCATTGCAGCCATCGGGGAGAGTGAAACAGCAGGTGGAAGATCCCTTTGTCTGTCCCTCTCTCTGTGTCACTCTTTCAAATAAAAATAATTTTTAAAAGAAGGCTGCAAAACTCTCCAGGTGAAAAAATGTTTGCGGGGAAAGGAGCAGATAGATTTTTCCACGGATTTCAAACTTTAAAAAAAAAAAAAAGATTTATTTTATTTATTTGAAAAGCAGAAATACAGAGAAAGAGAGAAGGAGAGAGTTCTTCCATCTGTTGGTTCACTCCCCAAATGGCCGCAACGGCTAGAGCGGGGCCAGGCCAAAACCCTAACCCAGGTGCTTCTTCCAGGTCTCCCATGTGGATGCAGGGGCACAGGTACTTGAGCCATCTTCCACTGCTTTCCCAGGTGCATTAGCAGGGAGCTGGATCGAAAGTGGAGCAGCCAGAACTCAAACTAGTGTGTATAAGGGCTACTGGCACTGCAGATGGAGGCTTAGCCTTCTACGCCACAGCACCTTCTATGCTTCATGGAGCAGACAGATCTTTAAAGATATTTCTATGGACTGACATCATGGCACAGCTGGAAAAGTCACTGCCTGCAATTCCAGCATCCTGTATAGACAGTGGTTTGAGTCCCGGCTGCTCCACTTCTGATCCAGCTCCCTGTTAGTGTGCCTGGAAAAGCAGCGGAAGATGGCCCAACGCATAGTCCCTTGTCCACGTAGGACAAGACGCTCCTGGCTCCTGGTTTCCATCTGGCCTACCCCTAGTTGTTGCTTCCACTTGGGGAGTGAACCAGCGGATGGAAGACCTCTCTCTGTCTCTCCCCACCTCTCTGTACTTCTGCCTTTCAAATAAATAAAATAAATCTTTTTTAAAAAAATTTCCAAAGCAGACCCAATAGCATGCGTGTCACTAGCTATCGAAAGGTTAGGAAGAAGAATTAGCTTGAGATGACTTCAGATCTTCCCGTTTCACAAAACTTGTGCAGTCAGTCTTTCAGCTGACAGAGGGACAAAGAAGAGGAGGAGCAGGTGTCAGCGGGGCAGCAGGACACGGAGAGAGACGAGAGGCTGACGGGTGGACTGAACATGCCAGCTGGTTTGTGATGAGCCAGCCAGGAGGGGACACCCAGCAGCCAGATGAACACACAGGTCTCTGAGGATGTATCTGTGTCAACCTGAGAGAGCCACAAGGTGTTCAAATCAAACACTGCCCTGGTGGTGCTGTGAGGGTGTTTCTGAATACGATCAGCACTGAATCAGTGGCGTCACTAAAGATCACCCATCCCCAGGGGCTGAGCAATATCCAGTCCATTGAAGGCCTGAATAGAACAAAAGCAGAGGAAGGGGAATCCTATTTTCCTTATTTTACTGCCTGAGCTGGGGCAGCTCATGGAAACCTCTCGTACCCTCGGACGGAGAGTCACACCTGCAGGCCTTCGGCTTAGGACAGAATCCCGCCCGTGCTCGCCTGGGCCTCCAGGTGGCACACAGCAAATGATGAGCTTCTCAGCCTTCAGTCTCCTGAGCCAGTTCCTCATCACAACTCTTTTGATGTCATACACTAGATATTTTATATGTTCTATAAAATAGAATATTTTAGTTCTTATATAACACATTTAGTGTTTAACAACATAAAATGTTTATATATAAAGTATATATTATCAAAATACATATGGAGTTCTATTGAGTTTCAAATAGAGGTACAGGTAGACAGAGATAAATCCAGTCTGTTCTGTGTCTCTGGAGAGGCCTGGCTACCGCAAGATCTGAAACTCAAGAGAGTGACAGCGCCTGAGGCTGGGGTTTGCCGCTTGGCTCACTTGAGCCAAGTCTTGCCTCTCCTAGCCACACACATAATGGTCCAGGAACACCGAATCGGTCTCACTTCCCTGTGGCTGTTAGCATCCTGTCTACCTTGTTGGTCATTGATCATTTATTGATTCCTTAAAACCCTATTCAGGCCGGCGCCGCTGCTCACTAGGCTAAACCTCTGCCTGCGGCGCCGGCACACTGGGTTCTAGTCCCGGTTGGGGCACCAGATTCTGTCCCGGTTGCCCCTCTTCCAGGCCAGCTCTCTGCTGTGGCCAGGGAGTGCAGTGGAGGATGGCCCAGGTGCTTGGGCCCTGCACCCCATGGGAGACCAGGAGAAGCACCTGGCTCCTGGCTTCGGATCAGTGCAGCACGCTGGCCATAGCGGCCATTTGGTGGATGAACCAATGGAAGGAAGACCTTTCTCTCTGTCTCTCACTCTGTCTATAACTCTGCCTGTCAAAAGAAGAAGAAGAAGAAGAAGAAGAAGAAGAAGAAGAAGAAGAAGAAACCCTATTCCAACATCAATCCCTCCCGCACTTCTCTACTACCCCTCTCAGATTCACTTGGTTCTGTATGCGTTTCTGTTATTGCATATCTCACATTCCATTTAGCTAACCAGGCACAAGAAATCAGTATGTAAAGGTGGTAGAAGCCATAACCCAGGAGCAGTGTGTAAAGTGCTCAAAGTTAATGAAATAATTTACAGTTTGTGTTTTGATGACTTCGACCCTTCCCAGGAGTGCAAAAGAGGGAGAATTAGCTGTTCTTCCAAAAAGCAAAATGTGGCTGCTTCTGAAATTAGCCAATGTGAACACCTGCTTACAACGAATAGGGCATTTGCTTCGTCACTCATTCAACAAATGTGTGGAGCGCTCATTGTGGGCCAGACACTGCTCTCAGGCAATTAATGAATGAAGCACACACAAGCCCTTGACCTCACAGAATCTCCATATAGCAAACAAACAGCCAAGAAGCAAGATAAATAATTGGCCAGGTAAGTGCTCCAGAGATAAATAAAAACAGAAGAAGGAGGTGGACTGTAGGAAGTTTGGCAGGTTTACATAAGCCAATCAGGCCTTTTCAGGGGCTGGTGTGGAGAACTATTCCAAAAGACACCCTCTGTGGGTATTTTTTTTTTTTTTATTTGACAGGTAGAGTTATAGACAGTGAGAGAGTGAGACAGAGAGAAAGATCTTCCTTCCATTGGTTCACCCCCCAAATGGCCGCTATGGCCGGCACTGTGCTGATCCGAAGCCAGGAGCCAGGTGCTTCTCCTTGGGTGCAGGGCCCAAGCACTTAGGCCATCCTCCACTGCACTCCCGGGCCACAGCAGAGAGCTGGCCTGGAAGAGGAGCATCCAGGACTAGAACTTGGCACCCATATGGGATGCCGATGCCACAGGCAGAGGATTAACCAAGTGAGCCACGGCCCCAGCTCCCTGTCTCTAGCCCCATTAGAAATGCTAAGTTCACTGGGGGGAATTGTCAGTTAACCAATTTGCTGAGCACCTATTTCTTGTGAAGAAACACAAGTGCAGCAAACCAGCCAAACGGCTCCTCTGAGAACTGCATGTGCTGGTGCAAGATGGCCTCATCTTCCCTGCACAGATGTTAGAAGCTCATGGGCCCCAGATCACAAGAGACAGTAAGACAAAAGACAAAGAGACAGAGCTCCCACCCACTGGTTGGCTCCCCCAAATGCCTGCGGCGAGAACCAGGAGCCAGAAGCGCAATCCAAGTCACACAGGCGGCACACAGGCGGCACACAGGTGACAGGGACTCAGTTACTTGTGTCATCGCCCTGCTTTCCAGGATCAGCACTAGCAGGAAGCTACAGTCAGGGCCAGAGTCCTGGGATGTGGCACATGGGCATCCTAATCGCCACCTTCACCATTAAGCAAAATGCCCACCCCTGAAACCACTTAAGTTTTAGGTCTGAATAATACTAGAGCAAGCCCCCAGTGGCTCTAATTTCCAGAAGTTAGCCTCTAGAGACACTGGGGCCCTCCCAAGAGAGCCCCTCCCCCACGCCTAGGAGCAGGCCCTCAGTGCTCATCCCCCACAGGGCCGCCCTGCTGCCGCTCAGTGCCCTCCCAGCTCCTTGCCCTGCCCCACACATCTCCTGTCTGTTCTTATCACACTGACACTGGTCTGGCCTCCCCTTGCTGTGGAGCTGGTCCAAGATCTTCCCGAAATCCCCAACACACACCTGACCCAGGCTGTCCCTGATAATAAGGCTCTACCAACACCCTGACACAGGGGAGAAGAACACTACAAGAAGAGCACTTCCTGACCTTTGGGGCGCTTACCTAGCCAGCCTGCCTCTGCCACTGCAGGGGATCCCGTGAGACTGCCTGCGCCTGCCTAGGCCGTGCAGTTAGCCTGGCTGATGGCAGGTGGTAGGAGCCCAAGGTACCCCCAACCCCTGCCTTCTGCTAATCAGGTAAATGCTCCCAGGTGTGGCCCAGGCCCTCCTGGAAAGCTACCATAGCCTACATGACCTTCAAGTTGATTGGAGAGGCACAGCGGCCGGCATTGGCTCTATCCTATAGAATTAGTGTTGCCCAGATTTAGCTACGCCCCTCCTGCCTGCCGTTTGCCCCCTCTGCCTGCCCTTTACAAGGTGTGCCTGGTCATTAATAAAGCAGAAGTGTTCACTGAAACTTGTCTCGGGTGCTTCTTGCTGAAGAGCGCCCTCGTCCCCACCCAGGCTGCCAGTGCGCGGGCCTCGCATGCCAGCTCCCCCTCTACTGCTCTCCTCACCTGAAGGCAAGGACCTGAGGGACCCAAGCCCATCTCACTCTCAGTCCTCATGCTGTGAGGGACATAGAATGGGACGGCAAGAGAAACATCCATTCACTGGGGAGGAGACCCTTGTCACCTACCCATCTGTAGGGCGTGTCTGAACCAAACCTCTGAACCCAGAAGATAACACACAATGGACTTGCATTGATTCATTTCCTCCAATCGGGGCTATCTCGTTGGAAACTCCACCACACTGCTTCCTACAGGCAAAGCTGCCGAGCCAGCCTCCCTCCCACCAGCCCTGAGAGAGGGGCTGGCCTCCCCTCTCTGGGCCCTGACCTGGCAGCAAGGTCAAGAGGGTCTGTCTGGGGGCCTTCCCTGCTCTAGAACGTCTTTTCCATCCATTAGTGTAGCGGTCATCCCACCTGCAGAAAAGCTGAGTGATGACATTTCATTATGAATGAGCTTCAGACTGAGCTACCCACTGTAGATTTGCATAATTAAGCCTTTTATCTCTTTATTGGGAATCAGAGGCTTTTTCTCCTGTTACATGGATTTCAGGCATTAGCAGGTAAATGGGAGCTATTTTTGGAATGAGGATGAGCCTGAAATTACAGGACAACCCCAAAAAAGGTTAAACCTGAAAGTTAACTTGGCCTTGGCCTTGGCCTTGTCTTATAGGTTCTGCCCAACATGGTCTCCACTTCCCTGGGGAGGCTGGGAGCTGCACCTTACAGGGCTGGGGAGCTTTGCCTTAAACAAAGGCAGGGGCTCTTCCTGGCAGCCCCCGGCCATCTGACCAGGGGTCACCTTTTCCTTCTCCTCTTGTCAGCGTCAAAGCTGCCCAGATCTCAACCTGAGGGAGAATCCCCAGTGACTCTGTTTTCCAGATTTGCCAAGTGGACAAAGCATTTGCGGAGCAAATTCCCAAGATTGTGCACAGCATCCGTACCAACCTCTATCCTGTGAGATTCGGCTGCATCAGAGGCTATGCACATGTGCCCCAGAGGCTGAGGCTGAATGGGGAAAGGTCCCAGGGGGATGGGGCAGGGAGACAGGATGTGCCCAAGTTCTAAAAGGACAAGAGTTTAAGACATCATGTGAAGAAGCACGAAACCGGGGACACAGAACAAAAATATAAGATGACAGGATTTTTATGTTCTTCTATGGTTTTCCTTATGGTCTTGCAGTTTCTCTGATGGCCTCGTCTAAAAGGAAGCAAGCCAGCTGTCCATCTTATTTGTGCCACAGGTAAGGAGGACAGCAGTCCTCCCTTGTCTGCAGTTCTGCCTTCTGTGGTTTCAGTTATGTGTGGTCAACCGTGCTCTCAAAATGCTAAATGGAAAATTCCAGAAATAGACAATTATAAACTCAGTGGTTCTGAGTAACAGGATGAAATCATGCACCCTCTCTGCAGGATCCTGCCAGCAATATAAAGCATCTCTGTTCAAAGTGTCCGAGCAGTATGCATTACCCGCCCAGTTGTCACCTGGTAAGCATTTCAGCTATTAGATCAGCTGTGACTGTATTGTTAATGTCTTGCTGTGCCTGAGTTACATGAAACTTTAGCAAAGATGTCTCTGTATAGAAAAACATAGTATGTATAAGGCTCAGTGCTGGCCTCAGATTCAATCATCCGCGGATGATCTTGGAACATATCCCCAAAACAGGGAGATCTCCTGGACTGTGTTCCCATGGAGAAGAACAACTCCAAATTGTTTTTGGACAACTCAAACTATCCAGTCTTCTGAAATGAAAAGTGCTCTCTGCAGAGCAGTCCTGGGCCCTGCTGGAGCTGCCAGCCATAGGCTGAGCCTGGGACAGCCCACGGAAGGAACACACACTCCAGAACTGCTTCTCTTCTAGAATCACACAGAACAAAGTTCTCAGTCCAATAGAAACTTGGACCATGGCCAAGGAATCAAAATCCTCCTTAGTTTTCTGTCAGTCTTCAGGGGTTCTATTAGGAGCCCAGCGGTGGATGCACACACCACAACAATCAGCCAGCTCAATGGGGACAGCACGCCAGCTATGCAGCACTCCAAACAAATAGGCATTGGTCCTGGGGCCACATCATTCCCTCCTCAGGAGGCTAGGTGACTGTCATCATCTTCCCCATAAATCTCAAAGTCCATGTTTGCAATAACACCACCCCGGATAGTCCTGAAGACTTGATTACTGCCCGGGGCTCAGAGGATTGCAAAGCAGGCGTTAAGCAGGAAAACGCAACGTGAAGTGATGGGATTTTAAACAATAGTTCCCACAGCAACAGCTGTTGCTTAGTGGAAATGAATAGGAATGGGAGGGGGCCCTCTTTCTCTGAGAAGAGAGAACACATTGTAATTTCTGTTCAAAGATTTGGGAGCGTTAAACAAACAGCTCCTCATGTTCCCACATTCCAGAGTCAAGATGTTATGCAGAGATGGGAAGTAGATTGCCCAAGGTGACATCATGAGCCATGCAAGTCAGGAAGACAGACTTTCCAGGGCTGAAATTCCCAGGACAGGGTTAAGGCTATGGCACCATGACAAGGAAATCAAGGCCAGAAGATGGACCCAGTGCTGAGAAATCTGGAAGACTACTAGAGAGTAAGACAATCTCACCAAGCAGAAAACAGGCGTGCAAATTTTCCAAAGTATTTGCCAAGCAGAGATTTGGATCTTAATGAGTGGGAACCACAAGTGAACCTGAACTTCTAAAAGTATAAGCAGCAAAATCAGGAGACCTCTTCCAATAGCCTGCATGCTATGAATTCTTAGTCTTCCAGTCTCAGACCATTACCATCCATACATGGAAGAAACTCCAAATTCAGTCAAAAGTGAGAAGACAGCAGCGGTTGCATGCACTGAGCCCTGCTTTAAACAAGGGGACACAGATATACCACGTACACATATGCATATACATAACAGGTCTCCAAAGGGTTTATGAAAAACACAATTAAAAATTAAGCTTTTTTTGGTGTGAAAAAAATTTTAAATCCATGCATATGAGAGGTCTTCAAAAAGTTTGTGAAAAATGTATGTTATGAAAAAATTATGCATGGATTTCATGCATATGCCATTCATTTTTTTTTTGACAGGTAGTTAGACAATGAGAGAGACAGAGACAGAGAGAAGGGTCTTTCTTTTTCCATTGGTTCACCCTCCAAGTGGCTGCTAGGGCCAGCACACTGTGCCAATCCAAAGCCAGGAGCCAGGTGCTTCCTCCTGGTCTCCCATGTGGGTGCAGGGCCCAAGCACTTGAGCCATCCTCCACTGCACTCCTGGGCCACAGCAGAGAGCTGGACTGGAAGAGGGGCAACCGGGACAGAATCTGGTGCCTCAACTGGGACTAGAACCCGGGGTGCCGGCACCACAGGCGGAGGATTAGTCTAGTGAGCCGTGGCGCCGTCCATGTCATTCATAATTATCTTATAATTTCATCTCTCTGTGAACTCTGAAGAACCCTGGTATACACACACGTTACACACATATACTACATATATGTATGCGAATGCAATTAGATATACATATAATTTCTACGTATATATAATTTATGCAGCAATCCTCCAAATACCCACTAGCATTTCTATCTTTTGAGTAAATCGAGGCACTGAAAGGACAAGCAGCTTCCCCGAAATCATTTGACAGAACTGAAGTCCAAGCATTCTGATCCTTGTTCTACCATGGCCCTTAATGAGACTAATGAGAGGGTGCAGGGTGATGAAATAAAACATCAAGAGTGGAAGTCGGGAAGCTTTGCTTGCTGTGAGAAGACCTAGGGCATCAGCTGGCAGAATGAATCATTTTAAAGAGCAAAAGTGTGTGTTTAACTGCAAATAACCTCCCTAATGCAGAAATCGCGGATGACAAGGAGGCTGCCCAGGAAGCTCTCTGCTGAATGCAGGCTTTCAGAGGGTGATGGAGCACACCATGGATGAACCACCTTCTCTCCTCCAATTGGGCAACTGCTTTGTAACTTTTCTTTAAAGATTTATTTACTTATTTGAAAGGCAGAGTTACAGAGAAAAAGAGAGAAGGAGAAACAAGAGAGAAAGAGAGAGATCTTCCATTTGCTGGTTTACTCCCCAAGTGTCTGCAATAACCTGGCTGGGCTAGGCTGAAGTCAGGAGCCAGGAGCATCTTCCAAGTCTCCCGCATGGGTGCGGGGCCCAAGAACTTGGGCCACCTTCTGCTGCTTTCCCAGATGCATTATCCGGGAGCTGGATCGGAAGTGGAGCAGCTCGGACTCATACTGGCGCCCATATGGCAAGGTGGCGCTACAGGCTATGGCTTTAACCTGCTGTGCCACAGCAATGCCCCCCCCCCCAATCTGGGCAACATCTTCTCAGCCCTTCCTACTGCTCTACTTGGGGAGCAAAAAGATACTAATGTGATTCCCTGGGGCACTGGCACTGTTTGCAGGTGATCATAGAATTGCCAGGTGGCCCAAATCCTGTGCACTCCCTCCCATGGGCTTGCAGCAAAGTCTCAAATCTACATAGCCCTCTCTCCTCCCATCCCTCCTGGCTCATGCCTGGCCCAGGCATGCCAGACCTAAGATTTACGTGCAGAGTAGGAGCCCTTGCCCTTTACCGCGATTCTCACACTGTCGCACAGCTGTTAATAAAGATGTCGTTTGATTCCTTTCTGCTATTGTTCCTGCGCACAGACATTCTTCAGAGCCTGGTGGGATCAATAAGAGGTGATCAAGACTTGAGCACCCCTGGGCCCCTAGCAATAGCTAATGGCATGAGAATTATGCTTTTTTCTTGGAAACAGGGCGAAATGCCGAGAACAAATTTTTAAAAAATGGAAATAACCTCTAAGAGTGGTGTCAAGAAGCCTGAAGCCCAGAACATACTGAGATGTTCAGAATGTACTAACTGCGGCCAAAAAAAAAATGAATAATATAAAATAGGACTTTAAAAAGGCACATTTAGGGCAAGAATGAAGAGCAGGAAGGGATAAGCCTCAGCTTGACATGGATGGTATTGTGTCAACAGGCATCAAAAGAAAGCAAACGATTCCTTCCTCAGAGCATCTTTCCAGCCATAAACAACCTCCTGCTGAAAAATACACAAGCCTTGTTACAGGGTGTGGTGGAGGGTGGGCACTTTGTCCCACATCAAGCCTGGGTTCTTTCTAGCTTGAGCTACCGACTCCTACTAATGCAGTCCCTGGGAGGCAGTGCTGACAGCTGGATTCCTGCCTCCCACGTGGAAGACATGAATTGAATTCCTTTGTCTTGGCTCTAGCCATGGCCCACCTCCAGCCATTGCAGGCATTTGGGGAGGGAACCAGAGGATGGGGGTCCTCTCTGTTTGTCTCTCTCTTTGGCTCTCTAATTTAAAAAAATAAATAAATAATTAAAGGATGCTCGCAAATTATTTGACCCTTCTCCCTTCAAGAAGTGGGACATAACTCTTCTCCCTTTAAGTGCCAGCTGTAATTAGACATGCTTTGGCAATAGAATGTGGCAGAAATAACCAGGAGACAAGCTGAGGGTTGGTTTTCCCTCTCTTGTGTAGATATCCAAGAGTAGAATTGCTGGATGATGTGATGTGGTTTTGTTTTACTTTCTAAGGAACTTCCAAACTATTTCGGCTGCATTATTTTACGCTCCTACCAGCATATCCTCACCAACATGTGGAATTGTTCATCTTATAGATGACAGCTAATGCAGTGAGTGTACAGTGGTATCTCAATGCTGTTCACACTTCTAAATGTTAAGCAAAAATTGATGTAGGTAAGGAGGCAGCTAACAAGGAGGAGCTGAGGTCACCAGCCCCTCTCTGCATCTCTGCCTGACTACAGCTCTGCCTGCTCGGCCCAAACCCTTCCCCCACCTTCCCTGAAGCTGTAAATCACAGCTTCTGAGGGTCTGTCATTCAGAAATAGCACTCCAATCATGTACCTGATATATTTTTGGAAATCTCAGAAATCTCATGGTATCAGGTACATGATGGGAGTAATGACTTGAAGGTCATTAGAGGCAATTGGCAGCCATGTTGGTTATTGTTGCCCCTCCCCACCCTGGTGCTATTTCTGAGTGACAGCTCCCCAGACACCACCCTTTGCGACTCCAGGTCATATGAAGGGATGGTCCCAAAACCTGTTGAGTGTATGCCCACCATTACTTCTTAAGTGTGCATTTCTGCTTCACAGACAAGTAAATTTGCTTCCTACTGACTTGTACCTATGTCTCATCTTCTAATTCCTTCCTGGATCAGAGATAGGAACCTAGATCCAGCCATTCCATGACAAATAAAGTTCCAAGTGATCACATGAATGGATAAAATTCAATTAACTCAATTTCTGATTCTTCCTGTTTTCAATCGTTATGTACTATTATATGTAAATCTATAGCTTAAAAAAATCACAGATTGGAAACTGAAATTGCATTTAGCCCAGAGCAAAGTAGAATAATTCAAAACTCTACCTTTGTCTTGAAACAAACCCAGGTAGCTACTAAGTCTGTTTGCATTCCAGACTGACTAGAACAGCGAGGTCTCTGGATTAACTTCCTTGCAAGTTCAAATTTTATTTAAAAATACATAATAAAAAAATGCAACAATGAGGTATACATGCATTTTATCTGAACTTAGCAGTAACTGTGGCAATTGATGAGAACTTAGAACAATCATTTATTCAGGTAAGAATTACTTATTACTAAATATTTTTAGAATTGTGCCAGCTCACTGTGACAAAAAAGAAAGCAGCTCAGATTTTATTTTTATTTATTTCTATTTTTGTTTGCTTGTTTCAGCAGCAGAGCGAGCAAGAGAGGAACAGTAAGACATAGATAAACAGAGAATGCACTTGGGGGTCAAAGTTGAGAGCTGAGAGCTTGATCTGGATGTCCTGGGTGGATGCCAGGAACTCAGTTACTTGAGCCCTCACCTGTTCCCTCCATGTAAATTAGCATGAAGCTGGAATTGGGAGCAGAACCAGTACCAGAACCAGGCACTCTGACATGGGATGCCAGTGGCCCAACCAGCACCATAACCACTGGGCCAAATGCTCACTCTGTTCTGATGTTTTTAGGTTGTCTAGGGTTATACAATAATGAGCTCTTCTTCCGCCCAGGACAGTTGCTCCCACCACCCCCTCCCACCACCTCTTGCTGAGCACTGTCCCCATTGCCCCAGGAGAAGAGGAGCTGTGGCTTCTTATTGACTGATGTATTTTTTTTTTTTTTTTTACCGAGAAGGTGAATTCTAAGTGTTTTCAGTTCGTGCCTTTGTAAAGTGCAAGGGATTCTGGCCATTTGACAGAGGGCTTTTTGACAAGTGGTGACTCAGATGAGATGGAGAGCACATTGCTGCCCTTGCTCCCCACACTGAAAACCCCCTGGGCATCGCCTTGTGCTTATTTATGCTCCACCTTCCTTTTTTAGATTCCTCCTGTCGTGTGCCAAACGAACACCCCTTCGCTGTGACCTGATCATTCACAGACTCAAGAGGAACAGGAGAGAAGAAAGTCAAGTGCATTCTTTCCCAACCCCAGACACTGGCCAGCACTGGGATGGCAATGGTGACACTGGGGCCAGACAGAGAGGGCAGTCACCTTCAAAACAGGAGGACCCCAATTGAGGATGATCAGAAGCTGTTTCCATAAAACCCTAAAGAATGTGGTGCCCAGAAGGGCAATCTTGGAACTGCAGGAAAGGACGTCCCCACAGCAAATAATGGCAATGCCCCTCGTGCTGAGAAAAACCAGGCAATGGACTTCCAAGGCCTGCTTCCCCTGTCCGCACTGCCCTTTGAGGAGACAGAAGTCACAAGCTCCCCACTCCCCAATCTCAGTTAATTCTGCTCTGTGCTCACTGGCCCTCCACCAGGGAGACTCAGAGAGAGCACAGGGTTGGGAACTGTTTTGAGATCTCAAAACAGAGCAGCAGATACAGATTTGAAGGGAGGGAATTGGGGAACAAATGGATAAACGGGAAAAGGATTTCCAGGTCTCAGGAAGCATCGTTTGCCCCCATCCCCTTCCCAATCTTCCCTGAGTCACTGAGCAGACACCCTGCGTATCATGAGCCACCACCTTAGCCAGGTCGTGGTCGTGTTCAAGCATAACCACTTCCCACCACAGCGGACATGTGCTGATTGCACATTCTCAAAAACAGGAGCTCATAAATGCGGAGGCTTTGGGGCTTAATGTCAAGCTCAGAGGAACTCATGATGGCTGAGCCCCCATCGACTCCACAACCTCAAGGTCCAGCTATTTCCAGAGGCCTTATGCTCAGAGCATCATTATGCAAATTTAAATCGTGGTAGCCATTCTTCTTATTGGTACATTAGCATCTCTGCAATTTGGATTAAGGAAGGGGGTCATGCAAAGTGACAAAACCCACCTGGGAATCTTTTGTCATTATTGTGTAATGTGCCCATTCTCCCAGCAATGACTTTCTCATAGTCACCTCTCTCTGCAGGAACACAGCAGTTCTCAGCAGTGTGGTAAGCACGATTTCCCAGAAGCCTGAAACTTCAGAGTCTGATTCTTTAAAGGACAAGATAGAAAAGGTTTGTTCTCATCCGCTCCATCTTGAACCTCCACCATCCTCCGTGTTAATGTGGGTGCCAAAACACAGACATTGCCTGACTTATGATAGGAGTTACATAAGTTATAAAGTACACTTATCTTTATAAACCAATTGCAAATCAAAAATACCATTATAAAACCATCATAAGTTATGATATCTTAGGAATATTCTAAGTTGAAATGTGTTCAATGCATATAACACGGTGAACATCACAGCACGCTGGAAAGCACTGGATGTGTCCCCTTGTGACTACAGGACTCACTGGGAGCTGTGGCAGCTGCCACTGCCCAGAATCCACAAGAGGATGGGGCCACACACTGTGATTCCAGGAAAAAATTAACAATCAAAATTCGAAGTATGATTTCTAGCTCTTTGTACCCTCATAAAGTCTATAAATGATAAGCTGAAGAACCATTGTAAGTCAGAAACCCTCATAATTCAGTGAGCTGCTTTTGTTTCTAATTACCTGTGAGAAAGGAGAAATTCAGAAGAGTGAGGTTAGCCTGAAGGCTGCGTTTGTTTTTTAAAATATATTTTTTATTTTAATTTTTTTAATCTATTTGAAAACCAGAAACAAACACAGAGAGAGCAATCTCCCATCTATTGATTTGCTCCCTAAATGCCAGCAACACTGAGCTTGGGCCAAGCCAAAGCCAGGAGCAGGGAACTTAGCCCTGGCCTCCCACATGGGTGGCAGGGTTGCCAGTACTTGAGCCATCACCTGTTGCCTCCCAGGGTGTATAACAGCAGGAAGCTGGTACCAGCAGCAGAGCTGGGACCTGCACACAGGTGCTCTAACATGGTGTCTCCCCCTCCCCCCACCCTTAGGAAATTCATTTTTATTTTCTGATTCTTTTGAAAGCAGGGATAATTATGTTAATGTCACATAATGAGGGACTCATGACAAAGACAACAAAATGAAGAATGAAGAGTATGTTATGCAAGGGGTATAAATCAAAGAAGACAACATTTATAAATTATATACCAAATAGTATGGTGCGTGCACACGTTTGTGTGTGTGTATGCATAAGACTGAAAGCAACCTTTTTTTTTTTTTTAATTTTTTTGACAGGCAGAGTGGACAGTGAGAGAGAGAGAGACAGAGAGAAAGGTCTTCCTTTGCCATTGGTTCACCCTCCAGTGGCCTCTGTGGCCTGCATGCCACACTGATCCTGAAGCCAGGAGCCAGGTGCTTCTCCTGGTCTCCCATGCGGGTGCAGGGCCCAAGCACTTGGGCCATCCTCCACTGCACTCCCGGGACACAGCAGAGAGCTGGCCTGGAAGAGGAGCAACCAGGACAGAATCCAGCGCCCTGACCGGGACTAGAACCCGGTGTGCCAGTGCCGCAGGTGGAGGATTAGTCCAGTGAGCCGCAGCACCGGCCAGAAAGCAATCATTAACAGGAAACAATCTGGAAAGTCCTCAGAACACTAGAAGAATGGATACACTAGATGACCAACTGGCACAGCTGCAACGGCAGCACAAAAAGATGACCTCAATTCTTTGCCTCGCTTGGAAGAAGAATTTCCATGCAGACAAGACAGAGAGAAAAGCAAGGTTTATTTAAGTCGGAGATCTCCTGCCAAAGTGACCTGGAGAGGGGTCCCATGAGAGGCAACACCTGCAGAACTGTGTGGGTTCTGCACTTTTTAGGGGAAAGAAGAAAAAAAAAAAAAAAGAAACAGAGCAGCAGCTAACAGATAGAAGGTGAGGACAAACCCCATGAAGAGTCCGGGTTTATAATCTTGTCTGTCCTGTCTAGCTTGTCATGATAAGACAAAAACCATCAGAAGGGTGGGTTCACCACACCCTTGCTATCTTCATGATAAGACTGGAAGCTCCCCAGGAGTGGGATAGGCACTTTGACCTTGCTAAAGTTAACTTCTGAGAAGGCTGGTATTTCGTATCCTCTCAGAGGAATTCCCCTTTCCTCATTGTTTACCAGGACCAACTTAGCTGCCTGTTGACCTCTCTGACCCGTCTGACCCGTCACACAACCATCCCATCCCCGGGACTGTCACCAAAGGACGTGAAGTCAGCATATTACAGAGATACTGCACTCTCATGTTTGTTTCAACATTATTTATAATAGCAGAGATATGAATCAATCTAGATGTCTATCTAGAGATGATTGGATAAAGGAAATGTGACATACATGCACAATAGTCTACTATTCAGTCACAAAAACAAATGAAACCCTGATATCTACAACAAGATGGATGGAATTACAAATCATTGCACTAAGTGAAATAAGCCAGACATGGAAAGGCAAATACCAAGTGATGCCTTAACTGCTGCACCAAACTAAGGTTGCATTTGCAGTAGTCTGGACAAGCCCACGGCACTCCTGTGATGTTGGAAATGACCCCTAACAAAGATACCAAAATGTGGCCACTTAAAGTTGCCCAGAAGTCCCATCTGGGGTGCTACCAGAATTTGGGGTGCCATACGATATCACCATATGCTTATTAATAAATCCCCAATAAGCCCGAGAGGGTTCTTGCCTAATATTTAGAGAATTCTAAATACCAGCATAAATAAACGAGGCAGCATGGTACATTTTAGGCTTTTATTTAGTGTTAAAGATGCATAGGAGAGTGGGAGCTTTATCTAAGACAGAGAGGTAAATCGGGGTTCATACTGAGCACCAGGAACCAGCCACGTGCAGGAGCGTCTAGACCAGAAAGCCTAGAGCGGGTGGCTGGAAGGCCACATGGCTCAGGAGTTCAGGACCACAGCCAGCCCCCTCCTGGCAAGAGGCCAGGGCAAAGAAGAGAAGGGCTGACACCCTGTGTCCCAGGCTTTTAACCCACTTCCAAAGGGGAGAGGTTAATTAACCTGATTGGCTGGTGGGCACCCAGATGTGGCCAGGTAGGGGCATGAGGTCACACAGGGGCGTGGTGAAGGTATCAGGTAGGGCGTGAGGTCACACAGGGGCGTGGCGAACAAGTGGTCTTCCAGCTCACAAACCTAATCGATTTTAACCTGTAGGCCTGCCTACTTCAACTGCAGCCTGCAACTTCTTGTTGCTTCCCCACTGAGGAGCTGGCCTGCCTATAGCTTACAGATTTGCTCTGGGCTTTTTCGATATTTCCAGTGTCCAGTTACCCTGCAAAGCCTACAGGCATAGATTGCTGTTTCTCTTTTTAAAAAAATTATTTATTTGAGAGGCAGAGTTACAGAGTGAGGGAGAGACAAAGAGAAAGGTCTACCATTCACTGGTTCACTCCCTTAATGGCCGCAAGGATGAAAGCTGGGCTGATCCGAAGCCAGGAGCTTCTTCCGGGTCTCCCACGTGGGTGCAGGGGCCCAAGGACTTGGGCCGTCTTCTACTGCTTTCCCAGGCCACAGCAGAGAGCTGGATACAATGTGGAGCACCTGGGACTAAAACTGGCGCCCACATGGGATGCCAGTGCCACAGGCAGAGGCTTAACCTGCTACACCACAGTGCCAGGCCCCGTTTCTCTTATTAATGTGCTCAACTGCAGGAATTAAGAGAAAACTAGCTGCTCAGAAGGTCACTTGCACAGATCTCAAGATTTGTGTTTCATTAAGATATGGAGCAGGTACAATGATTGCAGACTCATTGAACCGCCAGTCCTGATGGAACGGCCTCACAGTGTTCTTTCTGTGGCACAAAGGGAACCTGAGAAATGGGGCAGTCAGGAAGCCTGGGGCCTGCTGTTTGTTTAAGGCTGGAAACAGGAGAAAGAACTCCCCCCAGGGTGCCAGTTGGTGGGCCCAAGTGGCTGACCGGAACGCAGTGGCTGCGGGATCAGTAAGGTAGGAAAGCCGGCTCTTAGGAAAAAGTGAGCTAAAAGCTTTCCTACGGGCACCCAGGCCCTTTTGTTTTTTCTATTTCATAAGGAGAAAGTAAATGGAGATCGTATCACAGGTTGGCTTTTAAGTAATTCACTCCCTCCCTGCCTGCCTGCCTGCCTGCCTTCCCCTTCCTTCTCTCTCTCTCTCTCTCTCTCCCCCCCCTTCTCCCCACCCTCCCTCCTTTCTTCCTCCTTTCCTTTCTAAATCACACCAAGTTGCTTGAGTTAACAACCTAGCATTATACACAAATACACATGCTCACAAAAATAAGAGCACTTCAAAAAGTTCATGGAAAATGGAATTAAAGAGTAAGTTCACTGTGGCATAAAATTTTTGAAATCCATATGTAATCATTTCTTAATTCATATTTCCCATGGACTTTTTTTTTTTTAAAAAAAGGTTTATTATCTGAATTGAAGGCAGAGTTAAAGAGACAGAGAGGGAGAGATAGGGAGAAAGAATCTTCTCTCCACTGGTTCCCTCCCTACATGGCTTCAAAGGCCAGAGAGCCTGAAATTCCATCCGGGTCTCCGATGTGGGTGGGCGGCACATTAGCAGAGAGCTGCATCAACAGCGCGGGAGCAGAGGTTTAAACCATTGCTCATCTGGGATGCCGGCTTTGCAGCATTGCAGGTGGTAGCTTAACTCATGGTGCCACAAGGCTGGCCCCTCCCATGAACTTTTTTAAGTCACCTGGTATGCATGGATTTAAAAAACTTTGCATCAAAATAAGCCTATTTTTAATTCCCTTTACCATGAACTTTGTGTGTGTGTGTGTATGTGTGTGTGTGTGTGTAGTATTGGTTACAGAAATGCAATATGACACATCTCTGCAGCTAGCTTTTCTCACTCAATAACTCACCGTGCAAGTCCTAACCAAGAGAACTGTGTTGTGCTGCAATTCATTCTTTGGAATGGCTACATAATATTTTATGATGAAGATTGATTCAACCATTTCCCTGTTTATGAGAACTCACCTTGTTTCAGCACTGTAGCTGTAAGAATAATGCTATAATAAACTTTGTACATATATTTTTAAGAAATCCTACTATAGATTTTTATTTCTTTGGAACAGCTTCACAGGAATGAGACTAGTGGATCAAAGTGCATGTGATTTTTTATTTTTAGGAGTTATTGCTACATTCCAATTTAAAATTGGCTTTAACAATTCACATTTCATCTGCAAAGTCTGACAAGACCTCTTCCTCTGTGTCCCTACCTCTAAACATAGTGACAGGGCTAACACTCAGTTATGTTTGTTGTTGTTCATTTCATGGGTAGAAAGGGCTATTGCATTGTTTAATTTGCATTTCCTTGATTATTGTTAATTTTGAGTCTCCATATGTTTATGGCCCTGGTATCCATTTTTGAGTAAATTATCCATCATACCTATTTTCTATTATTTCTTACCATTAGTAAGAACTCTGGGTATTTTAGAGATAATAACTCTCATCTGTCATCTAGGATGCAAATGTATTCTTATTTATTTTATTTTTTTTATTTGACAGGTAGAGTTGTAGACAGTGAGAGAGAGAGGCAGAGAGAAAGGTCTTCTTACCCTTGGTTCACTCCCCAAATTGCCGCTGCAGCCGGCGCTGCACCGATCCGAAGCCAGGAGCCCTGGCTCCTGGTCTCCCATGCAGGTGCAGGAGCCCAAACACTTGGGCCATTCTCCACTGCCCTCCCGGGCCACAGCAGAGAGCTGGACTGGAAGAGGAGCAATCAGTGTTAGAGAACGGGGTGCCCATATGGGATGCCGGCACTGCAGGCAGAGGATTAACCAAGTGAGCCACAGGGCCAGCCGCAAATGTATTCTTACTCTGCAATTTCTCATTGACCCTGTTGAAATCTTCTACAGTCTTTGCTTTCTTTATTAAGAAGTCTCCAAGAATCCTAAATTGTATATGTATGCTCCTTGCTTTTCTTGTATAATTTAATTCACTTGCTGATTTATTCAGAATAGATCAATAGATATAAATAGATGAGTATATTTGGACACTGAAGCATCCAATTATCTGGAATTTATTTATATGCACTCAGATTCTGACAGAGACATCCATCCATATCATCTTCCAGAGGGAGAGTCAGTTGAACCAGCTCCTTCCTTCTCACTCTGAATTAAAAGAGTGGCTTCATAATACGTGACCATAACATGTGGCTTAGTCTGCTTTGTGTTGCTATAACAAAATACCTCTGACTAGATACTTTACAAAGAAAGGAGATTTAGTTTAGCCCACAATTCTGGAGCTGGCAAGTTCACACAGCATGGTCTAGCATCTGGCAAGGGCCCCCTGGCTGCCTCTCAGATGCAGAGAAGTGAGAAGGGAACTGGCCTCCTTCACAGAGCCAGGGAGGTGGAGCCCTGCTTCGGAGCACGCGCTCCTGCAGGGACTAACCCAGACACGCAGTTCTAACCCCTCCCTAGGAGGTGGGTGTTAATGATCCAAGGGAAGTGCCCCCTGACCTAGTCATTAGGCCCCACCTCTTAAAGGTTTCACCACTTAGAGCAGTCACATTGAGGTCAAGTTTCTATCACATGAAGCTCCCAGGGAAACACTATTTGCAAACACTAACAGTATGCAGCTTAGAATCTGTATCTAGATTTGCCTTTCAATTCCTCTAACCTGTTTGTTTATTTCAAAAGCAAGTGCCTCATTTATTTGACTATAATGACTTTAAAGTATGTTTTTTATTTGTTATCTATTTGAGGGGCAAAGAGAGAAAAAGAGATGAGCAGAGAAAGTAAGAGGAAGAGAGGAGAGAGGAGAGAGAGAGAGAGAAACAGAAAGATCCCATTTCTCAGCTTCCTACTCAATAGCCAAGGCTGGGTTGGGCCAGAACAGTGAGCCAGAAACTATCCAGGTCATCCATTAAGTGGCAGAGACCCAGTTAAGCCTGCTACCTCCAAGAGTCTGCGCTGGCAGGAAGCTGGAATTTAGTGCTAGAGCTGGGTGTCAAATCCAGGTACCCCAATGTGGAATGCAGACATCTTAACGGCTAGGCTGAACACCCATCCCTGTAGTATGTTTTAATATTCATTGTTCATCTTATTTTAGATTTTATTTGGTGATATTTTAATTTCACATATAAGCTTTAAGATCATTTTGTTCTTTTTAAATATTGTTATTCTTTTTTTTTTTTTTTTGACAGGCAGAGTTAGACAGTGAGAGAGAGAGACAGACAGAAAGGTCTTCCTTCCATTGGTTCACCCCTCAAATGGCCGCTATGGCCAGCGCTGCACTGATCCGAAGCCAGGAGCCAGGTGCTTCCTCCTGGTCTCCCATGCCGGTACAGGGCCCAAGCACTTGGGCCATCCTCCACTGCCCTCCCGGGCCACAGCAGAGAGCTGGACTGGAAGAGGAGCAACCAGGACAGAATCCGGCGCCCTGACCGGGACTAGAACCTGGAGTACTGGCGCTGCAGGCAGAGGATTAGCTTAGTGAGCTGCAGCACTGGCCTAAATATTGTTATTCTTTAATATATCATAACTAGCATACCAATAATATAGACATAGTACAAAGGTACTTCCAAAATTATGGGAAAATAGAATTGAAAGATAAATTTATTTTGATGTAAAAATTTTCTGAATCATTCATTTTTCACAATACATATATTTTTTAAATATGTATCTTATTTATTTGAAAGTCAGAGATACAGAGAAAGAGGGAGAGACAGAGAGAGAAATCTTCCATCCACTGGTCCACTCCCCAAATGTTCGCAACCACCAGGGCTGGATCAGACCAAAGCCAGGAGCCGCCTCCAAGTCTCCCACATGGGTGGAGGAGCCCAAGCAATTGGGCCATCTTGGGCTGCTTTCTCAGGCACATCAGCAGGGAGCTGGATGGGAAGTGGAACAGCTGGGACTCACACCTGAGCCCATTTAGGACATTGACATCACAGATGGTGTCCCTACCTACTAGGCCACAATGCCAGTCCCACAATACACATTTTAAACACATGCTGTATGCATGGATTTCAAAAGTTTTTGCACCAGAATAAACTTATCTTTTACTTCCATTTTCCATTAACTTTCTGAAGTATCCACACATATCTGAAGTATCCACACATAAGGGACTATAACATTTTGATTCTTTTCAATTTTCACATCTAAGAAGTTGGTATATTTTATCACTTGTTTGAATCTTGTTTTTAAGACTTCTTCATTTTTTTTCATACTGTATTCTTTCATATTTTATTGCAATCCCATTTCCATGTTTAGGTGATTTTTACTAATAATTGCTATATATTTTTTATCTCTAACCATTTTATCACATTCTTTTATCAATTCAAGTACATTTTCATGTAAGTCTGTTGGATTTTCCAGGAATGTAATAATATCAACAAAAAGAGGGTTTTAGTCTTTCTTTTTCCAGCATTTATACAAATTATTTAATTGGCTTTTCTTCCTTTATTTGGAAGCTGGGCTGAGTGAAGGGCTTTTCAGCTTAGAGCCAATAAGCTCTGTGGCTCTGACCTGGTCACCCTTCGACCCCAGGGCAGGTCCATTTCCAGTGATCCAACTCTTGCCTGGCAGAGCTGCCAGGGCTCTTCGCAAGCTGACTTCTGCTGAAGCCCAGGCTTGCCACATTGAAAGCCACTGCAGTGGACTGGCCTGTTGGGTCTCCTTGAGGGCAGATCACTGTACAGAGCAGCCATTTAAAAGGTTTCTCATGTATAAAGTTGTTATTAAGAATAGCTGATTTGATCTTCACACATTGAATACATTTGTTGAATTATTATACTGTTCCCCATAAATAGGTACAATTAAAATAATTTTTGAAAAAGAAAAATAGAGTAGCTATAAATTTTCTATCTAAATGGCTATTCAGCATGTTGACATGTTCATTTATTTTCATACCTTTTTATATTGATTTAATAAATCATATTGCTTCATTTTTGTAATACCCTTACAACCTTGTATTCTTGCAATCAACTCTACTTAGCCTTAGTCTATTAGCCTGTTAATATAATGTAGTATTGTTCCAGCAAAAATTAAATTTAGAGCTTTTTGCATCTAATAAGTAACATTGATCTTTTTGTGTTCAGTTTATCAGATTTTAGTAATAAGATTGGCTTCACAAATACAATAAAAAATTGTCCATTTCCTTTTAAGTCTTAAGTAGTTTGAATCATATCAAAATAGTTTGTTCTTTAAGACTCAATAATGATCAGCTATGAAATTATCAAATCCTGCTACTTTTTCAGTAATACCTTTTACAAGATTTATTTTTTACAAGATTTATTTATTTATTTGAAAGTCAGAGTTACACAGAGAGAGAAAGAGAGGCAGAGAGAGAGAGAGAGAGAGAGAGAGAGAGAGAGGTCTTCCATCCGCTGGTTCACTCTCCAATTGGCTGCAACTGCCAAAGCTACGCTGATCCGATCCAAAGCCAGGAGCCAGGAGCCTCTTCCAGGTCTCCCACATGAGTGCAGGGCCCCAAGGACTTGGGTCATCTTCCACTGCTTTCCCAGGTCATAGCAGGGAGCTGGATTGGAAGTGGAGCAGCTGGAACTAGAACTGGCACCCATATGGGATGCTGGCACTGCAGGTGGCAGTTTTACCCACTACATCACAGTACCAGCCCCTATTTATTTATTTTAAATACAGAGTTACAGAGACAGAGACACGGAGAGAAAAAGATCTTCCATCCACTGGTTCACTACCCAAATGGCTACAAACGATCAGAGCTGGGTCAGTTCAAAGCACAAAGCCAGGAGTTCCTTCTGGTTCTCCCACGTGGGTTTAGGGGCCCAAGTACTTGGACCATCATCCACTGCTTTTCCCAGGCCATCAGCAGGGAGCTGCACTGGAAGTGGAGCAGCTGGGATTTGAACCAGTGCCCATATGGGATGCCAACATGCAGGCGGAGGCCCAGACTGTGACACCACAGCACCAGCCCCTCAATAATGCATTTTTAATCACTTTTGTAATCTCTTCTGTGTTTAGCCTATTTAACTTTTCTAATTGTTCTTCATTCAATTTTAAAAATTTATATTTCTTGAGGAAATCATCAATACTTTCTAAGTTTTGAAACTACCGTTTTGAGTTTAAAGTTTTCTGTGTGGTCAAGAACATAATCAGCTATTTTTATAAATAGTATGTGGACATTTAGAAACTCCCTGATTTTTAGAAACTACTGAATAAATAAATTTGTATGAAATGAACATTTATATAGACATTTGCTATGAGCTCATGATAGATAGGTCAGCTTTCCACCTGTTTCCCTTTGCCACACATCAAACTTTTCTAGAATGGTGTTCACCACACCTGTTCCCATTGGCTGTAACAACTGTCTATAAATATGCCTCAGATTCATGTCACCTCTCCTGGGAAGTCATTCGTGCTACCTTAGAGTAGGCGAGGGAACAGTCTCACAATACTCAGAGTGGTTTCTTTCTAGTACTTGTCTCATTTGTAATGACACAGCTATTTATATAAGCAATAGAGACGTGTATTTTTTCTTACTATCTAATAAGCTCTATGAGGATTGGATAATGTCTGCTTTATCTTATCTGCAAAACACAATCATGATAGCGTCTCTAGCACATATGAGAGTACTTCAACAAGTTCATGGAAAAATGAAATTTATAACTGGAATCTGTTTTGGTGCAAAAAAATTTCAAATCCATGTATAATTTTTATAAGGCACAAAATTTCATGAACCTTCTGAAAATCTTCCATATGAATGGGTTTCAAAAAAATTCTTGCACCAAAATAAACTTACTACTTCATTCCATTCTCCACAAACATTTTGAAGTAGGCATGCAATAAATACTTCGTAAATGGATGAACAAATGGGCTGTTAATCAGAAGAGGTACAAATTCCATAACTGTCCCTGGCAATTTTCCACCACGAGGTAGGTAAGCCAGACTACCACATCAAAGTGGTAGAAACCAAAGTAGACATGCAAGAAAAAAAAAGAGCAAAATTGGGAGACGAAAGAAAACAATTTTTCCTGGCTCATGGGACTGAATCAGTCCCTGTTTCATGTTTGAAGCCAAGTCTGTCGCATCCCATTTCTTGGATTTTCTGAGACCTGCCATAGCCTTTTAATTCCACTTTCTACCGAAGTTAAAACAGAAGCAGATTTCCTTATTGTTACTGAATGTCCATTTTCTGTTCCAGCCCCCATTCAGGTGGCCCCATTACATTTAATTGTCATGTGCCTGGCTCTGACTTTCCCCCAGACTTCCCTTGCTTTTGATGACTTCATTGTACTTTATTTGTTTTATATTGTATTTGATTCCTCCTAATTTCATGTTTACTTTGTGTTCACTGTGGTTTACTTTGTTGTCTCCGCTTTTTCCTTTGGCTGTTTTTGATGGTTTTCATGTTTCTTTTCACTATCTTTTTTCTTTTGTTAACATCCCTTCCCCTCTCTAGAGGCTCATAAGAAAACACACAGTTCTGTAACTTTTAGAAAGTAAACACGATATAATTTATTTCATTCACCAAGATAGTTTATCACAGCAAGATCAGTCCTCTAGAATATTTCCACTTCTCTGTTCTTCTCAGTTCCACCCCCATCCAGACCAACATAAAAATCTTTGAAATCCTCTGCTTCATTTGCTTTTCTCCTCCTGTACCCCTAACTTCTAATTTTTTCTGAAGTAGTTCAGTACTTTTAATTCCAAATTATTATTAGCATTGCCTTTTGTATTTTCCTAAATTCTCATCTGGAGTACGTACTACACTTACATTCCTGGTCTTTTATTGTCCATTAGATTGAACCACATGAAGACACTTCAAAATGTTCATAGAAAACCAAAATTAAAAGATAAGTGTACCAGGGAACAAAAAGTTCATTTTGAAATCCATGCATAATTTTGTCCTAAGATGCATCTTCCGTGCGCTCTTTAGAGACGGATCATTTGTGCGTTGGCGACTTCTGTTTGTTTCCTTCTTCCTGGGCTGACAGTGGGTGGTGGCTTCTGGTTACAATGCTGTGTGCCCAGAGTCTTGCCCTGGTGGTTTCCTGTAGGAGCCCAGATGCACCAGTGCTACACTCTGCATCCCAGCACACTCAGCGCGGGAGCTGAATGACATCTGGAGTGGGTCTGGGGACCTCCCATCCCGTCCTTTTCTCTTGGTACTCACTTGCTGTTCCACAATCTTCTGTTTAAGGTTTTGCTCATGAAACATTAAATCACTCTGATTTCTTAAGTGACTTGCTGTTTCTGTCTAGAAGTTTCTAGTGTTTTTCTCATCATTCTCGAAAGTTAAGCACTCCCAGCCAAACGTCCACGATTGCATATTTTTCTCATCTCTGCTGCTTGGAACTTGGTGAATAGTTTCAGGCTGCACATTCAGTTTGTTCTTATCCTCAGAGACATCTGCTTTTACTAGTTTAATAATGTCCTCCTTCTCCGTGTGTTCCTTCTCTCTTTTCTGGATCTCCTTTCATTCACATGTTGATTTTTCCAAGATATATCCTCCCAAACCTACCATTTTTTCCCTCATGATGGTCTTCTCCTTGTAGTTCTGCTCTGTGCTTGGAGATACAAGGGTACTTCAAAAAGTTTATTGGAAAATGGAATTAAAACTATGGGTTTATTTTGATGCAAAAAAAATCAGTGCAAAAATCATTTTCAGAATATGTGAAAATGTATACTGTGGAAAAACTATGCATGTTTTTCAAAAATTTTACACCTGCCGGCACCGTGGCTCAACAGGCTAATCCTCCGCCTTGCGGCGCCGGCACACCGGGTTCTAGTCCCGGTCGGGGCTCCAGATTCTGTCCCGGTTGCCCCTCTTCCAGGCCAGCCCTCTGCTGTGGCCCAGGAGTGCAGTGGAGGATGGCCCAAGTGCTTGGGCCCTGCACCCCATGGGAGACCAGGATAAGCACCTAGCACCTGGCTCCTGCCATCGGATGAGCGCGGTGCGCCGGCCGCAGAGCACAGTCCGCGGCGGCCATTGCAGGGTGAACCAACGGCAAAAGGAAGACCTTTCTCTCTGTCTCTCTCTCTCACTGTCCACTCTGCCTGTCAAAAAATAAAAAAAAAAAATTTACACCAAAATGAACACATAATTTTCATTCCATTTTCTCATGAACTTGTTCAAGTACCCTGGTATTATTTCCGATTGAATTTCTGAGTCAGTGATAGACATGACAATATTCACTAGGACTCGCAATCCATTTACCAGTAAGTATTTTCACTTCCAAAGTCATGCAGAAAGTCTTTTTTTTTTTTTTGACAGGCAGAGTGGACAGTGAGAGAGAGAGAGAGAGAGAGAGAGAATGGTCCTCCTTTTTCCGTTGGTTCACCCCACAATGGCCGCTATGGCCAGCGCGCTGTGGCCAGCGTGCTGCAGCCAATGCACCACCCTGATTTGAAGTCAGGAGCCAGGTGCTTCTCCTGGTCTCCCATGTGGGTGCAGGGCCCAACGACTTGGGCCATCCTCCACTGCACTCCCGGGCCACAGCAGAGAGCTAAACAGGAAGAGGAGCGACCGGGACAGAATCCGGTGCCCCGATTGGGACTAGAACCCGGGGTGCCGGTGCCACAGGTGGAGGATTAGCCTACTGAGATGCGGCGCTAGCCAACAGAAAGTCTTTTTAAAATATAACTGACTCCCATGTGTGTTCTGCATAGTTATCCTTCTATGAATACGGGTGCCCAGGTCCAGCTGTTGTACCCCTTCAAATGATATCATGGAAAAGTGAGTCGCCAATGTGGTCCACAGAACACTTCGGCGCCTGAGACCCTTTTCAGGGGTCTACAAGGTCACAGCTAATTTCCGTTGTAACACCAACATGTCATTTGCCATTTTCAATGTGTTGACATTTGCTCTAATGACACAAAAACAGTGGTATGTAAGACTGCCGCTTCCTTAGCGGGAATTGAAGCCATGTCACCAAAATCTATCATCTGTCATGGTACCCTGCACCGACACGTAAAGAGAAAGCAGAGAATTAAAGACTTGAGTGGTTTGGAAAGGTCACTGCAATAAAAGGCCAAGCTGGGCTCACCTCCAGCACTGCAGACACCGAGCTTTCTGTAATCCCACTCTCCCTAATAAACCAGCTCTAATGCTGGAGAGGAAAAGAGGACGAGAAGAAAAACACGCACCAAATACACCCGTGCTTCTTCCAAGAGTAGTGACTGACAAAAAGGGGAAAAAAAATCTTTGCTCAGGTTTTCTTCACTGTGAGTGTGTGGAGTGCCTAATGTGCTGCTTTGAAACGAAAAAATTCTCAGCCTGCTTATAAACCGGGGCTTGGCCCTGGTGAGATGCCGAGCGGTAACACTTGACGCCTCCCAATCACGACTCTAAACCCAGCCGAGGCTCATGGCTTCCTCAGCTGCATGTCTGTGGTTTCCATCAAGGTAAAAGGCAGTTGGGGCTCTCAGTAGAGAACCATCTCCTCCTTTTTTCTCCTGGTAATAGAATTTTCTTCTCCTAAGAGCAGAGCTGAGTGCATAATTTAAAGGACACAATGCAAAATGAAAATGAAAGCATCTTATTTAAAAAGCAGGAGAAAAGCTATTGCAGGTACTCGAATATAGTCTACCTTTAAAAATGGTTTTCTCGGGTTCTAGTCCCGGTCGGGGCTCCGGATTCTGTCCCGGTTGCCCCTCTTCCAGGCCAGCCCTCTGCTGTGGCCCAGGAGTGCAGTGGAGGATGGCCCAAGTGCTTGGGCCCTGCACCCCATGGGAGACCAGGAAAAAGCACCTAGCACCTGGCTCCTGCCATCGGATGAGTGCGGTGCGCCAGCTGCAGCGCGCCATCCGCGGCAGCCATTGGAGGGTGAACCAACGGCAAAGGAAGACCTTTCTCTCTGTCTCTCTCTCTCACTGTCCACTCTGCCTGTCAAAGAAAAAAAAAAATGGTTTTCTCCTTACAAATTGTAATACATAGTAACGATGTAAATACACAGACTTGCAAAATATTTTATACCATATTTATATACATTAATGCAATCAATTATGCTGTTGAATTAATATATCTTGATTGATCATAAGATTTTCCCGGCTCTGGAAATTTATTATATCTATATATTTAACAACTATATATTATATAATATATAACATTGTATATATATACTATATATAACATTGTATATGTATAACATTATTATATATTATATAACATATATAATCTCTATATATTTAACAACTTTATTTTTAATACATGTAATTGAAAACAATGTCAGTTGCTCTTGCAAAGCCAAGATTAAAATTTTTGAAAAAAATTAATTTTTGAAAATTTTTGACTTTGAGAAGGATCTCTCTGCATATGCAACTATTATTTGAATTGTAAAGAGTATTTTATAAGCTAGGAGGATAGAGTTGGTGTTGTTTTGGGATACTAGATTGGAATAAATTTCTGGTAAATTATATAAAAATTTAAAATATACCAGTGTTGGTTCTTTTTATTTTTATTTGAAAGTCAGAGAGACAAAGGCAAAGGGAAAGATCTCTTACCTAATGTTTCACTCCCCCAGTGCCTGCAAGAGTTGGGGCTGGGTTGGGCCAAAGTCAGTTATGCAGACCTCAATCTGGGTCTCCCACATGGGTGGCAGGCTCCAAATCCTGCAGCCATCACCTGCTGCCTCCCAGGGTCCACGTTAGCAGGAAGCTGAATCTGACGGAGAGCCAGGTCTTGAACCCAGGGACTCCAATATGAGCTGCAGGTGTCCTAAGCAGTGTTTTAAACCACTGCGCCAAATGCCCAACCTGCAATATAATTTTTTTTTCTGATCTGGAACTGATGATTCTCACAGGACAATTTTTCTAAAAGATTTAGCCCCATAAAATCAATTTCACGTAAGTCTGAAGTTAACATTGAATATACATATGTACAACCTTAGTTTATCTAATGCTATTTTATTTTATTTTTGACAGTCATTGTTATACGGTGAGAGAGAAAGGTCCTCCTTTCTGTTGGTTCACCCCCCCCAAAATGGCCGCTATGGCCGGCATGCTGCGCCGATCGGAAGCCAGGAGTTAGGTGCTTCCTCCTGGTCTCCCGAGCAGGTACAGGGTCCAAGCACTTGGGCCATCCTCCACTGCCTTCCCGGGCCACAGCAGAGAGCTGGACTGGAAGAGGAGCAACCAGGACTAGAACCCCGGGGTGCCGGCGCTGCAGGCGGAGGATTAGCCAAGTGAGCCGCGTGTTGGCCTATCTAATGCTATTTTAATGCTGCCTCTAATACATCTTGTAATTCCTGTGCTTTGGCTCTCACTTTTACCGATCACCACCACCAATCTGAACAGGTCCTGGTCTGGCCGCCCCCTCAGGAACCTGCAGTACTTGGCTGTCCGAGCCATGCACAGGAGACCTGGGACAATGACTGTGTGTGCTTACCCACCACCAAGCCCACAAGCTTCCAGAGGGACCACAGCCTTCATGTGTGTGCTGCTGCCTGGCACAAGGTGCATGCTACAGTGGTCCATCAGACATCACTGCTAAACACAAGTTCAAGGAAAAATCACGTAACACATGTTGAGATGGTCACAGAAGAACACAAAGGCAAGCACGGGGTCCTTATATGCAATCACAGGAGTCACACCACCATGAAGGCAGCCTTGCATGGGAGTCAAGACGTAGCAATGGTAATTTCTGCTTTCTACCCAGTAGTGGTTTGGAATGGAGGGCTTACTGCATTTTTAATTGATAATCTAGTGAGAAATTGGTCTTTTAAATCTGCCATTTAAAATTTCTCTTCTTTGAAATGGTAGAGGTGTATGTTCCTCTCCAAGCCAGCAATTTTTTCTTTCTTCCTTATAAATTCAGTGACCATCTTTTCTTTTTTTTTTTTTTTTTTTTGAAAGGCAGAGAAACAGAAAGAGGAGAGAATGAACTATCTGCCGGTTCACTCCCCAAAAGGCTGCAAAGCCAGAGCTGGACCAGGCAAAAGCCAGGAGCCAGGAGCTTCTTCCAGGTCTCCCACATGGATGTAGGGGCCCAAGAACTTGGGCTATCTATCCTCTGCTGCTTTCCCAGGCATATCAATAGGGAATTGGAAGTAGAGCAGCTGGGACTCGTACTGGTGCCCATAGGGATGCCAGCGCTGCAGGCAGAGGCTTAACCTTCTATACCACAGCTCCGGCCCCAGGGGCTCTCTTCCCTAGTCCATGTGTTGGAATAGAGTCATAGTCAAACCCAAGCTTGAATAATCATCAATGACTTAAATTAGCTGTGGGGTGCTTCTGAGGCCCGTAATTTTCCCTGGGAGTTATTAGCTCAGGCATGGAGACAGTGGACTCATCCAGCCATTGAGGACATCATGACGATGTAAATGCAGCCTGCAGCATAATGCAGAGTGTGAATTCTGTCTGCTCAGACCCCCAGTTCCACCTCTGCTTACTTGAGCCTTTGGCACTTTGCAAACCTCGGTTAGGACTCAGTTGTCCCTTGGTAAAATGGAGATGGCAGTGTATTTTTCAAGGTAAGTCTTGCTAAACGTCCATCACTATCCAGTTTTGAAGACATAGGGGTTCAGTCTTCTAGGTCCTAACAGCGATATTGACAAAAAAAACCAAAAATACGAGCTTTGACTAAGAGAATTTTCTGAGCAAAATGTACGGGAGGTCCACAATTGCTTTCTAACGGATCTAGAAGGCGCTAGAAACATGATTCCAATGCAGTGAGTCTGCGCAGAAGGCACAGCTAGGGGAAAGGTGCAGCAGCTTCAGGTGTTGCCATGGTGTGTGTGTGTGTGTGTGTGTGTGTGTGTAAAAGGTTCTGCATCTGCACGGTTTACCTTGTGCTTGCCTGCAAGGAGGTCCCGAGCTTCTGTGTGCACAACCAACACACACACATGGCTTTCATTTCCTTGCTGGGATGGCTTCCTCTTGCCCACTAGGCAGCTGGCGGCAGTGCCCCAGGGAGACAACACAGCGAAGTAACATAGAACAGAGGGTCTCCTCTACTCACGCAAGATGCAAGATGAACAGGCATTGTTGCCAGTTTTTTTGTTGTTGTTGTTTTTTGTTTTTTGTAAAATGAATGAGGCTTTTCAAAAGTATTTTATGGAGCCAGTGCTGTGTTGTAGTGGGTAAAGCCACTGCTGTGGTGCCAGCATTCCATATGGGTGCTGGTTCAAGTACCAGCTGCTCCACTTCTGATCCAGCTCTCTGCTATGGCCTGGGATAGCAGTGGAAGATGGCCCAAGTCTTTGGGCCCCTGTACCTGTGTGTGAGACCTGGAAGAAACTCCTGCCTCCTGGCTTCAGATCGGCTCAGCTCAGGCTGTTGTGGCCATTTGGGGAGTTAATCAGCAGATGGAAGACCTCTCTCTCTCTCTTTCTCTTTCTCTCTCTCCTTCTCTCACTTTGTAACTCTGACTTTCAAAAAAATAAATTAATTAAAAAATTAACTTATGTTTGGTCATGAATTTGATCCATAACCTAACAGCAGCCATCTATAAAAAGACATTAAGAATCTAAAAAGAAACTCACATTTAAGTTTCATCAGCTTTGCCAGTATGTGCTAAAAGATTAATTGGGGTTAATTAATCAACTCTATATGCCAATAGATAGGCATGTTAAAAATCAATTTCTTTCTTGATGTACTTTATAAAATACAAGTGTGATATACTTTATAAGTTATAAATGTGAAATTGAATCATCAAAAATTATAAAACTATAGCATTTCACTAGCAAGATAGTTACAGAATTTCTGAAGGTGTCTCTGCTACTGACCAGGTGGCCTTTGGAAATGGTCACCAGACCTGCCTCCCTCGCATGCCCCCATCTAGACTTACCTGAACCTATGCTGCCTGTCTAGCCAGGCTCAAGGCTGGTCCACCGGCTTATTTCAATTTTTTTGTTTGTTTGTTTTTGTCTTCACAGTCAGTCATATTAAGGATGAACCTAATACAAGGAAAAGAGGTTTTTACAACAGGAAAGACGTCATGCCAAGAGCTGGTTACACGGCTGATGGAAGAGTTAAGAAGTCAAGAGGAGGGTGGGGAGGAATCCCAGAGAACAGCAAGAGTGAGGAGCAGCTGCCTCCCCTGGACAGAGGGCAGAGAGGATGAGGTGTTCAGGAGCCAAGTTTAGCTGGGAGAGCCTGGCAGGCTCATGCAAGGAGACTGGAGCCATGAAGGAGAGGTAGGGCAACAACCCAGACCAGTTAAACCGGAATCCCTACAAATGGGACCAGCCCTCAGTGGTTTTTAAGACTCCTTGGGAAATTTCAAAGTGTAGCCAGGGTTAAAGCATTGTTTAAATTGTCTACAGAGTGAGAATCTACATTCCTGGCACAAATTGTCCCAGATAGAACAGCTGTGCGGAGAAGAGCTATTAAAATACCATCACCCAAAGTCCAAAAGTCAAGACCAAAAGGACCAGTAGACCACAGCCAGCCCTCTCTAAGGCACCTGGGAAGGACAACCCAAGAAATGATTTTACTTATAGACCTTTTCTTCATAGGGAACTTCTGAGTAATTATTCTGTAAGAGATACTTTTAAAAAATATACTTATTTATTTGAAAGGTGGAGTTAGAGAGAGAGAGAAAGAGAGAGAGGTCTTCCATCTGTTGATTCACTCCACAAATATTTGCAACAGCCATGGCTGGACCAGGCCAAAGCCTAGAGCTTGAAACTCCATGTGGGTGGCAGGAACCAAAGCACTTGGACCATCTTGGCTGCTTTCTCAGGCACATTAGCAGGGAGCTGGATCAGAAGTGGAGCACCGGGGACTCAGACCACTGCTCATATGGGATACAGGCGTCACAGATGGCAGCTTCACCCACCACGCCACACCATCACTGCCAGGAGATACTATTTTAAAGAACAATATCTTGCTTAATGTCTCCTGAAAAAAAAGTGATCAAGCATCATACTGTGGAGCAATTACAGTAAACCATCATCTGACATAATTGATGAACAAGGCATATCAAATATGCATACATTGATTGGAGTAGGATATCCTGCTTAATATCTCTATTAACTTGCACATATGCAGTGTGTGTTATTTGCTGAATGAACTTATCATCATAGGAAGATTAATGTTCAGTGTGATATTGTCTTTTTATTTTATTTTAATTCTTTAAAAATTGATAATCCGTGATGATATGCGTAATGGATCTGTTAACTAGAAACAAACATCTTAATAGGATCTTCGTTAACTGACTGAGAAGGCATCTCAGGACTGTGAACAGCTCCAGGGTAGTCACCATGGATACCAATTATCATCATAAATATTGTCAAAGAGAAATCTGATTGGCAAAACGCCCATTAATAGATTTCAACTGAGCCCCAGGTAACTGGAAAAACAGCTAACTCCCTTTAAGAAACCATCTGCAATCCTTTTCCTTGCCCTTCTTATAAAGCATTTATTTATACAAGAAATGTTTACTAAGCAATTCATATGCATCCTAGGGAATAACAAGACAAATAAGAGGAAGCTCTCGCCTTAGAGCGTTTCATGTTATAATGGAAGAAATTAAATCATCACACAAGATCCAATTAAAGGTAGTAGGTGCTCATTTGAATGTTCAGCAAGGTTTGAGGATGGCCAGACCAGAGGACATAATAAGAGAAATTTGAGAGTAAATGCTGGCTGATGGTAGAGAGAAAGGACACTCTTTGAAAATATCAGGTCTAGTGAGGTTAAGGCCCCATTAAGACACCTGTGTCCCACGTTGGAGTACCTGGGGCAAATCCCAGGCTCTGATTCCCAATTCCAGCTTCCTGCTAATGAAGACGCTGACAGGCAGCAGTGATGGCTCAAGTATTTGGGCTCTGCCACTCACATGGGAGACCTGGATCAAGTTCCCAGCTCCTGGCCCAGCACCAGCTGTTGCGGGCATTTGAGCAGCAAACCAGCAGATGGGAATGATTCTCTCTCTCTCTCTCTCTCTCATTCCCTGTCTCTCTGCCTCTCAAGTAAATTGTTAAGAAGTTTTTAAAGCTGAGTATATATTTTCTAAAAACAAGAATATTTAAAAGAAAACAAATAGGGGCCTGCGCCACTGTTCAATAGGCTAATCCTCCGCCTACAGTGCTGGCATCCCGGGTTCTAGTCCCGGTTGGGGCACTGGATTCTGTCCCGGTTGCCTCTCTTCCAGTCCAGCTCTCTGCTGTGGCCCAGGAGTGCAGTGGAGGATGGCCCAAGTGCTTGGGCCCTGCACCCCATGGGAGACCGGGAGAAACACCTGGCTCCTGCCTTTGGATCAGCGCAGTGCGCCGGCCGCAGCGTGCTGGCCACGGCGGCCATTGGAGGGTGAACCAACAAAAAAGGAAGACCTTTCTCTCTGTTTCTCTCTCTCTCACTGTCCACTCTGCCTGTCATAAACAAAAACAAAAACAAAACAAATAGGAGCCGGCACAGTGGTGTAGCAGGTAAAGCTGCCACCTGCCGCACCAGCATCCCATATAGAAGCCAGTCCAAATGCTGGCTGCTCTACTTCCCATCCAACTCCCTGCTGATATGCCTGGGAAAAGCAGCAAAAGATGGTCCAAGTCCTTGGGCCCCTGCCCCCACAAAGGAGACCTGGAAAAAGCTCCTGGCTCCTGGCTTTGGATTAACCCAGTTCCAGTGCAGCCATATGGGGAGTAAACCATCAGATGGAAGATCTCCCTTTCCCTCCCCCCTCCCCCTCCCTCTCCCTGCTCTCTCTCTCTCTCTCTCTCTCTATGAATCAAAAAACCAGTTTGAGTTTATGGGAAAAGCCTAAGCCAAGAATCCAAATAGAACAGTTGCAGTGAGTGTCCAAATAAAGGCTGGATGCTAGAAATAAGAGAATGGAAAGAATCAATAGAATTTCATACCTGACTGACTCCAAGGTTTAACTGCAGGGCGGGGAGGGGTTGAGCTAGTAAGAAGAGAAAGATCAGGAATGTTCCCCCTCCTTCAAAGCATATCTGAGAGCAAGCTGGACAGACTTCTGTCAAGAGACACTCACCACAAATTTGCTCCACAACTCATACTATTCACAGTCATTTTATTATGAGACTGTCATTGGGTAGCCTGCATCGAGAAACAAACATGGCACTTATACTCCAAAACATTTTGATTAAAAGTATAAATTCTCTGCTTAACACAGTATTCTTAAAGGCTTTCCAAAATAGCAGAGCAAGTCATGTTTACATGCATCAAATGCCAGGTACTTTGAAACGTTAGAGGAAAAATGTAATTAAAAGATAAGCTTATTTTGGTGCAAAAATCATTTGAAGTCTGTGCAGGGTTTTTTCCTACTAAGTATCTGCTATGAACTCTTTGAAGGAAAGGGTAGGTCTGCAGCCGACCCAGGAGAGTTCCTTCCAGAACTGTTATTTTTTTTTCCTGACTTTAGCTGCCCAGTGCAGCCACCCCTTCAAGACTGGCTTCATTTTATCTTCATTCAGTGTGTAGTTTTAGGGATACATTCTTAATGAAGGAATGCACATTCCAATAAATGTAAAACTCTTTGCCTATTCTCAGCTTGTCTATACTATCAGTATATGTGCTCATAATTTTAGGCCATATTGATATGGATCTGCTATTTTTCATTCTGTTTTTAACAACTCCTTGAATATAGGAGACAATTCTGGAAAGTAGAGTTACAAGGTAAATTTATTTTGTTGCAAAATAACTTTGATATCTATGCATTTGAGGGGAGTCTTCAAAAATTTAGTGGAAAATACATTAATAAAAATTATGCATTGATTTAAATATTTTTACACCAAAATAAATTTACCTTTTAATTCTATTTCCCACTTTGAAGTTCCCATATATTTCACCAGGAGATGTTTCAGCATTTAGGATGTTCGTAGCATAAGGTTTTTGATTCAGTTATTTATTTATTTTTTTTGACAGGCAGAGTTAGACAGTGAGAGAGAGAGAGAGACAGAGAGAAAGGTCTTCCCTCTGTTGGTTCACCTCCCCAAAAGGCCGCTACGGCCTGCGTGCTGTGCCTATCCAAAGCCAGGAGCCAGGTGCTTCCTCCCAGTCTCCCATGTGGTGCAGGGCCCAAGCACTTGGGCCATCCTCTACTACCTTCCTGGGCCACAGCAAAGGGCTGGACTGGAAGAGGAGCACCCGGGACAGAACTAGCGCCCCAACTGGGACTAGAACCTGGGGCGCCAATGCCGCAAGCGAAGGATTAGCCAAGTGAGCAGTGGCGCCGGCCCCAGTTACTTTTCTAATTTGTTAACAAATATTAAGAAAAATGGGTAATTTTACCCTGCCTTTTTTGTGTTTTTTTTTTTACCTTAAAGTTATTTCTGATATAGAAAAGTATAGCTACTTAGACTTTGAAGTCTGTTTTTCAAAAAAAAAAAAAAATTCGTTTATTCAAAAGGCTGAGGGACAAACAGATAGAGACTTCCATTTGCTGGTTCATTCCCCAAACACCACAACAGCTGGGACTGGGCAGGGGTCAATCCTGGAGACGGGATCGAGGAACACAATCCAGGCCTCACACATGGGTGGCAGGAACCCAGTCACCTGAGCCATTACCACGGCCTCCCAGTGTCTAGCAGGAGCCGAAGCCAGGAATCTGTCAATGGGACATGGACATCTTAGAGCTGGGCTGGCTTAGTATCCACTCCCTAAAATCCGTTTTTGAATTTGAAGTAGTCATCTTGACCCACACATTCTACTTCAAAAAATAATTATACATTTGCAGTGAGAATTTGTTTATCGTCAGAACATTGTCTTAAAGTTTGGATTACGGCAGCCCTACATTGATACCTGTTTGCTTTCCATGGCGTTCTCTCTACCATTGCAATAAACAGACTAGTGGGTTCTTTTCTCTCTTGTTAGCCCCATAAGGACTACATTGATCCCTCAGCCAACTCCGGAGGACCCTTCACTCCTTGCTACTCACAGTGATCCACAGAAAAACAGCCTTCTGGGCACCCACAGGAAATTCTTAGAAATGCAAGATCTCAGGCTCATCCCAGAAGTCTGGGGTCAGAAAGAGCATTTTACCTAATTCCCCAGGTCATTCATACGGACGTTAAATTAGAGAAAGGCTCATTGTGATCACTGGTTCTGCAGCTTAACGTCCCACTGCAAACACCCTGGAAACTGGACCCCACCCCAGAGAGGCTGCTCTCATTGGTCTAGGAATTTTTCAAGCTCCCTGGTGATTCTAATGGGTAACCAAGTTTTGAAATCCACTAGTCTTGATTAGCTAACTCCCTCTATTGACAAGAACAGAGAGCCCCCCCCCGCCGAGGGGGGGGGCGTTACATGCTCCAATTTATAAAGCAAATTTGCAAGTCAACTAGAAATTGGGATATCTTTGTCTAGTTTGGGGCTATATAGGAGATTGCTTCTTCCAAAATCCAGGTCCTCTGTTCCCACGCATGGGAACTGACAGCCCTTGCTCTTCAGAGCGATTTCCATTCACCTGTTCCCCCGCCCCACCATGCACTTGCTCTGACTCCTTGGACACACTTGAACCCTCATGAATCCTGCCTACACTTTGTTTTCCTCTCCTCCTCCATTGGGTCCACTCTCCTAAGCCCCTGAAATCATCCTTGGTCTTCTCAATCTCCTTGTAAACCATCCTGTTATCCTGAACTAAATATCTCCCAGCATCACCACTTCTACTTCTTCCTGATGCAAATCAAAAAGGCTTCACCAGCAAGGTCTCCAAATTTGACGTTCGAGTCTGGCTCAATTCCCTGGGCTTCGGTCTTTCTTGCCTTCTTGCATCCACTGGATCTGCTCCGGACTGCACTCTCTAATACAGCCCCACAGCACTCAATGAGCAGGCCCCTCGGCTGCCATGGCCCCAATAGCACTTTAGAAAGTGGGGCTGTGAGGAAAAGGCCAGGCCATCTGCATCTTGTCAGCAAACCCCAGGACACCCGGTCTGGTTGCTGTTCCACTCAGGAGCTTCCCCCAAGCCTGCAAGCTACTCTCTGGCTTCCTTCATCCCCCTCCTCCTTCTTTGGGAGAACCATGGCAGCCCTGTCCCCAGCACTGCTGGACTCTCGAAGCTCATCCTGTCTGTCTGATGGCCTAAGCACCCTTGCTGCTTGCTACATGGACAGTTACACCCGTGACAGGTGCAGATAAAATAGGGACATTGTAGAATGGCACCAATTTGAAATCAAGACTTGCCCATCTTTAATCTTATTGACTTTTACTAATAGAGTATTTTCAACCGACCTGTCAATATTCGTTAATTATAGTTCCATTTTGCTCCTCTCTGGCTTTCCACTGCTGCCCCCTGTCAACTGAAATGCTCTGAAGCATTGGGTCTGCTTATCAAAGACTCAGGACACCATAATTTAAAGGGAAAAAAAAGTGGCTATCAACCTTCATCTCCTGCATACAATGCCATGGCCCTGAAACTCTGCAGAATTTGCCACCTTATAACTTGGGTGTGAATTCGCCAAAGCTTTGATTCACATGCAGCTGGGAATCAAAACAAGCTAACATGCCTTAGGCAACAAAATGCTTAAAGCTATAATTAGATGACAAAGGCTGTAATATTGAAACTGAATTTTACAAACTAATCAATGGAGACTTTAAAAAGAACAAAAGGCCATCCTAGTTTAGCAATTTACTAAATACTGAGGCAATGTTTAATAATTTGCATAAAATAAATTTAGCTGGTTTTACAATAAATTAAGCGTAATGAAAGATTATACCAAAATTAGAAATTCTACCAAAGGTTTTTGAATCGTAAAAAATAGTTAATGAACTTTCCATTATTTATGAATGAAATAATAAGTACACAAATTTTAATTATTTATCCATGACATTAGATTGTTTCAAATGAGCAGATAGTACAATATAATGATACAGAAATAGCTTCTGCCAAATTATCTTCAGGATTCTCCCAATTCAACACTTGTAAAATCTGAACCCAAAAAAACAAGTAAGCATTATAAATAAATATGGGCATTGAATTATTTTAGTTTAGTTTTACTACAGCTATTCTATGAAAATTCTGCATTCAAAGTCACAAAATAACAGGCTTCAGGGCAAATAATTTGACAGTAATCATCCCAGGTTTTATTTTAGTTACCCCTAAATATTTGACTTACAAGAAGTTGCATTTGCATTAATTATATGTGAAATTAGTCTAGAAAAAATATGCCTAAGATAGTTGCCTTATTCATTGAATGCTTACTATGTTCAACATGGTACTAAGATCAACTTCACTACTCCCATTTCAAAGATGAGAAAATTGAGGACCAGCAAGGGTTGAGTTACTCAAGAGCACACAATTGTGAGGTCACTTTTCTATTTCTCTTTATTTCAATTAATACATAGATTGTCCTTTTTTTCTCCTCCAACCTATTAGGTCAGAAAAAGGGGTGTGATATTAGTCATCAAGTCTTTTCTGATGGGCAGAAATCCCATCATGAAACAGGATTTCAATATAATTCAGGTTTGTGAAACAGTCATTGGTGGCATTTTTACCTTTCACTCAAAATCCTCTATAATTTTTCTTGACCTCATTCTCCTTATGTCAAACAATTGCATTTACCACAAATGTATGAAACAAAATGTCCCAGGACAACGTCCTGAAACTAACAAACCTCCAGCGATAGTTAGTGGTTATAAAAATGGTAAAATGTGGGGCCAGTGTTGAGCCATTGTAGGTTTAGCTGCTGCCTGCAACATTGGCATCCCATATGGGCCCCAATTTGTGCCCTGGCTACTCTGCTTCTGATCCAGCTCCCTGCTCATGGCTTGGGAAAAGCAGCAGAGGATGGCCCAAGTTTTTGGGCCCCTGACACCCATGTGGGAGACCCAGAGGAAGCACCTGGCTCCTGGCTTTGGCCTGGCTCAGCTCAGGATGCTGTGGCCATCTGGGGAGTGAACCAATGGATAAAAGATTCTCTCTCTCTCTCTCTCTCTCTCTCTCTCTCTTCTCTCTCTCTGTCTCCCTCTCTTTGGTGTAACTCTGACTCAAATAAATAATTTTTTTAAAAAGAATTGAAAAATATAATGGGTCTGGGGGTGAGGGAATGTTTATTCCAGGAAATTGTAAGTATTTGGAGATGCCACAAAGTGTTCCTCTAGAAATTAGCTCTCTCTTTTTATTTGTAAATAAAGAATTTAGCCTGAGTCAGGAAGAATGCTGAAAAGTCACAGTTGTCTCACTTAGGGACCAGTCTAGAGGTAATCTCTTAGGACTTCAGTAAGTTTTCCTGCCCGGCCATCTAGAAAGACAGGTAATCAACAGTTAGCATATGTAAGCCTATACATTGAATTGAGCTGTGTGGCATCTAACACACATCCGTTTCTGATGGACAGCTGGCCCCTGTGAATTCTGCCTCTCACCCAAGGTAAAGGCAGTGAGCCAATTCTGTGTATTCATTTATTTCTTTGTTAAATCCTACACACATCCAACTAATCAGCAATATTGATCAAACAATATTATATATAAATCATTGTACCAACCCATACAAAACTTAAAATTAGGGGTGGATATTATGGTACAGCAAGTTAAGCCACACTGCTTGGGATACCCACATCCCGTTTGAAAGTGTAAGTTTGATCCCAGCTATTCTGTGCTTCTGATCCAGCTTCCTACTAAGGCTCCCGAGAGACAGTGTGTGACGGTTCGAGAGACTGAGTTAACGTCACCCACATGGGCGATTTGGATGGAGTTCCTGTCCTGGCTTTAGCCTGGCCCAGCTCTAACTGCTGTGGGCATCTGGGAAATGAACCAGAGGTTAGAAGATCTCTGTGTGTCCCCCTCTCTCTGTCTTTCAAATAAATAAATAATAAATAAACAAACCCTTAATATGCAATATGTACCTTGCCTTATGTTTCTGTGGGGCGGCACTGTTACAAATAATACAAAGCAAAGCTCCCAAGGCTTTACCAGATTCCAACTGTTACCTGTGGAAGACAAAAGATAAAATAGTCAATGCCCAGAACGAAGCTGAGAAGCCAGCCTTCCAAATCAGGGCACCGTGAGCTAGGGGCAAAGGGTCCAGCTGGGATCCAAGGAACCAGCTGTACAGGGCAAATGCAAGGACGGCGGGCAATCGCCGAGAGGCCTCTGGGAACCACTGGCTTACGGCTTTGAAGAGGGGCCCTGACATGTAATATGCAGGACAGGCATTCCAGGTCTACATGTGGACATCTGCATATGAAAACACAGAATCGGGAGGAACCGAAGGAAAGGACTGGAGTGGGGAGAACGAAGCGCTCTCAGAAGCAGTTAAGACTGGAGTGTGCTTCACCACTGCCCTGGTTGGGGTATGTGCCCCAGAATCCTCGTGTTGGAAAGGCCAGTCCCCAAAGTCCTATGAAAATGGTAGCAGGAGGCGGGGCCTTGGGGAGGTGATTGGGATTCGATGAGGTCACGGGGGTGGGGTCCCCATGAGGGCGTTAATGGCTTTATGAAGGATGAGAGATGAGCTAACATGCTTTCTCGGTGTCACCACGCCATGCCTTCTGCCACGGTATGCCGCCACAGGAAGGCCACCACCTGGACACTGGGTGTTCCAGCCTCCAGACCCAGGGACCCAATAAGTCTATTCTTCATAAACAACCCAGTCTACGATATTCTGTGCCAGCAACAGGAAAGGCACAACGAACCTGCTGGACCAGGAAGGTCCTCCTCCTAGCCCCTTCCCTCCCACCTCCTGAGCCCCTTGGGCCTGAGGGAAGAGGTCCCCTCTCAGCTCTCACCGCTGAGTGGTATCCTCCGAAGGCCTGCAGACCACACTCTTTTTAATCGTGCAGCGGAATAGTTTTGAGATGCCATCTCTCTTTGGCTTCTCTGTTTTGTGCCTTTCAACTCTTCCTCTTTTCACTCACTCCCCCTGTCTGAAGCAATCCCTCAGCTCAACCACCAGGACTCGCCGGGGCGCCCTCTGCCACCTGTTTTCCAGTGGGGCAGGTCACCCTCTCACATCACCCCCAACTCCTCACTGCTCCAATCTCAGCTTATACGTCTCGGTCAGTCCAAACCTTAATATTTTTAATATGAGTCATGATTATGAAAGAAGGCAAAGTTGCAGGCAAATTTATTAGAATATTTTATCAAGGAGAAGAACTTCTCTCTATGCGCAAGGACATGAAAGTAAACACAACAAGGAAATTATTTTTAAACAATATTCATTAACTCACAGTAATTAACAAGGAAGTAGTCAAACAAATAGGAGTACTTAAATAGTGATACATTTCATGCTTTTGAAGACCATGACACAGGAAAACACATCATAAATTTACAAGTTACATAACTGTACATATCAAAATCTGACCATGTAAAATAAAAGACACAGGAAATGTAAGCAGTGGCTACTTCTGGATTGTGAGATTATAGGTAATTTTATTTTTTTACATATACTTTGTGTTTTACAATTTTTTACAATGAACATATATTACTCTTATAGTCAGAAAAATATATACATAAAATAAACTGTTGATTCTCTAGAGTCAGATTTTAACAAGTCTCATTTTAAAAAGAATACCACCAAAAGCTTATCTTTCATGGAAAGATGATATATGATACAGTACAGTGTTTCATCATATGCCATGACCCTGTGTCAGTGAGTTAGTTAGCTGTTGTGACATTGGTTTATTGGCTTAATAGGAGATTAGCTCGTCTATGAAACAACTCCAGTGGAATAGACTTCCCTGTCTGAAAATCAGCCAGACTTATTTGAGGGGCACTAAAGGATAAGGCCTTATTAGCCCTTCCAAGAAATCAGTAGCATGTTTCAGTGCAAAAGTTCAAAGCAAAACTAGTCCGACCCTACTCTCATGGAAGCAGAGCTGAAAAATACAAAATTCATCTTAGAGATCACAACGCAAATCTTCCAGTGGAATCAGACATGACTGCTTCTCAGCCTATTAGGAACTTTAAAAAAAAAAAAAGCTACCGATGTGAAGGAATGACAGCTGAGGCTAAGGACTAGAGAGTGGAGTCGCCGCTTCACAGGGTGAGTCATTCTTCCTGACTCTGGAAAGGTCGTTCACTCGGGCCAAAGCCTGCTCAGAAATAAAGGGATGGAAAGTCAAAGTCATTATAATGCTGTCCGTAATAATAAGCACGCTTCTCCTCTTTCCTCTGCCTATGGACGCTGCAGTCCACTGCCTTTCTCAAGGGCTTTTGGCTCTCCCTGGAGAGCTCAGCACCTCACGATTCATTCATTCTGTAGCAAACTTTTGTCAAGTCTCCTGTGTGTAGGCCCACAACAAGGCACCCGTGAGACAAAGCCCTCCAGGACCAGCATGTACAGCACAGCCCAGAAGTCACAGAAACTCCCATGAAGGGCTCTCTACGTGCATCGTTAATCAGATAAGCAGATGCATATTAGCAGCATTGAATAGAAACAGTACTTTTATAAGGGACACTTGAGCCCCTGGCTCCTTTTGTCTCTCCCATATGTAGTCTGCCATCTTCTCCTTCATGGGAAATTGATTAGATAGAGGTGTGGCCACTGGGCATTATTATAGCAGCTGACAGATGGTTACCTGGAACTTTTTTATCTAATACTTGCAATGATCAATTCAAGAAACATTGAAAATATTCCCACTCTCATCATCCAGATTTCTGCACAAAGGCTGATTTGATACAGTTAGCATCTCTCAAGCTTTTGTTACAGAGTGTGTTACAGAAATTACGGTGCCTGTCAGTTCTTTAATCACCAAAAAGAGAACAAACGCAGGCGCTTTTCACATTATTCAATATTTTCCAATCACCTAGACCCGTATCAGAACCTCTGTCACATCCCACCAAAGGGTTGTGTATGAAATGTGCTGTTTCACAACACTGAGAGGTGCAACTGGTTGACAGCCGATGTGTGTGCATAACCATCTCAAAGCTAATGACTGGAACGTGCCCCAACTATTTGTAACTTCTTCTGCCTTTCTTAGAGTAGTAAAAGATAAGAGAGAGGGAAACAATAAAAGCAAAGAAGAGAAAAGCTACAAAGGCCAGTAAAGACTTCCGCTTGTGAAAAAAGCTGCATTCAATGCACTTGGAGAGTTCTTCTGGACAAAATCCTTCCAGCGTTTCAGAGCCTGGGAAACCATTGTTGTCGATAATTCTCCTGTAATGCTTCATGGACGGTTTGGGCTCAAACTGATTTGCAGCATAACGGTAGAGGCCAAACTTGGGAGCTGAGCGATCATTAAGGGAATAAGCAAAGTAGCCACACAGATTGATGCCATCCAACATATAGGCTGGAAAAACCAAAGGACAAGGAGAGGCATTATTAATATATCTTGCATACCACACACTTTTACATAGCTTTGCTGCATCAGGGGAAATTTTAATATCATTTCATAAAACTCCAGACTCAATCAGATTTAATCAGAAAAAGTTTCTCTGATGCAAAGACAAATAGGCAAATATCAAGACAAACACTGAATTTCATTTAACAGTTGGTGCTACAGAATTAAACCCGCTATGACTCACTTGGGTCAAACCTTTCTGCACCCAGTTCTGATTGCCGTGGGGCCATCTGAGGCGGAAGGCCAGAGAGCCTGTGCCTTTGTAGCACCAGGTAGGTGGTAGAGAACTTGATCTTCCACTGTTAGCTAACCTCCTCAATCCCTGGGGAAAAGATGAGCAGACTTCAAAAAGTTCACCGAAAATGGAATCAAAGACAGGTGTAGGGGCCAGGGCTTGGCTCAGCAGTTAAGACGCCCACACCCATATCAGAGCCCTGCGTTCAAGTCCCAGCTCTGCTCCCAATTCCAGCTGCCTACTAAGGCGCATCCTGGGAAGTAGCAGTAATGGCTAGAGTACTTGGATCCCCGTCACCCATGAGGGAGACCTGAATTGAGTTCCTGGCTCCTGGCTTCAGCTTGGCCCATGTCCAGCCGCTGTGAGCATCTGGGGAGTAAACCAACAAACCGAAGCTTTCTCTCATTCTCTCTCTCTCTCTCTCTCTCTCTCTCTCTCTCTCTCTTTGCCTTTCACATAATTTTTTTTGAAAAGGATAGGTATTTAAGTCCATGCCTAAAAGGAGTATTCAATAAATTCGTGGAAAATGCATATCATGAAGTCTATGCATGGATTTCAAAGTTGCTTGCATCAACATAAACTTATCTCTGAATTTCGTTTCCCACAAACTTCTTGGGATACTCTCTTACTGGATACGCCCTGGGCTGCCCCACCGTGGCCAGGCACAAGGAGCCCTTGGGTCCAGGGCGGCAGCGTGTAGCTTCTAGCAGAGCTGCTGTCAGGCCCCGTGCCCTTGGAGACCTATCTGCAAGGGGTTGCTCTTGGGGAACGCCTTACCTTTGAGCGCTTCATTCACGTAATTCTGAATGTAATACACCCTCAGCTGGTCTCGCTCCGCCTGCAGGTCATCATCAATTCCGTTGGCTATGACATACATGGGGAGGTCCCCATACTTCAGCCTCAGCCAGTTCAGCACCTTACGTAACCCCCAGGGCACCACCGCCACCTGCCCGGGAGAATTGAGCCATGTGATGTCAGTCATCTCCTGCACTTCCAGGTAATCATTGTATTTTGTGGGATCTTCTTTTTCCCAATCTACAAGGATCGTAGTGTAATGGCTTAGAGCCAGAAAGTCAAAGGAACCCCGGACCAGTTGTCTCTCCTCTTCGGTGAAATACGGTAGAAGAAAATTGTTTCTTTGGTTCAGCCAGTCCCTCATCACACGGGGATAGTCCCCAGAGCCGAAAATGGGCTCGGCCAGCCAGCCAATGTCAAATTCCAGCACTCTCTCAGCCACCTCCTTGTCCTTCTGGGAAAAGGGGCAGGCGGGCTCAATCCAGTCGGCCTGCAAGGCTATGGATATTTTACCCTTTTGGGCGGGCCTGAATTTTTTGTCGTACTCGCGCCAGACCAGCGCGTGCGCCTTGAGCAGGTGGTGCCCGGCCCGGTAGGTCAGGTTGCGCGTGTTCGGCTCGTTCATGGTGATCCAGAACTTGACTCGGTGGCCCAGCTCCGTAAAGCACAGCCGGGCGTACTCCACAAAGGCCAGGACGGTGTGTGGGTTCTCCCAGGCGCCCTGCTGGGCCAGGGGCTGCGGCAGGCCCTGGTGCGGGGCCGCAGGTTGCCACAGGGCCACCACGGGCGTGATGTTGGCACGCACCAGCTCTTCCACCACGCAGCGGTAGTAGCGCAGGACCGTGTGGTTCACCTGGGACTGGTTGCCCAGAGGGAGCACCAGGGCCCAATCCAGGGAGAAGTGGAAATGCGTGACGTGTGTTTCCTGGAGTAAGACGATCTGGGACCGGATGGCCGCGAAGTCCACGCAATAGGATTTCCTCTTCCTGCTCACAACCCCGTCCAGCTTAATCAGCCTCTTGCTGTGATGGACATCCCACAGGTAAACATGTGGATCTGTGAACTGCGACAGGGTGGTGTCTACCTACCAAGAGGAAAGAGCGATGTCATGCAGTCACTTCAACAACTCCTGCAAGCGAGATAAACCACAGTCCCAGCCTTCCTGGAGGTGAATTTTTAACTTCTTTTCATAAATTCTCAGTTCCAGAGGAAGAAAACCTCTGTTTTAAATTTGCTCACAGTTCTAACTCTCTAAACTTCATGTTTAAAAAAAAAAAACTGAGGTCCCATCCGAAGACTGGCACTCAGGACTCCACACACTGTTTGTAGGATGCTAGCAAGATATTTTTGGATGTTCCTATAATAAGAAGAAATCACTAATGCTGTGGGACTCTTTAAGCATCAAAAAAGGATTAGACAAAGCAAAAACGAGAAACCTGAGCTGGAGTCAGAAAAGGAATCTTCTAGAATCAAATGTTGATCATTAAACCGTGCTTAAAAGCACATCACTGCTGGGGTTTGCAATAGGGAGAGGAGGTCAATAAGCTTAACTGTTGCCTTTCACTGGCTTTAGAGTCAACGGCAGAATTTAAAATATTCAATCTGATTGATGGTGGAAACTCTCAAAGAGAGGGGCCGGCACTGTGGTGCAGTGGGTTAATGGCTGTGTGCAACTCAGGCATCCCATATCGGCAGAGCGCCAGGTAAGGCCCGGATGCCCTGCTTCTGTCTGCCGCCCACGTGGGAGACATACATGGAGTTCCTGGCTCCTGGCTTCCTCCTGACCCAGTCCTGACTGGTGCTGCCATTTGCGGGGTGAGCCAGTAGATGAAAGATCTCTTTCTTGGTGTCTGTCTGTCTGTCTCTCTCTCTCTCACTCTCTCTCTTTGAAATAAATAAAGAAATCCTTAAAGAAAAAAAAAAAAGAAAAATCTCTGAAAGAGAGTGGAGAAATAAGAGGCAATATTTTCATCACCAACAGTATTTTGTGGCATAGAGGGTTTTTTCTAAATTATTTTCTGCAATGATGATGACGCTGGTGACTCTTAAGCATGTGATCTATGCAGGTACTTCAAAAATGTCATGGGACATAGAATTAAAAGATAAGTTTATCTTGATGCAAAGTAGTGTTGGAATCTCTCCATATGAGGGGTCTTCCCTCCTCTCCCTCCCACTGGGAAGTAGGCCTGGATTGCATCCCCAACTCCCACCCAACCTTGGCCAACTGTGGACATTTGAGGACTGAACCAATGGATGGAAACTCATATTCTCTCTGTCTCTCAAATACATACATAAATAAATAATTCATGGAAACATTTATTATGAAAAAAGTGCTCACACGTTTCAAATTCCATTTCGGCATCAAAATAAACTCTTCCAATTCGATTGCCCACAAACATCTTGAAGCAGCCTCAAGCATGCCTCCAAAATGAAAAATAGCTATTTAGGAAAAATGGGCGAATATTAAAAATCAAACTCCTCCCTCCACGTGTAAACGGTGGAGGAAACGCAAACTGAGAAGCCCGCCTGAGAGCCGGGCAACCTAAGCCAGCTTCCTCCTCCGCCACAATCAGCCAGAAGAGGTTCCTTGGCCGGGTTCCCTGGTGAGGCAGGGGTCAGGTAAACCTGGTTTTGAGGCTCTGGCAAAACCTTTGCTGCATTTGGGGGACCTGTTGCAAATCCACTGCTGTTTCTCTAGAGGACTAAATGCTGTGTTTATGAAGAAAAGCAATGGAAATCAGCGTATCAGAGAGAAATTGCTTCTCCTAGAGAATGCTCCCGTGTAGTTCACCCACGCATGCACTTCCCTTAGCGCTGTGCGAATGCTGGCACAAGTATTTTTCCACTGTGTTGCATGCACAAATCATGTTTCCTCAGCCTTGCAAGAGAAAATATTTACACACTCTTTCAAAGGAAACGTGTTAGGGTTTGAAGGACTTTTCTGGATTATTTTTATAGAGCTCTGAGCTGACTAAATTCGTAACTTCTCTACCATAATTGTTCCAAAACAACTTTTATTCAATCTATCACAAAATAAATATGAGAGACTAACGTATACTTTTTAAATCTGTTTTTGGAAAATATACGGCATTTAGAAATGGGTGTTGAGGCACATTCCATCCAACCTCCATTAATTTGTTGATTTAGTTTTTGCTAAAAAAATGAAATACTACAGTTGGCCTGTTTGGAAGGAATGGGTATGAAGCATGTATTTAGTATGTTTTGGAAGGAACTTTTTCTGATGTCAAACAAGGTCTGTGTCCTCAGTTCGTAGCACATTCTGTAGTTATTTCACTATGAGCATTGAGGTTAGGAGAAAACAAACCTGCCAGCTGGGAACTTAGATCCAAGCAAAATGGCTCCAAGGTCAGACTTGAGACAGGTTTTGGGTTGCATGGGATGTGAATTTTAAAGTTGTTCAGGTGAAATGTATGCTGCGAAGGGTCAGTGTTGTGGCATAGTGGGAAAAGTCGTCGCCTGCAGTGTTGGCATCCCATATGGGCGCCGGTTCGAGACCTGGCTGCTCCACTTCTGATCCAGCTCTCTGCTGTGGCTTGGGAAAGCAGTAGAAGATGGACTTGGACCCTGCATTCACGCGGGAGACCCAGAAGAAGCTCCTGGTTCCTGGCATCGGATCGGCACAGCTCCAGCTGTGTGGCAAATTGGGGAGTGAACCAGCAGATGGAAGACCTTGCTCTCTCTCTCTCTCTCTCTCTCTGCCTCTCCTTCTCTCTCTGTGTAACTCTGACTTTCAAATAAAATAAAATAAAATAAATCTTAAAAAAAAGAGAAATGTATGCCATGAGTACTAAGAGTTTGAAACACTAGCCACGAGGGAAAAGATGAATTTCGATGGCTTAAAAATCACTTCTCAGGATTTTGATATATAATGTATGAAAAGCACAAAGGAAGTGCTTGTAACTGCAGACACAAACCATGGAGCTGGCACAGCAAAGGCCTCACTTGGAGTAGCCCATTAGGGAGTGGGCCTGGGAAGGACGCTGCCCCAGAAGGCAATGCATGGGGAGAAGACCTCAAAGGAGCACACAGCAGGGGCCTCCAATCCCTCCCCAGCCCGCCCACTCAGAGGAGTTCACATCCCCCGGGGGTCTGAGAGCTGGAGGGACAGAGTCAGGGAGGTAAAAGGACAGCGGGACCTGATGGAGGGGCTCTGCGCTGCTGAGGGGCCTCCCTGTGACCAAGCACTAAACCCACTGCCTCTAGGGTGTGAGACACAAAGCATTCCCCGCCCCCTGCATTGCCCTACCTAGCCAATCAGACATTTCACTCCCCACCACAGTCTCTCTCCTTTCTCAAGAAAATAGGACACCCCCAGAACACTTTCTCACTAATTTCCAGTTCCCAACGCAACCACACAGCCCTTGGGTGGGGAGCAGAGTGGAGCAAAATGTCTCTCTCCAGCCCCCAAACTTCCCTGGGTCCCTAGGGTCTACACGGAGGAATGGGCCACGAGACGCTCACACTAAGATGAACTGGGAGCTACTTGCAGACTCAGGCTGCTGTCACAGGATTGGGGCAGTCACAGGGTCTGGTGCCCAGCAGGGAGCCCACAGAAAGTCAAGTGCTAGAACAGGGATGGAGGCCCTCCAATCTACCCCGAACCCCAGTGTTAGGGTTTGACTATAATTTGGCCTCTGAACTCATGCAGGACTTTAAACCCCCAAATCGTAAGTTAACAGCACTAACAGGGTGTAAACTGAGTCCATTCTGGCATCTAGGATGCGGAGCTAAATAGAGGGCCTGAGGTCACTGGGGGCATGCCCTCCAACGGTAGCTCACAGAGGAGGGTTGTTGTAAAAGCCTGAGTTTGGGACCAGCTGCACTCTGCTTCCCCGCTCACCTTGTGGTCATGCATTGCACACGTCCCACCAACACCATCGGCCACTCGCGTGAGGAGCTGAACCAACGGCAACCGGCCAGTCTTGGACTCACACCTCCAAAACTTCCAGCTGAGTACCGCTTTTCTCTTTTTAAAGTTCATTGCCTCAGGCTTTTTACTACAGCAATGAAAAATGTAGGAGCTGACTCCTACAGCTAATAAAGGGAGGAGGAAGGGAGGATTGCGGGGGCATCGTCTTCTCCTCCTCCTTGTCTCCTGCTCCTCACCAGTCCCACTGCTGTCACCTCCAATCCACTTGACCTGGAGACTCCCCTCTGGAAAGGGAAATTAGGAGAGGGTGGTTCCATAGTCCTGGATCGAGGGAGATCAGAGAGGGAGGAGGTAGGAAACTCTCACACTGGGCAAAACGGAGCTAAGAATTTGTATTGTGCTCAGAAATCTCTGCAAACCCATTCCCGCTGTCCTTTACATTGAAGTCCAGGACTGACTCTAAAACAAACTACATGACCTGAAAAAGACACAAGAGTAATCCAGGCCCACACAAAATTATTAAGAGTAGTGTTGATTTATGTCCTTACAAATAAAAGATTGCAACTTGATATTTACCACTAGAAAAGAGCAACCCACTTCAACTAGAAAACCTTTCTTGAGATCCAAGCATTCTTCCAAATAACTTCTTCTGAAGCTATGCTTTCTAGGAACAATGAATTGGCTAGAAAAACTCAACATGCTAAGTCTCACTGCTTGACTATGGATGCTGAATTTTATCTCTGTTTTGATTATTGTTTTCACACCCAAACTAAATTCAGTAGCTCTTCCCCCAACACCACCACCCTGCTCACTTACATCATGTTCTGTTCACTACATTACATTCTTTGTGTCTCCATCATTTACTTTCAACAGGTTCCTTTGCACCTTTTAAAGCAAGGGGCATCTTATTCCTCTCAATGTGTTCCCACTGGCACGCCACTTAACCAAGTGAGCCCAGAAACACACAATAGGGCTTCGTACACATGAGGCATGCTTACTAAAGTATTCAGTTGGGGTAGGTGTTGTGGTGCAGTGGCTTAGGCCACTGCTTGGGGTGCCCTCATCCCAAACTGAAGTGCCCTTTCTAATCTCAGCTACTCCAATTCTGATCCACCTTCCTGCCAATGCACCTGGGCAGGCAGCAGATGTTGGCCTCAAGTACCTGGGCTCCTGCCACCCATGTTGGAAACTCAGATAGAGTTGCTGGCTATTGACTCCTGGCTGCAGCCTGGCCCAGATCCAGCTGTTGCAGGCATTTGTAGGAAGAGGCAGTAGATGGAATATCATTCCCTCTACCCCTCTGATTCTCCCTCTCTGTCACTCTGCTTTCAAATACATAATAAAATCTTAAAAAAAAAAAAAACATATGCAGTAAACTGGAAAACAAGTCCTTTTAAAATTAGGTAAATTAGGCCGGCGCTGCGGCTCAATAGGCTAAACCTCCACCTTGCGGCACCAGCACATCGGGTTCTAGTCCCGGTCAGGGCACCAGATTCTGTCCCGGTTGCCCCTCTTCCAGGCCAGCTCTCTGCTGTGGCCAGGGAGTGCAGTGGAGGATGGCCCAAGTGCTTGGCCCCTGTACCCCATGGGAGACCAGGAGAAGCACCTGGCTCCTGCCATCGGATCAGCGTGCTGGCCACGGCGGCCATTGGAGAGTAAACCAACAGCAAAAAGGAAGACCTTTCTCTCTCTTTCTCACTGTCCACTCTGCCTGTCACAAAATAAAAAGCAAAATAAAATTAGGTAAATTAAAAAGAATATGGAGGGAAACTACATAGTAAATATTCCGTAAATACTAGTTGGTCATTTTGAAAGACTCCCATACCATTTCAGTGATCATGATTGTAAAGGACATTGTTATCCGTGAAACACTGAAGCAAAGAGTTTCTTTCTCAGGTATTTCTGCAAGCCACACGGTTATACCTCAAGAAGAAGGCCATCTGTTCCTGCTTCAAAAATATCAGTGGCTCCCTCAATTCTCCAGTACTTTGACTTTGGAAGAGTAAATCTTGTTTATGGACAAACCCAACTGCTTTAAAAGGGGTTGAACATCACAGAACAAAAATGTATTTTATTATCTTTACCTGTCTTAGAATATCTTATACATTCACGTATCAGGTTTATTTCCATTTGAATCTAATTTAAAGTGCAAGATGAAGTCTGGAAGATTTTTAGAAAAAGGGATGCTGCATTCCAATTTGTGCACTGAGTATGTTTTTGAGGAAACTGTGTTTGGCTAAAGAACTGACAATGTGCCATGTGAAGAGCCTAATAAGGAAACACTACTTACTAGTGATAGGGCTTGGTGAGACTGAAGATTGGTTTTGTCAGCTGACTTACTTGAATGTAGTTGTCAACAACTCCCCAAGCAAAGTCACAGGGAAAGGTCCCTTCTAGGGGTTGATTTTCAGGTAAAGGAGGGAAGCCATTTTTCTCTATCAGCTTTTGGTAGAACAAGGCTGAAGACTTCGGCAGCAACTTCTTATCCTGACTCAGAAAGTCAACATAGAAGAGTCCCCGTCTGATGTTGTATCCTCGGTGCCACTCAAAACCATCCATGAGGGACCACGCTGTGTACCCGATGACATCCACCCCGTCCAGCCTGATGGCTGCAAAGGGAAGAGGAGACAAGAGCAACACGACCTTCACTGATCACTTGCTGGGGGATTTATTATTTAAAGACATAAATTAAGTTTAATTCTTCTTGCTTCAGAAGCCAACGATTTTTCTTATTGACAAAAGGTTCTAGTCCAATCTAGATAATTCCACAAATAAATATCTTCACAAGTAGACCATTCCCAAATCTGAGACAGTTCCTTATTTCCAATGGGTGCTCTACAGGGCTAGGGAGAGGTCTTGTTCCACTGTGTCCCCTAGCATTGTGCCTGATGCAGTAAAGGAAGAAAGCCATTAAAATAATGAACTATTATTTTCTCTATGAAATGTGGATTATGCTTTTTCTTTTAATAATGCTTTTTTTGTACAAAACACTATATTTAGAGCAAAACTGATACACACAGGCATTTCTTTCCTTTTTTGAATGCTAGCGATATTTGTCTTTCTGTGTCTGCCTTATTTCACTCGATATGATGCCTTCCAGTTCCAACCATATTCCTGCGAATTATAGAATTTCATTCCTTTTTATAGCTGAATGATATTGCATTATATATATATAGAATATATATCATATTCTCTTTATCCATTTATCTGATGGTAGACACCTTAGTTAATTCCATATTTTGGCTGATGTGAATAGTGCTGCTATAAACATGGTATCCATGCTTTTGGGGTTAATGTATGCTTTTATTTGAGCAAAATAATAACTCAAAAACATGTAGAGAGAGCTAAATAGCCTGGGATTTGTTGTGTGCTTTAGTCTAAGGATCTAGATTAACAACTCTGAAAACAAGCAATTTCTAACATTATAATCCAGTTTTTCATATACAAACTTAGTTTTAAGTATTAATTTACATTCCTCAGAACCCTGAAAAAGTAAGGTGTTACCTAAATACATTCCTACTGTTGCCAAAATCTACATTATGATTAAAAATATAAATCCACATACTTTATTACAAATAACTTACATTATTTTTCCAGTGGATTTTGGCAGGAAATGAGAATTTTACCTGAATCCTACCTTTTAATGTTTCCATTATGAACTTTTTGAGGTAATACATGTATTTGGCATCATCTCTCTTGGTGGTCCCTGAGACAAACCAGCCATTTTCCACAATAAATATCTGAGGATGGTTATATTCCAGGGCAATCCAGGAAAGCAGTTGCCTCAGGCTGGGAGATTCTAACTGGCGGAACTTCATTTGAGGATCCAACAATTGGAAGCTCAAGGTTGGTCCAAAGGATAGAGCAAAGAAGTCAGCTGTTCCCTTGATGAACTTTTTCTCAGCTTCAGTAAAATCAGGCAGAAGAGACGAAAGGTTATTCTTCATGCTCTCGGGATAGTCTCCATCGATAAATATGGGTCTAGCGAACCAGCCTAGTACAAAGTCAAGAGATTTTTGACATTCTTTGATGTTGTGGTCAGTCGTTCTTCGAGGAATGATCCAGTGGGAGCCTAGAGCAATGGACACCTGGCCTCCCTGGGTTGGGCGGAAAGAAGTATTGTAGAGATGCCAGATTTTGGCATGAGCCTGTGAAGAGAAAAACCATGGTGAACTTAGCTCTGATTGTGTGGGAAAATGTGATACATGTTTTAATCCCCAACTCTACTTGTATCTGTTTTTCATCAAACCTAATCTAATGACTAAACCCCACAATATGAAAATCAGCTGGAACCAATAAATTATTTTGGACATAGATCACCTCACATTGAGTTGCCACAATGATTGGGCTTATTTTGATTGTTTTTCAGCAGTCAGTGGAAAAACATGAATTTCTTGTGTGTATAGTTATTATTCATATTTTGAAAAGTTAATGAAATAAGAATTTGGGATACTATTTTATGACTTAATTGATTTTGGATTATGTAGTTTTTAATTATTGGATTGCATGAAAAGAACCAATCCCACAACTGGGATCACACCAGGAATTTCTAAATAGGATTATAATTTTTTTATCCTAAGAGACTGGGAGTTTTCAAACTGACTCAACTTGTTGGAGTCAATTTAATATTTCTTGTTCATCTCTCATAGCTAAAATTCTAACACATGTCCCTATAATCTTTGTTCTTCCCTAAGATTCAGCACAATAAATTAAAGGGCCACTTCCAATATCTAAGCTTGGCCCACTCTCCAGAACTCTGGGGTGGTGCTGGCTTCCCACAGATCAGGATTTGAGGTACAAGCCAAAAGCAAGAACTAGCTAAATAGGCTGCAAAGAAATGATAGTCAATCAAGAGTTTTCTCCAACAATGAAAAGGGTTTTTCCTCTGTAAAACCAAATTTATACTCCCCTAAGATCTTACTGACTTCTGATATCTTATTTTCATGTATTCCCTTTTTATTTACCAAGTGAGGATTATAGAGATTTTATTTCTCCCATACTTGAATTAAGTTTCTATTTACTTTTGAATTCTTTGATTTCATTCTCCCTAGTTTCCTACAAATATGAGTGCTATCAGTCTTTTATTCTCCTAACATATCCTCTTTGAAAACTCCATTTTAATTCTGTTTGACTCTGTATATGCTTTAAAATGATCATGCCAATTTTCATCCCACTCCCTGGGTCTGAAGAAGTTCTTTTGCTCAGTGATCCAAATACCCTTTTCATTTTCCCTAAATATGCATCTCAAGGTTCATTTCAGTGCAGGCGTCCAAGAGTGGCCTCATCGCCATTCTTACGAGTTCAGCCAAACATTTCAATGGGATAAGGTAGTTTATGTCTAATTTTTATTTTTAGTATTTTAGTGAATATCTACCATGTTTCATTTCTCTGCATGTATATCTTTTTTTCATGACCTGAAGCAGCTATCTATAAGTGAAGAAGGAAATACAGAATAAAATGTTGATCAACACAATAGCTATTGCCTAGGTGAGCCAAGGAACCAGGGACTCAATCATGCCACATTGTCGCTAGCTCTGTAATATCTGTTGCCCTTCTCCATCTTTCTCCACCCCACCCTTCCCCACTGTCAGGAAATCTCATAATATCCTTGAAGAGGGAAACAGAAAACCAAGGAAGGAGTCCAGGCTGGTATTCCGTAATCCACCTCTTGGGATGTAGAGCCAGGGATGTTCCTAATTTGGCCCAATGGGATACACAGGAATAGTCAACAAATGCTGAGCAGGGAAAGCTGAAGGGCCGGGCAGCTGGGGGTAACCCAGGACTTTCCCTATCTGGGTCAGTCTTGCCGTTTGCTCAGTGATCCAGGTAGCTGAAGTCAGATAGTAGAATTGTAAAAATCATGAACCGCTGCTTCCAACCTCAGGGGCTCAGATGTGGCTCACATGAGGATTAGCGAGGAAATGCTAAGTGACCTGGACCACCAAGAAGAGCACACGTGGTCAGTGATACGTCTTCACTTTTTAGTTGTATGCCTTTGGTCACATTACTTAACCTGGCCAGGTAAGTCCAACTTTCCCTGGCCTCTCACAGTGTTGTTCATGCATAAAATAAGATCATTTATGTAAAATTCCTAACACAGAGATTGAGACAGCAGTGTCTCCATGAACGCTTCTTCCCTCTCTCCTAGAAGAATCAACAAAACAAAAAGGATGAATGTTGGAGGTAGAGGAAGCGCCACCTGCTAGCACCCATGGCGGGATGCAGTGTAACAAGACCTGGGGTTTGGATCTGAATTCCTCCCTGTTACCAGAGTTACCTCAGTTATCTCTCTACAAATGAGGATAGCATCTATTCTCCCATGAGGACGCCGTGGGGATGAAATGATGGGATGCAAGTGGAGGTGGCTAGGAAGCAGGTCATTATTTCAGAGGATATGTGTGCAGCACTGGAAAGCAACCTGGATGTCATTTGGTTTAACCATGCGTTCATTCCACTCCAAACCTCTACTGGATGTGTTATCTGACTGTTCTTTATAGCAACAAAATTTGGCCATCCTTGCATAGCACCTTCTCCCACAGGTCCCCCCAAACCCATCCAACCCACCACACTGAGCCACACACACCTAACTAGGTGCTGCAGGTGACAACGCATCCCTCTCTGGACTGAGCTCTCGGAGGAGTCCCTGCTCCCCCTGCTTGGCACATGGAAGGGCCATTGTCTGTTAAACTGAACTGAACTCTGAGTCATCAGCTCCTCATGGGCAGTTCACTCCACTTGCAGATGGCAGATTTGAAAAATCAAATACTAGGAGGCAGACTGTGGGATTTAGGGTGTTGCAACAACTAAGGATGATTAATGATTAATGGAGAAATGGTTACATATGGCCTTTCATTGCTTTTGATTTATTCCAGGTACATTAATCTTATAAGCCTATTGCCTTAAGATAGAGATTGAATAAAGCTATTAACAAGGACTCAGAGAAATAATTAACTGTATGGGCAAGAATGTTTGCCTAAATACTATTTCTAATTGGAAGACAAGTCAAATGCCCCAAATCCAAATATATTTACAGCCATATGAGAATATGTTAATACATGGTGGTATAAAATATTACTATTTAAACATCATAATTAATGCAAAGAAATAAGTACTTACATGTACAAAGTATTTCCGAAATACTAACAACAACAACAACATAAAAACAGGTTACAAAATGGGAAGAGGAGTTTAAAAGCATATTTATTAAGGAAAATACATACAAAAGTCTGAAAGGATATATAACTTGTTAAAAGCCATTTTATGGAAAGATTATGTGCAGTATAATTTTCTTCAGTTTACCTATTTATATATTTGTTTTACTTTCTACCATAAACATGTATTGCTTTGGTGATAAAAACATTAAAATTCAAAGACAGAAAATGGTTCAGAACAGCTGGATGGCAGGCTCCCTGATTTATGAGAGACCCTCTGATCTAACTAACCCTTGCCCACTGCTCTCTAGTCTCTGCTTCAGAGTCCAAGACCCAGGGAAATCCGACTTGAAGTCCTGATTTTCCCAAGGCCTCCACATTCCCATGGGTGCAGCTCCCAAAAGTATGCTTGACCCTTGTCCATTGCATCCACTTTCACCCACATTTCAAAACTCGGCTCCGATACACCACCTCCAGGAGGCCTTTCCTGGCATCTTCTCTCCTCAGCCTTAGCTAAACGTTCATTGTGTGTGTGTTTGCAGCTGACCTCTATCGAAGATCTTAACCATATTCCACTGCACTTTTGTGAGGCTCTGGGTTGCAGGCACTCCGGACATGGACTGGGTCATGCATCGCTCTATACTCAGGCCCTAGCAGAGTGTCTGGGACAGAGCAAGCATTCTACAACAGTAGGGAGGAATGAAGGCTGGCAGCAAGATCAAACCAGATTGGAAGGTCTGGGACAGATGCAGCATTTTTCTGAGCTGAAACAGAAAAAGTCTCATATGATACTGGCTCTAGTTCATTTCCAAATCCCTGAAGGACAGCATCCAGGCACATATTTTAAAAATAAAAGAGGGAATTTGACATGAAAGGCCTCTGAGAATGATACTGCATCGTCTCACAACGTGTGAATGATCCAGTTGGGGCATAAATCACTCTGGTCTGTGATGTTCCCCTTGCTTCCTTTCCACCCTTGGTTTAGAGTTTGAAATACAGAGTCTGAAATATCTAGGAAAAATGTGGTCTTTCTTTCCACCAATCAGCTAATGTCCTCAGATTTCTGAAATCCAGGAAAATACTCTTAATCTCATAGCGCATCTAAACATTTTCTCTCTGACTAATTTGTAAACTCATTGTCATTTACCTATTTGTATCTTTCACAGAATCCAACACAAAGTTTCACATCAACGGGGAATGAAGGGTAATGTGGGCAGTGAGTTTTGTCCACTCCAGCTTTCTGCCTTGGGTCCTATTCCAGACCTGGGGGAGGGAAATGAAACCAAAGCAATTCAATAGCACCCCACCACCTGGAGAAGGGTGAAGCCAGAGGGGACACTGTGGAAGCAAGTCAACATCCAGCCCCAGGAGGGCACAGAAGTTCGTGTATAGATTTTCTGAGAGATTTTTGGTTTTTTTGTTGTTGTTGTTTGTTTGTTTGTTTGTTTTTGCTGTACAAGCACAAAAGAAGATTCTGGGAGGTTTAGCAAGAAGAAGCGGCTCCATGTCTGAGAGCTGAGTACCAAAGGTGGCGCAGGACTGCAGAGCACTGAAATTCCCCGTAGAGAAACGCGGCTGAGCACTTCAGGCATGAAGCTGGAACTCAGACAAAGCGTGCCTGAGGAGTAAGGACAGAACTGAAATCGACCTGAAGTGAACTAGAACTGAAATGAAAGTGAAAGGCACGCCTGACATGATCGAGTGAGTCCCCTGTAACAGGACTCCCTGGCAGAACAAACCACCACTCTCTAAAAGAACACATTAGCCAGATTCTATCATGTGTGATTCACAGTGTTTGGAACGTAATAATAATAATAATAATAATAAATAATAATAAACTAGATGAGTGAAAAGAATGGGAAAATGAAATCTCAAGAAAAAATAAAGTTGGGGCTGGCACTGTGGCGTAATGGGTAAAGCCGCTGCCTGTAGTGCCAGCATCCCATATGGGTACTGGTTTGCGTCCCAGCTGCTCCTCTTCTGATCCAGCTCTCCGCTATGGCCTGGGAAAGCAGTAGAAGATGGTCCAAGTGCTTGGGCACCTGTACCTGTGTGAGAGATCCTGAAGAAGCTCCTGGCTCCTGGCTTTGGTCTGGCCCAGCATTGGCTGTTGCAGCCATTTGGGGAGTGAGCCAGTAGAAGGAAGATCTCTCTATATATCTCTTCCTCTCTATATAACTCTGCCTTTGGTATAAATAAAATAAATCTTTATTTTTTTAATTTAATAAATGTGAATTTACAAAGTTCAACTTTTGCATTGTTGTGGCCCCCCAAAATAAATCTTTAAAGAAATGTTTAAAGATTTCAAGGAAAAGATAGATAAAATAAACAAATGGAAAATATCAGCGCTAAATCAGAAACTGAAAATTACAGAACCAACAGTAAACCAAAACATTAAAAATTTTTTGAATGGTATTAATGATATTAATTCAAAGTAGACTATAATTCTAAAAACCCACGGATAGTAAAAGTATATCTAAAAAGCCATTAGTATAAGAAAAAATAAGCTATTAAAATACTTGATTCATCCAAAAGGATGTAGAAAAAAAGAAACAAAAACTAGATGGGGGGCCAGTGCTGTGGCACAGCGGGTTAACGCCCTGGCCTGAAGCACCAGCATCCCATATGGACACCGGTTCGAGTCCCAGCTGCTCCACTTCCCATCCATCTTTCTGTTATTGCCTGGAATAGCAGTAGAAGATGGTCCAAGCCCTTGGCCCGCTGCACCTGACTTTCAAGTAAACTCTGACTTTCAAGTAAAATAAATAACTCTTTAAAAAGAAAACTAGATGGGACAAATAGAAAAAAAAAAATCAACATGCTATGTGTAAACCTAATTGCATCAATAAACACTCAAGTAAATATACAGTAAATGTTCCAAGACAGATGCTATCAAAGTAGATTTTGAAAAAGTAAACTCCAACTACATTCTATGTATAAGAAATATACTATAAACATAAAGCCTCAGACAGTTTGAAAGAAAAAGGGTGGAAAGATATACCATGTAAACAGTAAATATTTAAAAATGGGCATGGGTTTAACAGGTGTTTGAGACAACGGTTAAGATGCCACTTGGGCTTCCCACAGCCCATGTCAAAGTACCTGGATTCAAGGCTTGGCCCTGCTTCTCATTGCAGCTTCCTGCTAATGCGCACCTCAGGACATAGCAAATGACAGCCCAAGTACTTAGGTCTCTGCCACCTCCATGGGAGCTCTGTGTTCACTTCTGGGATCTTGACATTGGCTACTGCAAACATCTGAGGAGTGAACAAGTAGATGGAAGATCTTTCTGTTTCTGTTTCTCTCCTCCTCTCAAACTGTCTATCTGGATTTCAAATTTTAAAAAAATGAAATAAATAAAATAAAAGCTGCCATGGCTGTATGAGTAAAAAATAGACTTCAAGAAAAAAGTATTCCCACATATTAAAATAGGTATTCCATAATGATGAGAGGATCAATTCATTTAAAACACACATACACACACAAATTCTAAAGGTGATGCTACTAGAACTTCAAAACACATACAGCAAAAATTCACAGAGGTGTGAGTTGAGAACCACAGGGGTTGTGGTTGGAGTCCTAATGACTCCTCTGACAGTATAACTCCATGCTAATGTGCCTGGGAGGTAGCAGATCATGGCTCAACTATTTGACTTCCTGTACCCATGTGAGAGACCTGGATGGAGTTCCTGGCTCCTGGCTTCAGCTTGGCCCAGCCCCAGCTATTGTGGCCATCTGGAGCATGAACCACCAGATGAAAGATTTTCTCTCTCTTTGTCACTCTTTCAAATACATAAATTAATCTGTTTTTAAAATTCACAGAATTTTCAAAAGAAAAAAATAAAATTCACAGAATTTTTTAAAAATTGACAATTATTATTGCAAATTTTTAACTCCCCTCTAACTGATTAGCAAAACAAAATCAGTAAATTTATAGACTCTCTAAATAATATGATCATTCAACTTGACAGCATTAGGTCAACACTAAATATTTTGAAGAGAACTCATGTATACTTTCAAAATGATCATGACTATAAATCACACACTGACTATAAATCAACTAGGAAATCCATCAAATATTTGGAAATTAAATACACATTTCCAAATAATCTATAACTGAAAGTAAAAAAATTAAAGTAGAATTAGGAAACATTTCAAACTGAATGATAAAAAATGAATTAAAATTTGTAAGATACAGTTAGAATTAAAAAGGACATTTGTGATTTTACACAATAATATTAGAAAATGAAAGCTATCTAATAACTAGAGATCTAAAGTTCCACCTTTAGAAATTAGGTTTAAAAAGAGCAATTTTAATCCAAAATAATGAGAATCATGAGAACAATGGAAATAAAAGCTAACAGCTATGAAATAAAAAATGAATAACATAAATTTAACAAAGGTAAAAGTTATTTGCTTGAGAATATTAATAGAACTGACTCATTACTACTGTAAGTTAAGAAAAATTTGAAAATATAAGTAAAACTATAAGAAATAAAACAAGAATTATGGCTGAAAATATTTAGACATTAATCTGACAAAAATAAAATATTATGAAAACTTTATGCCAAAAAATTGACAACTTAGATAAAATGCACAAGTTCCTTTAAAAGTATAAATTGTTAAATCTGACACAAGAACATAGAGAAACTTTTAATTGATCTATATCAAATAAAGAATTGTATTCATCATTGAAACTCTAACACAGACAATTCTACACCCCGATCATTCTACTTTGTGAGTTCTATCGAATGTTTAAGGAAAATATAAAATGCAAGTTCCCCAAAAGCTGTGTTAGAGAATGGAGAGGAAAACGCTCCCGACTCGATTTCCGAGGTAAATATAACGAAGCCTGATTTTAAAATCTGACAAGACTATTACAAGAAAATTAAAAGCCAAGATCTGTGGAACACTGATGCAAAAATGCTTAAAATGTTAGGAAATCAAACTCACCAATATAAAAAGATAATGTAACAAGAGAGATGAGATGACCATACTAATATCAGAGAAAATATAATTTAAGTCAAAAATTATTATAAGAAACAAAGACGGACATTCAAATTTTGGTGAAAGCACCAGCCCATAAAGAAAATATAACAATTATAAACACAGAGAACCCCAAAATATCTGACACAAAGCCTGACAGGGGCCGGCGCCACGGCTCACTAGGCTAATCCTCCGCCTGCGGCGCCGGCACTCCAGGTTCTAGTCCCGGTTGGGACGCTGAATTCTATCCCAGTTGCTCCTCTTCCAGGCCAGCTCTCTGCTGTGGCCTGGGAGTGCAATAAAGGATGGCCCAAGTCCTTGGGCCCTGCACCCGTGTGGGAGACAAGGAGGAAGCACCTGGCTCCTGGCTTCGGATTGGCACAGTACGCCAGCCATAGCGGCCATTTGATGGGTGAACCAATGGAAGGAAGACCTTTCTCTCTGTCTCTCTGTCTCTCACTGTCTAACTCTGCCTTTCAAAAAAAAACTGACAGAATTGGAAGAAAAAAATTCACCATTCAATAATAATTGTTAAAAACTTCAGTATTCTACTTTCAATAATCTACAGAAAATATAGACAGATGATCAATAAGGAAATAAAATTCTTTAACATTACTATAAATAAGAGCTAATGTATACATAAAACATCCCATTAAACTAAAGCAAAATACATGTTTTTCTCAAGTGCATGTAGACACTCTCTGGGATAAGATTGTGTTAGGCCAAAAACAAGCCTTAATAATTTTTTTAAAGATTGAGGTCTTAAAAACTATTTTTGAGGCCGGCGCCGTGGCTCAACAGGCTAATCCTCCGCCTTGCGGCGCCGGCACACCGGGTTCTAGTCCCGGTCGGGGCACCGGATTCTGTCCCGGTTGCCCCTCTTCCAGGCCAGCCCTCTGCTGTGGCCCAGGAGTGCAGTGGAGGATGGCCCAGGTGCTTGGGCCCTGCACCCCATGGGGAGACCAGGAAAAGCACCTGGCTCCTGGCTCCTGCCATCGGACGAGCGCGGTGCGCCGGCCGCAGCGCGCCGACCGCGGCGGCCATTGGAGGGTGAACCAACGGCAAAGGAAGACCTTTCTCTCTGTCTCTCTCTCTCACTGTCCACTCTGCCTGTAAAAAAAAAAAAAAAACATTTAAAATAAAAAAAAAAAAACTATTTTTGTCACTACAGTTAAATGAAGCTAGACATCAACAACAAAAGGAAAATTGGAAAATTCACAGGTATATGTGAATATATGTAAGCGAATAGGTCAAAGAAGTCACAAAGGAGTAAAGAAATGTTGAGATGTATTTTAAAAATAAGTAAAAAAAAACCTAAATACACAGCAAGCAGAATAAAGGAACCAATAATGATTAGAGTGTATATAAACAAAACAGACAACAGAAAAATAACAATCAAAAGCTGGTTCTTTGAAAAGATCAACCAAATTGACAAATTAATAAAATCAGTTCCTGGCTCTGTGCCAGAAATACAGATAGTTATCATGAAAGAATGTGAAGGCAGAAAATCTCCTAGTAAAAGTACAAAGGAAATCCAAAGCAAACAATAGAAATATTTTTGGAAAAATTGCAGGAATAAGTCATTACTTATCAATAATAACCTTGCATGTAAATGGCCTAAACTCTCCAATTAAAAGACACAGTCTGGCTGAATGGATTAAAAACAGGACGCATCTATTTGCTGCCTACAAGAAACATACCTCACCAACAAAGATACATGCAGACTGAAAGTGAAAGATTGGAAAAGGGTATTCCAAGCTAGTGAGAAGCAAAAATGAGCTGGAGTAGCCACCCCAATATCAAAAAAATAGACTTTAACACAAAAACTGTTAAAAGAGACAAAGTAGGTCATTACGTAATGATCAAGGAATCAATTCAAGAAGAAGTTATGACTACAGTAAATGTTTATGCACCCAATGCCAGAGTGCATGGCTGTTTAAAACAAATGTTAATGGATCTAAAGGGAAACATTGGCTCCAATACAATAATAAAGGGGACTTCAACACCCCACTTTCATCAGTGGACAGATCAACTAGACAAAATCAACAAAGAAACACAGGGCTAATCTACCCTAATGACCAAATTGATACCTACAGAACATTTCACCCCACAGCTGTAGAATACACATTCTTTTCATCAGTGCATGGAACTTTCTCTAAGACAGACCATATGCTAAGCCATAAAACAAGTCTCAACAAATTTTTTTTTTAAATTGAAATCATACCATGTGTCTTTTATCACCACTATAAAATGAAGGTGGAAATTAACAACTTCAGAAACTATTCAAACACATGGAGATTGAATAACACATTCCTGAATGAACAGTGAGTCATAGAAGAAATCAAAAGGAAAATAAGGGGCTGACATTGTGGTGTAGTGGGCTAAGCCTACAACTGTTGTGCTGGCGTCCCATATGGGCACTGGCTTGTGTCCCAGCTGTTCCTCTTCCAATCCAGCTCCCTGCTGATGGCCTGGGAAAGCGGTGGAAAATGGCCCAAGTTCTTGGGCTCCTGCACCCACATGGGAGACTCAGAAGAAGCTCCTGGCTCCTGGTTTCAGATCAGCTTGACTCCAGCTGTTGTGGCCATTTGGAGAGTGAATCAGTAGACAGAAGATCTTTCTCTCTGTCTCTCCCTCTCTCTGTCTGTAACTCTTCCTCTCAAAAAAAATAAATAAATTTTTTTTGAGAGGCAGAGTTAGACAGTGAGAGAGAGAGAGAGAGAAAGGTTTTAATTTTTCCGTTGGTTCAACCCACAAATGGCTGCTACGGCAAGCCCATTGCGCCAATCCGAAGCCAGGAGCCAGAAGTTTCCTCCTGGTCTCCCTACATGGGTGCAGAGCCCAAGAACTTGGGCCATCCTCCACTGCCTTTCCAGGCCACAGCAGAAAGCTAGTCTGGAAGAGGAGCAACTGGGACAGAATCTGGCACCCCAACCGGAACAAGAACCCGGGGTGCTGGCACCACAGGCAGAGGATTAGCCAAGTGAGCCAGGGCGCCGGCCCTATAAAATCTTTTTTTAAACAAAGGGAAATTTAAAAATTCCAGGAATAAAGATAGTAATACAGCCTATCAAAATTTATGGGACACAGCAAAAGCAGTGTTAAGAGGGAAGTTTACAGCAATAGTGCCTACATCAAGAAATTGGAAAGGCATCAAACAAATGATCTAACAATACATTTCAAGGACATGGATAAATAAGAACAAACCAAATTCAGAATTAGTAGAAAGAAGGAAATAATTAAAATTAGAGAAGAAATAAACAAAATTGCAACCAAAAAGAATATAATAAAGTGAAATGAAAAGCTGCTTTTTGAAAAAATAAACAAAATTGATACATCACTGGCCCAACTAACCAAAAGACAGGTGGTAGTGGTGGGGAAATGTAAATTTATAAAATCAGAGATGAGAAAGATAAATGGATATATTTCTGGACAAATGCAGTCTATCAAAATTGAATTATGGAGACATAGAAAATCTCAATAGATCAATCACCGAGACAATGAGGGCTTGTTGCTCCTTCCAGCATGATTTTCTATGTAGAAATCCTATGAGTTATTTAGCAAAAAGCAGTGTAACTAATAAGTGTATTAAGCAAGTTTGCAGAACACAATGTCTCTATATAAAAATCAATTGTATTTATACACAAGCAGCAAACATTTGGAAAATGCATTTTGCATACAATACCACCTAAAATAGCACCACAATCTTAAAATAATTAGGAATAACAAAATGTCACACTACTGCTACAATGGTTTCTATAAGACATTGCTAACAGAAACTAAAGAAAATTTACATAAAAGAGATAACATTTTATAGATTGGAAGACTCAATATCCCCAAGTTATCAGTTCTCTCCAAATGGGCCCATTAACTCAACATTATCCCATCCAAAAATCCTTCTAACTATGTAGACACTGATAAGCTGATTTTAAAATACATAGGATATGGCTGGCGCTGTGGCATAGTGGACTGAGCCTCTGCCTCTGTTGCCGCAGTCCCATAAGGGTGATGGTTTGTGTCCCAGCTGCTTCCCTGTCTGATCCAGCTCTCTTCTATGGCCTGAGAAGGCAGAATAAAATGGTCCAAATGCTTGGGCCCCTGCACCCATGTGGGCGACCCAGAAGAAGCTCCTGGTCCTGGCTTTGATAGACTCAGCCCTGGCCATTGCGGCCATCTGGGGAGTGAACCAGTGGATGGAAGACCTTTCTCTCTGTCTCTCCCTCTCTCTGTCTGTAATTCTAACTCTCAAATAAACAAATAAAAATTTTTTCTTTCTTTTTTGACAGGCAGAGTTAATGAGAGAGTGACAGAGAGACAGAAAAATCTTCCTTCTGTTGGTTCACCTCTCAAACGGCTGCCACGGCCGGCACCTGTGCCAATCCGAAGCCAGGAACAGGTGCTTCCTCCTGGTCTCCCACACGGGTGCAGGGCCCAAGGACTTGGGCCATCCTTCATTGCACTCCCAGGCCACAGCAGAGAGCTGAACTGGAAGAGGAGCAACCGGAGCAGAATCTGGCACCCCAGACTAGAACCCAGAGTTCTGGTGCCGCAGGTAGAGGATTAGCCTAGTGAGCCATGGCACCGGCCACAAATAAAATTTTTAAATATTAAAAAAATAAAATAAAATTCATAGTTTAAAGGACACAGAACAGTTAAGATAACTCAAAGAAGGAAGAACAAAGTGAAACATTCACACTACCTGATTCCAAGTCTTACTGTAAAGCTAAAATAATCAATAAAGAGTGATATTCTCAGGATAGACAAATAGGTCAAAGCAGCAAATTAGAACAATCAAAAAAAAAAAAAAAAAAAACTCAGCCAACTGATTTTCAACCAATGCACCAGTGCAATTATATGGCAAAAGGAAAGACTGTTCAACAAACAGTCCTGTGACAATTGAAAAAAATATCTAAAAACAAGATTCCAACCTTAAATCTTATATAAAAATTCATTTGAGACACATCATAGATCCAAATAAAAATGCTACAACTATAAGGCTTGTATAGCAAAACATAAAAGAATAGCATTTTGATCTTGGGGTAGGAAAAGATTTTTTACAACACAAAGTACCAAGCATAAAAATTATGATGAATTGAAGTTCACCAAATTAAAACCTGCTCATCCAAAGTTAAAAAAAAAATGAAAAGGCAAATCAAATTCATTTGGTAGAGGAAAATTATATGTTTATTATAAATAAATAGTTATATTAAATAATAATATCTAAATAAATACAGATTGGCTATTTCTAATCTGAAAATTCAAAGTTCAAAATGCTCTAATCTGAAATTTTTTGAGCACTGACATGATACCACAGGGGAAAATCCTACACCTGACTTCATGTGATGGATCATGGTCAAACACAGGCATGCTAACAACATTGTATAAACTTATCTTCAGGCTATGCATATGAGGTATAAATGAAATATGAATGAGTTTTATGTTGAGATTTGGGACACAACGTCAAGATATCTCATTATGTTTGTGCAATTATTCCAAAATGTGAAAAAAACATCTTAAATCCAATCACTAAGCTCCAAGCATTCCAGATAAGAGACATGCAACCTATATAATAACCCCACCAATCAACTGTAAAAGGGAAATAACCTCACTTCCCATCATGAACAAAAGATTTGCATAGCCCTTCAGAAGAGAAACTTAATCAATGGCCATGAAGCACAAAGCTCAGCATCAACATCATCAGGGAAATGCAAATCAAAACCACAATGAGCAATCACACACACTAAAATGCCTACAATTAAAAAGACTGGCAACAAATTCCAGAAAGAATGTAGGGCAGCTAGAACTTTCATACATTGCCGGTAGAAGCAGAAATAGTTCCTCCACTTTCAGAAGCTATTGGGCAGTTTCTTATAAAGTTAAAGGTAGACCTGTCCTATAATCCTTTAATTCTATACCTAGATAAATAAGCCCATAAGAAGACTGGGACAATATCAAGATAGAAACTCACCAAAAAATGCAAGGATGCTTGTCGTAGTTTTACTCATAATGGAAAAGAAACCCAAACTTACACTAATGTCCAACACCCGGCCATGACAGCTTTTCAGGCATGGAAAGCCAAGACACTGTGGCAAAAAAATGACCTAAATGAAAGATCTCTGTGAGTGAGATCCCAGCAGAAAGAACGGGCCATCAAAGAAGGAGGTATCATTCTTGAAGGGAGGAGAGGACTTTCACTTTAATTATGGCCTTGTCTAAATAAGATCAGAGTTTGTGAACTCAAGAGGCTTCCATAGCCTTGGCAGCTCATGACAAAAGCCTTGGGTGATTACTGACATCATAAATAAGAGTGTCAATTGTTAAATCAACAACAGGAGACATTGTGCACTTACTCCCCATGTAGGATCTCTGTCCTTAATGTGTTGTATTATGAGAATTAACAGCATAACTAGTCTTCCAACAGTACTTTATACTTTGTGTGTCTGTGTGGGTGCAAACTGTTAAAATCTTTACTTAGTATAGAGTTGATCTTCAGTAGATAAGGATAATTAAAAATGAATCTTAATGAAGAATGGGATGGGAGAGGGAGTAGGAGGTGAGATGGTTTGGGGGTGGTAGGGAAGGTATGGGGGGAAGAAGAGCTATAATCCAAAAGGTGTACTTATGAAAATCATATTTATTAAATAAAAGCTTTCTATAAAAAGAGTGTGTCTATTTATGCAACAGAACAGTATTCAACACTACAAAGAAATAACTGCTGTTTCACAAAATATTATGAACTAATCTAAGAAATATGTAAGACAGAAGAACCAAGACCCAAAGTGCACACTCACATAGTTGTATGATTCCATTTACGTAACTACCTAAAAGTAGTCTATGTTGATAAGATCAGAACATCAGTCATCTATGAAAGATGAGAACTGACTACAAGAAGTCACAAGAAAACTTTCTGGGGTAATGGGAATGTTCTATAACTACTGGAACCTTTGTTACATAATATAGCTAGTTGTCAAATTGTTATTTCAAATATTTACATTATAGCAGGTGTCTGAAACAGCAATTAAGATGCCACATCCCACATCAAGAGTGCCTGGGTGTGAGTCCTGGATCTGCTTATGATTCAGCTTTCTGGTAATGCGCATGCTGGGAAGTGACATGTGATGGCTCAAGTATCTGGGTCTTTGCCACACACATGGGAGACCCAGATGGAGTTTAGGGCTTCTGGCCTTGAAGTAGCCAAGAACTGGTTGTTGTTGGCATTGGGAGAGTGAACCAGAGGATGAAAGGCCTCTCACTTTCTCTCTTTGCCTTTCAAATGAACAAAATAGAAGCAATCATTTTTAAAATATGCATCAATTTTAAAAGTCTATAACTAGGTGCCGACTCCGTGGCTCACTAGGTTAATCCTCCACCTGCGTTACCGGCATCCCATATGGGTGCCGGGTTCTAGCCCCAGTTGCTCCTCTTCCAGTCCAGCTCTCTGCTCTCTGCTGTGGCCTGGGAGTGCAATGAGGGATGGCCCAAGTGTTGGGCCCTACACCCGCATGGGAGACCAGGAAGAAGCACCTGGCTCTTGGCTTCGGATGGGCGCAGGACAGGCCGTAGCAGCCATTTGGGGGATGAACCAAGAGAAGGAAGACCTTTCTCTCTCTCTCTCTTTCTCTCTCTCTCTCTTTCTCTCTCACTATCTAACCCTATCTGTCAAATAAAAAAAAAAGAAAGTCAAAAAAGTCAATAACTAAATAAATAATGGATGAATATCTTAGTCGTAGGCCAAGCTACTCAGGGACAGAAGACAGCTTCCTAGGATTTATGTGGCGAGAGGGCAGTTATGTTCCCTGAAACATATCCATCCCTGAAATGATCAGAGTAATCTATTACTTTTTAAAAATTCAGTCAATTTTCTTTTAATAGGAACCAATACTCATTCATTCATTTATACATTCACATTTAATAAAGAATCCATGAGGCAACTTTTCTAAAGGTTTCTTTATATGACCCTCTTCCTCTAGGGAGGAAGAAAGATAATAGATGAAAATAAAGCAGAGAAAGGATGGAAAGTGACAGGGATTGGGATAGCAGGTGCAGTTTAGACAGCAAAAGCTCTTTTGAGAAAGCATTGTTTGAGAATAGACTCAAAAGTTGAAGGATGCTAAACAAGACCAGGGCAGGTGGCGTGGAGAGGCACAGGAAGCACATTCCACACTGTGTTGGGCAAGTGGTTAAGAGCATGCACTCAACTAGACTGTTCTAATTCTGCACCCTTATTGGTTGTACGACCTTGGATTTTTTTTTTTTTTGACAGGCAGAGTGGACAGTGAGAGAGAGAGACAGAGAGAAAGGTCTTCCTTTGCCGTTGGTTCACCCTCCAATGGCTGCTGCGGATGGCACGTTGCGGCCGGCGCACCGCGCTCATCCGATGGCAGGAGCTAGGTGCTTTTTCCTGGTCTCCCATGGGGTGCAGGGCCCAAGCACTTGGGCCATCCTCCACTGCCTTCCTGGCCACAGCAGAGGGCTGGCCTGGAAGAGGGGCAACCGGGACAGAATCCGGCGCCCCGACCGGGACTAGAACCCGGTGTGCCGGCGCCGCAAGGCGGAGGATTAGCCCGTTGAGCCACGGCGCCGGCCAGACCTTGGATTTTTTAATCTATTTTTTCTGTGCTTCTGTCTCCTCTTCTTTAAAACAGGAATAACAATAGTACTATATGATCACATCCTTATGTGGATTAAAAGTCTATGGAATGCACATAGAATTGTGACCAGCATGTAGCAGGTGCATATAAGAGCTTATTAGTCAGGGGTGGTAGTCATGTCATTTAACTTATGATTTTTAAAGAGCACTGTTATATGGAGAAAAATTTCTAGTAGAACAAGAAAGAAGCAAGGAGATTAGTTACCTAGCTATTGCAATGGTTCAAGCAATGGCTCTGGGTTGGGCCAAAGGGGATAATAAGAAATGACCAGATGTAGGCTCTTGGTGAAGGCAGAATCAGTGGAATTTGCTGACAAATTGGGTGTGACATGAGAGGAGGAAATGAGTCAAAGCCCACAGGAAAAGCCAAAGAATAAGGGGCTAGGGAAGGGTAGGGATCGAGTTCCCTTTGTGTTATCTTTTTGTTATCCCAATGAAGATGCTCTGTAGACTACTGAGTGTGTGACTCTTAAAGTTGGAGAAGACATGGATGGTACTGACCGTCAATCACACACATTCCAGGGGCAGACAATACTGAAAGGATTGGGTATTATCATTGTTCAGATGTTTTAAAAACTGAAATGGAATAATTATTAGAGGATTAATTTAATCCTACAAGCAATCATTATTAAACTGACTGAGACCAATGGTGAAAGAACTGAATTGCAGCCCATACCCAGACAATCATCGGAACAGCTTCTTCGTATCTACTCCCTCCCCAGGAAGAGCCCCCCTCCAAGCCTTCCAGGTGTTGCTTCTGTGCTAAAACAAAGGTGACCTCTTTTGAAAAAGTCACAGGATGAAAACATTTCAGAAATTACCAGAGATGTGTTTGGTTTGGCATCCTTTCCCTTCAACTTCAAGAACAGTATCGCAATTATAGCTTAAAGGACTTTGTAGAAGTAACTGCAACCCTGCACTGTTACATAAGTGTACCAAAGTAAACACTTTAAAATTCCACTTTCATGAACATACTTTTCTCACTTGAGGGGACAAGACATACAGAGAGAGAAAGAGACAGATGGAGGGAGAGACAGAGAGAGCTCCTATCTGTCAGTTCATTCCCTGATTGACTTCAATGGCCGGGGCAGCACTGACCTGAGGCAGGAGCTGGGAATATAATCCAGAAATCCTCAATAGATATCAGTCACAGGGCTCTCAGCCACTTGAGCCATCACCACTGCCTCCCAGGGGCTGCCTTAGCAGGAAGCTGACTCAGGCAACAAACACAGGCACTGTGATAGTGGCCACAACATCCAACTGACATCCCAACTTCTAAGCCAAAGGCCTGCTCCTGTTCCTCATGAACATCTTGAACACCTGTGATCAAATACCTGGCAGCCCAGCTCTTTGGCTACATCCAGATTAATGTCTCATTACCCCTCACCTGGGACTACCAGCCTCAAATGACAAAGGACCATCTGTTTCAGATTTCTCTCTTCTAGGACGCACTCTCTAAGTATGTCTTTACTCATAGGAGTATCTTCCCCATTTATTCAACTGAAAAATTTTCCCCAATTCACCTCAATTCCCATCTCCCCTGCAAAGTTTTGTTTCCCCAGAAGTATTTAGGCATTCCTTCCCCGATGCACTCTGCACATGTACAGTCAGAGTAGATACCACGCTTCTTTTTTTTATTACTATACCTGATCAATTCAAAGGAATGGCAAATAGTATTTTTTATTTTATTTTTAAGTTTTATTTAAGATATACAAGTTTCATGTACTTCAAATATACAGATTTAGGAACATAGTGATACTTCCCACTCTACCCGCCCTCCCGTCCACCCTCCCCCCTTCTTCCTCCTCCCTCTCTTCCCATTCTCATTCTTAATTTTTGCAACGATCCATTTTCAGTTTATTTAATGATTGTATAGTTAACCCTACACTAAGTAAAAGAGTTCCCCTCCTCCCCTATTCCTCTCCCTCTCTTTCTGTCACTCTGCCTTTCAAATAAATAAATAAACTTTTTAAAAGAGTGTACAAAAATCAAATCAAAAGAAAAGTTTATTTTGGTGCCATATATTTTGAAACCTGTGCATACAATGGGTTTCCAACAAGTCCATGAGAAAAATGTATTACGAAAAAATTATGCATGGGCTTCAAATTGTTTGCACTAAAATAAACATCTTCTAATTCCATTTTCCATGAAATTTTTGAAATTCCCATATTATGTATACTCTCCATCAACAACTGGATTGAATGAAAATAACCTGAATATCTAACAATGTGGGATTAGCCTTTCATTAGTTGTGTCAGTCAAATAGTTATTGAATAGCTACTATGTGCCAGTAATCATCCTTATATTCCCTGAAACAACCTACAGTGCCAAGCAATAGGGACTAAGCAAAGTTAGCCAGGAATAATCAAGTGGAACAGATTACTTGTTAGTGGCAAATGATTACCATTCAATTTATTATAGTATCACTAACTACAAGTAAACATGTACAGTATTATATAATTTACAGAATTATATACAAAATAAATACAGAACTATGAACAAAATAAATATAAATAAGACAGGATTTGTACCACAGGTCAATATATATTATCTCTTTTGAGTAAACTTTTTTAAATAATATTTTGAGATTGTTTTACATTCCTTTACTCTCTGATTTTCTGACTTTTATATACCGCACATACATTGCTTTTCTAATGAGGAAAAAAAAGCAAGAAAAGGAACTGAAATTTTTAAGTTTGGAGAATTTTCTTATTTACTACATTGTTTTTCTGTGCTAATGATGCCTGCCCTGCTTATTCAGCTATGTTTTCATTTTTTTCACAGGATGGATGGCATAGATTATTCCAACTCATTCAACCTCTCACTAGCAAACAATTATTTATTAATTTGCCAATCCCTTATTGTTATAGCTTTCAGTTGTTCCAAAATCTCAGAAAAACAGCAGTTGCTTACATTTTGACCTTTTAATTTTGGGGGAAAAGTTGTTAAAAGATTCCTAGAATATCAAAATTATTAATACTGGAAAGTTGAGTATTTGGGAGTTATTCATTTTTTAAGATTGACAGAGAGCGACAGAGACAGAGAGGATGAGAGAGAGGGCAAGAGAGAAGGAGAAAATATTCCATCCGCTGGTTTACTCCCCAAATGGCTGCATCAGCAAAGACTGAGGCAGCCTGGAGACAGAAGCCAAAAACTTCATTCCAGTTTCCAAAAGGATGGCAGGGGCCCAAGCACTAGGCCGTCTTCCATTGCTTGTCCAGGTGCGTTAGCAGGGAGCTGGATAGGAAACGGAGCAGCTGGAACATTCACTCCACTCTGATATGAGATACGGCATTGTAAGCAGCAGCTTTACCCACTGCACCACAACACCTGCCCTGGGATTTGTTTCAACCGCTTGATCAGGTCTGTGGCCAAGCTGGATTTCATCAAATCAACTAGTGCTCAAAGAAAGCCCAAAACAATCCAAACAATTAAGCCAAATAATTGGGCTCTTTTCCTTTTTCTTTTTTTTTTTAAAGTTCTACAGGGTTTTTTTCAAAAAGATTTATTTATTTATTTGAAAGGCAGAGTTACACAGAGAGAGGAGAGGCAAAGAGAGAGAGAGACAGAGAGAGGTCTTCCATCCACTGGTTCACTCCCCACTTGGCCGCAACAGCCAGAGCTGCACCGATCCGAAGCCAGGAGTTTCCTCTGGGTCTCCCACGCAGGTGCAGGGACCCAAGGACTTGGGCCATCTTCTACTGCTTTCCCAGGCCATAGCAGAGAGTTATGGAGCATCCAGGACTAGAACGAGTGCCCATATGGGATGCCGGCACTTCAGGCCAGGGCGTTAGCCCACTGCGCCACAGCAACCAGCCCCAGGCTATTTGCTAACCTGTGCCACAGCTGGGTCAAATGAACTGGGGGCTATTGAGCCCTGAGTAGAACTTGGCTGGTGAGAGCAACGGAAAATCCAAGCATGGGAATTATGATAAAAGATAAAGATACAAAAAATCACCAAATGTCTTGTAAAAATAATGATAGCAGCCTCATTAGAGTAAGTGATAAATAGTTTGTGGTCTTGGGGAAATAAATTTACAATAGGGAGTATGGAACTCAAACAGGAAATGTCTCAATATAAAGTCATTTGCATTAGACAGAACAGATCACAACAGATGACATTAAATCCCTGAGACAGTGACGATCAAAGTCATGCTCCAAATCCTCCATTGCTGAATGGTGAAAGTTGAAACAATACTGCCAATGCATAGATACAGCTAGGCTCCTGGATAAAGGCGATAATTATTGGAAAGTAAAGACAAAGGAAAATCTGAGAGCTATTTCAAAGCATGAACTGGGAAGAGCATGGTGCCTTAGCTACACATTGCGCACACACCCGTGAGCAAGCATTACCATTGAGCTGGGTTGGGCTCCTTGAGCATTCTCTCGGATCTCATCTGGCTGATCTGGGATGGTGTTGGTTAGCTTGGTGCTGTTGCACGTGTCTCATCCTCCAGGGGACTAGTCTGGGCATTTTCTCATGGCAATTGCAGAGCAGCAAAAGATTAAGCAGAAACTCACAGGCATTTGCCCAGCATCTGCCAACATTATGATTGCTATTACCACACTGGGTACAGCAAGTCACATGGCCAAGCCCAGAGCCCAGGGTGGTGCTGAATCCAACCCAAGAGTGGAGTGCACTGCAAAGTAATGAAGAGATGGGAAAATCGACACTGATAGCTCAGTCTGCATCATAGCGCCCTAGATTTAGGCTATATTAGAAAAGGTGTTGAAAGTGACTGCTCACGTGCAGTGCCTGGCTAGACGAACGCATGAGTCAACCCAGAGAGCAGAGGATATTTGCTACTCTCAGGCTACATCCACAGTCTCAGAAATCTTCGTTGATCTTTTAAAATGACTAATTGGATATATGGCTTAATTTCCATGCCAAGGAATTTAGTCATGTATTCTACAAATACTATTCAACACCTACTGGATGCCAGACTTATAAGTTCTGGGAATATAGAAACAAACAAAATCCCAGGCTTCCATGCATGCTATAACTCACTGCACACTCACACAGACAGCAAAACCGGATCTCAGTATTCCTGAAAACACAACTGAAAGGAGAAGTAAGATCCCACTATTGTGATCTTTCCACCTGGCCCCCAAACAGCCGTGTGGTCCATTTCATGACATTCTGATTGCACAATTGGTTAAGATGGTCAGGGTGAAAGCTGTATCTGTATACAGTTGCTGAAACCCTCTCTCATTCTGTCCAAAAGAACTAAGTTTGAGATTAGATGGCCTTTAGAGTCTCAAGAAATTATGGCATATGCTAATTTTAAGAAATAGAGAATAATATAGAAAATAAATTTCACTATAGTACATATAGTGCTATAGTACATACAGTACAAATAGTACATAAAATGACCACAAGGATAGATTTTATGTTAAGTGTAGAGCTCCATAAATGGCTTTTTAAGCACATACTATGTACTGACTGTCATACTAGGTTCTAGAGACACTGAAAATGAATAAGGCACAACACCTGCTCTCAAGGAGTTTGTAATGTTGCCCATTGTTTTTAGGTTGGGGGACAAAGAACACCCCTGCCCCTTGATGATTATTACTTGCAAGCACAATTCCCAGCGTCTAAGGGGCCTGGAGCTCTTACCCAATTCTGCATCCTTCTCATAAAGTCCCCTTTCTTCATTCAGTTAATTTCAGGGATGGCCAAATGCAAATATTGCATACACATACAGTATACATAGATAACCCAAATACGAATCTATTAGAACTACTCAGTCAAAGCCCTGCTCTAACAGGTAGGCAAGATAAAAGCCAATGTAGATTTCTCAAATCGTGCTGGAATTCTGCAGTTTTGTTACTTACAGTCATTTTGTATGGATTTTTCCAAAGTAGGCAACATAAATGGCCATTTTTTTGGGACCAGTGCTGTGGGATAGCTGGTAAAGCTGCTGCCTGCAGTGCCGACATCCCATATGGGCGCCAGTTCGAGACCCGGCTGCTCCACTTCTGATCCAGCTCTCTGCTGTGACCTGGGAAAGCAGTAGAAGATGACCCAAGTCCTTGGGCCCCTGCACTCACATGGGAAGACCTGGAGGAAGGTCCTGGCTCCTGGCTTCAGATCAGTGCAGCTCCAGCCATTGTGGCCAACTAGGGAGTGAACCAGTAGGTGGAACACCTCTCTCTCCCTCTCCTTCTCTCTCTGTGTAATTCTTTCAAATAAATCTTTTTTTAAAATGGCCTTTTTCATTTGTTTTCAAATAAAAACTCTATTCAGATTAAATAAAAATGACTTTGTAATGCATGTTGAGTAAATACATCAATAAATCAGAGATTAAGTTTCTTGTTTCTTTGACTTATCTGTACAGAACTAATCAACATCAGTTAAATCACTCTATTGAATTCTAAATCACACTGCTACCAAATCCTTCCAAATCATGGATGCCAGGTTGTTGACAAAACACCCAGCTTGTGCCCAGAATCCATCCAGTCCATTACTCACAACATTATTACTGGAAACAGAGGGGAGTTCCAATTCCTAGGAGCGTTAATCTCTTGTACTAAAAGCAACAATATGAAAACCACGAGGCAACAGGTAAGGAGGCATACATTCAGTTGAAAAAAAGGGACAAGATAAAGAATTCAGATAAGTGATGATGTATTCACAAGGTCAGCTAAAATAATCTCAAGTTCATCTAATAGGATCTTGTGAGTAAGCCAAATCGCCGTAATCACCAAAGTAATTCAATAATACCCTCATGAAACAGCTACTCTATTTCAACAAAACCGAGACAAGCGTTTTCCTTCCACAACACTCCTTTCTAAATATTCTCCCTCGGCCTCCTCACCTAATTCTTCAGTTCGAATTAGCAGTAGCCGAAGCTAACCAACTCTCCCTGAGACTGTAAGACCATTTATCTCTTCACAGGCTTATTTATAGCTCTTTGCTTTTGAACGAAATCCATTGCCCTTGTTGGAGAGAACATTTTTCAACCGCAGAAAAACTGGCATGTGAGCCTCAGAGGGTTCCCACAGTCTCACACAGGGTAAGGTTACAGGGAGGCTGCAATAAGCTGCATGGAGGAGCAGATGGCAGAAAGCAAGCCACCTGTGACTCCCCTTCGTTCCCATTTGCCTTTTGGAGCAGTAGGTTCTACGTGATCTTAAGGCCAAGTTTTCCATACTACTACCTGAATTTGTGAATCAACCTAAGGAGAGCCTCGGACATTCTGACAACTGAAATGCAGCAGATTAGAAAATATCAGGGTGTACTACATAGAACAAGAGTAAGTGTTGTTCCATGATCTTATGTTTTTTTTTAATTATTTATGTAAGGTGAACAAATTTCACGTGTTTCATATATACAGATTTAGAAGCATAATGATACTTCCCACCCTCTCCTTCCTCCTGCCCACTGTCTTCCTTCTTTTCTTATTTTTTCTTTTAATTTGTTTTTTTTTTTTTTTTTTTGACAGGCAGAGTTAGAGAGAGAGAGACAGAAAGAAAGGTCTTCCTTCCGTTGGCTCACCCCCCCAAGTGGCCACTACGGCCGGCGCACTGTGCTGATCCGAAGCCAGGAGCCAGGTGCTTCCTCCTGGTCTCCCATGGGGTGCAGGACCCAAGCACTTGGGCCATCCTCCACTGCCTTCCCAGGCCACAGCAGAGAGCTGGACTGGAAGAGGAGCAACCCGGGACAGAATCCAGCACCCCAACTGTGACTAGAACCCAGGGTGTTTTCTTGTAATTTTTACAATGATATACTTTACCCTCCACCAAGTAAAGAACTCAATAGTAAGAAGCAAAAACAGATCACCGTTCCTCAACCGTAGAGACAAGGGCTGTAAACCATTGTGAGCTCTTCTCTCAATTGTATAAAGGTCAGTATGTAGAATGCCTGTCTTACTGTTGGCCAAAGTCAGAAGAGTTTAGAAGTCACTGGCCCAAGCCACGGGACATTTTCACTGAAGCATTTATTGAGAACTTACTACGTGCCTGGTTCAGGTCTAGAGCTTGGAATCCAACAGTGAATGCATCAGACAAAAACCTCCGCCTCCTGGGGCTCCCATTTTACAGGAGGTGTGACACTCAACAACAACAAAATAAGTAAATGTAGATCATAAAGGATGTTAGAGGGCAACACATTCCACAGAAAATACAGAGACAAGAGAGGCTTGGAGTGCCAAGGAGAGGAGATTCCATTCATTTTGTATTTATTTATGTTTTTGATGGTAATGGTACTCACAAAAATCTTCATTTTCCTTTCATTAAATATGTTGCAGTTTTCATCTCTATGGGTCAGAACCAGATGTGTTTCTATTTCTATCAGGCAAACATCATTTCCATTGCTATCGGTTTAACCATCTGCCCTTAAAGAATTTCAAATACCCTAAATCCTGGCAAAACAGCGGACAGGACAGTGGCACCTCCCTTCTGTACTCCACCTCCCCACCTCAACCACCTCTACCACCGGAATGACAATCAGAGGATGGGATTAACCAGGCAGGCCTGCTCTGGGACCTTGGCTCAATAGGACTCCAGGAGCCCTTCTACCCTATTTCCAAGTCTAGGAAAAATTTCCCCTACTGTATCCCATTGTGGTCAGAAATAATCTCCAAAGATTATTCTTTATCACAAAACAAGCTGGTCTCTTTGGGCTTTGGCTGGATTCACTTACAAATGTTTTTCAAGGTGTGTTAATTAACACTACCTAAGCCTCTTGGCTCTGGCATATTGAACAACTATTAAATCCAAAGAATTAGCTTCTGTCTGGGGATTTCCTAAGAAATCTCAGATTGAATTTTCAATAGCTGTTAGTATGCTGGAGGGGCTTTGTTTTTGTTATTTCTTTTTTTTTTGAAACTTGCTCTTACTGGTTCTTCTTAGCAGAAGGAAAAATTTAAAAACCTAGCCCAAGAAATTCCTGTTCACACATTTCACCGGCCCTACCTACAAAATTAATGTTGTGCAGAATCTGCTGAAGACCCCGGGGGAAGTTGTCCTGGCAGCTGGTTGTAAGGCTGCACTATGGGGAGAGGCAGTTTTAAAGGTAGGGTGGGGGCCAACACCATGGTACAGCAAGTTAAAGCCCTGGCCTGCAGCACTGGCATCCCATATGGGCACTGGTTCTAGTCCTGACTGCTCCTCTTCCGATCGAGCTCTCTGCTATGGCCTGGGAAAGCAGTAGAAGAAGAACCAAGTCCTTGGGCCCCTGCACCTACGTGGGAGATCCGGAAGAAGCTCCTGGCTCCTGGCTTTGGAATGGCCCAGCTCCAGCCGTTGCAGCCATTTGAGGAGTGAACCAGTGAATGGAAGACCTCTCTCAGTCTCTACCTCTCTCTCTAGCTCAGTCTTTCAAATAAATAAAATAAATCTTGAAAAAAAAAAAAAGTAGGGTGGTGGGTGCAGTGACCTCAGAGCATCGATTCAGGGAAGTGAGGACATTGGCTCTGTGGCTATTGGGGGAGGGTGGGGTGTGGAGAACATTCCAGGCAGATAGAAAAGGGAAACTAAAAGGCCCCAAGGTACACAGCAAGACCTCCACATTTTTTCATGCCCTGTGAGGGTCCTTCCAGAACAGGGGACAGACGGCAGCAATATCAGCTTCCTCTGTGACAAAAGGGAAATTTTTAAACCGCAGGGCTTAAACATGAAAGGAAAAGAAAAAAGAGCTTTTTAATCAAATTGTAAGTGACATGGCGTTTCACTCCCCCACCTCCATTATTTCTCAGAGTAGCAGGAAACACCGGAAACAGTCGTCCACAGTTTGCATGGCAGCTCCTCCTAAGAGATCCTTTGATTTCTTTCATTTTTCAGAAAAGAGAATTGCAAAGGAAAAAAAGAGAGAGAGATCTGAATTGAAATGTATTTTTTCTCATGACTGCTATTTGAGTTCTCAGGGAATCATTACTTCATTAGGCAAATATTTACTCAACAGATTATTAAGCAGGGCACTGTGAGGGGTCGAAGCGCAGGTCCACAAAACAATTATGGTACAAGATTGAAGGTCAAAGTGCTGAAAGATGAGTTTTTTAGAAAATGCAGTGGTCTTCATAGGAAGGAAAAGGAAATCCGAGAAGTCTTCACGGAGGAGGTTGTTTTTAAAACATGCATTGGGAGACGTTTAAGTCCTGGGGAGATGGAAAACATTTCTGGCAGATCACAGCTGCAACTGAGATACAAGTTCAGGCTGATGAGGAAAAGGTGAGGAAGAGAGCTAGATAGCTGGCGCCCACACCCCCCACCCTTATATAATCCATCACCCACCTGTCAATCAAATGACCCCTCCCCCCAGGATGTATCTCCTCTTAACCTGGGACCTGGGGGCAGTACTATGTAACCACTCCCCTTTTCCAAGCTCATAAGAAGCTTGGTGAGGGGAGGGGGCTCTCTCTCCTCTCATGGACCCAGGGAAAGCCAGGTATGGAAGTCCCTCTTGACCCTTCTGGCCCACCCTCCCTAAATAAAGCCCTCAGGCACCCGTGTATTCTTCTCACTCCGTTAATGAACCTCATCATGCTGCACATTGCGTTTGTGCCTGTACTTAGACCTCTTCTCAAAGTAAAAGGCAAGAAAGAGCCTAAAATAGGACTTGGGGCATGACCTAGCCCACAAGAGGTCAGTGAGGCCAACAACAGTGCTCTGGTCGAAAGTGAGCACAGATAGCCCATCCTGTGGGTGACCCACCATGGACACGCAACCTCAACGAATACTGGGTGACGGCAGATCATAGGGAAACTGTCCCAGCCAGCTCTGCCCTGTTCCAGACCCGCTTCTTTGTAAGCTAAACAAAACACTTACTGAAAAGCCACTAAGTCTGCCTAATAACTGCAACAGGTGCATTTGGGCCAGTGGTGATGACAAAGCTGGCAATGGGGACCCTCTGGGCTGTTCATGGAGGTGAAATACTTTGGTGGTAAATCATTCTCCTCCATTTCAGATGCCGATGTGGAGAAGGAATTGGAGGCAACATGGAGAAGAGGGGTTCTGAACCAGGAATAGGGGTTCAGAAAACCTGGGCTTTAATCCCAGCTCTGTCTGGTTCCTGACAGGTACAGAAAGTCAGTTAAACTTTGAGTCTCTCAACAAACTTACCTAAAAGAACTTCAGAAACTATACAGCATCATTCAGTGGTACTGGGTTTTTTAAATTACCTTAGTTCATTCGTTCATACAGTTTAAAATCAAAGGTACCAAAGGCTTATCATGGAAAACAGTATGCATCTCCTGACCTTTGCAAACCCCCACTCCTGTTACCCACAGATAATCCCATTTGACTTCTAGTCATTTCTTCCAGTAAATTCTACCAGATTCCTAAATACTATGCTTCTTCTGAATTCAAAAATTCACTGGGAGGAGCTAGCTCTTTTATGTCCTCCACTTTTCTTTCCTTATTCTCCCAAATGTGTGTTCATATTTAACTCATTAGCAGGATTTATATAACATTTCCTATACAAATACTGTTCCTTATGGAGCCAAAGGCACTATATCACTTCTCTGTGCTGGACAATTTCCTTTGAATACATAATCACCTCATTGTTCAATTTGCATAATATTCCATATGTGCCTTTAAACTGCTCCTGATTCCGTCATATTCTCTGCCATACTCTACACTACTGAGTCTTCTTGGTCACTTAGGGCTCTTCCGTCCCTGCTGGAATCTTGCATCCTCCAGAGCTGCTCTCACCCTAGGATTGTTCTTAATGTCTTAAGGATTGCACCCACACTTTTTCTACATTCTATCGGTTCCTACTTCTGTATTGAATTGTAATTTTGTGGGTGACTTATCTTTCATGAGCTTTTCAATAAACATTGAAGGTAAGCATTCTAAATCCCTACATTATCTTTACACTCACTATGCTAGTAACTCTGTAGGTTCTTTAAAGCTGAAGGCTCACGTTCTGCAGTTCTGAACAAAATAATTAATAAAATAATTTACTAGGGCTGGTGTTGGGCATAGCAGATTAAGCTCCCGTCTGCAATACCGGCACCCCATGTGGGGAATATTCAAGTCCCAGCTACTCCCTACTATTCTATCTGAGAAAACAGCAGAAGATGGTCCAAGTGTTTGGGCCCCTGCACCCATATGGGAGACCTGGAAGAAGCTCCTGGCTCCTGGCTTTGGATTGACCCAGCTCCAGCCATTGCAGCCATTTGGGGAGTGAAGCAGTGGATGGAAGACTTCTCTCTCACTGTCTCTCCCCCTCTCTCTCCGTAACTCTGCCTCTCAAATAAATAAATCTTTTAAAAAAATAATTTAAAATTTTTTTTTCATATTCTCTCATTCTTCCTCAGTTTGTGTGTGTGTTTAATTTCCTATATATTGTTTTCCCTGATTTGTATTTCTGTTTGTTTATTTTATTCTTGATTCATGTTGAAAACTTTCTTCAACTATCTGTGTTGCTTGACTGTCCATGCAAACTCAAAAGAGAAAGGACTTAAAAACTGGTTGGTGTCGGCACTGTGGCATAACAGGTAAAGCCACTGCCTGTGACACCGGCTCACGTCCGGCTGCCCCACTTGTGATGTGGCTCCTTGCTAACGGGCTGGGGAAAGCAGCAGAAGGTAAGTGCTGGGCCCCTGCCACCCACATGGAGACCCAGATGAAGCTCCTACTCCTGGCTTCAGCCTGGCCCAGCCCCAGCTGTTGTGGGCATCTGGGGAGTAAACCAGCAGATGAAGATCTCTCTCCCTTTCTCTCTCTCTCACTTTGACTTTCAAATAAATAAATAAGTCTTTAAAAAAAAAAAAAACTGGTAAAACAGTATCAGCATGGGAGCGCCTTATGGAGGGAAAGTCATAACCTCTGCTAATTTGTCAGACTTGCAGTCAAACCATCAGGGGGCGTCTACTCCCAGATGTTGCTGGGTAAGATCCTTACTTTGCAACCATTCCAAGTCTTCAGAGAGCAAAGAGTCTCCCTTTTTCTACTTGAGAAGCAGATGCCATCAGCTTACAAAAGTGAAAACACTGTTGTAGTTACACTTCCAACCGGGCCTGTGCCTCACCTTGCCCTTTGCCCCAAACTTCCATGCTCTTCAATCCCTCCAGGAAACTGAACCTCCAGTCACTGGCCTTGGAGCAGGAGCAGAGTAAGCACCCTCTGTGATTAAGCAGATTGCTTATTGATTCAACGAAGAGCTCTTTATCTCATCTAATAAAATAAATGTTCATGAACATCTATTATATATTAACTATTGCAGAGTTCAATAACTGGCAAATCTAACCCATAGTTTTTAAAGATTTATTTGTTCATTTGAAAAGCAGAGCCAGAGAAGAGAGAGACAGAGAAACAGGGAGACAGAGATCTTCTATTTGCTGGCCCACTCCCCAAACAGCCAAGCTAAAGGCAGGAGCCAGAAGACTCCTCCAAGTCTTCCACAGGGGCACAGGGGCCCAAGCACTTGGGCCATCTTCTGCTGCCCTCCTAGGCACACCAGCAGGGAGCTAGATTGGAAGTGCAGCAGCCAGTACTCGAGCCGGTACTTACATAGGATGCCAGAGCCATAGGCAGCAGCCTCACCCACTATGGCACAGCTCCCGCCACTATCTAATGATGAATGAGGCACATTGGGATGGTGTGTCGGGGAGCACTGATTCTTGCTCCTGTCATGACTTTCAGATGTGCGAGGTGTTATAAACTCAAAGTCAATCAAGAAGTTTACTTTGGTAATAGGTTCAGATGATAATATTTAGTTGATTGAATATATATGCATATATATGGGTATTTCTAAAACCAACTTAATATCCTAGTCAACATTGCATTTTGAGATCACAGACATTGGTTATAGCAATTCTCCCATTTCCTTAATTCATTATATCTGGGTCTCCTGGAGACTATCAGTTCTGCCCATGGCATCTAGGTCTTCCTCAGACTGTCCTTATCCATCATGAGACATTATTTTAACTATTGACACCAGTGGTTTTGATTTTGTTACCTTTGCTTTTCTATTATTTCTATGCCTTCTTGAACTTGGGTTCCTTGGCAAGTGTCAGGAATCTACACTCCATTCCAAATTTGTCATCTGCTAGAGTGGCCTAGCAAAATATTTTGCCCTTACGATTCCAGCATAGCCATCAGTTACTTTAAAGGGTCATAAGAAATAAGGTGTTTGAAGAATGAAAATTTTCTTAAGTTTCAAAGTGAAAAAATATAAGCTTCAGAAACAATAGACACAAAAGCAAAATCATGTAATGGTTAATAAAAGCACAGCAATACAGATGTTCCTCAGTTTACAGTATGATGAGGTTATAGCCCAATAGACCTATCATAATATGAAATATTGTTCTGTCGAGAATGCACTCAATGCAACTAACCTGCTGAACATCAAAACTTAGCCCACTCTATCTCAAATGTGCTCAAAACACTTAAATCAGCTTACAGTTGGGAAAAACCATCTAACACAAAATCTATTTTATAGTAAGTGTTGAAAATCACATGTAATATATCAAATACTGTGTTGAAAGTGAGAAACAGAATGGTTTTATGGGTACATGTTCATACCATCATAAAATAGAAAAACCATAAATTGAACCATTGTAAGTCAGAGACCATCTGTACTGAGAGAAAGAAGAGAAATAGGAGGTAACATGGACTTACAGAATAAGTCAGCCAAACTGTCTTCAAATAATTTTTATTGCAATATGTACCTTACCTGGTAACACAATGGTCATATCTCTGTATCTAATACTTTCAATCATTGACAAACTTCATAAACTTCTTGGGAGCAAGGAGAAAAGTGTATACAAGATAGTACTCTCACTGCTTGCAAAACTACCTCTTAAGAGTACTCACTGGTTAAACAAAAATGTACTCTGTTTATCAAGTGCCAAACACTGACAGATGCTGGAAACCTTGATTAATCGGAGGCCTGCACCTGAGAGAAAGTGGCTTAACAATATCCCAAAGGGTTTACTCCTAGCCTTACTTCTTAACATCCTATCATCAAAGGGATAAAAACTCAAAAGGCATGAATCCACAAATATGGAAATTCTCCGAAGTTTGATTTAAAAAGAGAATGGAATATGTAAATATATGCTGTAACTAGTAAAATTAATTTTTAACATGTTGGTACAATATTTATTTCTTCACTTTTACTTCATTTAATGTTCATAGTTCAAAAGGTCAGATACATACATAGTTCATAGTTCAGCAATCGCTTCAGGTTCCTACCCCAGGGGCAACCACTCTTGGTTGACTTTCTCCTTGGGAATTGACACATCTCTGTAGATCATACTTCAGACAGTACCCATGGACTTCCTGGTGTGGTAGATGTGGTTTCAGTTCTTTCACACAGCCAATTAGTTACTCAACAGTTTAGAGTCTAACTACTATCCATTACTGACATTATTCTGCCAACATGAATATTACTCACAACTGGGTACTGTTACATAGATTAACTTCTAGGGAGCCAATCATTACAATGGTTTGGTTTTTTGTTTGTTTGTTTCTTCATTTTCTTGGCTTTCTTTGTGCCTATGGATAACTCTTCCCACAGTTTCCTGTAGCTTCTCAATACAAACTCCCATAAGGTCACATCGGACTCCAATATGTTTCTTGGAGATATACTTTAACCATTCCTCGTTCTGTGCTGGTTGCTCTCCAGTCTGCTGCACAGCTGACTTCCAGGCCTACACTTCATCCTCACATCTCTGGGATAGACCTTCAGTTGCTGTATCCTATGTGTTCTTCTTTCTGGCCATCATCATTTTATGTGGCAGTGATCCTCCAATAACTTTCTGAGAAAGGATTCACGATCCTGTGAATGTCTGGAAATCTCCTGATGCCTTCATGATGAATGAATGATGATTTAGATAAGTGTCAAGTTCTAGGGTGGAAATCATTTTCATTCCCTTCTTCTGAATGGCGTCCCTTACTAGTCTTTGTGGTAGCCATGAAAATGTGGCAATCAGTTCTCCTACTTTAAACAGCACAGTTTGTTGATAGCACCAATTGCTATACCCTTGGGTGCACCAGGGCGTTCAGTCTTGAGTCTGTGCTTTTCATAAGCTAGCCCTTATGATGGAATGCAGCAAGGGTGCTAATGCAGACCTGCTGCTGTAAGATGTGGACTTCTCCAATACGCAGCATCGGCTCAAGAACTCCCCATCTCTCTGGTTGGATCTTTCTTAGATCTGCACTGCCACCAGAGACTCCTCCCACCTCATTCTCTTCCACCTGATCCTCCTTCCTACCCACTCCCTTCACAGGTGTAGAATGGATCATGACCTATCTTCCCTGGCTCCTCCTTTATCCTTCACAGGATATCCTTCAATACATGTCTTGTACATCTAATTGACTCCATCTTGACATTTGTTTCTTAGAAAAACTCACATTAACACAAATAGGTTTGGGGAACCAGACCATTCACTTCCGGGAAGAACGCCATCCTGCTATGTAGGGGTACATAGTCCCCTGGAACAAATGGTGTCCCAGGTGCTGAATAACTCACAAGTGGTTTCAGGGGAAATGTCATTATGGAGCAGAATGTAGTTACAGGTGCAGTGAACTAGGCATTTCCTACACGTAGGCATGCCTACAAGGAAATGAGAATTGACCACTTCAGAGAATTTTATACTGAGACCCTACAGAGAGATAATGGCAAACTAAGAGCCATTAATAAGTCGTTAAAAGGACAAGAAGGACTCACTGGTAGCTGACAGAGAGGCCTTTATCTCCTGGAGTGAAAGAGTAGGCATAACTTAGCAGTGAATCTAGGATCTGACAGAGCTGCTGGGATCCAGGGGAATTTAAATGCTCAGACAAGTTAGGTCTGTAGGCCAAGGTTAGGGTACTGGTTGGAAAACCCTGTGACTAAGAATGATAGGCTATGGCTGCCCTTAGGTGGCTAACTTTCAGACTCTGGGGAGTCCTTAGGGCTTAAAGAGGTGGCCATCATTCCCTACTAGGAGTATTTCCTCTGCTGATGACCTCTCCCCTCAAAGGCAACAGGAACTCCCTCCAGGGGTTGACATGTCAATAACTTAGGTTAGATCTCAGCATAGCTCCTTGCAGGCAGCTGCACCTGATGGAGGAGGAGAGACGTTCTACACATACCAAGGAAGCTTCGAGACTTAGTATGTGCTGTACAAACCCAAGGAGTGCTTCTGGGCATTGAAATTTGAGAACGCTTGACTTAGGAGCAGGCATGAAGACAGGACAAGAAAGAATTCACTGACTATCGGGTACTTTCCTTAGAACTTGGTCTTAATGCAGCAGCAAGGTCCCCGAGGGGTGGGCAACCCGATTTGAGAATGGCTCTGAGAAGCTGGAAGAAGTGCTGGAGAGCCTTGTGCTGACAGAGGATAGAGGAAGAAGTAAAGAAGCTGAGAGAAGGGGCTGTGTTGGAAGCAATATCGTATGTGAGGCCAAATCACCCCTCAGAGGACCCTGTTTCTCAGGAGTCCCAGGGAGGCAGACACCGCATCCACCACGCCACCAGGCTCCAGCACCACTGGGCAATTCAGAGTGGGTGCTCCTCTCAGGCTGGGGCTCCTGGTGGGAGATGGCCACTGAGCTGGGCATGTCACCATCCTCGGGGACCGTGAGACAGGCAATTAGTGGCACTTAACTGCCAGAAGCCAGGGAGTTGTAGAGATGGTTGACAGAGCGTGGCAAGACAAAAAGTCATGATTCCTTGCTCAGCTCCCAGACCTAACCAGTTTTCAGATCTATAACTCACAGACTAAAGAGATGGCCAGGTCCCCAGGAGGAAGGACCCTGTAACACCACAGCTGCTGTGTCCTCAGTGCTTCACATTCAATGAGAAATGCGTGTCCTCCCATTCCAGGACATTTTCTTGAACTGCTAAATGATTTCCTTTCTCTCTAGTTCAGTCACCGACTGCTGTGAGTTGAACCTCCCCTCATTTAGAGAATTGAAATCCTAAGTACTTCTTTTCCATTGATTCCGAGGGTTAACTGGGCTTAGCCAGACAGTTCTCCATGCAGTTCAGCAGCGGTCACTCATGTGGCTGCATTCAGCTAGGATCTCAGGTAGGGCTAGAATGTCCCAGATTGTCTTGGATCCCCCAAAGTCTCTCTCCAAATGACCTCTCTCGTCTCTCAGTAATGTAGCCTATTGTAAATTTGTTTCACGTGGGTGCTGCTCCATCATCCCTTTTAGACCTTCCATAAATTGTCTATGACCCAGTCACACCCAGTCACCTTTGGCCTAATTAAAAATTCCCCTCCCCATGTGGCCATTTGTGATAGAGTGAACTTGTTCCTCATTCCACTTACCCAAAACCCAACACAGATCACAACTGCTGATCATGATTAAGCCTGGTGGTCAACAGCAGAGTCATGTGAATCAGTTCCCGCTTTGGGCACGTATTTTCTCTAACCAATCCACAACCCCTACTGGAAAGCCAAAGGGATAAGGCCCGTGCAACTTAGTAGACACAGTCCCGAGGGTCCTCTTTCTTTCTCACTCCTCTTCTCACTCACTGGTTGAACTTGACTTTAGCCTCCTTTTGGCATCCTTACCTCTCTTGGACCTGTAATCAATGTCTTATGTTTCTTACATTTTGGTTTCACCTCCTGCCACCTAAGCAGCCCACTTTCTTGGGTCTGAAAAGTCCATAGCACCTGCACTCTATTTTTCAGCTTCCAAAGTTGCTTTTTTAAAAAGATTTATTTATTTACTTGAAAGTCAGAGTTACACAGAGAGAGGAGAGGCAGAGAAAGAGAGAGAAATGTCTTCCATCTGATGGTTCACTCCCCAGTTGGCTGCAATGGCCAGAACTGCGCCGATCCGAAGCCAGGATCCAGGAGCTTCTTCTGGGTCTCCCATGGGGTTGCAGGGGCCCAAGGACTCAGGCTATCTTCTACTGCTTTCCCAGGCCATAGCAGAAAGCTGGATTGGAAGAGGGGCAGCCGTGTCTCTAACTGGCCCATATGGGATGCTGGCGCTTCAGGCCTGTGCATTAACCTGCTGCACCACAGCGCCAGCCCCTTCCAAAGTTTTGCTGTTCCTAGGCTTTCTGCTTTGTTGTGGATCTCCTTCTCCTGCTTCCGCTCTCTCAACAGTCCCTTCACTCAAGACCAACCGGGTTTCCAGAGGAATCAAAGGCACGTGGGTGAATTCAGTCTGCTTTTTCCAGAATCACTCCTATTTCTCTATCACTACAGTAACCCGTACGGCGCACAGAAAAATTGTTAAAACCTAGATAGCCAGGAAAAAAATCCCCTATGATCCCACCACCGGGAATAACCTCCTGCTAATATTTCCCCCGATCCTTTCCATAGGGTGCATGTGTGTGCTGTGGGAGGCGCATTCTGTCATTCTCATAACAAATGGAGATGGGCCTCCTCTCTTGAGGCCTGTGAGGCTGTGGGTATAAGATGGAAAGCAAGATGAACACTGCTCCATTCCCGAGTTCTAGGTCTGCTGGCAGGAGGCAAACAATCCACTTCAATAGAGTGTAACTAGAGAGGTTGTACAGGCTTTCATGGGAGCAGAAAGCAAAGTCATCAAGCCTGGTCGTGGGCCTGCCAGGGAAAGGCTGCTGGGACAAAGAAAGGACAGAGGATTATTGGGGACTGTGCTGTGGCACAGCCTGTGACACCAGCAGCCCATACAAGCAACAGTTCAAGTCCCACTGCTCCACTTCCAATCCAGCTCCCTGCTAATGCACCTAGGAAGGCAGAGGATGATAGCCCACGTGCTTATACCCCTGACACCCACTTGGGAGACCCAAATGGAGTTCCAGGCTCCAGGCTTCAGCCTGGCCCAGCACAGCCATTGTGGCCATTTTAGGAATGATCCAGTGGGTCGAAGATTCTCTCTCTCTCTCTCTGTAACCCTGCCTTAAATAAATAAATCTTAAAAAAAAAAAAAAAAAAAAAAAAAAAAAAAAAAGGAAAGAAAGTACAGAGGATAGAGAGAGCCCAGCTGAGGGTCTGTAGAATACGCATGACTTATTCCCACTCATTATTCAGCAGGGACATATTTTTAAAGTATCATATAAACAGCTTTTTTTTAATCACAATACAGCATGTGCAATTTTTAAATAATCATACATCGACATGCTAATAGCCAGTAAGCAATCCACTGTATATGCCACATGAGTGTACCACTCTTTCTTTAACAGATCACTTTAACACAAGTCGATGATTTCCAGTGAAGAGCTACCCACCACCTATGGTAAACCTCCTCTTATCTTTGCACATTAAAGATGAAATCTAACTAATAGAGCACCTAAAAGGCAATCTGTAGAAGTGAAATTGACACTTTAAGAAGCAATGACTTGAACAACCCTCGTCTTGACTGTTAAGGATCAGCTTTTTTTTTTTTCCCATACTATTTGTTGAACTCTTTACTTAACATAGAGTTAATCATATGTGTATAAAGTCAATTGAAAATAGATCTCAGTAAAAAATAAAAATGGGAATAAGAGAAGGAGCAGAAAGAGAGGGAGGAATATGGGTGGGAAGGATCACTGTGTTCCTAAGGTTGTAATCATGGAATGTATGAAGTTTCTAACTGTAAAGCTGTACAGTTCTGCATGCATTCCTGTGGACTTACTTCTAAGAGAACAGTTTAAAAACTTGCCATGGGACCCTAAATGCACTAACTTCCCATGCAGGACCTCTGTTCTCAAAGAGTTGTATTAAGAGAGCTAATAGTAAAACTTGTTCTCAAAGATTTATTTCGTGTTAGTGTATTAAGTGGAGGATATTCCTGTCTCATAAGTTTTAGTTATGCCTAAGTGTCCATGTCCATTGCTTGTTTTCTTAGGTGCTTCCTTAATTAATGCTAAAACTTGTTCTCAAGGACTTACTTTCTGTTAATGCACTAAGTGGAAGATATTCTTATATCTTATAATTTATAGTTATGTCTAAGTGCTCACAAAAGATGTATCATTCTTGGGTGCTTCTTTAAAGTTAATTAAGTTTCTAAAAAAAAAAAAAAAGAAGTGAAATTAACTTCAAAATGAAATTAACTTTGAACATCCGTTGTCCGGTCTATTGAGGAACAGTTTTGTTTTGTTTTGTTTCTTTACATGCAAATTGTTGAACTCTTTACTTAGTATAGAGTTGGTCTTCTTTGTATGAAGTTAATTGAAAATGGATCTTAGTGGAGAATGGGACTGGGAATGGAAGAGGGAGGAGGAGGAGGGGTGGGAGTGTGGGTGGGAGGGTGGGTATGGTGGGAAGAATCACTACATTCCTAAAGCCATACTTATGAAATGCATGAAGTTTGTATTCCTTAAATAAAAATTTCTTTGGGAAAAAGAAAATAAAGTCAGACAGCTCACAGTCAAGTGGCACCACTTAAAAAAAAAAAAGAAATTTTAAAAGGTTAAAAATTCATAAAAACTACAAAAGAAGATAGCAAGGACGGTCTAGCTCTTTATTGTTTTTTAAATATTTTTATTTATTTATTTGAAAGGTAGGGTTACAGACAGTGAGAGAGAGAGACAGAGAGAAAGGTCTTCCTTCCATTGGTTCACCGGAATGGCTGCAACAGCCGGAGCTGAGCCAATCCAAAGCCAGGTGCCAGGTGCTTCTTCCTGGTCTACCTTGTGGGTGCAGGGCCCAAGCACTTGGGCCATCCTCCACTGCCCTCCCAGGCCACAACAGAGAGCTGGACTGGAAGAGGAGCAACCAGGACTAGTACCCAGCACCCCAACTGGGACTAGAACCCAGGATGCCGACACCACAGGCAGAGGATTAGCCAAGTGAGCCACAGCGCTGGCCTCACTTGTACCCTTGAAAACTAATTCCCAGATACTCTGGGAGAAAGTAGACAGTTAAGCACTCAATTTACAAGGGGAATAAAATGGGCATATTGAAGCCAGCAGAAATTATTTTACAATCACATTTATTTATTCTTGAAAAACTGTACTGAACACATCCTCTTCACTATGCGCTAAGATAAGCACTGAAAAATGGAAAATAAATAGGAGAGGTAGAGAGTGCCCTCAAAGAGCTGAAGATGGGTCAATGAGCCACTCTGCCTGTTAGGGAAAAACAGGAGTGCTTTAATCAAGTCTTTGAAGGGTAAGTAACAGTTTATCCTGAGAGGGGAGAAGAGGTATAGGCTTCCTTCAGATCAACTTTTACCCTGAATACATGAAAACAGAGCATATAAAAGGTATAGCCTGCTGATCTGATTAAATACAGGTTACAATTATAATTGTCTTGTAATTATTCTTGAATCTTGGAGGATTCAATAACAATATGCCTTTACACTACCCACGCTCCTCCTTGCCTTTCCAGTAGTCATGTACTCTGTTCTCCTCCTACACCTAAAATTTTTCCCATATGCCTCAGAAAGATAGCATTCATTAAGAGAAAGGCACTTTTTGCACAAATTGACTTATTAAAATTGTAGTTTAGAGCAATGATATTTTTTGAAAAATTAGAAGTCTTCTGTGTGTCAAAGCCTTGACTGACTACATAGTCAGGCAACACAGCTGTACACTCCTTGGTGAACTTGACATTATTAAATGGTTAGTAGTTTACATTTTTACTCTTTTTCTTAAACTTAAAATAACTGACACTGGTAAAATGCTGCTATGATTTTGAAATTATTAGTTCCTTTCCTATTTTAAATGTTTTCTTGTACTTGACTATAGCTTTCAGAAAACACCGTGTTCAATCAGAGATTCAAGGAGGAATGATTCAGGTTCTTTGGCAGATATTGTAACTATTTCTGATTAAATGCATAATGTGTCAGTAGTAGTACATAAAATATGTTAACTTTCAACCCAGTTGATTATTCTAGCCAAAAATTTTTTATATACTTCCTAAAAGTACATAGTATAATTTGAGCACACACAATAAGTAATAAACTACTTATTCTTTTGGGAATGATAATTCAACTGCATAACAAAGTCTCTTTCCATAAAAAACTAAAAACATTAAGCTATCTGGAGACTCTACCACCCACCCCCATTGTTAAAACTGCCTCATAAAACTGCATAGTGACTATAATTTTTAATTGCAAGTTTTTAGATTAGAATCATACAGTTGATGATGAACCGTAAATCTTCACAGAAAATGCCAGTTTCTGATTGATTGTGTTTACTGATTTTCCTATCCGATTAGGACTTGGTATGTCTTGCTCCAATGGAAAATGGCTAGAAATGTTGACAGGAGAGCAAACCATGGAAGCATGAGTTGATAGGGGCAAAATTAGACGCTTCAATAGCCAGAAGCCACCTCCTGAGCGTCTACCAAGGGAAATAGGTCTAGATGAGGTGAAAAAGGTTCTCTCACTAGAGGAACTGCCCAGCTAGTAGACTGGTTTAAAAGGAGATAAATGGTCAAAGAACAGGGAGTGTGTGGTAGGAGGTATCAGATCATGATACTCCATGGAAGGAAAAGATGGCGTTCAGGTGTAGGACCAAAGGCGCTGGCTCTTGAAGAAGACATGGAAGTTTTATAAGCAGGGACCCTGTCATGTCCACACACAGAGGCACCAGGAAAACCTTCCATCAGGGCCCACATCAGGGGATGAAGGTAGGAGCAAGGACACCAGCTAGGAGGCTCTTTTCAGGCAAAACCTGATGGCGGTCTGGACCCTAGTCATAGCTAGGTAGATGCAGAGAGAAGGGATTTAATTCCATATACATCCAGAAAGTAGGGAGAGCTGGAGGTCTTGTTGATGGTTTAGAAGTAAGTGTCAGAGAAAGAGAAGGGTTAGGATTAGAGTCCAACCAACTGGAAGAGCAAACCCCATGACAGATGCGGAAGACAGGAGGTTGGTGTTGGTGGTGTCAAATGCAATATGACTGTAAGACACTGGAGTTGACAGGCCATCATCCACCCAAGTCTTGAACCCAAGAAAGGTCCCAACTGGAGACTCAAAGTGTGGAGTCACCTGGATACAGAGGGAATACAATAAGAACACCCACAGCGAATCCGAACAGGTGGCCTTGGGTCGTTCCTCTACTACTTAGAGGCAAGGTGAGATTGAGAAAGCAAAGAGACTCAGAAGCACTCAGTAAGGTGCTGAGGAGAGAAACAGCAGAGTAGGGGTCTGGAAGCCACACTGGGGAAGTGCATCAACAAAGAGGCAGTGGTGGCGAGGACCAATGCTGTACAGAAATCAGCTGAGCGTAAGCCCAATGCCAGCACCCAACACCAGTCCCGTTCGCACCACACACCAGTGCTCACATTAACCTCTCCTAGCCCACCTTTCTTAGAAGTTGTCTTTTCCACCGGGCCTCTGCACAACTATTTGCAAGAACCTCCCAGGGGTGTGGGTGGGAGTCAGGAAGACTTGAATATCCCCAACTTGGTCTTGGTACTCTCAGAATTCCACAGGCAGAACTACATCTCAGAAGCACCTCTGGGGTCAGACTCACCAACTCCAGGTCTTAATGCTGGTTTGTTATGGACCTCAAGAGCTTTCTTTCAAGAGCTGAGCAGACTGTCCTCAAGTCAGAGGGAGAAGGTGTGTCCTCTTTCTGGGTGATAATCAGAAACCCAGGTTCTAAGCTCTGCAGGGAACTCCTTTCTTCAGTTTCTCTCTCTCTTGCACACACACACACACACACAATCCCAAACACACTATTTCGGTCAGTGTTCACACAGGGACCAAGAACCCCAAAGCAATCACTAAGGCCTCCATTCTAAGCATCCCCATGACCTGCAGCCCATGTGGCCTCCCACTCTCCAGGCCAGCAGACCATAATTCTGGAGTCCCTGAGAAGTTCCAATTCCCACTGCCCCCAGGGAAGTCCCTTAGCCCACTTGTAACTGATGGAGGCACAGAGAGGGGTGGAATGTAAGCTGGCTTCTCTCTGCTTCACCAGCATTAAATCCCCAGACACAAATAAATACTCTAGGGGCTCAGTGGCTCCTAACTGTGCAACAACAACTTCCAATCCCCAACTGAAGTGCCCTAGTGCCAACACCTGCAGTATGTGGCTTGCTTTTTAGATCAGGGACAATTTCCCTACACCCACTTCTTCCTTACACACACCAAGAAAGAACACTGAAAACAGACTGAAAAGATCTCCTAGGATTAAATTAACTTATCTCTTTCAGTGAAAGATAGCTTACTTCTAAATAAAAACACAAGGATGACTAAGTTCCAAACCCAAACACATTTAAAAGCAAAATTAATATTTTACAGCAACTAACATTGCCTGCAGCATAAGCCAAACCAAGTCAAGCATCCACCAGTTCCTAATTTCTTATTAATACAAAGTCCACTGCATTTCTGGAAAGGATGGTTAGTGTTTGGCACAATTGTTGCTTCATTCCTCATAAAGGTAACTAGAAAGTTAATCATAGAGCTAAAAGCAGGCACAAGAATCTAAAATCTGTTGATTACTTAAAATACCAAAGTATGAGAGTCATGCCATTTCTTATCTATAAATGAAACGATCATAAGTCACTATAATAACAAATGACAACTTTTGTACAAATATAGAGTCTATTTATACTCTAAAAGAAGACTGTATGATTTAAATCTTATGTCGTGATTTTATAGGGATGGTCTCTTAGAGCCCCTAGCAGTGCTACTAATCTCTTGTTTCTGGTACAAATTGATGATCTGCTTGTTCTTCAGCAGGTGAAGCAATTCTCTCCATATTTTTTATAACACCAACCATAAACTGGTGGTGTTTAGGGTTTTTTGGTTTCATAAAAGGGTTGACAGACTGAAAAGTTTAAGAATCACTGCTCAAACATACCCTTATGAAAAGATGCACAAGAAATCACCAAAATCACAATTTGTCTGTCAAGTAAACCCAACATCCTTTTATGTTGAGTGGTAGCAAAAGGGTTTTATGGAGCTGACATACAATCTAATTTAGATATTATTACATTACCAGCAGCTCAAAGCCCTACGTCAACTTAATAACCCAGTACTGTTCGGCCTCAATTATCTATGGGTTTAATTAAAGTTGTTTAAAAATAGCCTTCCTGTTGAACTTGTTCAGAATACATGGCTTAATTCTAAACTCAAAAATTGTTCTCACAGTAGCTCCACAAGCCACCAGAACAGTGTACCAAAACATTCGACAAACGCCCCTGCAAAGTGTGCCAACTGACATAACACTCAGGATAGCAGACCAAGAGGAAAAGATAACTGAGAGACAATTTTATCATGACAAATCAATATTTCCTGTTGCCCAAATGAATGAAGCCTTTTGCTCAGGGTGTTAGAATTCCTCGCAATGGGATGCTCATCTGATTGATGAACCCTTTCAACTGGACAGGACACAGTGCAAACACAGGTGTTGCTGAGCCACAATCCTCTTGTATTTTTGTGTCTGGCATTCAGATTGTATAGAGTGGTCTACAGACCCCTGGTCATCCAGCAAGCTTCACCTGTGCAGTTCCCCACCTGTGGCAGAAGGGACCTCCAAGCCCAGCTTAAACCCAACTCTCCAAGTTGTGGTCTTGACACTTTCACAATCAGTGCAAGTCAAATCTTCCTGAACTGATGACAACTCAACGTGGCATCACTGGGGCGCCCAATGCACTTTCTTTCACCCCCTCATCTCTCTGCAGCTACCACCATCAGTTTCCCTGTGCTCACCTGGGAACTCCTCAACACCCAGAGAAATCAATTCCCTTTCCTTATGGAAAAAACAGATTCCTATTTGATGATGAATAAGCTTCAAGAGCCACTCACCGGCACGCTCACTGCGGGGTCCCCCGCCTATCCAGAATTCCACCCTTTCCAAGAGAAGTCAGAGCTGAGTTTCCCTGAAGGCGCAAACCCTAGGTGAGGCCACCAGTGTGCTACAGCGAGGCTCCCTCTGCACGGGAGGCGCAGGCCTCCCCCATGCCCTGGCACCACCAGAGGCCCCCTCTCGGCGGCGTGGCCCCCAGCACTCACCAAAAGGAGGTTGTGCGCCACCAGGTACCCGAGCCGCGCGCCGCCCCGGACGCCGGGGGCCAAGCGCCCGGTGGCATAGCCGTGCCAGGCCACCACGTAGGGGTTGTCGATGGTGATCCAGTACTTGACCTGGCTGCCGAAGTGCCGGAAGCAGAGTTCGGCGTAATCCCTGAAGTGGTCGGCCAGGGAGGGGTTGGCCCAGCCGCCGTAGGCATCCTGCAGTCGCTGGGGCAGGTCCCAGTGGTACAGGGTGACCACTGGCTGCACGCCCAGCTCCCGCAGCCGCTCCAGCAGGCGCCGGTAGTAGCGCAGCCCCTCGCGGTTGGGGGCGCTCGCGCTGCCATTGGGGAGGACGCGCGCCCACGAGATGGAGAAGCGGTAGTGGGTGACCCCGAGCTCGCGTAGCCCCTCCGTGTCGCGCAAGACATTGTTGTAGCCGTCGCTGGCCACGTCCCCGGTGGCGGCGAGGGGCGCCGAAAGGGTCCCCGACGGCAGAGGGGTGATCGAGAGGTCGCCCAGGGGCGCCGGGGGGTGGTGGGTGAACGTGTCCCAGATGGACTCTCCCTTGCCGTGTTGTTGCCAGCCGCCCTCGGTCTGGTAGGCGGCGCTGCCCACCGCCCAGAGGAAGCCGTCGGGGAAGGTGTCGTGGAGGAGGCCCGCGGCATCGGGGACCGGAGGACGTGCGAAGCGGACCCAGGTCTGCGCGCCGTCGCCCGGCTCGGCGCGGAGGAGGCGGCCGCCCAGGGCCAGCAGCAGCAGCCGCAGCCGCAGCTGCAGCGGCCGGGCGCGGACAGGCATGCTGGCTGGAGCCGGGCGCTGGGGCCCGGCGCCGCGCCCCTTTATGCCCGCGCCCGCCCCCGCCGGCGCGCCCAGCCCCGCTCCCCGCGGGCCCCGTGGCAATAATTACCTGCGATCGGCGCCTCCCTCCGCGCGGGCACCGGGGGCGTGGGCGCCAAGGGCGAGGGGCACCGCGGGAGGGGGCGCGACGGCGGGCGCGGCCGTCGGGAACAGGGCACCTGCTCCTCCCTGCTGCCCGGAGCCACATGGGCTGCCTGGGCGGCGCTCAAGTTCTCTGCTTGCCGCCGGTTTGCCATCTGCGCGCCCTCCCGGGCCAAGCGGCCGAGGCCAAGTTCGTCGAGGAGGGAAGGCGACGGACGGAGTTTCCTTGGGCCCGGCCGGAGAGGAAGCACCTGCTTTCTCTTTTCTGCCATTCGGAGGCTGAGGGAAGTGCAGGTAGACATTGCCAGGGTGGATTAGGAATTGTCTGGAATCCTAGGGGTGGGCGAGGTGGGGAAGCGCTGTGGGACTTGGCCATGTGGAGAGGAGAGGACTCCAAGAGGCTTTTCTCTCAGGAGGTGCACCTCGGCGGCGGCGCAGGAGAGGCCTGTCCCTTTGCCCGGCTCTCCCCGCCCCCTCCGCAGTGTGCGAAGGTTTCAAGGAAGGTGAAGTAGATTTATGGCTCGTATTGGGACTTTGCTCTATTCTCTCTCCTACCAATGCTCATTTTCAATGAGATCTCTCAGAATTCCCCGATGAACTTCAAAGCACAGCTGTAGATGGGTGGGGGCGGGGGGCAGAGAAATAAACAGAATCAGAGTTTCCACTTTGAATAAACCTCATTCACCTTTTTTATCCTTTTGCATCCGTTTTCTAAATAATCACATTTCGCTTTCAGCTCTGATATTCACAAGTAAGTTATCTGTGCAACGTGGTGCCGGAAGCTGTGCTGCAGTCTCCCAGTGAGAGAGCAGCAGAGGTGTTCCATCCACTGGTTCACTCTCCAGATGGCCACAATGGCCAGGGCTGGGCCAGCCTGAAGCCAGGAATCTGAAACTCCATCAGGGTCTGCCATGTGAGGGCAGGAATCCAAGCACTTGGGCCATCGTCTGCTGCCTCCCCAGGTGCAGTGGCAGGGAGCTGGATCAGTAGTGGAGCAGCCAGGACCTGAACCAGTGCTCTGATATGGGATGCCAGTGTTGCAGGAGTGTTGGCCTTACCCACTGTGCAGCAATGCAGGACCTGTATTCTGTTCCTTGTATTATCAAATCTACCCCGAGATTCCAGCAGAGTAGCTTGGGCCATGGCCCACCATATGCAGGATGTAAAATTCAGTGCTGTTGGCTCCAGTGCTGTGGTATAGTGGGTAAAGCCGCCACCTGTAGTGCTGGCATCCCATATGAGCACTTGTTTGGATCCTGGCATCTCCACTTCCAATCCAGCTTTCTGCTATGACCTGGGAAAGCAGTAGAAGATGGCCCAAGTCCTTGGGTCCCTGCATCCACATGGGAGACCCAGAAGAAACTCCTGGCTCCTGGCTTTGGATTGGCCCAGCTCTGGCCATTGCGGCCATTTGGGGAGTGAACCAGTGGATGGAAGACCTCTCTCTCTCTCTCTCTCTCTCTCTCTCTCTCTGCGTGTGTGTGTGTGTGTAATTCTAACTTTCAAATAAATAAAATAAATCTTTAAAAAAAGCACAGTGCTGTTATGATCATGTTATGATCATTTCTTATTCCCATGCTCAGGGTAGACATTCCTAATCAACCACTTTACTGTGCCAGGATGTGGCTTTAACATTCTCAGGGTTTCAGTCCTCAGATAAGTGGTCCCCTCCGCATGGATTCATTCATCCACGTATACATTCCACAAACATATGTGAAGCACCAGCAGGAGCTGTTCTTGGTGCTGGAAATACGGCACCCAAAAAGCCCTTTGCCTTACATCCTTAGGGGATAAGAGGAGTAAACCCACAAGGAAGATCATTTGAGACAGACCGTAATCTCTACGAGGGACACAAAACATGAACTGGATTGATGGTGACTTTGGAGAGGTCTGAGAGTTCTGCCCTCAGGACACAGCTTTTGTCCTGAGACCTGACAGGAGAGGCAGCTGGAGAACACTCCAGAGACAGAGCAGGGCAAGTCAAAGGCTCTGACGGTGGAGCAGGCTCGGCTTGTTTCAAGGAATCCGGGGAGCCAGCGTGGCTGGAGCAGAGCAGAGCGGGTGAGCGATGGAAGAAGACAAGCACAGTGAAGGACACAGCCCACGAGGGCCGAGAGGACCCAAGGAATGGGAGAAAGTGTGTCTGCACTGTACACCTGACAAGGGGTTAACATAAAAAGTAAGTAGAGAGCTCAAACTCCTTACCAACAAGGAAACAAGTAATCCAGCTTAAAAATGAGCAGAGCACTTGAACAGATTTTCTCCAGAAATAGACACACCGATGGCCAACAGATATATTAAAAATGCCCAATATCTCCCATCATCAGAGAAGTAGAAATGAAAACCACAGTGAGAGAGTATTCACACTCCTGTTTAAAATGGCTAATATCAAAAAGATAAAACATAACAGATGCTGGCAAGGATATGGAGACGAGGGAACCCTTGTACACTATTGGTGTGACTATAAGTTGGTACAGTGTGGAGCGTCCTCAGAAAACTGAAACTAGAACCACCACCTGACCCAGCAGCCCTACCACTGGACAGATATCCAAAAGGAGCGACATGGCTATGTAGTGAAGCCACCTGCACGCCCGTATATACGTAGCACCATTCATAATAGCCCAACTGTGGAATCAACCTAAATGTCCATCAGCAGATGACTGGGCAAAGAAAAGTGCTGTATATACACAATGGAATATCAGTCATATAAAAGAAGGAAATCCTGTCATGTGACAACACGAGTGAAGCTGGAGAACATTATGTAAAGTGAAATAAGCCAAGCACAGAGAGACAAATACTGATATTACTGATGTGCAGAATCTAAAAAAGTTGATCTCACAGAAGTAGAATAGGATGGAAGTAGAATAAGATGTGAGAGAGGAGGATTGAGAAGATCAGAGGATACAAAATTGCAGTTGGACAGGAGGCATCAATTCAGGGGATCCATTGTACAACATGATGATTATCGTTAACAGTATATTGCATCCTTGAAAATTGCTAAGAGATTTTAAGTGCTCTTACCACAAAAAAAAAAAAAAAGATGTGTGAGGTATATGCTATTGAGCTCAGTTTAGGCCATTCCACACTATTTTAAATAATATGTTGTACGTGATAGATAAATAAAATTGTTGTAAATTAAAAGGTAAATCAATTAAATTTTAAAAAGAGAAGGGTGGGGACTCTATTTTGTTACCTGAGGCATTCCCAGTCCCTAGACCAGTGCTGAGCACAAAGCAATGACTCATTTAATGGGTAAATGAAGCTAGAAGCTCTGATTTGCTGTAACAATGAAATCAACTACACCATCTCTTTACAAGATGACCTAATCTACCTTTGTGGTCCGCTATTTCCTTGAACAAGTAGTTGCTTCACCACCACAAACACATCATAAACACCTGCTCTCTTGCTGCACTGTTTCCACTGGTTTCTTGCCTCTAAGTTTCTTTGCAAGTTTTATTCTTGAAACCCCAGAAATCATCATGTCTTTTCTGTGAAATTTCTGCCACCAATTCAATGTAGGTGAACTTCTCCTTCCCCTGAATTTCTCTACTACTTATTCTCATCAAAACAACTGCTTTATTTCCAACTTTCTTTATCCTGTCTCTCCAATTCAGTATTGTCAGTGAGGGCAGGGGTTGTCATTGGTGTTTTGGGATCTCTAAGCACCTCACTGTTGTCTGGCCCTCCCTACTGCTCAGTCAGAATGGGGCTGAGGGTGTGAACACCTTCCCATGAAGGGAGAATATGCATGGTGAGCTGAGGGCACTGGGGTTGGTGTTGTGCTTGGGTCCATGGGAACCAGTGACTCTCCTGTTCCCGTGGCAGTGGATGGGGCTCCTGTGGTCCCAGGGGCACACAGGTGGGGCACAGGAGAGAAGAGACTGGAGGAAGGAATGGGGGGGGGGAGGAAGATGGGCACATTGGTGACCATGCTTAGGTTGTTGAAAAGCAACACTGTGACCCAAGCCACAAGTCCTTTTGTTACCGGAGAGAAGGCCGTGGAAGCTGTGGGGTTCTTGTCTTCGCACAAGAAGAATGCAGGCATGAGATAGAGAGCAGAGTGATAAGGCTTTATTGAGGACAGGGCATCCACCAGAACTCAGACCGGGGTAGAGCGAGGTTACATGGTTGAGTGGAGAGAATACACCTGGGCAGGCCAGGCGGGCGGCTCAGCAGAGAGGCAGAGCAGAGCGCACAGTCTGTTTGGACTCCCTAGGTTTTTGGGGGAGTCTGTTTACCCTCCTCCCCCTCGCCTCCATGCCAAAGGATGGAGAGTCCTGGAGGAAGGGTTTGTTGGATGAAAATTAGCAAATTCCTCCCCAGATTTGCTGACCCTGGGCAGAGTAGGGGGGCTTCCCTTGGGGCATCTGTGAAGGTTTAATTGCCCCATGTTAGCAGGTCAGGTAACCCATTTGGTTCTGAGGAGAGAGGAGTCTCCTGGGAGCTTTCCTTGGGGGAAGGACAGGGACCACCTGGGAGGTTCAGGGTCTGGGCAGGACTTTGAAGTGCAAGATGCTGGGCTTCTGGAGCTTCTGCATGGGTGCTGGTCTTCAGGCCTGTCTCATTCACACATGGGCTCAATTTCTGACTTCCTACCTAACACTTTCACATCCATAACTTCACCTACATATTACAAACACAGCAAGCAAGTCACCTCTCATTTGTAGGAGAACAAAGCATTTGAAATGTCCATTGTAATTTGAAATGTCCATGGTTGAGAAATGCAACAAAGCAAAGAAAACCAAACACATGAGAAGCAGTGGCAGCAGTCATAAAAACTACTGTAAAAAGAAAAAAAATCCTTTTTTTAACTATTGTTAACTTAAAAATAGCAATAGATACAATCTGCTCTCAACAGACCATGCATCAGTAACTGAATGCTTAGCCTCAGCTATGTTCTGTGCGACCCATGAAACATTTCTAATGGAAACGTAACAAGCTACCCCTAAGCAAACACTCTCCTCTGCAGCCCCAGAGGGAGATGTGATCCTGCAGGCTGACATAGACACTTTTTATTTCAGCTGGAAGAGAGCGTGACCGTGAAGGTGTGTGGTCTAATTTTTTTTTAATTGCTGAAGTGTCATTGTTTGTTACTTCATATTCATTGAAAAATAAAATGTCACATTCACAGAATAGCAAGAAGTCTCTGTCTAATGACTTAATCCTACTAATAAGGCTATGTAATAAAACACTGGTATAAGTTTGTTGCATTTACTTTTCAAGCAAATTAATAAAGTAACTTTATCTGTGACGTAACACTTTACTGACTTGAAATGTGTATGAAGCGGTCCAGGGATCATCACCAGTCAAAGAAGGATGTAATTCGGTGAGGGTTTTAGTCACCTGACACATATGTAGCTGTGCTTGGACTGGGTCACCACATCCTGCATAGGGAGGTAAACATGTCAGCAAGGGGACTGGTGCTGTGGCTCAGCCATTGAAGCTGCCACCTGGGATCCCCACAGCCCACATCAGAATGCCTGAGACTCAGCCCCACCTCTGCTTCTGACCCAGCTTTGCTGCTACGGTGCACCCTGGGAAGGCATGGATGATGGCCCAAGTACTTAGGTTCCTGTAACCCATGTGGGAGATCTGGGTGGAGTTCCTAGTTCTTGGATTCAACCTGGCCCAGCCTCAGCTATTGCAAGCATTGTGGGGAGTAAAACACAGGGAAATATACCTCTCTTTCTGTCACTCTGCCTTTCTAATTAAATAAATCTCAGAAAGAGAGAGAGACTACATGACTCTGGACTAGCTTAAATGCCAACATGCACCTCTTGATCTGGTACACTTCTGACAAGCTCAAAAAGACTGAAAAGGAAGGAATGGCAGAGGTTCTGAGCTCCTCTGACCTAGCAAATTCCTCATCCACAGAGATTTAAATTCCACTTAGTCAACTGATTTGGCACTAACACAAAGCATTTCTAGAGAAAGGAGATACTGAAACCTGGAAGACCACTTTGAAAGCAATTGCATGGCCATTGCTGTGGCATAGCAGGTAAAGCCGCCACCTGCAGTGCCAGCATCTCATTTGGGCACCAATTCATGTCCCAGCTGCTCCACTTCCAATCCAGCTCTCTGCTAGTGGCCTAGGAAAGCAGTGGAAGATGACCCAAGTGATTGGGCCCTTGTACCCATATGGGAGACCCACAGGAAGCTCCTGGCTCCTGGCTTCAGATCAGCCCAGCTCCCACCATTGTGGCAATTTTGTTGTGGGATAGGATGGATCTAAACTCCTGTTTCAGGCTCTTGCCTTTAATTTAAAGAAGACTTCTAAGTACAGGCACAAACATGGCATGCAGTGTGATAAGGCTGATTTAGAAAGTGAGAAGAATCCACAGGCACATGAGGGCTTCATTTAGGGAGAGTGGGCCAGGGAAGGTAAAAAGGGGAATTTCATACCCTGCTCCACTCGTCCTGAATCCACAAGGTGGAGAGAAAAAAGGGAGAGAGAGAGAGAGATCCCCCCCCCCCTGCCCTTCACCAATCTTCTTATGAGCTTGGAAAAGGGAGTGGTTACATGGTACAGCCCCCAGGTCCCAGGTAAGGAGAGGTGCATCTTGGGTGCATCTGAGTGACAGGGGGGTTGATAGGATTACATGAATAGGGGAGGTGTGGCCTCTGTTTCATGAACTTAATCTATCTCCCCGACTTTTCCCACATCAATCTGGGGAGTGAACTATTGGACGGAAAATATCTCTCTGTCTGTAACTCTCTCAAATGAATAAATAAACCTTAACAACAACAACAACAAAAAGCAAGCAACTACAATAACCAAGATGATGAATTAAGGAAGACCCAGCTAGCAAGGTGAAGACCGCAAAGAAAAGATAGGGAAAGCTGCAAGGCAATACAAAAGAAGACCAACTGCAGATGAGAGATAGGAAAGGAAGGAAGAGCAAAGATGACTTAAGTATTTTGAGCTTATGTAAAGATTATAGGACCAAAGATACACCTGCGTATGAAAGGAAGTGTAATTTGGGCAAAAGATGAATTTGAGAGTGGGAGTTTTGTTGCTTTGCATTAAGCCATTGCTTGGGATACCCACATCCCATATCAGACTGCCTGGGATCAAGTCCTGTTTCCACTTCCAATCCAGCTTCCTGCTAAGGCTCCCGGGAGGCAGCAAATGACAGATCAAGTACTTCAATCCCTACAACATATGTGGGAGACCCTAGTGGAGTTCCAGGCTCCTGGCTTCAACCTGGTCATTCCTGGCTATTGAGGACTTTTGGGGGTAAACCAGAAGATGGAAGAGCCCCTCTCTCTCTCTGCTTCTCTCATTCTGTGTGTGTGTGTGTGTCACTCTGCCTTTCAAATAAATAAAAATAAATAAGTAAACCTTAAAAATAGTGACATGTCGTACTTTTCTCTGAAGGGAGGAGAGAATTTCCACTTTGCATATGGCCTTGTCTAAATACCAGCGGAGTTTGTGTGGACTCAAAAGGCTTCCATAGCCTTGGCAGCTCATGTCAAGAGCATTAGGTAGCCACTGACATCAAAAATAAGAGTGTTGATTGTTAAATCAACAACAGGAGTCACTGTGCACTTACTCCCTGTGTTGGAGCTCTGTCCTTAGTGAGGTGTACTATGAAAACTAACAGTAAAAATTGTCTTCGAACTGTGCTTTATATTTTGTGTGTCCATGTGGGTGCAAACAGTTGAAGTCTTTACTTAGTATAGAGTTGATTTTTCATATACAAAATCAATTAAAAATGAATCTTAATGATGGGACCATTGCTGTGGCATAGTGGGTAAAGCCAATGCCTGCAGTGCCGGCATCCCATATGGGTGCTGGTTCGAGCCCTGACTGCTCTACTTCCGATCCAGCTCTCTGCTATGGCCTGGGAAAGCAGTAGAAGATGGCCCAAGTCTTGGGCTCCTGTACCCGCATGGGAGACCCGGAAGAAGCTCCTGGCTCCTGGCTTCGGATCAGCACAGCTCCAGCCATTATAGCCAGTTGGGGAGTGAACCATTGGATGGAAGAGTTCTCTCTCTCTCTGCCTCTCCTTCTCCCTCTGTGTAACTCTGACATTCAAATAAATAAATAAATATTTTTTTAAAAAATGAATTTTAATGAAAAATGGAATGGGAGAGGGAGTAGGAGGTGAGATGGGAGGGCAGGAATGGGGGAAGAACCACTATATTCCTAAAAGTTGTACATATGAAATTTGTATTAATTAAATAAAAACCTTCAAAAGGAAGAAAGCACGCAAGCAATGTCATGGCAGGGAGGAATTCCCAGGGAATGAGGAAACTTTGAGGAGTGGTGGGCATGTCACCTATGCTGTTCCTGGGCATGGTTTCAAGGGTGTGTAATATGTCAAAGCTCATTAAACTGTACGTACATTTAAAAAATAAATAGTGGCATGTCACAATAATAAAAAGGTTACTATCACAAGTATAAATCTGTATGGATAAAATGACAGGTCATATTAGGTGAAGACGTTTTTTTAAAAGATAAATTCAATGTTAAACTATGTTGAATTTCAAGTGTCAAAGATATAAATAGAGATACAGAATCAAAGTTTCAAAAGGCAGTTACAGATTAAAGATTTAGACTAAAAATTTTGATACCAGAATAGAGAATAAAATGAAGGTATTAAAAAGGGACAAAAATACTGGGCACAGGGGGAGAATTGGAATAAGAAAGGAGGCCCCCTCCCCAAAAGAGGGTGATAATCAAAGATAAAGTGTTCTTCAAGCTCACAAAATTAGCATTTGAAAAAGGACAGTAGACCATACTTGTTAAGAAAAGACAAGGGACCTAGACTCACATCCTATGGTGACTTTGGGGGCAGATTTTTTTCAGTGGTAATCGGTACCAAAGCCAGGTCACAATTCAGTCCTTTGCCAGCATCCCTTATCAGAGCACTTGCTGGAATCCTCTTGCTCTCTGCTTCCAATATAGCTCCTTGCTATTGTGCCCTAGGAAGGCAGCAGGAGGAGGGTCCAGATGTTTGGGTCCCTCCCACCCATGTGGGAGACCAGGATTCAAACTGGCCCATACCTGGCTATTTCAGACATTTGGTGAGTGAACCAAAGGATGAAAGCTCACTCTTTCTCTCTCCCTCTCTCTCTCCCTCCCTCCCTCTCTCCCTCCCTATTTGTCTCTATGCCTTTCAAACAACTAAATAAATGAATCATCAAGGAGAATGAGAGACGTATCTATTTTCAATGAAATTAAGAAGTTGTATGGAAGGACTCCAAAAAGTTTAATGAAAATGAAAATTAAGACAGAAAATGAAATTAAGACAGGTTTATCTATTGTGGAAAAATCTGAAACCCGTACATACAAGAGATCCTCAAAAAGTTCATAAAAATTAATATTATGAAAACCCTATACATGGATTCCAATTTTTTTCAGCAAAACAAACATCTTTTTTTTTTTTTAATTTGCTTTTCAGTGAACTTTTTGAAGTACCCTCATACATGAAAAGGAAATGAAGATGAACCTGGTAAGGAAGTGGCTGAAGGAGATCTGAATAAGAAGCAAAGTGATTTACTTGGCCCCGTTATTAAGATTCATTTTTTAAAGATTTTTTTTTATTTATTTATTTAACAGGTAGAGTTACAGACAGAGAGAGAGAAACAGAGAGAAAGGTCTTCCTTCCATTGGTTCACTCCCCAAATGGTCGGAACAGCTGGAGCTGCACCAACCCGAAGCCAGGAGCCAGGTGCTTCTTCCTGGTCTCCCACGCAGGTGCAGGGGCCCAAGGGCTTGAGCCATTCTCCACTGCCTTCCCGGGCCACAGCAGAGAGCTGGACTGGAAGAAGAGCAACCGGGACTAGAACCAGTGCACATATGGGATGACGGCGCCACAGGTGGAGGATTAACCTAGTGTGCCAAGGCGCCAGCCCCAAGATTCATTTTTAATTGACTTTGTATATGGAAGACCTACTTTATACTAAGTAAAATTTCAATTGTTTGCACCCACATAGACACATAAAGTATAAAGTACAGTTTGAAGACTAGTTTTACTGTTAATTCTCATGGTACAGCTCATTAAGGACAGAGATCCTACATGGAAAGTAAGTGTACAGTGACTCTTGTTATTGATTTAACAATTAACCTCTTATTTTTTACGTCAATGACCACCAGATGCTCTTGACATGAGCTGCCAAGGTATGGAAGCCTTTTGAGCCCACACAAATTCCGTCAGTATTTAGACAGGACCACATGCAAAGTGGAAGTTCTCCCCTCCCTTCAGAGAAAACTGGAGATGGGATCAAGATCTGAGCTACTATGCCAGCGGCAGGGAGAAGGAGGCCTGAAAACAGGAGCATTTACATAGCAGTTTTTCGACCTTTGCTTAGCACAGCCAGGTGTGACTCAGACCCTGGACTCCAGGCCTTCCTCTGGGTTAAGGAAATACCCCACACCAGCTCCCTCTGGCCTTCACCATGGAGGAAGAGAAATAGTCAATCCAGACTCGCTGAGAGACTGACATCCAATCACAGAGCTGTGCAACCACCCTCCCTTCCCCTTACCTTACCACCACATCAATAGGGCTCCCGTGGAGTAACAGGGGTTACAGCTAAAGCCTTAGACCCTATCTAAGAAGAAGTCTCCAGGACAATGAATTGATAATGAGACAGAAACAAGGACACTAGAGAAAAATTTTAGCCTCTGATACTGCAGCTACAACAAACAATGAACACAAGTTAACACCTAGCTAAACAAATATAAAATCTCACGCTAAAGGCCAATCAACCTCAGTTTCTGTTATCTGGTACATCGTGTCCAGTTTTCAACAGAAAATTACAAGTCATGCTAAAAGGCCACATAAAAATATCTGAAGAGACACAGCAAGCATCAGAAGCAGATTCAAGATTAAAGAAATAAAAAGGAGGTAAGCATTTCTCCAGGGAAAACAAAGTTATATGAGAAGGCAAATATTATAATGCACTAATTGGCTCAGCTGTGAATGAAATGGACATATTTATACTTCTGTGAGATAACTTAATCTTTTTTCTACAAAGAGACAGAAACTGTTACAACAGAGAGCTATGGTTATAACTATATAGGGCAGTTGCATGAATGATTCATCAGGAAGTAGTACCCACATTTTTTTTTCTGACAGGCAGAGTTAGACAGTGAGAGAGACAGACAGAAAGGTCTTCCTTTTCCTTTGGTTCACCCCCCAAATGGCCACTACGGCCAGAGCTACGCTGATCCAAAGGCAGGAGCCAGGTGCTTCTCGGGGTCTCCCATGCGGGTGCAGGGCCCAAGCACTTGGGTCATCTTCCACTGCACTCCTTGGCCACAGCAGAGAGCTGGACTGGAAGAGGAGCAACCGGGACAGAACCGGCACCCCAACCAGGGCTAGAACCCTGGGTGCCGGCACCACAGGCAGAGGATTAGCCAAGTGAGCCATGGCGCCGGCCCTGCATTTTATTTTAAGAAATGGAGGTATAATATCAAGAAAAACAGTTGAAAGAGTAGAAAGGGGAAAAAAACCCAAGGATGGATGATTTTTTTAAAATAAACCTTTCAACTTTATTTGACACTTCAGCTTGTGTAGTTAAAGGAAGTACATGTCACCAACTCTTGGATCCATGTGCAGAGGACTATACCTTGTAAGAGGAGACAAGAAAAGCAATGTGTAGGGGTACAGAGATCTTTAGAGGCTGAGACAAAGGTGTAGACAAATACATTTTGGGGATAAAAGACTGACAGGATTGAGGGGAATGAGAAGAAACTGAAAATTAACTTATACCTCCTTGTAGAATAAAAGATTAAGTCAACTGCAGAGAGTGAGCAAGCTGAGTCTATAAAAACACAAAAGTCGTGACTGAATTTCCTCCGTAGTCAACAAAAGCCGATTGAAACATCACTGAACAACAGAACTGAAGCTACACAGCGTGCAGTTTCAAGGTGGCTGCTCTTTAAACCACATCTACCTCAAGGCCTCCTGCAGAATTTCAGGTTGTCCATATGCCGGTGCTTCACATCCACAATCCTATGACCTGTTTCTCGCGGAGATCATGAAATAGCTATACTGCTCATAGAAGGCAAAATCAAATTTGAGTATAGTAAGGCTCCTCTGTTGATTAAGACCAAGGTCAGCAGTTCAGGATTTGGATGGTCCAATTAGTGTCCATTAGGCCACAGATGCCACCCTGTTCCCAACCGCAAGCTCTAAATTGGTGTCCTGAGTCATCAGGGGCATTGGTTAGAACTGAATGTGAATTAATTAGCTGGAATGCAACAGTAGCGTGTAAAAACAGCACAAAGTGCATCGCTCTCCGAGAGTGACTAATAAAACTGGAGTGTAGGCGCTGAGCCCTTGGCAGCGGAGCCGCCTGTACACCCTCATACTGTAGGATTGTATGTTGTGCTGCTGCGCTGTGTGGTGCCCCTCTCGCCAAGAGCGAGCCTGAAGATCAGTCTTAGCAAGAGCGTCCTGGAGTTTTGCCCTTTACAACTTACTTCCTACGAATCCATCTTACAATGCTGGCTTCAAGATTCTAGCTGGGCTCCTCTTCCTCCTGTTACTGCCCCCTTCCCCATTCTCGGTCCCTCTCACTCCTGATACTCCTTTGAGAGTTCCACTATGCCCTAGCATTAACTACATGAGTGATTCCCAAATTTCAGTCTCATCAGCCATGACCCGCTCCCTGCCTCTTCACCTAACACCTTCAGTATCTGCCCCACGTTTCAACTGGAACACTTCAAGGCTCCCTTGCAAAGTCAACATGCTTAAAACAATGAAGCACACAAGCAAGCAATTAAAATAAGACCAATCAGGCAAAAAGATAAACACAAAAAATCCACCCAGTATCAGTAGTGGTAAAGGAAATGTGAGGGCCGACGCCGTGGCTCACTTGGTTAATCCTCCGCCTGCGGCACCAGCACTCCAGGTTCTAGTCCCGGTTGGGGCGCTGCTTCTGTCCTGGTTGCTCCTCTTCCAGTCCAGCTCTCTGCTGTGGCCCAGGGAGGCAGTAGAGGATGGCCCAAGTGCTTGGGCCCTGCACCTGCATGGGAGACCAAGAGGAAGCACCTGGCTCCTGGCTTCAGATTGGCACAGCGCCAGCCGTGGAGGCCATTTGGGGGATGAACCAACAGAAGGAAGACCTTTCTCTCTCTCTCTCTCTCTCTCTACCTGTCAAATAAATTTAAAAAAAAAAAAAGAAATGTAAATTGTATGTCAGTAGTCCAGAGAATTTCAGAAACAATAATACAGAGAAATTATAATTATTTTCTACTTTAAAGCAATACATTACTGGAATAGAAGTAGTAAGAAATCAGTACAGCATACTAGAATGTACAAAAAAACTCTGGATAAATACGTTGATTTAACATAAGCTAAAATATGGGGAAAGGAGGATTTTTTTTAAGACTGGGATAATGCCATTCATTCTGGAAAAAATAAAGTCAGATCTCAATTCATATCATACTAACAAAATACTCCAAAAAAATTCAATAACAATTTCTAAATGCATCAAAATTCCAGAAAAAAAAAAGTCTGAGGATACTTTTTTAATCTTGTGGAAAAGAAATCTTTCTTTTTGCATGAAACAAAACCCAGATAATATAAAGGAGAAGACCAACAAAGTAAGCCATAAATAAAAACACTATTGATAGAATTAGAAACAAGTGACAGAGGCCAGCGTGATGGCACACTAGGTTAATCCTCCACCTGCGGCGCTGGCATCCCATATGGGCTCCAGTTCTAGTCCCGGTTGCCCCTCTTCCAGTCCAGCTCTCTGCTGTGGCCTGGGAAGGCAGTGGAGGATGGCCCAAGTGCTTGGGTCCCTGCACCCGCATGGGAGACCAGGAGGAAGCTCCTGGCTGCTGGCTTCAGATCCGTGTAGCTCCAGCAGTAGCTGCCATCTGGGGAGTGAACCAACAGAAGGAAGTCCTTTCTGTCTCTGTCTCACTGTCTGTAACTCTACCTGTCAAATAAATAAATAAAAATCTTAAAAAAGAGAAAAGAAAGAAACAAGTGACAGACCTGGAAAAAATTTATAAAGAGTTAATATCTGTAACAATCAAAGGATTCCCATTAGTAAATAACAATCCACTCAGTGTGAAAATTGTCAAACCATGTGAACAGGTAAGTCACAGAGAAAAATGAAAATGTCCAATAATTGTAAAGCAAAAAAAGAACTAGTGAATCAACAAAGAACAATAGAAAAATATTTAAGAGAAAGATACCAGTTTTCATCTAAAAGTGGAAAAAATTTTAAAATTTGGTATTCGAGTAGAGGAAAATGTACATTTCTTGGGCTGCAGATACTACTGGTGGGCATGTAACTGGCCAAGGGTGTAGGAGAGTAATTTGTCACTCTGGGAAACATTACAATAGTCTCTTCACGGGGGACAGGCTCCAAGATGCCCACTAGGCGTCTGACACTGAGGGTAGTACTGACCCCTGTGCTGTGGACACTGTTTTTTCCTTATACACACACACCTATGATGAACTTTAATTTCTATATTACACACAATAAGAGGTGAATAGCACTCATAAAACAGGACAATTATAACAATCAGGGTAAAATCTATGTGAATATGGTCTCTCTCAACGTAGCTTGCTGTTATTTCTAGAATTTTCCATTTGATAATGTTCAGCTGTGGTGGACTGCCGGTAACTGAAACCACAGAGAACAAAACCAGGGATAAAGGGGGAATGGCCGTATGATTCCAAATTTCCCCTTGGAGAACTCTGCTGCAACAATGGAGGTGACAAATGCATAAGGATGTGTGTGCACAGATGCCCAGCGTAGCACCGTTGGTAACGATGGATAACAGAGAAACCTCCAGTGGCCATCAACAGGGGAAGATGAAAGAAGGTTACAGGTTTACATTCATTTTTCTGAATCTCTTGGTTGAAAATAGGCTAAATGCTTACCTCTGAAGCATGGGATTGGAAGGGGAAATTTTCTTCTTTTCTTTCTATTTTCTACTTTATAAATACTTACTCCTATTGTTTACCCATGAGAAAGAAAAAAAAGCTGAGAGAGAAAGAAGGAACAAGGTAGGTGAAATCATCACCTGGGGATTCACTTGGCTTTGTAGTTCCTGTAGGTGCAGACTTCACCAAAGATGGATGTCGTTTGCGTGGGAACGGTCCCTGACCTCACTGCCTTCTTCCTCTGCAATCTTGTGTCTCCCCTAGGGAAACCTTGGGCGTAACATCAAGGGAAACTCCAAGCATAGAACCCACACTTTACAAAAGCCAGGTCAAAAAGAGAGAGCGAGAGGAGCCATCTCAGGACACATTACCGGTGTAAACTCGGTTACACGGCACCCAGCGCCAGCAGCTACAAGGGCGGCTGGGAGCCTGGCCTCCACTGGCTCTGGAACAGCATTCCAGCCGTTCTGTGAGTGACCTCTTCCCTGTGGGCCAGCCACAGGGACCAATGCACAGCCAGCCCTCTGCACCTGCATGGTCCATATCCACGAGTCAGTCCACCTGTAGCACAGTGAGCTGAAAAACAGTATGTCTACTCTGAACAGATACACACTTTTTTCTTATCATTATTTCCTAAAAAATATAGTGTAATAACTATTTACAAAGCATTCACATTGTATTTGATATTCTATGTAATTTAGAGAAAATCTAAAGTATATGGGAAGACTGTACAGATTCTTTTTTAAAAAAAAAAACTTATTTATTTATTTGAAAGTCAGAGTTACACAGAGAGGGAGAGACAGAGAGGGGGAGAGAGATCTTCCATCCACTGGTTCACTCCCTAGATGTCTGCAGTGGCCAGGGCTGAGCCAGGCCAAAGCCAAGAGCCAGGAGCTTCTTCTGGGTCTCCCATGTGGGTAGCAGGGGACCAAGCATTTGGGCTATCTTCTGCTGCTTTTCCCAGGCCATTATCAGGGAGAGGGACTGGAATTGGAGTATGTGAGACACGAACTGCTGTCTATATGGGATGCCAGCATTACTGGCAGTAGCTTTACGTGCTATGCCACAATGCCATCCCCAAGACTGTACAGATTCTATGCAAACACTACACTATATTATATAATAGACTTGATCATCCACAGATTTTGGTATCTGAAAGGGGCCTAGAACCAGTCCCCCAAAGGTACAAAGGGACAACTGTACTAACCATGTGGCTTCAGCCAGCCTGGTGTTCCAACTTCAAAAACAAAACAGAATCTTACCTCTGGAAGGCAACCTAGGGGTCTTCTGTAAACTCCCAGTGTCTCCACATAGCATTTGCTATGACAGGCAGGTCGTTCCCTGGGGAAGAGTCTGCACCATGGCTGGGCATACAACAAATCAAATTTCATTCCTTCTGTAAAATTTGCTTCATAGTACCTTCAACCAGAGGGTCTTAGTTCTGTCCCCAGGAGCCATACAGAACCTCCAGCCTCTTGTCATTTGAAAGAAGCATGTGCCAATCTCCCACCCGTGAGACACGTTCAGTAAACACGGGTGGAATGGATAAGGAAGGAATGGTGTCTTTGCTCAGGTGCTGTGGCAACAGCAGTAGGACTGAGTTTGTGATCATAGGTTTTTACAGAGCCCCTTCCTCCAAATGCCCTCTTTCCACTCAGCACAAGCCACGCACTGACTCCCAGCCCTGCTCCCCAAGGCAGCAGGGAGCGAGGCACAGTACGCTGGGGGAGGCGTGCCTCCAGGATGTTAGAGGATATTCATTAAGTGCTGAGAGAACAATATCATGGCTCAGACAATGCATCTGGAAATTTGGAAAAGTGGGAATAGGGAAGGCACTGGAAGCTGTTATTGACTCAGTCTATACAATGCACTGACTGAAGCTCTGTAGGAGGAGAGCTTACTAGGAAGAGTTTCGGGGAGCAACTGGGGCTGTGTCATCATATTGGTGTAGGGGGGCAGTCCACAACCACGACCTTTCGGACAATTAACTACTAGAATGCCAGAAGACGGGAGGACACTCAGGCCTAGAATTAAGCTTACTGCAGGCAGGCCAAAATCTAGAATGTATTGAACATTGCAACTGGTTAGGAAGAAAAGGCTTATTCGTTCATTCAATGCATTTTATTGATCACCTATGACTGTAAAAAGATGAATGTGCCCTTATCCCCAAAGATGTTCACAGCCTAATCCCTGGAACCTGTGAAAAAGGCAAAAGGGGCTTTTTGTAGATGTGATGAAATCAAGGATCTGTAGATGGGGGGATTGTTCTAGATCACCTGTGGCGGGGAGGAAGGAGGGATGGACTCACAAGAGTCCTCCTTAAAAAAAAAAAAGAAGGTAAGGGGGCCACAGGAGAAGGAGCAGTGATCTTGGAGGCAATCACAGCAACGTGAAGACACGGTCCCAGGCAGCCAGGAAAGGCGAGGATCAGACCCTCCCTGGAGCTTCAAGAGGGAACAAGGCCAGGGACCTCTGGACCTGTACTGGAATCAATCTGGGTTGTGTTTAGGCCGCTACCCCCCTGGTGATTCTGTGTAGCTGCCACAGGCAATGAATAAGCCTGCTGCATGTTGGACATAGTGCTATGTTTTTGACCTCAAGCAGTGAACAAACTCGATCGTCTCTACCTTCGTGACATTTGCATTCTGGTGAAAAGGAGACAGAATGAGGCCTATGAAGGAAATGATGTACTCGACTGTGTGTGGGAGATGATATGCACTATGGGGGGAGGTGGAGCCAGAGGAAGGGAAGAGGAGTGCCGAGGGCTCATGGGGAGTGGTGAAATTGTAAGCAGTGTCAACTTGGGCTTCATCAAGAAGGGAGTATATAAGTAGACCTAAAGGAAGTGAGAATGAGCCATGAATGTATTTGGGCAAAGAATGAACCAGTGAAGGGGGCCCCAAAAATGTAAGGAACCCCAGTGCAAGGCGGGCCTGGTACCTTCAGGATCCATAAGCAGACTGTCAAGGGCAGGCCAAGTCATTGGCTCTTACTCTGCAGGGTTCAAGCTACTGCAGGGTTCAAGTGGAGGAGCAACAGGGCCTCATGTCATTTTGTCTTCTCTGTTGGAAAGAGAGTGGTGATGGAGGCTGCAAACAGGATGGCAGCAGCAGAAGTGGTGAGAAGTAGCCAACTTCTGAACCTATTTGGAAATTAAAGTCAAAGCATTTTCTGAGTAGATGTGGAATGAGAGACAGGAACAAAGAATCCCTCCCAAGTTAAATTGGGAGCATATGGAAAACCAGTAAGAAACCTAGAACTGCTTCTTAAAATCCCACTTAATAAGTTCACAGTAATTCCACAACTACTACACATTCAAATAAAAGAATAGCTATTTTTTTGGCACTAACAAGTAAATTAAAAGGCAACATTTTTGGCCTTGTTGACAGTTGCCTTATTATAAGGGCACTAATCTCATCACGAGGGCTCCTTCCTCATGATCCCAAAGGCCTCACCTCCAAATACCCTCATACTGTGGAGAAGAGATTCAACTCATGAATTCTGGGAGACACCAATGTTCAGAGCCTAGAAGTCCTCAAATTAGCCAAGTGTTGGTGAGGGTGTAGGGAAACAGCTACTCTTAGAAGCCTGGGGATTGGGTGCAGGCTCAGCTGCTGTAACAACAATCCAAGTGCTTAAATAATGTAGAAGTTGACTACTCATTCATACAACAGTCCAGGAGAGGGTAGATAGGGTCAGTGAATTTTCTGCCGCCCCTAGCATGCAATTCCAGGGTCTCTCCATGTACATTCATTTCGCAGCCATTCCTCAGCCAAGAGGAAAGAGAAAGGCCCAGAAAGAAAAGCTGCCTTAAGGGAAGGATCCAGACATGGCCCACGTTCTTCCCACAAAGCCTGCGGGCCATATGAAGTCAGGTGGTCATACCCAGCTGCCAGAGAGGATGGGAAATTAATCTTCAACTTGAAAGCTGGGTGCCCAGCAAGTGCTGGGGCATCATTCACCTTGAGGAAAGAGAAAGAAAGGGCATCTTGGGTGGGTCAACAGCCTCTGCCATGATATTTCTGGGATGACACTGGTATAGCCTATCTGAAGAGCAAGTAGGCACATGGGTTAGAAATCTTGAAATGCTGAATCAGAATCTCATTTACAAAATTAGGCTAAAGAAATAAACATGAATATGAGCAAATGTTCATCCACAAAAACAGTTGTTGCAGTAGAATGGAATGAAGCAACAGAATTAAACAACCTAAATAACCAACTAGAAAGGATTGGTAGTTCAGTTCACTTTGGTTTTCTGTACCAAAATACCTTCAATGGACTCCACTATAAAGAAAATAGGTTTACTTTGACTCACAGTTCTAAAAGTTCAGATAGAAAGACCATAGCTCTGATAGCCTTTTTTGCCTGCAAAATCCCAAGGCAGTGCATGGCCAGAGACAGGGAGTGCACCTGGGTATGTGGCCTTTGAAGACCTTCCTTACATAAAGGCCAAGGTTTAGATTCTTAACCTTGGCATTGAGGCCCCTGTTCCATCTGGCCCCATCTGCTGCACGTGTGATGAGAGCTGCACCTGCTCAGCCAGCTCCATTCCTCACTCCACTGGAAAAACACCCTGAGCCGCTTAACAGCCCTTCCCAGGCCTAGTGCTGGTCACGGATGATCAATCAGGATCAAGACGGCACGTTTCCTCATAAATGGCTCAATTAGTCACTTTGCAAAGGGCAAACCGTTGAGCTGCAATGAATGAATGTATCACGGGCAAGCAAATAAAATATGAAAACAGGAGGAAAATGACAAGGAACACTAAGGGAAGGCAGAAGTCGGGTGAGGTCCCTTCCTGTTCCTGTTGGCTCTTCCATCTTCCCAGCACCCCTTGGGACTCCCAACAACTGTAGCATCTTCAGGTCCTCCCTGTTAGAACCACACAGACTCCCCATAACAGAAGACCTTGGCACTTGACACATATCCCCTCCCTCTCTCACTGTTTTTGCCCCTGTGTGATGATTCGGTGTTCATGTACCCTCTCACTCCCAACATTTTGGCTTCTAAATTCATCTCCAGTGATTCTGGCCTCCAATGTCCTTTTGTCACAAACTCTCGTGTCATACCCTGGACTTTGTTATCTTGAACAACCACATCATCTCTACAATCTGTGGCAAATGTCCTGCTCTTTGACAACCACTGGCCACTTGCACCTCGTCCCCTCTAACACTCACCTGGCAAGAATTCTCTGACTCTCCTAGGACTGATAATCCCTTCATGATATATTTGGTTCCACTACCATCTTCCTCTATGTCCATGGCCTCACTTCTCTCTTAAAAAGTTTAGATTCCTGGAGCTGGCACTGTAGTGCAGTAGGTGAATCCTCCTCCTATAGCGCTGGCATCCCATACAGGTGCTGATTCTAGTCCCAGCTGCTCCTCTTTCAATCCAGCTCTCTGCTATGGCCTGGGGAAGCAGTAGAAGACGGCCCAAGTCCTTAGGTCCCTGCACCTGCATGGGAGACATGGAGGAAGCTCCTGGCTCTTGGCTCCTGGCTTCAGATTGGCATAGCTCCAGCCATTTCAGCCATCTGGGTAGTAAACCAGCAGATGGAAGACCCCTCCTCTCTTTCTCTCTCTCTCTCTGCTCTGTGTAACTCTGCCTTTCAAATGAATAAATCTTTTTTTTTAAAAAAAGATTAGATTCCTATGTCTATCATTATCATCATTCTCTTGCATTCATTCTCAGTGAACTTACCCTTCTCCTTTCAAAATACCAGCCTGGAAGGAACACAATTCAGGCTAAGTTCAATTTTCTACTCATTCCTCTTCTATGCCTAGAAGAAAACCACAGCATACTGATGATCCTTTTTTTTTTCTTTTGACAGGCAGAGTTAGAGAGAGAGAGAGAGAAAAAGAGAGAGAGAGAGAGAAAGGTCTTCCTTTTTCCATTGGTTCACCCCCCAAGAGGCCACTACGGCCGGTACACTGCAGCCGGCACACCGTGCTGATCCAAAGCCAGGAGCCAGGTGCTTCTCCTGGTCTCCCATGCAGGTGCAGGGCCCAAGCACTTGGGCCATCCTCCACTGCACTTCCCGGGCCACAGCAGAGAGCTGGCCTGGAAGAGGGGCAACCGGGACAGAACCGGGGGTGCCGGTGCCACAGGCAGAGGATTAGCCATACTGATGATCTAACTTAAATTCATTGCCACAAACTTCAGGTGGGCCTCAGCCCACTCAGTCACCCCTCCAATGCCTGTGTCCTTTCTCTCTCTCACTCTCTAAATCATACCTTCTTCCCTTTGCCCTAATTTCAACACTTCAGTCTCCATTCCTGCTCACAGGTGCTGACCTTGCTACTAATTTCATTGAGAAGACAAAAGTGGTTGGAAAGTAAATTCCTCAACCTCCTACTACCTCCCATCCTACATGTCTTGGCTTTATATATCGTGTTGTCCACTGAGGCAGTGGAGAAACTGCTCTGCTCCTCTCCAGGGCCAGCTCACTTCTTGTTGGATTGATTCCCATCACACTCCCATCTGATAACCAGCACTTATATCCATGAGCCTACACGCATAAAACTTAGGAGTGCCACTTGGGAGCAACACCACCTACTCGGGCTCCTGCACCCACAACAGACTGGGATAAAACTCCTGGCTCCTGGCTCCTGGCTTTGGCCATCATGGCCACTTAGAGAGTGAACAAGCAGATAGGAGATCTCTCCATCTCTCTCTCTCTCTCTCTCTCTCTCTCTCTCTCTCTCTCTCTCTCTCTCTCTCTTTGCCATGCTGCCTTTAAAGTAAATACATTAAAAAAAAAAAAGAAAGTACCTTTGTTATAGAGTTATAGAGGTGAGCTCTCTCTAGTACCTTTGTTCTCTCTTGTGATACCTTGAGCCACTTAGATTCTGCAGTGACCCCCACCAGCAAGAATGCCCTCACCAGAAGTAGGTTGTTGACCTTGAACTTCCCAGTCTCCAACACTGTAAGGAATAAATATCTTTTCTTTATAAATTATTCAGTCTCAAGTCCTCAGCTATAACAGCAGAAAATAAGCTAAGAAAATCCCGTGTTATGCTTTTGTCTCTCCAGGACTCCCAGTCTTTCTCATAGGAAGTTGGGGCAGTGATTGGAAAAGAGCAGGAAGACAAAGGAAGAACCATGGGGATCAATGCAGCCTAACTCTGGGCTGAGTTGCCAGTTCACACTTGTGTATAGGTTTTTAGGCTGCTGAGTGCCCCCTGAAGAGCCCCCAGGATTTTACAGCAGCCTTGGGACTATCATATCTACTAGAACAGGTCTGCCCTGAGCCCAGGTCAACCCACACCTCTGTAGTACTGGTGAGGAGGCAGAGGCGCAGTGAAAGAAGGGAGTGGCTTTGTTAGAGAAATTTTGCATGTCAGAAACCGGTCCTCAGAGAACACAAGTTGATGATGAAGAGAAAGAAGGTTCAGATGCAAAACTTCCCCAGGAGAAAGTTGTTAGGAATGGAAAATGGTGGAAGGAAAGAAAATTGGGTTGGTGTTTACAAGCTCCAATGTCTGACACCCCAGCAGAGCGCCAGAGTGGCCACATGTGCTAGTCATTCACTTTCCCTATTGGTAACAAAAATCAAAATAAATGGAGCAGTGACTTGATTAAAGAATTGAGCTCAGGGGCTGGCGCTGTGACTTACTTGGTTAATCCTCCTCCTGCGGCGCTGGCATCCCATATGGGCGCCAGGTTCTAGTCCCGGTTGCTCCTCTTCCAGTCCAGCTCTCTGCTGTGGCCCGGGAAGGCAGTGGAGGATGGCCCAAGTGCCATCTGCATGGGAGACCAGGAGGAAGCACCTGGCTCCTGGCTTCAGATTGGCGCAGTGATGGCCATAGGTGCCAATTGGGGAGTGAACCAATGGAAGGAAGACCTTTCTCTCTGTCTCTCTCTCTCACTGTCTACTCTACCTGTAAAAAAAAAAAAACAACCAGATCTGTAAGAATTGAGCCCAAAGTTTCAAAAAGTTATGCAATTGGTTTTAAGATACACTAGATAGCAGTGGGTATGTGGCGCAGCAGTTAAGATGCCACTTAGAGGGGCCTGCGGTGCCAGCATCTTATATGGGGGCGCCTGTTCTAGTCCCAGCTGCTCCTCCTCCAATCCAGCTCTCTGCTATGGCCTGGGAAAGCAGTAGAAGGTGGCCCAAGTGCCTGGGCCCCTGAACCCACATGGGAGACCCAGAAGAAGCTCCTGGCTCCTGGCTCCTGGCTCCTGGCTCCTGGCTCCTGGCTCCTGGCTCCTGGCTTCAGATCAGCCTGGCTCTGGCAGTTGTGGTCATTTGGGGGATGAACCAATGGAAGGAAGACCTTTCTCTCTGTCTCTCCCTCTCACTGTCTATAACTCTACCTTTCAAATAAATAGACAAAATCTTTTAAAAAAAAATGTCACCTAGGATGCCCATATCCCATATTGAAAGTTTGAATCTCAGCCCCACTCCTGATTCCAAGATCTTGCTAATGTGAACTCTGGAAGGAAGCAGATGATGGCTTAAATGATTGGGTCCCTGTCACCCATATGGGAGACCCAGATTGAGTTCAGGACTTCTGGCTTCAGCCTGGCACAGCCTCAGCACCAGATGTCACTGGCATTTCGGAGAGTGAATCAACAGATAGGAGATCTATTCCTGTCTTTCTCTCTCTACCTTTCAAATAAATTGAATAAATAAAATTTAAAATGCACTTACCAATCATTAAGATCCTCAAAAATTTACATATTAGCTAATTGTCTGAATTTTTAAGCCTTAAGTTTCTGTGAACATTTCTATTTAGTTTTACTTATTTAATATGGGGGTGGGAGGGAGAGAGAGATCTTCCATCCTCTGGTTTGCTCCCTAAATGGCAACAACAGCCAAGTCTGGGCCAGGAGCCAGGAACTCTATCCTGGTCTCCTACATGGGTAGCAGGAGCCCAGGTACTTGAGCCATTTTCTGCTGCCTTCACTGGTGCATTACCAGGAAGCTGGATCAGGAGAGGTCGAGCCAGAACTCTAACTGGCACTCTGCAAGAAACAGCTTAACCCCTACGCCACAACACTGGCCCCTCCAGTTACATCTGTCATCGTTGTTTCACAATCAGGCTCCAAATGACCCAAAAAGTATTTGTCACTAATTCTTTCTACCCTGAATTAAGACTGGTGACTTATAAACTTTTAATATTTGACTCAATTTTTCTTCCAGATGTTTGCACCTATATACTTATGACCTCTGTATTTGACAAGTTGATTTTAAAAGGAACTGCCCAACATCCTCATATTCTCAACTCCATATGTCTGTATAACTATTTTCTTCTCTAAGTTAAATTCAGATAATTCACATTTATTAGATTATTTTCAGCCTAGATTTTCTAGTCAATTCTATGGGACCCATTTGAAATCAAATTATTAATTTAGCAGGCTTTTGAAAATTGCTTCAAATATTTAAATGAGCAGAGATGTAAAATATATAGAAAAGGAAACTAATTAGTATTAACAATTTTTCCCAATTGAATTAATGTTAAATTTTACATAGCTTGAAAAATTATACAATGATTTGAAGCTATGAAGTTTATTATATTAACATAACCATATGAGAAGTTCAAAAGACAGCCAATGATATCTTGCCGTTCTGTAAAGCTCATCATTCATTCATTCTACAGATATTTGTGGACTACTCACTGTGTGTCTGGCAGCTGAGACAGTTGCTAGGTAGAGACAAATCAAGTAAAGTCCAAGGTCAGAGGTCCACCAATGAGGCAGAGAAGGACAGCCCCACCTTATTCTCTGAAAACTCACTCAGCTTCCCAAGGGCAGAACAGACTCTCACCATCCTTGCTGATTGGATCACTTCTGAGTACCTCTGAAGCAATGGAAAGCTGGGTGGCCAGAGGAATGGATGTGTCCAGTTCCTGACTCCTGCCTCCATTTTAACATGCCCCACTGAGCTCTCAACAATCCCTTCTACTCCCAACCCAGATGGTGGCAGCTCTACCCTTCCAGGAGCTCAGGCTAAAACCCTTCAAGTCAGCCTTGCCTTTTTCACTTTTCCTCAGACCACATATCCACTCATTCTTGAAATACTTTCAATTCTGCAATCAAACAATATCCAGAATCCATGCACTTCTCACCACATGTGCTACTTCTCTGCTCCAAGCCACCACCAACCACTTCTTGATCACTACAGTCATACCCCCCTGGGCTTCTGGCTTCCGCTCTTGCCCTCCTCCACTTTATTCCTGACAGAGCAGCCAGAGTGATTCCACTGGAATCAAAGGAGATTATGGTACTCTTCAGTTCCAAGCCCTACATTAATGTCCCAAAGTTTTCAGGATGAAAGTCAAGTCCTTGAGACAGCCAGCAAGACCTCCCATTGCTTCTCTCCCAACCCCACCCCACCCTCTCCGCCTGGAGAAATAATTAAATGGGTCCCACTCAGAATTTCAGAGGGAGCATTGCTCTACTGACACCTGGATTTCACACTGCCCCCCTCCAGACCTATGAAAGAATAAATTTCTGTTGTGTTAAGCCGCCTTTTTGGTGCTACTTTGTTTTGACAGCCCCAGGAAATTAACACAGTGACTAGACATGATCTTCTCCTTATTCTGCTAATGTTCCCATGTCTATGGCCATGGCCTTGATTTTCATGGTGACCCAAGCTGAAAACACCTTGAAAGTAACATAGAACTTCCCTGATTCTGGTAACTCAATTAGTACTTAAATAATGATGTGACATGTTCAATTCAATTTTACTTCCGCAAACTTTATAGGGTGCTTAAATGAGGTTTTTTTCCTGGTTGAAGAAGCTTTGATCTACAGCAATGCCCAGGCTAAGCCCTTACCCTAAAGGAGTGGAGGGACATGGTCATGGACATGAGACAAGAGAAACAATGACCAATTATGCTGTATGTACCAACTTGAATGGACAAGTGAGAAGTTTAGACAATAAGATTGCCAAGGTTCCTTCCATTTCACAACCCTTGTCTGTGCCATTCATTAACATGTGCTGTCCTATGAAATATTTCAGGCTACTCTTAAATGCTTTTTAACCCGTATTAGTTAATTTTTCCTAAGTTTGCATACCATATTACAAACTAGATTTGGTGTTGAACACAAAATCTGCTCTTACCTTTCTCACTTCACCTACAGTAGTGTCTATGGAGTAGGAACTCAGTAACTATGTAATGATTTGTTGCAAATATCTATGTCCTTGTCTCTTCCTTTTTTATCCATTCCATATACTACATTTTGGTAAATCAGAGTTACTTGTGTTCAGAGATACAAGGGATATATGGACTGGTCTTCCATTTTCTGATACTTCTTTATAAATTTAACATTTTAAAAAAGATTGTATTTATTTGAGAGGCAGAGTTACAGATAGAGGGAGAGGCATAGAGAGAGATCTTCCAACCGCTAGTTCACTCCCCAAATGGCCATAAACAGCCGGAGATGAACCCATCCAAAGCCAGGAGTCAGGAGCTTTTTCTGGGTCTCCCACACAGGTGCAGGGGCCCAAGCACTTGAGCCATCTTCTGCTGTTTTCCCAGACTATTAGCAGGGAGGTGGATTGGAAGTAGAGCAGTAGGACTCGAACTGATGGCCATATGGGATACCAGTGGCACAAGCAGAGGTTTAGCTTACTACATCACAGCGCCAGCCCCAACGTAACCATTTTAAAGATTTATTTATATGAAAGTCAGAGTTACACAGAGAGAGAGAGAGAGAGAGAGAGGTCTTCTGTAAGATGGTTCACTCCCCAGATAGCTGCAATGGCCAGAGCTGTGCCGATCCGAAGCCAGGAGCCAGGAGCTTCTTCTGGGTCTCCCACATGGGTGCAGGGGCCCAAGGACCTGGACCATCTCCCACTGCTTTCCCAGGCCACAGCAGAGAGCCGGATCAGAAGTGGAGTAGCCGGGTCTCAAACGGGCGCCCAGATAAGATGCTGGCACTTCAGGCCAGGGCATTAACCCACTGCGCCACAGCACTGGCCCCCAACTTAATCCTTTTTAAAAAAAGATACTTAATAGCAGGGAAAATTATACAATTAAGTAAAAAAGAATACCACACCAGTATGTATGTGCCAGAGTTTCGGTTCTTGCTCCCAGCTGCACAAGTAGAAGTTGGGGCTCCACTTTAGAAGTCTCCCCCAAAGACCCCTCAGGGGTACTCATATCTGACTCTCGGTCAGCACACAGCATCTCGAACGTTTCCTTCTCTCACTCCCCAGCCCTGGTCCACTGCTCTGGGAAGGCCTAAGAAAAGGCAGTAGGAAATTGTCAAGGTCTGCCCTAAGTCAACACAGTCTCAGAAACAATAGCAATGGACAATATCTATGTCCTCTCTCCAGATGGTCTTACCTGGGCTCCAAAGCCACTCTCTGCTTGTGCAAAACCTCTGCCTGTGCCACTGGTATCCCATGGTCTTACCTGGGCTCCAAAGCCACCCTCTTGGTCTCTTTGTCCCTGTGCTCAAAAATCCCTTGAAACAGAATTTGTCTGCTGTTCCAATTCTTCTAGTTACAGTCTGCAACCCCAACCACAGGACTATCTTGGCAAGAGACAGCAACATGCTATCATCCCCACTGCCTTTGTCCTTTGTGATTTGGGCCCTCACAAATATGACAGATGCCACTATGTCCCCTCCAGTAAACACCCTCCAGAGAACTATGCCTCCATGGATATCAAACATATAAATAATCCTCAACTTAGAATAGTTCGACTTATAGTGGCTTGACTTACAACTTTTTGCATTTGGTTCATTTCCTGGGCTAGCACCACATGGGTCTGCTCTCTTCGATGCAGGGCAGCGACAACACTCACAGCTCCCAGTCAGCCCATGGGCATGAGGTGACACAGACGATGCCCTGCAGTGCGCCGAGTGGCTAAGCTGGGACTGTGGTAGGTAGGTGGATTCAGTGCATTTTCAGTGTATGATGTTCTCAATATTTGCACTTCAAGTTACGACACGTGCAACGGCGAGGAGCATATGTACTTTCTCACCTGGAGGGTGGGCAGCCCAGTGGACAGCCAAGTGGTCAAAGCCAGAGGAGCTCAGTTAGCGTCCAACTGGACACCCTGCTACACGGCTGGGTGCACTTGAACCCATGTGCATGTTTCAACAAAGCAACTGCGATGAAACTCACCAAGTATTAACAGCAGTTTCTTCTGTGGAACTAGATTGCAACTTATTTTAATGTGCCTTTGTTTTTATCTTTCTCAAATTTTCTAGATCATTGGTTTTATGATCAGAAAAAAACACACACAAAAAGGTAACTAAAACATCTGCATCAAGTTCACAAGACAGCCAGGCAGCTTCTCTTGTGATCAGCAGACGTCGGAGGGCAGAATAAGAACAACACAGGGCTCAGATACAGCGCCCAGCATCGTGAGGTGGCCTGTACAAAATTCTGCTGGACATCTCAGGCTCGTTCTAGAAGATGCCAGAATCTACTGGCATCCCACTATTATTTTCGCTCATTGAGAGTGAGGAGCCTGGAGCAAAATCAACTCGGTTGGCATGTTGCCTGGGGAGATTCAAGATACACAAAGGCAAGGAAGTTTATTTTAGGGGGAAAAAAAGTGTAAGGCATTTGTGTGTACCAATAACTTTGGAGTTAACTGAATCTTCTAGGGAAAACCACTGGAGTCATCACTGGCACCCTAATGAAGACATCTACCAAAGACAGAAAGTTGGCCGGGAATTTAAGAAGACTTCAAGTCCATGTCACAAAGGGAACATGCAGTATCGCTATTGGAAAAATGAATATGTTGTATGCACTCATGAGCACTCTATTCTTACTACCTTTGGTGGGACCACTCCAACTAAAGAATCAAAGGCATAAGAGAGCAAGGTCATTTTTAGAATAATGGAGTTCATTAAAAAAATGGCAAAGATAACTTTAAAGTTACTTTTACATTAATGATAACGTTTAAATGTTCACACAAGGAGAGTATAGGTTATGCTGTTTTGTGTAACATTTGTTTTCTCCCTAGAAAATAAGCACCAAGAAATCAAGGTTGTGATGTTTATATTAAATAATAATTGCAATTCAGCAAGGATACATGAGTTTGCTTTTTAAAAATATAGAATGACAATTTAAAAAGATATGAGGAATCTTCAAAAAAAAATCTGTGGAAAATGATTTCTGAAAAAATATTTTACAATTTTTTTCTGAAATAAATTTTTAATTCCATTTTTCATGAACTTTTTGAAGAACTCTCAAACATATGCAAAAACAGCTTCCATGCAATAAACAGACTATGTTCCTGTAGTACAAGAAAGAACACAACAGTACCCATGAAGGCAACACAGATAGTTCTTTATACCTGATAAGAAGTGGACTAGTTTACTACAGGATATGAGTGAAGTTCACCATTTGAGCTATTGTCATAGAAAGCTACTAATTGAGATAAAATATAAAGAAATTTAAGACCATTTTGATGAAAGTCGTTTTGGCAAATGCATGCAGAATAAAACCTCTGCCGATGGTCACTCTGTGTGCACATGCTCTGCAGCAGCTTAGGTCCCACCTGAAGGAGGATGCAGCAGGGCAGAACAGATGTGTCCAAGCCAGGAAACACTGCGCAGAGACTGGAAGAGGGAGCTGATCTGTATCTTACAGCACCCACCCAAAGAACATAAAGTCTCATGTCTTTTTTTCTCTCTCTTTTTTTTTAAATTTATTTATTTTATTTGAAAGTCAGAGTTACACAGCGAGAGAGAGAGAGAGAGAGAGAGAGGTCTTCCATCTGCTGGCTCACTCCCCAGATAGCCACAACAACTGGAGCTGTGCTGATCCGAAGCCAGGAGCCAGGAGCTTCTTCCAGGTCTCCCATGCCGGTGCAGGGGCCCAAGGACTTGGGCCATCTTCTACTACTTTCCCAGGCCAGAGCAGAGAGCTGGACAGGAAGTGGAGCAGCCGGGTCTCGATCCGGCGCCCATATGAGATGCAGGCACTTCAGGCCAGGGCGTTAACCCACTGCGCCACAGAGCCAGCCCCAAGTTTCATGTCTTAACTTCCTTTTCTGCTCCTTCAACCTAAGATAAATATCATTTCCTCCACGTAGTCCTCTCGTGGCCATAGACTATGCCTCTAGCAACCCCAAGGTGGAATGAATCAAGAGAGTGAGAATGTAGTTTGGAACTTTCATTAATCCATTCCAGAGCATTTGATGGCTAATAATGAGAATAGCTTTTCAGAAATACTTTGTATCTAAAGTGCTTTCCTATGGTGGCAGCACTTGTGTAAACCACTTAACGCTGCAAAGCCTGTCCCCAGCCGAGGTCACGAAGCCCCAGAAGGAGAGGCCGGGTGGTGTCCTCAGCGGGGCTCCACACCGCCTCCAGCCTGCAGCCCCACCCCCACCCCACAACATCCTTCCTTCCTCCAAGTCTCCTCCATTTTCTCTCATGGGACCTAAGGCAACGCCATTCAAACCTGATTTTGGGTGCAGATTCCCTTTGCTTAAGAGAAACCTCATAAAGTAAACAATTCCGGAACCTGGGAGGCACAAAGATCCCTTCCCTCTGCTGTAACCCCGTCTCTGACAGAGATGCCCTGGAGGATGCTGGGAGCGAAGACAGAAGGGACCTGGATTCCGTACAGTGAGCAAAACTCCGCAGTGGGTCACTAGTTCCTCCTGACCTGAAGTACAGAGGAGAGTTTGTAGAAGAAAAACACTTTTCACCCGACTTCCATCATTCTGTAACGCGGATCTAAGCTCTGAATTCAACCGGAAGTCCCGCTGTGCATCCCTCCATTGTCGTCCAGCTCACAGCCCTCTGTGTGTATCCAACCATCACCCACCCTCTCCGACAGCATGCCACTCCCTCCTCCAGGGCTGGCCAACCCACAGCTGATTTGATTCAGTTATCAACATAGACAATATAATTTTAATGTAGTATAGCTTATCTATAGAAGCATAAAGTAATATAAAATGCATGGCCCATGTGAGGCATGCTCATTTATAGGTTTTAGACCATGGTAGTGAAGAGGTTGCCTATTTGTTGTACTTGTTTCTTGGTCCAATCAGTGAATGTGAAGAGCCTTGGTCTTGGGTGCCCTGTGAGTGAATCACCCCAAATCAGCATGTCAGCACCCCTCTGGTGGACCGTGTTGTCTGGTAGATCATGTCTGAGAAAAGAATACCATGGCTGGCATTAGAAGGGCTTGGGGGGGTGGGGAGAGACACACACACACACACACACACACACACACATATTTCTTCTTGGTCATCTGGTCAACCCCATGCATGAGTGATGTGGCTGATGCTTCCTTCCTTTGAACTGGGCCCCATGAGGGTTTGTCCAGGATTCAGGTACCCCATCAGTGATACAGCTCTGGTGGTCCCTATGTCACTGGAGGAAAGATTGTGGAAGCCATGGGGTCCGTGTAAGAAAGAATTCAGGTGTGAGACAGAGAGCAGAGTGATAAGGATTTATTGGGGACAGGGCATCCATCAGGACGGAAGAGACAGAGAGAGAGCACCTAGTCGCTTGAACCAGGGGAGAGCAAGGTTACATGGTTGAGTGGAGAGAATACACCTGGGCAAGCCAGGCAGGCGGCTTAGCAGAGGGGCAGAGAGCAGAGCGCACAGTCTGTTTGGACTCCCTAGGTTTTTTAGGTAGTCTGTTTACCCACCTCCCCCTCTCCTCCAGGTCAAAGGATGGGGAGTCCTGGGAGAAGGGTTTGTTGGGTGAAAATTAGCGAATTCCTCCCCAGATTTGCTGGCACCGGGCAGCCGGGCAGAGCAGAGGAGCTTCTCTTAAGGGTGTCTGTGAAGATTTTATTGCCCCCTGTTAGCAGGTCAGGTAACCCATTTGGTTCTGAGGAGAGAGTTCAACTGGGAGCTTTCCTTGGGGGAAGGGCGGGGACCACCTGGGAGGTTATCAGGTCTGGGCAGGACTTTGAAGTGCAAGATGCTGGGCTTCTGGAGCTTCGGCAGTGAGTCCTGGTCTTCAGGCCTTTTTCACACACACATGGGCTCAATTTCTGACTTCCTACCTAACACTATGGCCTGTGAAAACGGTAGAAGATGGTCCAAGCACTTGGGCCCCTATACCCATGTGGCAGACCCAGAAGAAGCTCCTGGCTCCTGACTCCTGGCCCCTGGCTTTGGATTGACCCAGCTATGGCTATTGTGGCCATTTGGGGAATGAACCAGCAAATGGAAGACTTGTCTCTCTCTCTCTCTCTCTCTCTCTCTCTCTCTCTCTCTCTCTCTCTCTGCCTCTCTGTAACTCTGCCTTTCAAATAAATAAATAAATAAATACTTTTTTAAAAAAAATGCTCAGAATCCTGGGCCCCACCACATAAAACAAAAACAAAACAAAACAACCTATATTAACAAGATCTATTGCATTATTTTTGTACTAAGTCTTCAAAATGTGGTGTATGTTTTGCACTTAAAGCTCATTCCCTTTAGGCAGCATGGATCCAGCCTATGACTTTACAAAGAAATCAAAACCAGGGGCCAGTGCTGTGGTATAGCAGGTAAAGCCACTGCCTACAACACCGGCATCCCATATGGGCACCGGTTCCAGTCCTGGCTGCTCCACTTCCCATCCAGCTCCCTACGAATGGCCTGGGAAAGCAGTGGAGGATGGATGGCCCAAGCGCTAGAGCCCCTTGATCCATGTGGGAGACTCAGAAAAAGCTTTTGGCTCCTAGCTTTGGCCTGGCCCCGCCCTGGCTGTTGCAGCCATCTGGGAAGTGAACCTGCAGATGGAAGATCTCTGTCTGTCCCTCTGTCTCTGTAACTCTGACTTCCAAATAAAAATATAAGGAAAGAAATCAAAACCATGAGGGAGAACTCCCTGACCTGTGCTGCCCGCAGCTGTGCCCCCCTGCCGAGGTTTAGACCCCATCATTGCCCCTTCCCAAGGAAGCTGCCTCTCACACATCAGTGCCTTTCCTTCTGTGTCTTCTCCCCTCTCCACTGGCTGGTCACCTTCAATATATAAATTTTATTGTCTTCTAATATTTAAAAAAAGTAAAAACCCATGTTCTATACCCTATGTGTCCCTCTAGCTTTTGTGCATGACTCAAATGAAGTCATTCTGATGAATCATTTGCTCATTCACCTGCCCTTGTACTGGCCTAGCCTTAGGGCGGTGACCATTCATATTCATATTTTATTCAATCAACAAATATTTACTATATTGAGCATCTTCTATACACATGGCAATGAAAGGATCCAAGAATATTATGATGAGCAAAAATAAACGTGATCTTGCTATAAAAAATCTATACACTAATGGGTGAGTCACAGTTCTTCTGACAAATCCACAAATAAATGAATAAGCCCAAGCTATGATAAATACTTAGGAAACACACATCATGGGGTTGTGCGTATTTCTACCAAGGAGCTCGGGTCTAGTTTGTAGGTTCAGACTCGCCTGGAGAGTCTGTTGAGCTAAGTCACTGGAGTCTATTGCAAAGCACAAACAGGAAAGCTTCAAGAGGGCAGGGAGCTTGTTGCATCTCTAAATCTCTAGCACCTCATCAACACCTGGCATGCAGGAGGCCCCCAAGAAGCTTATGTGAGTGAATGGAGGAACCATGCTGAAAAGAGGGGAAAGAGGGAAGAAGGAAAGTGAGCCAGCATGCCAGCGCTGCCAGAATAACACGTGCAAAGATCCTGTGGCAGGAGGAAGCGTCCTGCATACATGGCACTGAGTGGCCAGCACAGAAGAACAACAGAGAGAGGCAGAGAGTGGGTTGAGATGAGGCTAGAAAGATGAGTGGGGGATATCATGAAGGTGTTACTGGCTACATGGGGTGCTTTTTTTTTTTTTTTTTTTGACAGGCAGAGTGGACAGTGAAAGAGAGAGACAGACAGAAAGGTCTTCCTTTGCCGTTGGTTCACCCTCCAATGGCCGCTGCGGCTGGTGCGCTGCGGCTGGCACACCGAGCTGATCCGATGGCAGGAGCCAGGTGCTTCTCCTGGTCTCCCATGTGGCAGGGCCCAAGCACTTGGGCCATCCTCCACTGCACTCCTGGGCCACAGCAGAGAGCTGGCCTGGAAGAGGGGCAACCGGGACAGAATCCGGCGCCCCGACCGGGACTAGAACCCGGTGTGCCGGCACCGCAAGGCGGAGGATTAGCCTATTGAGCCGAGGCACCGGCCCACTTTTTTATTTGACTTAAAAGACAAATTTTTCAAAAGGAAGGAAGGACAGGATATGACATGACACACTTGATCTTGGTGTAGAGTGAGGTGGAGAGCTGGGTAGATTGAAGGTTGGGAGTCCCATCAAGAAATAAGAGACAGTAATAGTTACTTAGACTGTGATGAGGGGATGTGATAGACAAGAGAAATATTTTTAAAAACCACATGAATGGGGGTTGGTGAAATGACTGGATAAGAGAAGTGACAGAGAGAAATGTCAAGGATGGCCACTCAGGGTCTGGATCGTGCCAATTGGATGGACAGTGGAGCCAGCCTGAGGAAAAAGCTGAATGCGGGGTGTATTGTGAGTTTGGGTTTGGCTGTGTTGGGTTTGAGGTATTTTTAAGACAATAAAGCAGTGATGTGAAGAAGGCTCTGCTGTGGGTTTGGGATTCGGAGATGTCTGGGGCAGAGAACTAAACTTGGTGATGGAATACAATGAGCTCCAGGGTCTGGCATATGATAGATGCTTCGCAAACATGTGTCTCAGCTGATGAGCATTAGAGCCAGAGGGGCAAATGCAAGGTGAGTTTCATCAGGAGATGTGGAGTTTGTGGCTAATAAGTAGAAATGTTAAATTAGACCTCTAAAGTTTTATTTTCCATAGAAGATTAACTATACAAATAAGTTAAATAACAATCTCCCCTAAATCCATCACATTATTTTTATGTCCTGGCTTATTTTTAATTATATTTTTTTGTATTGGTTTCCAGCATGACTTGAGATAAAGGCTACATTGAGAATCTCATTGACTAAACGTCAGTTTATCCTACCATCTGAGCACTAGGAAGACTCTTTTCTCCAGTAATTAATTTTCATTTTTCTCCCTGTTCTTGTGATGTATACAATTTTCCATCTAGGATTATGAAGTCTCATTTCCTTGTGTTCATAAATCACGTCTAGGTTCAGTCACTACCAGAAAACACAAATTCAGATAAAGTGCCTGAAAAAAAGAAACCAGAGCCTTAATAAGTGTCTGTTAATCAGAATTGAGTTGAGAGGTCACAGATATTTCTGCCTTTAGTTTCATTTCCTTTATTCCCTTTGATCCTTGTAGCTGACTATTTTCTCTTTCCCTCCTCTAACATTCTAGGATGTTGAAAGCATTTTCTTGGCATGATTTCTTTTCAAATGAGTATTTACTATTTTGTGCAAATGCATTTTTAATTTATACAAGTATAAATGGAAATGTGTTGTGTATCTCACTGTCTTAGTCCAGCTTGTGCTGCCATAAAAGTGTCCCTGATGGGCGCCGGGTTCTGTCCCGGTTGCTCCTCTTCCAGTTCAGCTCTCTGCTGTGGCCCAGGAGTGCAGTGGAGGATGGCCCAAGTGCTTGGGCCCTGCACCCCATGGGAGACCAGGAGAAGCACCTGGCTCCTGGCTTCAGATCAGCACAGCACCAGCTGTGGCGACCATTGTGGGGGTGAACCAACGGAAGGAAGACCTTTCTCTCTCTCTCTCTCTCTCTCTCTCACTGTCTGTAACTCTACCTGTCTAATAAAATAAATAAATAAATAATAAATAAAGTAAAAGTTTCCTGAGACTCGGTTGTTTATAAAGAATAGCAGAAATTCATTTCCTACAGGTCTGGAAGCTGGAAAGGCCGAAGTCAGAGGACTCACATATGGGGAGGGTCTTCCAACGCTGTCATCCCATGGTGGAAGGGAAGAGCAAGGGAACACACACACACACACACACACACACACATGAGAGAGAGAGAGAGAGAGAGAGAGAGAGAGAGAGGAGGTCACGTGCTCAGCCTCACACTTTCTTGTAAATTGCATTAACCCATTCAGGAGCGTGAAGCCCTCAGGACCTAAACACCTTCCATTGGCCCCACCTCCCAACACTGTAGCATTGGAGATTAAATTTCCAACACACAGACTTTGGAGTCGGGAGCATTCAAACCATACCACTTGTTCTGTTTCTCATCTATTTTTACTGAGTACCATAGTTTCAAGGTCTATTCATGGCACTATATGAAAATAAAAGCTCTTCCTGTAACTGTGGCCCAGTCCCCATGGTTGTTCATCTTTTATCTCCTCTTCATCCTCCCTTGATGATGAATATCTGAGTACCTCTACAGCCTGCCAATACAGACAACAGACAATAAGCACCCTTCTAGACACCCCACTATGGGCCTGCAATGAGAATACCCCAAGGAATACTCCAAGATGGAATGGCTGGGCCTTGGGGTACAGGTACACAGCCACTCAATTGGATTGGGCCATAGAGTAGGTATCCACACCTCCCAGATGGCTGTCCCAGCTGACTCTCCCACCAGTGGAGGAAGAGCGTGCTACCATTACACCCTCGCTCACAGTACGCACCATCCAGCTTTCTGACTATTGCCAAGTTAATGTGTAGAAGGTGACATTTCATCACTTAATGTGATTTTTCTTATTTATAGTGAACTTGAGCATCTCTTCCTATGTTTGTTCACCCAAAGAGAGTATGCTTTTCTTTAGCTCACCTGGCCTTCACTTTGACCGGTTTTCTACTGAGGTATTTTGTTTTGATTAATATGAAGGAACTCATAATTCTAGATAGTAATCCCTTGATAAAACATCACAGATATTTTATCCCTTTGTGTCATCTGTGATCCATGAGACTACAGATGTTTTGGGTTTAATTTTTATTTTTAATTGAAATATGATGATCCTATGAGTATTGGTTTATGGGATATGGTGTGATATTTTAACACATGTACACAAAGCCTGATGACCACATCAAGATGCTTAGATTACTCATCACCTCAACAATGTATTGTTTCTTTAAGAATTTTCAAATCCTTTCTTCTAGCTATTTTGAAATACACCATGGGATGGGAGTTTGGTGCAGTGTTTAAGACATTGCTTGGGACTCCTGTGTCTTCTACGGGAGTGCCCGGATTTGAACCCCAACTCCAGTCCCAACTCTGGCTTCCTGCTAATGCACACCCGAGCAGCAGATGAGGCCTCAACTGGGTGTTCCCAGCCACTCACAAGGAGGCTTGGATTGAGTTCCAGGCTCCTTGCTTTAGGCCTGGCCCAGCCCCAACTGCTGTAGGCATTTGGGGAGTGAACCAGTGGATTAAAGATATATGTGTGTCTGTCTGACTCTGTCTCTCTCTCTCTGCCCTTCAAATACATCAATTAAATTTGAAATTTTAAAAAGAAATATACTATAATTCATTGTTAACTATATCATCCTATTTTTTGCTTTAATATACTTAGTACCTGAAGATTTTTTTTTTAGATTTTTATTTATTTATTTGAGAGGTAGAGTTACAGACTGAGAAAGGAAGAGACAGAGAGAGAGGTCTTCCATCCACTGATTCACTCCCCAGATAGCAGCAATAGCCAGAGCTGGGCCAATCTGAAGCCAGGAGCCAGGAGCTTCCTCAGGGCCTCTCACGCGGGTGCAGGGGCCTAAGCACTCAGGCCATCTTCCACTGCTTTCCCAGGCCGCAAGCAGAGAGGTAGATCAGAAGAGGAGCAGCCAGGACACAAACCAATGCCCACGCAGAATGCCATTGCCACAGGAGAAAGCTTATGCCACAGCGCTGGCCCCAGTAGCTGCAGATTTTAAAAATGGACTAACTTTGCCAGCAATAAAAACTATATTTTCTGTGATGCTTATTCCATCTCTTTAATTCAATTGGCAAATATAATTGACACACTTAGGACAGTCTGGCACATATTAAGCAGTCAATGTATGTCATTGTTATCATTTCAAATACATATTTCTCATATGAAATTGTCTCATCTGACTTAAATATTATCATTGCCTTATAAGACCTCTAAATGACTGAACATTAGCGTCACTGTGCTTGTCTCATCAACAAAGACGGTTCAGTTGTTTAGCAATATTATAGGAAGACAAGAAAAAATAAGAGAGACACAGTCACAGTCCACTTTATCGATCCACAGAAATTGTAGCATCTTTAATCTTTTAGAAAGGCCAGACACCTTCTGGCAGAATTCTGGCCCATCTGAAAACACATTGCATTGCTCTCCTCTCCCTGTCACTGTAGAGCGACCCATTCTTCATTCTAGTGTTGAGAGGCGCTTTCATACAAGAAGTCTGCACGTGATGGGATCCTCTCCTCCCCAGACAAATGCATCACAAACAATTGCTGGAATGCGCATCCCGCCAGGAAGGACTGAGGCACCTCTGAGAAAGGACTCTGTCCTCCTCCAAGAGCACACCTCACTCCCCACCTCCTCCCACAATGCGCAGGGTGGTAGCTGACGGGGTAGGGGGCAGTAGATGTCACACAGAGAGAATGACAGACACACGTGTGCGCTTCCAAGTCCCAGCAGGATCATCTCACTCAGGCCTGATCACCCTACTGCTAGACACCGGTGACTGGGCCTTTTTAATGTTTTTTTTTTTCAAAGACTTTTATGTTTTCAAAGACTTTTAATGTTTTTTGAAAGACTTACCTCAATCAATTAAATATAAGTAAGTAAATGAATTGATTAGGATATTAGAAAGGTTTTCCTAACTTGATTTTCTATTTCTACAACTCCAGCAATGCTCTGATTAACCATGGGTTGTATGCATTATATATACATGTGCGTTTGTATATCTATAGATAAAGAGGTAGATAATATCAGCAGACATCCAAATATAAATTTTTTCCTTTACATTTGGAGCATGAGGGTATATTGAACTTCAGATTTTCTTGCATAAGTAATTAAATTAGCCTTCGTTTACATAAGCTACTTTGTAATTCTTATGCAGATTTAATTATTGAGACCAGAGTATTCAAAAGGCAAAAGATTTATACAATCTAAAGAGAAACCAGAGTATAAGATCATATTATTTTAGAAATGTATTTATCTACTTATTTATGTATTTGAGAGGCTGAGTGATAGCTTTCTTTTTAAATTTTTAAATTTATATAAAGGGAGCAAATTTCATAATTTCATATATACAGTTTTTTTTTATTTAACAGACAGAGTTGTAGATAATGAGAGAGAGAGAGACAGAAAGAAAGGTCTTGCTTCCGTTGGTTCACTCCCCATATGGCCGCTATGGCTGGCGCTACACCGATCCAAAGCCAGGAGCCAGGTGCTTCCTCCTGGTCTCCCATGCGGGTGCAAGGCCCAAACACTTGGGCCATCCTCCACTGCCCTCCTGGGCCACAGCAGAGAGCTGGACTGGAAGAGGAGCAACCAGGACTTGAACTCGGTGACCATATGGGATGCCGGCGCTGCAGATGGAGGATTAACCAAGTGAGCCATGGCACCGGCCCCCATATATACAGTTTTAAGAGCATAATGATACTTCCTACACTACCTCTCTCACTTCTGCCCTTCCTCCTCCCATCTATTATTTCACTCCCCAAATGCCGGCAACAGCCTAGCTAAAACAGCCCAGCCGGCAAATGCCTAGCTAAAACTAGGAGCCAGGAGCTCCCACCAGGTCTACCACGTGGGTAGAAGGGATTCAGCCACCTGCTGCCTCCCTGGGTCTTCATTAGCAGGAAGCTGGAGTCCAGAGCTGGAGGAAGGTACTGATCCCCAGCTCACTGATGTGGGAGGTGGGCTTCTTAACCACTAGGCTGAATGCCCACTGTCTAACACATTGTTAACCACAAAATCCTATGATGAAGACGATTCTGTTCTCATCACAGTTCATGCAGTGGGATGTCATTCAAGTCGGCAAGTTGCCCCTCCAGGTTACGCATGTAACTGCTCCTTCTGAAGCATTTCACAGGTTGAGCGTCACCTATTCAGAATGGTTGGCACAAGAAGTGCTTTGGATTTCAGATTTTTTTTATTGTGTTATATTTGGAAGTATATAATGAGATATCTTGGGGATAGAAACCAAGGCTAAACACAGGCTCATTTATGTTTTATATACCTTACACCTAGCCTGAAGCTCATTTTATACCAGAATTTTAATAATTTCTTGCATGAACCAACATTTCATGGTGTGGAGTTTTCCACTTGTGGCTTCTTGCCAGCACTCAAAAAGCTTCTAATTTTGAAGCATTTCAGATTTTAGATTTTCAGATTCAAATGCTCAACTTGTTCCTACTTCCTTTGGTTCCAAACAAACAGAAACCACTCCGAATAGCTCAATGGAGTTTGGTGCTTTTCAAGTGATTTTCAGTGTTTTCTTTAGAGCACTGCTACCTTATGAATCAAAAGATAGAGAAAAGGTTCAACATCAGCTGCAAACTTTGTTTTAATACACTGAGTATGTTTTCTTAGTGGTTTTGTAAACGTTAGCCATCTGTTCCTGAGCTGCAAGGTCCACAGACCTCTTTGCAAGTGAAGAAAGAAGTAATCTATTTGACCACTGTGCATGTAAGATCAACTGTAATATACGATCAAAAACGACAAAAAATAAAAATATGGAAGAAAGGCTCAAAGTCAAACTGAAGTCCCAAAGCTAACATGTTAGTAACTGTCCCAGAAATATCTTTCCAGACGCCTCCGTGGGGTGTCCTTTGCACTGTGTGCTGTACCTCTAAGACAACAGAGATCCTTTCAGTACTTGTTCAACGTAAGTTGTCCTTTATACTTTCTTCAGCCTCTCTCTATGCCAACACGTGGACTCCAACACTGAGAGGTGAACTAAACCAAAAGTCTCTCATCCTCTTCCTCAGCTGACACATTGGAGTCTCTCAAATCTGGTGTTGACCGCAAGGGGAAATAATTGGGAATAACATGAAATTGATCTTCATCATTTCTCATCTCTTCTATCAGAGGTCTAGAAATACGTAGTTCCATAAACATAGAGCTCTAGTTAGAGCTGAGTTAGTGCTAGCTTCAGGCATCATCTGCCCATGGCCGTCTCTCTCTTCAATGACAGTCCACACTAGGTGGCCCTCCGGGACCCCAGTCCTCGAGGACTCCAGGACCAGGATTTCTTCGTGTCTCCTCCGGCCTGCAGGTGGTTAACTGCTTCCTGCCTGCCAGATTCTCCAAGGCATCTAAGCCTAGCTAGTGCTCTGAAATCTGTCTACACTTCACAGTGAAACTCTCCAGAGTGTCATTCTTTTTTTTTTATTCTTTCGCTTGAAGTCTGACTGATATATCTGATATATAGCATAACATCTATTTTATAGTAATATGTAATAAATTATCTTAATTTCCCAGTGAAGAAAATGAAAGCAAAATACTGATCGGAGTTGATCTAACAAAGTGTAGAAAGGAAATAGAAGTCTGAGTGAATTGTGTCAGTCTGGGTTCCCAGAGAAACAGCAGCATCAAAGGAGTACTTGTCAATCAAGAAGGTTCTGGAATATGGAGTTAAAAGATATGTTTATTTGGTTCAGATTTTTTGAAATCCACATATAGAATACTTTTTTTCATAATATACACTCCATGCACTTTTTGGATTTAAAATGCTGTGAGCCAAAACAAACTTATCATTAAATTCCATTTTCCGGCCGGCGCCGCAACTCACTAGGCTAATCCTTTGCCTGTGGCGCCGGCACCCTGGGTTCTAGTCCCGTTTGGGGCGCCGGATCCTGTCCCAGTTGCTCCTCTTCCAGACCAGCTCCCTGCTGTGGCCCGGGAAGGAAGTGGAGGATGGCCCAAGTGCTTGGCCCCTGGACCCCATGGGAGACCAGGAGAAGCACCTGACTCCTGGCCTCAGATCTGCGCAGCGCCAGCCGTGACGGCCATTTGGGGGGTGAACCAACAGAAGGAAGACTTTCTCTCTGTCTCTCTCTCACACTGTCTAATTCTGCCTGTCAATAATTCTGTGTATAGACATCCCCTCAGACTCAAGGAGGCAGGTCTTTTTCTTATACTCGGGTCTTTAACTGATTGGATGAGACCCACCCACATTGTGGAGGGCAATCTATGGCACCCAGACTCCACTGACTTAAATGCTATTCTCTTCGGAAAACATCTTCCAAGTTGACTCATAAAATTAACCGTTCCATGGGGAGGCCTGGTTAAGCTGCTGCTTGGGATGACACCAGGATCTGTGCTCTGCTTCCCATCCAGTCTCCTGCTCAGGGACCTGGGAAAGCAGTAGATGACAGACCTAAACCCTTGGGTCCCTGCCACCCCCATCAGAGAGACCCTGATGGAGTCACCAGGCCCAGTCCCAGCTGCTTGCAGGCATTTGGGAGAAGTGAGCCAGTGGGTGGAAGGTGGAAGGTACCTCTGTTTCTTTCTTTCTCTCTCCTGCTCTTTCCCTCTTTCTCTTTCTCTGTTTATCTCTGTCACTCTGCATTTAAAATAAGTAATTTTTTTCCAAAAAAGAGAGCCATTCCAGGAACCTAGATCATTCCAAAAGTACATTAGCAACCTCAATGATCAAGAACTAATCAGACCGCTATAAGGAATTTCTAGTGCCACTACTCTGCATTGCATCCTACAATTAGACAGCAGCAGTTTCCTCTGCTTTTGAACACCTGCAAGAAAGACACATTTTTTTCATGATCTTTGCTCAGACACATGAAAGAGAAGTGTTTTTTATTCATCTGACTCTAAGGAAACACAAATATAAGCACAGAAAGAAAACACATTTAACGTTTCATATTTGTGCCGCTTCAAATCTCTCCAGTCAAGAGCCTCTTGACATTGGCAAGCCCCTGGTTCTGGAGTTATTTGTCCTTGCCCTTCCACACGCACTAGAGGGTACACGGTGTGCAGTGTGGGTGTCAGCACCAGCACAGGGAGGACTTCACTGGAGGAGGTCTGGAGCATGTGAAATGTCTTCTCTCAAGCTTGCAAAACACCAGAACAAACACGTATTTTATTCTTTAGATTCATTGCTCGAATGAGGCCCATTGCTTTTCATCTTTATCATCAGAATGGCCAAGAATGCTCTTTTAATCTCTCAAATCAAATTTCCTTTTGTTTCATAGGCAGGAAATGACAATTCCCCAAAAATCCATCTGAGAGAAAGAAACTAATCACTCATGTGGAAAAACTATATTATGGAACTCGGGGGAGGGGTGGGTGTTTAGGGAGGAAGTGAGTGATGAGAATCCTCATTTAAGAGATAAAATAGCTCTCAATTTAGAAGAAAGATCTAAATATGAATACAAATCTCTATGTAACACTTTTTCTGCAGTGTTATTTCCCCTTCAGACAAACGCAATGATGGCATCATTTATCTTATCAGGACTCAGGATGCTATGCCTTTGTCAATTTCCACAGCCAAAGCATTACTCCCATGGGTGGCAAAGCATTTCTTCCAATGAAATGGAACTTGATGCTGTCAAATTATCATTTTTATAAAGAAAATGCATTCATTGGGTGGCCTACCAGCTCTTTGATATCAGAGTCCACCGGATGATGGATGAGAGAAATGAAGTTGCTCTCTGAGGCTCTAGAGCCACGGAGTGGTTAATGGTGGGGTGCGGGCAGTGACACAGGGCTCCCTGTCTCTCCAGTGAAGCAACCCTTTGTGAAAATACAAGGGAATGACAGACTGGTAATGCACCTGTGTGCTACCAAACCAAAAGAGACTGAGCTATAGTTCCCTTCCCAATAATAAGTCCCAGACTCCCTATGCTAATTAGTCCTCTTCTCCCCTGCACAAGAGAAATGACACTGCTAAGTTTAAGAAAAAGGCCAGTGACAATATTTTTCCAGTGCAGTGGACCTATTAGCCTCTATTTTCATAATGGATAAGAGTTTCCATCAAAAAATGAATAAAAAGGCCGGCGCCATGGCTCACTAGGCTAATCCTCTGCCTGCGGCCTCGGCACACCAGGTTCTAGTCCCGGTTGGGGCTCCGGATTCTACCCCGGTTGCCCCTCTTCCAGTCCAGCTCACTGCTGTGGCCCAGGAGGGCAGTGGAGGATGGCCCAAGTGCTTAGGCCCTGCACCTGCATGGGAGACCAGGAGAAGCACCTGGCCAGAAGGAAGCACTTGGCTCCTGGCTTAGGATCGGCGCAATGCTGTCCATGGCAGCCATTTGGGGAGTGAACCAATGGAAGGAAGACCTCTCTCTCTCTCTCTCTCTCTCTCTCTCTCTCTCACACACACACACACACACACACACACACACACACACTGTCTAACTCTATCTGTCAAATAAATTTTAAAAAATAAACAAAAAAAGAGAATTAGCTGAAGTCATGAGGATGGGGCTCTCGAGAACCTTAGTGGCTTTCAAAGAAGTGGGAGAAACACTTGCTCTGGCTCCCCATGAATGTCTTCTGCCGTGTTATCATGCAGCCAGAAAACACCTGCCAGATGCTGAGTAGATGCCAGAGTCGGGATCTTGGGCTTTCCTCACTTTGAGATCTGTAAGAAATGCATTTCTTTCCTTTATAAATTACCCCATCTCCATTATCCAGTTACAGCAACAGAAGACGGATTAAGACATGGAATCCAGCAATTCCACTTCTGGATGTATACCCAAAGCTATAGAAAGAACTCTCAAAGAGATATGCATCTACTCCTGCACCTAGATACGTTATTCACAATAGCAAAAGATGAAAACAGCCGAGGCCCATCAGTGGGTGACTGGATAAGCAAAAGGTGGTATATATACAAAATGTGATATAATTCAGCCTTAACTCGAGTGAAATTTTGACAGATACCAATGGATGAAACTTGACGACATTGTGCTAGGTGAGGCATGCCAGACACAAAAGGACAAATATTGTGTGATTCCAATACATAAGGTATATAGAACACATCCATCAGGACAGAAACTGGCAAACTGGTTATCAGAAACTGGCCAAAGAGGAAATGGGGAGCCCCTGTTTAATGAGATCAGAGTTTCAGTTTTGTAAGAATGAAAAGAATTCTGGAAGTGGACAGAAATAGCACTTGCATAATGTTGTATAGATATTCAATGCCACTGAGTTGTACACTAAAAATGATTAAAATTATAATCTTTGTGTTGTGAATAGTTTATCACAATAAAAAAAAAATACTCCCCAGTGTGATCCCTTCCATTCCTGCTTTATAGAGAAAGTGCTGGCAGCATTGTCCCCTCCCACCAAAAAATTTAAATTTAAAAATTAGGCTCTTTTAAGCCCCTCTCTCACTGAGGGACCCCATTTCATACCATCACACTAGAGTTATTAGTAAACTGTGTATAGTTGTCATCCTAATCCGCAGAATGATTTTAATCATTAAAGGCCCTCCCAGTCTAGCTGGGGAAGAGCTATGACCAAGCTGGCCCTGATTACTATTTCAGTGAAGATTCTAGACACAGGTTTGACAGCCCAGAGTTGTAGAGAAAAGTGCCCTAGACACAATTCGTACATGTCAAGGGTCCTAATGACAACAAAAAATGAAGTGGTAGAGGTTGATATTAAATAAGAGTTACCACATATAACAGCAAAACTGCTCCTATATACATAGTCTTATTTTTCAGGTTAAATTTTCTAGGAAGAGTCATGCACCATTTTCTAATGTTTTGGTCAATAACAGAACACATGTACAATGGTGCTCCCATAAGATTATAATGGAGCTGAAAAATCTCCATCACCTAGTGATGTCATGGCTGTGGAGACAACACAACGCAGCACAAGACTCAAGTGTTTGTGGTGATCCTGGTGTAAACAAGCCCATCGTACTGACAGTCATATAAATATCCAGTACACAATGCTTGATAAAGATAATAAATGACTGGGGCCGGTGCTGTGATGTAGCAGGTAAAGCCACTGCGTGCATTGCCGGCATCCCAAATGGGTACCAGTTCGAGTTCCAGCTGCTCCACTTCTGATCCATCCCTCTGCTATGGCCTGGAAAAGCATTAGAATATGGCCCAAGTCCTTAGATCTCTGCACCCACGTGGAAAGTCTGGAAGAAGCTCCTGGCTCCTGGCTTCAGACTGGCACAGCTCTGACTGTTGCAGCCAATTGTGGAGTGAACCAGCAGATGGAAGATCTCTCTCTCTCTCTCTCTGCCTCTCCTTCTCTCTCTGTGTAACTTCTTCAGATAAATAAATACATCTTTAAAAAAAAGATAATAAATGTCTCTTATGGGTTTATGATATACTTTTATCATTAATTTAGAGTGAAAAGCAAAAATGTGAAAAACACCAAATGTTATGCCAGCAGTAACCTCACGCATCAAGAGGCCACGTAAAGTGATTGACCCATACCAGCCAAGTTTGGGTAAGTACACTCTCTGGTGCTTCCTAATGATACAACTCTTGGAGTATATCCTTGTTAAGGGACACATGAGTGTAACTCCACTAAGGATAATGGCAAGATTCTAAAAAATACTGTTGTGCTGGGGTTTCCTGGCACTGGAGACAACAGCCACGTGCATACATACATGCTTAATAGATGCAAGGAGAAGATTTGATTGTTTCATTTTTCTGTGGTCCGTTTATACAACCATGCAATCACTGGGAGCCAAGAAATAATGTCCCTCTGCTCCAAACACTATCTCAATGAGCCATGGCAAATTCAAGATCCAAATCTTTCAGCTGTGTCCAATTCAGCTGCCTGCATACACACGTCCTATCAATTCTCTCAAACAAACGTTCCCATTGTATGAAGTCAATATTCTCAACACAGGAAACCACTGTTTGTTAGTTATGGTTTGGAACCCTCTATCAATAACATAATAAAATGCTGTCTAATATGTGGGAGAGAAAATCCATCAAGTCAGACAAAAGGCTTGTCGGTTCCCATCAACACTTTATCCATGTAACTGAATAAATCATTGACGGTTACAATTCTGAGATTTTCATTTTCCATTAATATCTTTTTTCACATTTCCATATCTTGATTTCTTTTATGCTTATTTTTTTCTCTGGTCCCAGGAATGTATATTTTAGATGAGCTACTTAATATCCTTGGATCTGATTTAAAATCCATTGTCACTTAATGAATAAGACTAGGTAGCAATTCAGAGGAATTTATAAGCTAGTCCTGCTGAGCTCACCTACTTGAGTTCCATAGATTCAGGAATTATTCAAATCACTTGTTTATAGTGATTTAATTTGCTGATATAAAACCAGAAAATTAGTCTCGGTAAGCTGAAGTCAGGGTTTGTTATGTTTTTCCATTGTTTTTCTCATATCTCACTTCTCCTCCTATTATCCCAGCTGAAAGACCAGATCCGCTGGTCTTACATGCTGAATGTCTAAACCTCCTAGTGACAGCCAGCCTTGAGTCCCTTCATGATCCTCCCTGGCCAATGTCATCCTATCAATTCTGAGTTCCTCAAACAACTGTTATATAAAACCAGAACATGTTGTTGGAACTCATGTCAGTGATTTAAAAAATTTTTTTAAGATTTATTTATTTGAAAGTCAGAGTGCGGCAAGGCAGAGAGTGATAGAGAGGTCTTCTATCTGCTGGTTCAGTCCTTAATTGGCCACATCTGCCAGAGCTGCACTGATCCGAAGCCAGGAGCCAGGAGCCTCTTCTGGGTCTCCCACACGGGTGTAGGGGCCCAAGGACTTGGGCCATCCTCTACTGCTTTCCCAGGCCACAGCAGAGAGCTGGATCAGAAGAGGAGCAGCCGGGACTCGAACCAGCATCCATATGGGATGCCAGCGCCTCAGGCCAAGGCTTTAACCTGCTGCACCACAGTGCCCACCCCAGTGATTTAAAATTTCATTAGTGGAATCTACCTCATGCTGCCATGCTCTGGTTTGCTATCTATATTCTTTTAGGTTTTTTATTGTGTTACATAATAAAAAAACTCTTTAGAGTTTTTGGACTACAAAATACAGTATTTCGGGGTCAGCACTGTGGAATAGTAGGTTAAACCTATACTGTGGCACCTGCATCCCATATGCAGATTGGCTGTTCCACTTCCAATCTAGCTCCCTGCTGTGGCCTGGGAAAGCAGTGGAAGATGGCCCATGTGCTTGGGGCCCTGCACCCACGTGGGAGAACAGGGAAGAAGCTCCTGGCTCCTGGCTTCAGATTGGCCCAGCTCCACCCACTGCAGCCATTTGAGGAGTGAACAAGCCGATGTAAGATCTCCCTTGAGGGAAGACCTCTCTCTGTCTCTCCCTCTCTCAGTAACTCTGCCACTCAAATAAATAAATAAATTTTTTTTAAAATATACTATTTCACTATAACTCTCACGCGTCTAGTTATCTTACATCAACAGATGTACATTGAGCACTTTGGGGGCACCAGGCACCTGAGTATTTAAAGTAAAAACAGATGTTAGTCCATGCTCACAGAACGTACAGACCCATGTGGCAGACATGTGGGTAAAACACATACTTGGACTGATTCGTCAGAAGGTAATAAATAAGTTTCTTTTGTTATGAATGATTTTCTTAAAAGTTGTACAAATATGAAATTTCTTTGGTTTATGATCCCAAATCTGAATGAGTGATGAGGAAATGACAGCCAAACTCTTCAAGTTATGTTTTACCCCCAAGAATCAATAACACTTAGTTGCTTTCACTTCAAATACGCCAGCCATCCACCCCACTAAGACTTCCATCAGAAGAATCAGTATTTTGGTTCCATAAGTAAGGCTATCAAAATCTCTATTGAGTACAATATATATGTAGATTTATAAAAACCAAAATGTGTATATGTATGTATGTACATAGGTGTGTGTACACTTTCAATTGTAATAGGGGCACCACATATCCCACCCTCACTTTAGTACAATCTGTAGGAGAAGATCTTGGCCCCACGTCCAAACTTACATAAGCCAATGACTTAGGCTTCCTGATGGGTCCTTCTAAGCATCCTAAAGCCCTAGTGGTTGCTCTTATAGCCCCTTGAGTATATTTCACAAAGTAAAATATGGTTCAAGTTTTACGACCACAATATATATAAATAAATATGAGAAAGAGAGAAGAGGGGAGGGAAAGGGGGAATGAGTTAGTCCTAAAGTGGCTAAGGCCAAAGAGAGAAACCTAAGCAAAAGTAGTGAAAGGTCAGAGGATAACTATAACTGCTTCTACACAGCTAAGACAATAATAAACAGAGCGAGAAAATATTTTCAAACTATTCACCTCAAAGATTGGTATCTGGAATTTATATGGAACTCAAAAAAGCTAACAAAAAATCTCAAGTAATCTAATATAAAAAACAAACAATAGATTTTAACAGACATTTTTCAAAGGAAGACATATAAGTGGCCAAGAAGCAGATGAAAAAATGCTCATTATCACTAACCACCCAGGAAATGCAAATCAAAACTATGGTGAGATATCATCACAATCTAACTAGACTGGCTATTATCAAAAATACAAAAGATAGCAAGTGTTGGCAAGGATGTCGTGAATAGGGAAAACTTACACACTGTTGGTGGGAATGTAAATTTGTATAGCCTCCATGGAGAGCAGTATGGATAGTCCTCAAAAAACTAAAATAAGGCCGGCACCATGGCTCACTAGGCTAATCCTCCGCCTGCAGTGCCGGCACTCTGGGTTCTAGTCTGGTCAGGGTGCCAGATTCTGTCCCGGTTGCTCCTCTTCCAGTCTAGCTCTCTGCTGTGGCCCAGGTGCTTGGGCCCTGCACCTGCATGGGAGACCAGGAGGAAGCACCTGGCTCCTGGCTTCGGATCAGCATGGCGCACCGGCTGTAACGGCCATTTCGGGGATAAACCAACAGAAGGAAGACTTTCCTCTCTCTCTCTCTCATTGTCTAACTTTGCTTTTCAAAAAAAAAAAAAAAAAAACCTAAATTTGAACCACTATATAATCCAATAATCCCATCACTGGGAATATATCCAAGGGGAATGAAATTAGTCTGTTAGAAGGCATCTGCATTCCATGTTTATTGCATAACTATTTATGATAGCCATGAAATGGAACTAACCTAAGCGGCCATCAACTGAAGAATCTATAAAGAAAAAAAAAAAAAAATATATATATATATATATATATATATATATATATATAATGGACTACTAGTTGGTCATAAAAAACGATGAGGGTGTGGACTTCGTGGTTCAGTGGGTTAACCCATCACTTGGGATGCCTGAATTCCGTATTGAAGTGCTTGTTCAAGTTCCAGCACCACCATGAGCTTCCTGCTAATACATCCTGGGATGCAGCAGATGATGGTTCAAATTCTTGAGCCCCTGCCACCACATGGGAGACTTGGGGGTCAAGTGCAGGCTCCTGGCTTCAACCTGATGCAGCCCTGACTGTTGGGGACATTTAGGGAAGGAATCAGAGGTTGGAAAATCTCAATCTCAATCTCTTCTCCCTCCTCCCTCCTCTGTGTGTGTGTGTGTATGTGAGTGTGTGTGTCTCTCTCTTTCACACATACACAGCTAACTGCATGTGTGTGTGTTTTTCTCTGTGTGTAGTTTGCCTTTCAAGTAGATGAAAATAAATTAATAGACTTTTTAATGATAGAATTCTTTGATTTTTTTATAACATGGATGGAATTACAGGTTATTGTGTAAACTGAAATAAGCCAGGCACAGAAAGTTAAGTACCACATGATCTCACTCATATACAGGATCTAAAAAAGCTGAACTCATAGATAGAGTGATGGTTACCAGAGGCAAGGGAGAGTAGGGGAGAAGAAAGGGAAAGGTTGATGAATCAGTACTTATATGGGAGTATACTTAGATGGGAGTTATACTGAGATGGGAGTAAGAAGTTCTGTCATTCCATTACACAGTAAGGTTACCATAGATAATGATAATACACTGTATTGTTTCTTTGAAAAAAATCCAAAAGAAAGGATTTTGAATATTTTCATCATGAAAAAATGATAAACTTGAGGAGACAAACGTTAAGCCTGACTTGAACATTACATATTATATACATGTATCAAAACATCACATAGTATCCCATACGTATGAACAATTTTTAAAGTATCAGTTAAAAATAAAAAATTCAAATTAAAAAGATGGGGCTGCTGAAGAGATGTAAAATTACTGCTGCCGGGAGATGGTGAAAGTCTGGATCCTCCTCCTTCATGTCCTCCTACTGAAGTTCACTACCATGGCGTCTCCATGATTTTTTTCCCAGCAATTCTTTCCTGCTGACCATTTAGTCATTTGTCAGACATGTGCTAATTATCCCAGGGATGATGCTGCACACTTACCTACCTCAACCCACTTAATCCTCACAACAGCCCTGTGGGGTGAGCAGGGAACACCTGGCCCCATGCTTGACAAAGAGGAAATATTCAACAAATATATGCTGGATGAGTAATTTCATTAAGTTACAGACCACACGACGGTGGAGCAGCCTCAGGACTCCATGGAAGTTGGTATGAAGAGTATCCGGGTTGTACGTGAATTCTTTTACCTCCATTTTCCCACCAACACAGACTGCAGCAGCCAATGCCTGTTGAATGAATGATTGAGTATACAAATAAATTAAAGAGAAGCCACCCACGGCAAATCAGATTCTGCTCCAAAGCTTTGCTTAGCAGTGTATAATTTTAAAAAAATCTTTCCTCAAGGCAGGCTTAAACTCTAATGATTTTGCCATTGCTGAGCCTGAATAAAACATTATAAATTCTTTATTTTTAAAAACATTTGAGTTTAATCTGTTAAACAGAACCAGCTTTCTGTAGATTTTCTCATCTTCTTCCCCGCTGCTGTATCTCTTGTGTCCAGAAACAATGGATTAACAAAATGGGGGGAACTCAGTCCAAAATATTTTCTTTGTGTGGAAAAAAATACATCAAAAAGAAATCTTCATGGTTTGTGTCCAACTCATTTCAGGAAGAACTGATGGAACTGGTTATTTTTGCGTTTGTATAAACACAACCTTATATTTCTCTATGGCTTCCCCCCCCATCAGAAATATCACAAATGTCCTTATCAATTATAAAGCAAAGAAATTCTATCATTTGTCACAGGTTGTGACAATTCTAAGTAACATAGCAACCTAACATACTGAAAAGTGTAACAGGAAAGGAAAGTATTAACAAATGAGCTCATCCAGCTCATTACAGACACGGGGCTTCGAAGTTCCCATTCCGTAGCAACAAAAGCAGCAATCACCTGCTATGATGATGGGCTTCATGCACAGCAAACAAGAGCCTTCCAAGCCCCAGGGCTGGGGGCAAACTGCAGTTTCATTTTCTTGGTAGCTGACTCAGCCCACTATGGACTTGGCCTTCTCTCCAAATGTCCTCTGAGGTCACCAGACCCTGTTAATTTTCTTCCAATATTCCATTAATGAATCAGAGGTGGGCAAATCGTCAAATTTCCAAAACTCATTAGGAAACTGTTTGCTGCCAATGGTAATGGTGCAGGCCTGCTTGCTGCTCACTTGGTTTCTGACATTTGAAAGCAGCGAAATGTGCTCATCAAAGGGAAATCTTTGATTTCCATTCAAGGCTAATTTGTCAGAAAGAAATCCATTCCTTTACCAACTTATATTCTTAAAAATACATCAATGTGTTTCCCAGGCTCTTTTCACCCTTTAATGTTTGACGGTGCTTGATTTGTGCACTGATTTTTGTCAATCTCCGGCATTTCTAGGGACGCCGGTCTCTCCTCTGACGTCGGCTGCACATGGTTAGATGAAATACTTGAAGCAGATCTGGAAGGAAAGGAGCCAATGCCTCTGAGCATGGACCAGAGCCAGATGTGGGGCCAGATGCTCTCCATACACGGAATTACGAGGGCTCCACTTAATGAAGGTTCTGACTAAGATTTCCAGGGACGAAGTCAACACTTCACAACCCATGGTTCATGGATTTCACTGCTCAGAACCACCTCAGAACTTGTTAAACGAAGAGTCCCTGAGCCCTGCTACAAAACTTCTTACAATTTCTTGGGTGGAATCCTGGAATCCGGATTTTAACATGTCCAGCTGATTCTCACACACTGAGGTTTTACCGCTGGAAAGAAGAGACGGGACCCCTGCTTAGGTCAGTGGACTCCAAAGTCCCTATCGTCCTTCCAGCTCTGCGATTCTAATGTTTTATGAATATAATGAACTTGAAATATTATTGTAACAATAATAATAATAGTTAGCTTTTGTTGAGTGATTATTTATGGAAAGCTGAAGTTAAGTAAATTTAATACTCATTGTCTCAGTAATCCTTTCAATGCTGTAATAGGGTTAAGTATTATTGTCAGTTTTAAATACTTTTTTTAATTTCATGTTTCTGTTTTACAAACTGAGAATTGGAACAAATAATTGAATCCTTAACTACCTGTAGCAAAGGTGGTATTCAGATGGCTCCAGATGAATGTTCAGTTTAGGCTAAACAAGCTGAATTCTAGGCAAATGAAGCTTTAGGGAAAATTCTGCTGTTCCCTCTCTCAAACAGCCATTCCTAAACTCATCCAAGGTAGACATTTTTGAGTCTTCACTGATCTATTGGAAAGCCCACCCCTTTAACCATTATTCTGTGCTGCTTCATGCTGTAGACAACATAATTTCTTTGTACCATAGTTAGCTCATTTGATTTCTTAATTCTAGCAACTCAATTCCATAGTACCTATGGAGTACTGATGTGTCATGGGCATGAATTGAGCCCTGTAGCAAGTGGGAGGGTAAATCAGACAGAACTCTGCCTCCTAAACTCCACCACCAAATGAGAAGAAAACACAAATAAGTATTACAGCCAAGATTACAAAACACAGGAAAAGAACAAAGAGGAAATGGCTATTTTGATGAGAAGAGTTCAGGCTTCTAGTAAGTGCTCAAGGCTCTGCCTCCACTTCACTCACCATGAACCTCCCTTCCCCAAAGTAACCTGGAAAGAGAGACTTTAACGAAGGGCAAGCAGGGAGAAAGAGGATCAGACCCTGAAGATCCACTGGAATGGCTCCTGGGGGATGCTGTGCTGTAGAGTCCTGCCCAGGCCAGTGGACAGGGTCTGATCTCTTTCCTGGAGGATTCCAGCCCTTGTTTGAGAAACAACTTCTTCACGTGACACCACTTCTCTATCAATCAATAATCACTATTATCACATATTTCGAAGCATATCACCCATGCATCAAAATATGCTAGCCCTAACCATATTTGTACCATCCAAACAGAGCACACTTTTTAGAGCGTAATGCCCCACACTGAGGATTGATAGATGTGCTGCATTATTGCAAGTTTATTATTTCTGAGAAATGACCACTAAATGTCCCTATGAAACACATCCTGCTACAACAAAGAAATAAATGTTAGGGGGGGAAATGAAGAGAAAGGGAAAAAAATGTTTCTCTCATTAGTCCTAATGCAGCACGCATAGGCCATCTGGTAAACCACCATTTTTGTTATCAGTATTTCTGAAGACCTGTACTGTACCTTCTTCCACTGCTCCTTTCTTTGGTGTTTCCCCCTCAGGGTTGAGGGCAGAGCATCCACAATCCCCTCCCAGATCATGACTTCTACATGCTCTGTTACCTCAAGGGTGTTACTTTAAATACTTTGTGGTTAGCATACTGGTGGAAACATAATGAAGAGAATTGGGTCTTCTTGAAGGAGTTCAGAGGTCATTGCTCCATCCTAACAAGTAAAACACTGTCATTAGGACAGACCAAAATGGTCCCATTCCCAATATTTAGTGACAATTCCAACCTTGAAAATTATGATTTTTCCAAGAGGGACAGGTCCTTTTTTTAACCCTTTAATCAAATAACAAACCAAGGAAGGCCAAGTAGTTCTGATATCAGTTTATTGCACTACCTACAAAAGCAGAATAAGTAACAATAAACAAAAGGAATAGATGAGAAGACAGGCAAAAACAGGTGAAAAAAATTTCTGAAGCACAGGGTGCTAGTACGAACCAAACAGGCTGTTCCCACGGAGGAAATTTTCCAAGTGGCCTTGGAAAGCACATCCTTTCAAGGGGACTCCTGATGAGTCCAGGTTGCTTTCAAGCTGTTACTGAGGAAGGAAAGGGCTTTTCAGCTATACCTACAGCAGTCCAGGCCTTTGCAGAGTGCATTCTCACAGAAGGTGGAGCCACAGTGAAATGTGCCTCGAGTGAGAGTCAAATGAGCTGGAAGGTACTTGTATTTATTGCCCCAGAAGGAACTGTATCAGCTTCCAGATGCCAACCTTGCAGTTAAATGTTCCAGACCCGAACTATCTAACGGGCATATTGGCAGTTGTCTAGTTGTTTTATCAGTGAGCCAGGGTGAAGTACTGAGCCTCTTTGCCATCAGCCAGACTCTTGGCTCAGTAACAGCTTATGTTACAAGAAAAAGCTCAAAATGCAGTTACTGTTGTCAAAGCATACGTACATCAATCATAATTGAATTACCAATTTACTTAGAGTCACAAAAATCATAAACACAACAAAATACACACCACACCAAAAGCCAAAGTGCAAATCAGCAACTCTTGGTAGATCCTTCAAAAAAAATGAGATCAAAAGACAAAGCACTTCCCCCAACCTTGGAGAGATGGACAAGTAGACAAGGAGAATCACAACCTAGAGGAGCAGAAACCTATGAGTAGAAATCTACATGGGAGCAAACAGGAGGGTAGTAAAACCTGAACTGTAATTGATGAATTACTGGCAGCACAGAATGGAAAAGACTGAGAGATAAAAACTTGGGATGGGTGTCCAAAATGGAGGAGAGAGCACACCTTTGTGAGTTTATCTCCAGGAGCTCTACAATGTTCTCACAGTGAGTATTAGAGTGAATAGCAGAGCTTAACCTATCTAGGGGAATGGATATACCAACAGTTCCTGTTCCTCTTGAGAGGGTAGTGGGAACGGAAAAGCGCTAGTGAATTGCACAGTCCAGGGACACACGTTTATGGAAAGACAGAGAACTAATCAATGGCTTACAGTGCTTCCCACCCCCACCCCCATACCTTACTACCATATTAGTAAAAGCCTAGGTACTCCAGTTCCTACCAACTCAGTACATCTTGTCTAACTTTCAACACCAACAAAAATGTTCCATGGCATACTATAAGACAAAAATGCACCATCATAAGGGACAGAGCATAAAATGTTAGAATTACCAGATTAGGATCTTTAAGGACAAAGCACTAGTATGCAGGAACGGGGAGAGATGGAAATTCTGGGAAAGAATCAAAAATACCAGAAATCAAAAGCACTATATGAGAAAGGAAGAATTCCTTTGATGGGTTGATTTGTAAACTGGACATCGCTGAGGAAAGAATTGTTGACTTGAAGATATGACCACAGAAACTTTCAAAATTTAAAGGAAATAAGATTGAGAGTAATGGAACAAAATATCCAAGCACTGTGGGACAACTACAAAAGGTGGAATGAATACTTAATGGTAATACAAGAAGGAAAAGAAACAGAGAATGAATGGAAGCAATATTTGCAGCAATACTGACTGAGGATTTCCCCCAAATTAATATCAAACACTAAACCACAAATCAAGGAAGCTCCAAGGATATTGAGCAGATGTATGCTCAATATACTACAACCAGGTATACCATATTCCAAATCCAAAAAATCAAAGATAAAGAAAATATATTGAAAGAAGTCAGAGAGTGAAAAATGTCTTACCTGTACATAAGCAAAGATAAAAATTATACCTCATTTTGGTGCTGATGCTGTGGCACAGCAGATTAAGCCACGGCCTGCGGCACCGGCATAGCATATGGGCTCTGGTTCAAGTCTCAGTTGCTGTACTTCTAATCCAGCTCCCTGCTAAGTGCCTAGGAAGGCAGTGGAGGATGGCCCAAGTGCCGGGGCCCCAGCTTGTACATGGGAGACCCAAATGCGGCCATTTAGGAGATGAACCAGCAGATGAAAGATTGACTTATTTCTCTCTCTTTCTCTCTCTCTCTCTCACTCTCTCTCTCTTTCTGTCTCTCCCTCTGCCTCCCCAGAAATTCTCTCACCCCCTCTCTATCTGTAACTCTGTCTTTCAAACAAATAAATCTTAAAAAAAGAAAATTATACCAGACTCCTCAGAAACCATGCAAACAAGAACAGAGTGGAGTGAAATATTCAAACTGTTAAGAGAAGAAAATAAATCACTGGCCTAGAATTTTGTGTCCTGTGATACTATCTTTCAAAAGTGAAAAAAATATAGACTTTTTTTTTTGACAGGCAGAGTTAGCGAGCGAGAGAGAGAGACAGAGAGAAAGGTCTTCCTTTTCCGTTGGTTCACCCCCCAAGTGGCTGCTACAGCTGGTGTGTTGCCGCCGGCACGCTGCGTCAGTCCAAAGCCAGGAGCCAGGTGCTTCCTCATGGTCTCCCATGTGGGTGCAGGGCCCAAGCACTTGGGCCATCCTCCACTGCACTCCCGGGCCACAGCAGAGAGCTGGACTGGAAGAGGAGCAATCAGGACAGAATCCAGTGCCCCAACTGCAACTAGAACCCGGGGTGCTGGCACCACAGGCGGAGGATTAGCCTAGTGAGCTGCGGCGCGCCAGCCAAAAATATAGACTTTCTCAGACACTCAAAAATTAAAGGACTTTGTTACCAGTGGGTCTGCCTTGCAGAAGATGTTAAAACTATTTTAGAAAGAAGGAAAAGATACAATTCAGAAGCTTAGATCTATACAAAGTGTGAATATTTGAGAATGAATATATGAAAATAAAGTGAAAACATTTATTTTTCTTAATCTTAGTTTATCTAACATAGTTCAAAATATCAACAGATAATAGTTCAAATAATAATAGCCACAACATTCAATTATTGTACTTATGAGTATATAAAATGAATGACAGCAATGATGTAAGTGCTGGGAGAGAGTAGTCCAGAAAACGTTGCTATTGCAAGGCACCTGTGCTATTCATAAAGCAGTACAGCATTATTTGCAAGAGGACTCAGATGATTTGTAAATTTATATTGCAAGCTCTAGAACTTCTTTTGAAATGTACAAAAATAAAAATAATTTGCTAAAAGACAAAAGTAGAATCATATGAAATGCTCAGTTAAAGTCACAAAAAAAGTGGAACCCAAAAATAGAGGCAAATACTAAAAAAAAGACATAAACTGCTAGTATCAGAAATGAAAGACAGAACATCATTACAGATTCCATGAACTTAAAAGATAAAAAAGGCATCTCTTTGCTCACAAATTTGATAAAGTAGACCAATTCCTTTAATATACAACCTAACTAAATTTGCACAAGAAGAAATGAACACTCAGATAGGCTTATCTCGATCAAATAAAATAAATCAATAATTCATAACATTCCAAAACAGACAACATCCAGCCCAGCGAAGTCACTGGTGACTACTATCAAATATTTAAAAAAGAAATTGCATGAATACCAAAATCAGACAAAGATACTACATAACAAGGATAATACAGAACAAGATCTTTTAGGAATATAGACACAGGGGCTGGCACAGTGGCGTAGCGCATAAAGCCACCACCTGCTGTGCCAGTTCAAGTCCCAGCTACTCCACCTCCGATCCAGCTCTCTGCTGTGGCCTGGGAAAGCAGAAGAAGACGGTCCAAGTGTTTGGGCCCCTGCATCCACATGGGAGATCAGAAAAAGCTCCTGGTTCCTGGCTTCGGATTGGCACAGCTCCAGCCATTGCAGCCATTTGGGGAGTGAATCAATGGAAAGAAGACCTTTCTCTCTGTCTCTCCCTCTCATTTCTGTAACTCTACCTCTCAAATAAATAAATAAAATCTTTAAAAAGAAATCCAGTACTCATTCATGATTAAAAACAGCAACTGTCACCAAACTAGAAAAAGGGGGGTAACTGCCTTAATTTGAAAATCTATTAAAAAAAAAAAAAAAACTACCACCAACCTGATGAGAAACTAGAAACTTTCTTGATAGGAACAGGAACAAGACAAGGATGTTCCCTCTCAATATATACCCTTTCAGTGTCACACTAAGGAAGTAAAACGAAAGCTAGAATGTTTGAAAAGGAATAAACAAAATTGTCTTTTTTCAAAGAGGACGTGACTACATAGAAAACCTGCAAGAATCGACAACAAAACCCTGGAAGCAATTATAGCAAAGTTCAGGTTACAAGGTTAATATACAGAAGTCAATTCCTTTTCTATATACCAGCAAGTGGACAAATGCAATTTGAATTAAACTCATAATTTATATTATATATCATTTATATTACTACCCTCTAAAATGAAATATTTAGGTGCAATACTTAGGCATAAATCTAACTACATATGTACATGATCTTTATGGGGAAAACTACAACATTACAATAAAAGAAATCAAAGAACCAACAGAAAGAGAGATACCGTGTTTGTGACGGGAAGACTCAATATTGTCAATGTGTCAGTTTTTCCCAGTTTAAACTGCAGAGTCAGTGGAATCCCAATCAATCTCTTTCTGCCTCTCTGTAACTCTGCCTTTCAAACATAAATAAATCTTAAAAAAAAAAAAAAACCTGCATATTACTAAGTGGGAAAACCAATCCAAAAAGTCTACTTACTGTGTGATTCCATTCTGCAATGACATTCTGAAAAAGGCAGCACCATGTAGCCAGTTAAAAAGATCAGAGGTTGCCATGGATGAAGGAGGAGGAAGGGTGGATGAATAGGAGAAGCACAGAAGATCTTGAGGGCAGTGAAACCACTCAGGATGGCACCATATTGTTGGAATCATGCCATTATACACTTGTAAAAACCCATAGAATGTATTACACTAAGGGAGAACCCAAGGGTAAACTATGGACCCTGCTGCTAACAATGTATCAACATAGGTTCATCATTTGCAACCAAATGTAGCACTCAGATCAGGGTGCTGATGGGGGGGGGGGGGTCAGGCTATGCACATATAGGCACAGGGGCTGTATCAGAAATCTCTGTAGCTTCCCCTCATCTTGCTGTGAACTGAAAAATGCTCTGAAATTAGGTCTATTTTTAAAAATAGTGGAGAAATAAAATAAATGTACTATTTGTACCTGGAAAGTTATGAAATATTTTGTCCAGGTGCTCTTCGATCTCTTGGTAGCCACCCACATCATTGCCCACCCACTTCGCCCTTGGCTTTTGTAACATGCAGGCATATCCTGATGCTGTAATGTACCCTCTTTGTCTTTATTAACAGGAGCGCCTTCTTTCTTTTGTAGCCTTGCTGTAGGCATAACCCTCAAATATCATCTTTCTCCTCAAACTTGCTTCCAGAGGGAGCGCATTCACTTTCAATTTCAGTGACAACACCTGTAGGCAGATGACTCTCAAGTCAACCATGCTGTTCTAAACCATCCCCAAAATCCACCACCAAACACTGCGTGATGTCGCATGGAACCATCCTATCATCTTGAATGAGCCACATCTCAAACTCATTGCTTTCTTTTCAAAACCAGCATCTATTCTCACCTGGAATAGCACTGCTCTCTTTGTCCCCTCAGCTTGGCGCCGGCTCTGATTTTTCCTTCTCTCCTGATCCTCACTTTCAATCAGCCACCAAACTCTATGGCGTCTCCCATTTGTTTCCTACTCTCCAACTCCATCTCACCTCAAGATGAATGGCTTTCTCTGCCTTCGCAGTCATCTCCCAGTTTCTTGTCCTGCCTTTGGCGGCTCCTCCCTTCATCCATGCTTTTGCCAGCAACCAAATCTGTCTTTTCACACCACCTTAGTAGCTAGAAGCCTGTGTCTGAATCTCTGAGTGGAGCTGCATTGCCCACAGAGATCTCTTCTTGCTATTGAATCACTTAGAATCCATATGCTCTCCCTCTAATTGGCTTCTATCGCGTGCTTTCCTATACTTCTGGTTATCTTCTTACCTGCATCTGCGCTCCTTAACTAGGTTTTAATGGCAGAATAAGTGTTTGTGGATTATCTGAAAATGCCCACAGAGTAAGGCACCAACCCACTACATCCCCAGGGGTCCTGCAAGCTTTCTTTGACTTCCCAGTAACTGTAAATAGTCTTGTGCAGACAGTGCTGTAAAAACCACAGATGAGGATGGATCAGGCATGAAATCCACAGATCAATCAGGCCCCAGGAGGCCCTTGGCCAGATTGATGATCACCTCTGTCACCTCTTTCTGCTGGTTCATTTCTTACTTCCTCACATGGCCCTGAGATTTCTGAAGCCATTTTCCTATCCACACTGAGGTTTATTCACTCCTGGCATTCCTAACAAACACATGAGTTTTTGTGCAGTGACCGTCTCCTCCCATGTCCAGTTGCTGGGCCGTTCCTTGCTCTCAGCCTCAATTTCACGTAACTTTATTCTATTAGCCTCAATCTTCCCAACCCTCAGTCATGTTAGATATTACATTTGTTCTGTATAGTGTAAACTCTTATTACCTTTTGAAATGCACGAAGGTACTTGAAAAAAATTGTGGAAATTTGGATTAAAAGGTAAGTTGATTTCAGTGCAAAAAATTTTTGAAATCTGGGGCCAGCATTGTGGCATAGCAGGTTAGCCACAATCTGCAATGTGGGCAGTCTATAAAGGGTACCAGTCTGAGTCCCAGCTGCTCCACTTCTGATTCAATCCAACTCCCTGTAATGCACCTAGAAAAACAGTGAAAGATGGCCCAAGTACTTGGGCCCTGCCACCATCACAGGAGACAGGGATGGAGCCCTAGGCTCCTGGCTTCAGTCTGGCCCAGCCCAAGATGTTTCTGCCATTTGGAGAGTGAACTAGCAGTTGGAAAACTGATCTCTCTTCCTCTCTCTCTCTCTCTCTCTCTTTTCTCTCTCTCTCCACCTCTAACTCTGCCTTTCAAATGAACTATTCTTTTTTTTAAAATTTGAAATTCATGTATAGTTTTTTCATAATATGCATTTTCAATGAACTCTTAAAAGTACCCTTGTGGCCGGCACCGCTGCTCACTAGGCTAATCTTCTGCTTGCGGTGCCAGCACATCGGGTTCTAGTCCCAGTTGGGGTGCCAGATTCTGTCCCGGTTGCCCCTCTTCCAGGCCAGTTCTCTGCTGTGGCCCGGGATTGCAGTGGAGGATGGCCCAGGTCCTTGGGCCCTTCACCTGCATGGGAGACCAGGAGAAGCACCTGGCTCCTGGCTTTGGATCAGCGCGATGCGCTGGCCATGCATGCTGGCCGCAGCAGCCATTGGAGGGTGAAGGAAGACCTTTCTCTTTGTCTCTCTCTCTCTCACTGTCCACTCTGCCTATCAAAAAAAAAAAAAAAAAAGTACCCTTATGTGTACAACCACATATGCAAATCTTTCTACCTCCAATTCTAAAGAAAAAGCTTTATTTCTTCCTGCTGGACAGATACTTTCTGCAGAGATGCAGAGAGAAAGGAGAGAGAGAGAGAAAGAGAGAGAGAGAGAGAGATCAACCTCCATCTTCTGGTTTACTCCCAAATGGCCGCAAAGGCCAGGGCTGGGCCAGACTGAAGGACAGGAGCCAGGAACGAGGAGTCCCTTCTGAGTCTCCCATAAGGGTGCAGGGGTCCAAAAGCTTGGGCCACCTTCTACTGCTTTCGCAGGCCATCAGCAGAGAGCTGGAATGAAAGCAGAGCAGCCGAGACTTGAACCAGCACCCATATGGGGTTCTGGCCCCGCAAGCAGCAACTTCACCCACCACACCACAATGCAGGCCCCATCTAGATCTCTTTAGGTAAGTCATCTGATTCATCCACAGTCCACAGTGTTTAGAGGAGGACTGACACTACCCCGTCCCCAGGTCACAGGAATCCTCAGAACACCTGACCTGGAACTTCTGCCCAATCAGAAACAGTGATTGGTCAAGGACAATGTTTCTCAAATCTATGTTTTAAGAACACTTTGCACTCATGGAAATTGTTCAGGAACCCGAGAGTTTTTGATTATATGAATTATATGTGTATGGCTTTGAATTTAAACTGAGAAATTTTTTAGATATTTATTTATTGTGCTGGGCCAATAGTCATATAAACAAGGTAGCCAAGGGACAAGGATAGAAATCATGGATGGGCTCAACAGCATGGTCTCGCTCTCTCCAAAGCTGATCTGGCCAGTGCCCTTATAGAATGAAAGCCTGTTAGCAACACAGATCAACACGGGACCCAACATGGCACCTTCCCTCAAAGAAACCAACTGACCACTTCTTAGCAAAATTACTATTTGGATCCACATCTATGTTGGAAGTGGTAAAAATTTATTGTGCCAGGATTGGCAATAATCTGAGTTTGCCTTTTATTACCTGCAGAGCCCAGTTAGCACTGTTTATGAAGGCTCCAGAGTGTTTTCTTTAAAGATTTATTTATTTATTTGAAAGGTAGGGTTATAAAAAGGCAGAGGCAGAGATAGAGGTCTTTCATCCACTGGGTCACTCCCCAGGTGGCCACAATGGCCAGAGCTGTGCCAATCTGAAGCCAAGATCCAGGGGCTTCTTCCTGGTCTCCCATGTGGATGCAGGGGTCCAAGGACTTTGGCCATCTTTCACGGCTTTCCCAGGCTATAGCAGAGAGCTGGATTGGAAGTGGAGCAGCTGGGCCTCAAATTGGTGCCCATATGGGATGCTGGCACTGCAAGTGGCAGCTTTACCCACTACACCACAGCGCTGGCTCCCTCCAGAGTGATCCACATTCTCACATATCATCACAGCCCAGGTGCCATCAAAACTCCTACTCAACAGCAAAGAAGATGTGGCAGTAGGCCCATGAATGTGTGACTCATTGGTTTCTCATATGCCATACCATGCAAAAGCTGGTAGCCTAACAGAAGGCATAGCCCATGAGCCAAGTAGGATGTAATCCCCTTCATGGGTGAGGTGCAAGTACTGCTGGAAACAAGAGTTCCACTGAATTTTCAGCTCATTCTGCCACCCAAGTATATTGGGCTCCATGGGACAAGGGACCAGCAAGCAAGAAGAGGATCATCTTTTAGATGGAGGCGACAGACCTAGATCGCCAGGAGGAGATCACATCACTGTTACAAAAAGGGGCAGGAGGGAATATGTTTGTTATCCAGGTAAGCCACTTGGGCATCTCCAATCCTGACCAACTGGATGGTAAATGGACAAATGCGATACCCATAGCCTTAGAAATGAGTGTAAAGAAGTCTACATCCCTCAGGGACGAGCGTGTGGTCTCCCTACCACATAACCCTACTACAGCTACCAAAATGCTGGCTGAAGCTGAAGGGCTTCCAGGGAACGTGGAGTGCAACACAGGAAGGAGATGGTGGGTCAGTTGCCTCCCCGAACCCAACTGCTGCAGCAGGAACTGTTCATCCCACTAACCTTCCTCTTTTTAAGCTTCCGCCATGAAAAAGCGCCTACCAGAGTCCTGAAGGACATATTTCCAGAACCCATAAGAAGGAAAAAGCCCCCGAAGAGGCAACACGTGGACTGTTGTGGATGCTGTGCCCCTGGGCCAGGTGCCCCACCCATGGATGGAAGGACTTATTCACCCAGCTGTTAGGAAGGTTGTCAGATCACCTCTCTTAGCTGTCACCATCTTCAAGAATGACTTTGGCTGAAGAAGGCTGCCTCATCTAAGTCATGTCCCCTTTCCAGCAATACCCATGGCCAATGGCAAGTCAACATGAGACAGCTCTAAAGGGCCATCCCTCTAGGCTGGCTGAGGTCTCGCTATGACTTCATCACTGCCCAACTCCGCCCTCTTCCTGGTCTTATTTCCTTCCTGTCCACTACAGATATCCACCATAAGAATCTCTCCAATCAATCTCCTTCATGTTAGTCTCGGCCTCGGTTATCTGCTTCCTGGGGGCACCCATCTTGCAATAGTATCCCAGCTTCATGAAGATACTGATCAACCCACACCCTCACCACAGATCTTAGCCTAGCCAAGTGATCAAAAGAGGCATTTGGGCTCTTCTGAGCCTGGATATTACTCCAGAAGCTTTTAAATAACACCCTTTGGCTACTTTCCTCAAAAAACCCACATATTGTAATTCAATTTTTTTCCTTAAGGCCAGCCAGAAGCCTGTTTTTAACTTACTTGAAAGAGAATCAGAGATAGAGATATTCCAATCGCTGATTCATTCCCCAAAAGCCCACAACAGCTGGGACTGGGCCATGTAGAAGCCAAGAGCCTGGAATTCAATCCAGGTCTCCCACACGGCTGGTAGGGACCCAAATACTGGGCCATCACTTGCTGCCTCCCAGGGTACACATCAACAGGAAGCTGGAATCAGAAATAGAACTGAGATCTGAATCCAGGGACTCCAATATGGGGTGTAAGTACCCTAAGTGTTACCTTACTTGCCACATAAAACCTCTTCACTCTATAAGGTAATATTAAAGGGTTTTGCTAATAAACATGATGTGAGCAGAGACCCAGCTGTCAGAGAGAACTCAGGAGCTTTTAGTTTTGGTGGTGCAATGATGAACAATGCTTTTAATGTGGCTGATCTAATTAAAAAGAGGAAAAGTGGGGGGCATTTAGAGCTTGATTTTGAACCCATTATCCAAACAGGAGCTTCACCGTCAAGGTAGAGGCAAAGGACTAAGATCAGGAGGACTTTGGAATGTAGGAGATGGTCAAAGCCATGGCCTTGAAGGGTGAGGAAAGCCAATAAACTGCAAGAGAGGTGGCAGTCCATCTGTCTGCAAGTCCACTGCGTAAGGCAATGGCAACATTTCCCTCTGGCAGCAGTTACTGAAGTGTCACAGTTCTCAGCATCTGGAATGCTTTCCTTTTTAGAGTCTAAATCCCACAGAATGTGGGATAATAATTTCTTCTTTTGTTCTTGCTTATCAAAAGCACTTTACATTCTTGATTATATTAATCTCCCTCAATGTTTTTGGATAAAATCATCTCCCATCCCTTCAAATTTTTCCTCAGCAAAACAAAAATTGTATTTTAAGAAACCTACCTACATGAGTTAAAAATTAATTCCAGGAGGCTGCTTCAGAATTCCGGGAATCAGCGAAGCCTGACAGGCCACATGGACAACTTGGGTGACCTTTATGGGTTTTTCCCCCCCAGCTGATGTTCTTCTAGTCAAGAATCAGCACAGATGGTGAGCTTATCCTAGGCCCATGCATTCCAGGATGCTTGCATGATTTTGTTATTTCAAACTTGGAAAACAAGATTATGTGTCTGCAAAAAAAAAAAAAAAAATCAGCATCTTCAGGAGAAAACTAGTCCAACCCTGTTTTATCAGGACCATTTACCATGAATCCATCTGAATGTATTTGAGGAAAGGCAAGGGTAGTGAACCATGTGTCCCTATAGAGCGGATCAAATGCTGGACTAGCAATTCAGACACAGGTCAGTGTATGACCTGGGTTAATCAGCCTTCTTGATTGCTTATTTGTAAAAAGAAAGCACTGGGCAAGATGACAGCAGTGATCTCTTGAAGTCGAGCAATTCTGTGGTGTGGCACGTTTCTTTACGATTTCATGTTTCCATATAATCTTCTACCACGGTTTGGATATGGTTTGAATGTGTCCTCCAGAGATTTACATACTGGAAATTTGGTCCCCAGTGTAATAATGTTGTGGTGGTGGAACCTTTAAGAAATGAGGCCTACTGGGAAAGCAGTACAAGATGGCCCAGGTCCTTGGGCCCCTGGGAGACCCAGAAGACCATCCTGGCTCCTGGCTTCGGCTTGGCACAGCTCCAGCCTTTGCAGCCAATTGGGGAGTGAACCAGCAGATGGAAGACCTCTCTCTCTCTCTCTCTCTCTTTCTCTGCTTTTCCTTCTCTCTCTGTGTGTAACTCTTTTGTATAAATAAATAAATATTTTAAAAAAGAAAGAAATGAGGCCTTGTAGAAGGTAGTTAAGCCATTGCAGGCACTGCCCTCAAGAGGGACCAATGTAGTTCCCGTGGGATCTTGGTCAGTTCTCATGACAGTAGGTTGCTGTAAGAGTAAGCCTCGTCCCTTTATGCCTCTGCCTCCTGTCCCACCATCAATCACTTCTGTGTGCACTTCTGCCACTGTGACACAGCCACCATGAGGCTCCCACCAAAAACCCGAAAGATAAGGCAGCCCAGTCTTGCACTTCCAGACTCCAAAACTGTAAGTTAAATAAGATTCTTTTCTCTATAAAGTGCTCACCTCAGATATTTTGTAACAGCAACCAAAAAATGAACTAATAGCGCTTCCCAAGCCAACAATAAATCCTTCAGGGCAAACACATGACTACTGCACACTGACTACTCCCTTCCACCCCACCCTACTATAACCGCCCCTCCACAAACACACACACATACACACGTAGCACAAAACACATTTGTCTATGAAAATGATCCTCAAACTTTGCTGGGCTTAAAAATCAACCAAAAGTGATTTGCGAACAGTTATAGCTGCTTCCTGGGCCTCTTGCCTAGATATCTGGATTTAGTGTGGGATGAGACTCAAGAATTTGCATTTGGAACACACTTCTCAGATGATTATCATGCAAGTGGTCCACCAACCAATGTGAAACACACCACTGCGCACAGTGGGTACAAAATACATGTTGCTGGATGGCTAACGAAGACTCGGAGACCTGTCATGTTCCCCTCCTAGACCACGGCCTGTTTTCTCACTGCAGCTCCTCAATATCACCTCCTTGTAAGGCTCTGGAAAGCACTTCCTCGTGATGAATAGGGGATGATGGCGATGAGGATGTGCAGCAATAGATGATTTTAATTTGCTCTGATTTGCTGTCCTAGCTTTATCTTACACTACCAAGAACTAGAAAAACAAAATTAAATTTCAACAGCTAAATAACATCACTTTCCCCTCTTCTTTCATTCTGTAAAACTGACAAACTGAGAAACTAGTATGCATTTAGTTTTATTTCAAATGATATTTTGGCCAAAAAATGCAGTTAAATAAAATCATTCTATGTATCTAATGTTTAATAATTTATAAAAATGATTCCTTGTTGCCTTTCGGTGACATTTGTTTATTGTTTGAAAACTCAAATTTGAGTTTTCAAATTCAATTTTTGAATTTCTAATTCAAAAAATTTTAGTGCCTTTTTTGACTTTTTAAAAATACAGTTTGTCAAGCAATATTAAGATGTTCATAGCATATGAATGTTCTGCATGCAAACACAATGAAGTCATGGTAGAAGCCCGAATGGAGACTGAAACATGGCTTGAGATAGGGTGTCATACATCCGGCATGAATGGAGCCTGGGCCATGGTGGGACTATAGGAAGGTCCCTTGTTTCCAGTCTTGTTCCCTCCATGCATTCTTTACCCAGCAGCCAGAGAAGCCTTTTAAAACATTAACCTACTCACACTTCTGAATTGTGTCCCCTGCTCCCCACATATGTTGAAGTCTAGTACTTCTGAATGTAATTAAATTTGGTGATGCAGGCCTTTGAAGAGATGCCGGTATTAAAATATATCCTCCAGGGGCCAGCGCTGTAGTGTAGCTGGTTAAAGTCCTGGCCTGCAGTGCCAGCATCCCATATGGGTGCCAGTTTGAGTGCCAGCTGTTCCACTTCTGGTCCAGCTCCCTGCTGATGTGCCTGGAAAAGCAGTGGAGGATGGCCCAAGTGCTCGCACCCCTGAGCCTATGTGGAAGATCTGGAAGAGGCTCCTGGCTCCTGGCTTCAGTTAGGCTCAGCTCCAGCCATTAAGGCCACTTGGGGAGTGAACCAGTGGATGGAAGATCTCTCTCTCTCTCCCTCTCTCTGTAACTGTCTTTCAAGCAAATAAAATAAATCTTAAAAAAAAAAAATGTCCTCCAGCCCCATCTCTCCTCCTGCAACAGACCTCCCTCTTGCTGCTGAGCACTTTGGAGCATGCTCTTCCTTCACCTGGAGCACTTTCCTCCAACCCCTCCCTGGGTCAGCTTCCCCCAGCCCTCTGGGACTGGCTCACCTGCTCCTCAGGTAACATCATCACACACCGTCACTGCAGCAGAGCCTTGTGCTCACTTTCCATCAGGGCACACAGAGCTTGGTTTATAATTTGGATATGTGTTTGATTCCTTCCGTCCTGTCTATCTCTCCTGCTTCATCGTGACTCTAGGAGGGTGGGAGCCCTGTTATAGTCCAGGGCCTAGCAAAGAGCAGGTGCTCAAGCAATAATTGTTGAATCAACGAAAGATGACAATGTACACCCATTGCTGGGCCTGGGGTAATGGCTGGGTCACAGGGTATGCATGCAACTCTAAAAGGCGAATGCACACAACTCACAAAGGATAGGCGAGAGCTCAGTCAAGCATGTGAAAGCAGACCCTACAAAATTTCTCATCTCTGTTGGTAAGACAATCTTCGGCTACAAACCTTTCAGCAAGGACTGACTCCAGTTCCCCTCACAGTATAGACTCTGAACGCCTGACCCGCTCAGCTGGGCCATCTCTGACCCTGACTTTGGCACCATGTCCAGAGACTTGTTCTCTGCCCCATATTGTCCAGTATTCCCTAAACTTTCACATCTTTTGGCCATTTATTTACTTTCTGGTCACTGATTCTCTCACCCTAATCCTTGCTATCATCCTCTTAGGATGCAACTTTTCTCTTGAATTTATCATTCTTCCCAAACCTGGTGGAATATCTCAATCATTTGGAGGGATTTCTAATAACATTTCCAGGCCTAAACCCCAGAGATTCTGAAGTTCATCTAGAAATAAAATATAGTCTGTCATTCTTCTATCATGAGCCATACTACCTTAGATTAGCCTAGCTTTATAGCGAATTTGTCTGGATAGTTAGATCAGCTTAACAGTCTCCCAAATATGGGCCTGGAGATGACATCAAATTTGATAAATATAGGGTAAGGCTGTAATTATAGGATAACAACAAGCATTTGTATGTTTGTCTGTCTATGACTGACAGCATGCCTTCTCAGCCTCCCAGTCATTGTTTTTTCCAGAGTACGAAGGCAAGAAAGGACATACAAATCATCCATACTCATGAGCAAGGAAACATAAATAAGACCCCTTGCCTGGGCCACATCTTAGAAATGGCAGCAAAGGCCACAGCTTACACTGTTAAGTCGCTGCTGCAGAACCTGACATCTGAAGCCCTTGTCTCCACCATTAAAAGCACTACCTAGTGCCTTCTCAACCCAAATTAAAGCTGATGCTGAGTTGACCAGGCTACTAGGGTTTGGAAGTGTGTGTGCATACTTCCCCAGAAGCTTGGGCACCAGTGGGGTGGTATTGGGAGGTGGTGGTGGGATGTTTAAGAAGCGGAGCCTAGTGGGACGTAACGAGGTCATCAAGGACTCTGCCCTCTGTAGGAGCTGATGTAGTTCTCACAGGACCTTGGTTAGAGAGAGGGTGTTAGATAGAGAGAGGTTGTTAGATAGAGAGAGGGTGTTAGAAAGGAACAAGCTTGGCTCCTTCCCAGTCTCTCCAGCTTAGTGTCTTGCCCTGTGATCCCTCTTGCATTTGACATGATTATTTATCACTCCTGCCATGACGCCATCAGAGGCCAACAGAGGGGTTGCCTAATCTTGGACTTTTAGCCTCCAAAACTGTAAGCCAAATACACTCCTATTCGTACGTGCTCAGCTTCAGTAGTGGAAAACAAATTAATATAGCAGTCTCATCGAGATGCATTTGATTGCTCTTCCTTGAACGTCTACCGTGTGCCAGCACTCTTCTAAGAGCTGGGCGCAGAGTGAACAAGCAGACCAGGCAGCTACCAGCAGGGAGAGCGCTTTATGAGAGGCAGAGCCCCTTTCAGAGCAGCAAGCCCAAATTCATGGTGGTCAGAAAACGGATGCTGTGAGCATCTTTTTTTAAAGAGCATTTTTTAACCTAGGATATCCTTAGGCTAATACACAAACCATACACATTTCCACTAAAACCAAATAACCAGAAACATTTTTAAAACATGGCTTTACTACTGCTTTGCAACTGTAGAGGAAGAGAAGAACAATATAGAAAGGCTCAAGGGAATTTTTGTTTAATTTCTGGAGAACTTGCTACCTGTGTACCCGGTACTAGCTACTTCACCTCTCATTGCGTGTTGCCTTACCTGCAAAGTGGGAACCACAATAGCACCCACCCTGTGAAGGTATTGAAAAGAACAAATAGGTTAACATCTCCAAAACACCCAGGACAGCGCCTGGCACACAGTAACCAGTCCCTGAAACCCTTCTTATTCATGCAAGTTTAGAAGGCATCCTTCACCCGCTATTGCTGAATTCTATCCTTGACTCATCACACACCCTTAGGCTGCCTTTCTGCTTTCCCTGAGACACAATCACAATCACTTCCAATTTAATATCTACCATGAATTTAATTAAAGTTCTGTTAGCGTCTATCTCTTCTAGACCATTAATGAGGCTGTTAGAGAAAATGTAATCAAGATCCCTTGAGCAGCCCAGCAGACAGTGCTATTAATCATTGTTTGCTTTTCTTCAGCCATGCTCATACTTCATGGCCCTTCCCGTCAATTTCCTCATTTTGAAAATGAAAGGAATAATAGCTACCTCAAAGGGCTGCAGAGAGGAGACCAAGTAGTATCAAGCGTTCACACCTCCGTGCTGCTGGGGGAAAAAATAGGTTATATCAACAGGGAGTTTTTCAGAGAACAAAGAGGGTGTTCTATGACGCTGAGGTTCAGTGACCCTGCCAATTTTTTCTCCCATGGATGGTTTGACTTTAAACAACACTCTGATCACAAATAGCATCTCCTAGTAAGAAAGGACCACGGGGCCACCAGCTCAGGGTCTCACGCCCATTAGAAAGCCCACACAAGCTTGCTACTCTAAAGATGGTTCCTGTCTAGGCACTGTCAGCGTTATCTTGGAGTTTGTTAGAAAGAACCGTGATCCCGCCCCACCCAGCAGGAATCTGCATTTACATGATTATTTATATGTACATTAAACTTTAAGAATAACTGCCCTACTTAACATACTTAGTGGGTGACTTAAGAAGTAATAGCTTTACAAAGCATGTGTATGTGTGTGTGTTTGTGTGTGTGTGTGTGTAGGGGATGGTTTCCAGGTATTAGAGCATTCAAATATCATAAAACTCCTTTCCAAAAGCAATGAACATTTTTTATTTTTGGACAGGCAGAGTGGACAATGAGAGATAGAGAGAGAGACAGAGAGAAAGGTCTTCCTTTTTGCCGTTGGTTCACCCTCCAATGGTCGCCGCGGCGGCCGGCGCGCTGTGGCCAGCGCACCGCACTGATCCGAAGCCAGGAGCCAGGTGCTTCTCCTGGTCTCCCATGCGGGTGCAGGGCCCAAGGACTTGGGCCATCCTCCACCAAAAGCAATGAACTTTAAAGGGAGCTGTTCTAAATATAAAGAGATGGCTCCTATGCTTGTAGGTTCTCACCATCTTCACTTGGTTCTTCTTTGGCCCCTGTTTCTGTTCTCTGGATCGTTTGATTCCCTCTGTTTGTTTTCTAGTTCCTACTTGGGGAACCTGGGGCAACAATGCCAGGAAGGATTAATATTTATCTCATTTTCAACTCAGTTCCTGGGTGAGTGGCTCTTTGCAGAGCAGCCAGGTCCCGTATTAGAGAAGTGCCTGCAGACTCATGCATACCATGGCTTGTGAACCCGTGAGTCTGAAGTTCAGCCAACACCAGAGGACAGAGTACAGGCTGGGTCCATCTGGGATTCTTGTTTGTTTGTTTGTTTGTTTAATGGTTTATGTTAAAGACTGGCCTGGCATGTAGTGGTTTCACTGGAAGATGATTTAGGAGATGAATCTTCTCAATTCTGTAAATCTTTTCCCAGGCTCACTCCTCAAATCACCCAACCATAGACCTCCCTTTCCTGAATCCCTCTAAATTACGCACCATTTGGAATAAAACACACACACACACACACACACACACACAATGGGGCTGGCACTGTGGCTTAGTGGGTAAAGCCACAGCCCATGACACCAGCATCCCCAGCATGGCATAGGGGTGTTGATTGGTGTCCCCACTGCTCCACTCCTGACCCAGCTTCCAGCTAATGCTTGAGGAAAGCAGCAGAAAATGGGGGCCCCTGCACCCATGTGGGAGACCTACATGAAGATCCTGGCTCCTGACTTTGGCTTGGCCCAGCCCTGGCCATTGTGGCTATTTGGGGAGTGAACCAGCAGATAAAAGATTCTCTTTCTCTCTCCCCCTCCCTTCCACCCTCTTCCTCTCTGTAACTCTTTCAAATAAATAATCTTTTTACTAATGCATTCAGTTCACAATGCTTAAAAAAAAAAAAAACACTAATTCAAAACCATTACAGAGCTTCCTCACTAGATTAGAGTCTGTCCCAAGAGCAGAGCCCATGTCTCATGCACCTTTCAGGAGGCACCAAGGGACACTTAGAGCCACTGAGGAACTGCGTGTCTTGGAGACCTGGGCTTCTTGAGTCTGTTTCCTCAACTGTGAAATGGAAACAACAGTAGGGCTATCTCATAAGAATTAAAATAAAAAAAGAATGAACACCTAGACAGTGCTCCCTAAGCTCCGTGGATGCGGTTGATTGCTCTCCTTCCCAAGGGGAAACAAGAAGGCAGTAGAATGGCTGCTCTCGGGATAAAATATTGGTCCCGTTTTCCTTGGCAGTCCAGTTAATTTCTCTTTGTGCCTCTAACAATGCATATGTGCATAAAAACCTAGAAGATGACTGCAGAGAGCTAACTTCGTGGAAAGTAGAAAATGCCTAATATAACCAAAGCAACTCATTTCCATTTTCCTGTTCCCTGAAATGGAGGCAGAGAGCATTTGAATAAGAGGGCCAGGGAGAGGGGTTGGTGGAGGAGGGAGACACTGGAGACAGGATACCTGATGCAGGCAGTGAATTGAATGAAATCGAAGATAATTAGGTGCTTCTGAAATACCTATGAGCCTTCTAAAAAAACCAGTTGAAAACACTGATCGGATGCGGCTGGCAGATTGCACCTTGTTGCCTAGCACTGGTCTGAAGTGACTGGAGTTGCTAGGCAACCGTCCTCCCGGGCTTGGTGATCCAGCAAACAGCAGACAGATGCTTTTCCTCCGCCGCCCCTCACAATTTTCTCATCGGGAAGATTCACACCTGATTCATATTTCCTCTGGACTTTTTTTTTTTTCCCATTTGGAGAGGGCGCTGCGATGTGCAGGATTGCCTGTGCTCAAGCGAGCCTGGCCGCCTACCTAAAGAACGCCTTGCGGCCAAAAATAAATGATCCTCTGAAGATTAAACTGTGTTGAGATGGAGCCTGAACTCCAGCATGTACAATGAGAATTTGCATCATTTCTCCTAGAAATTATCAAATTACCATCTGCATCAGGGGTAGATTGCTCTGGTATTGATTGGAATGTCCCGGGGCAAACTACAAATTCGCCCAAGTTTATCCTCCTTGTCCCAGATTCTTGGGGGTGGGAGTGCCTTCCCTGGCAGGGAGCCGCCCCTAACTGCTCACTAGGTTTACTACACTTTCTAGCAAATCAGCTCAGATCCCACGAAGGAGCCAAGTGCAAACAGAAATGATTGAGAACAGCTTAGCTCACCCTAGGCCCCTCTTCCCAGGAGCACTGTCATTATTAGAAAGCAAGGTGGAATTTCTACCGGGAGAGCCATCTTTCTTCCTCCTCTCTTCCCTTGCTGCCTTACCTATTTAGCATAAATCATAACACAAAAGTGGTGAGCTCTTTAGCTGGGCTCCAACTAATTTCAGCTCTCCAGGAACTGCTGATGACAAAAGAGGGGAACAAATTCAAGCTAATGCTGTTGATCATCGGCTATTAGAAGGGGCTGCTTGCTCCAGTTTGCCAGCTCTCAGGTTTATGGGAGCTTTCTGGGTTAATGAGATGGTGATTTTCATTCTGAGCAGAATGTTGCTATTTCTCCCCTTCTATTTATTTGGTGTTTATAACCTTTCAAAGTGTTTTCACAGCTCTCACCCCACTGTCCCAGAAACCCCCATGCTATGATGCATGCGAGTTAATTACAAGGCTTTAGCAGGAAACTGCAGAGCATAGGGGGACAGAATTTTAATCCACAAAGTCAGGTGCAAAAGAAATCGTACTCTAATTAGAGCCATTTGGTGCTGAATGGAGGCTCCATCAAGAGGCTTAGGAGGTGGGAAATCAAGGGAGCCCTTCAGTCCTGTTTACGGTGACTGGTCTTGGCATTCTCTAATTCTAGATCTTATGATTCCTTAAAGTGCCTGCTTTCTGTCTTGTGGGTGAGGCACGGAACCTTTGCACAGCTGTGGAGCCCATCGACCTCAGAGTCCCACCAGGTCTGTCCTCAGAGGTCCATGCCACTCTCCCACCCTCTAATCTTTGTCCTGGCTGGAACTGGGAGAATCTTCTCACCTCCCCTGGCTGCTCCATTGAACCCCACTCTGACCACTCTTGAGTTATGTCTTCAAGCCTTTGATTTCCAAAAGCAAGGCAGAAGCGATTATTTTCAACTGCTTCTCCTGCTAGCCCTATAAGGAGAATAACAAAAGGTACAGCTGTCTGTCGGAAACTGATTGGGGGAAAAGCAAAACAAACATTAAAATTCCAAGAAACAGATTGCAACTGAAAAGGAAGGAAATCCTGCCACATGCCACCGTATGGATGGACGTCGAGGACATCATGCTAAGTGAAATAAACCAATCACAAACAGGCAAACACTGTAGGAATCCACGTATATGAGGTACAGGAACAGAAGTTAGAATGAGGCTTGCCAGCGAGAGGGGGAAGGGGATTGTCTCATGGGTGCCAAGTTCCAGTTTTGCAAGTTAGACACTTTCAGTGGCAGTGTTGTCCTCAGAGAACTGGGACAAAGGTCTTTCTTTTCACCATCTTCTAGTGATGCTTCTGTCCAACAATTCTTGTTAGAGTCATCTACATCTTCGCAAAGCCATCAGTAGATTCTCTGTGCATTAGTGCTTGATCTCTCAGTAGCATTAGAGAGAGCTGACTGCTCCCTCCTTAAGCATCGCTCTCCCTAGGCTCCCTGAGAACACACTCGCCTGCCTCTCTTTGCCTCTGAAATACCATTCTCCATCTCCTTCCCTATCCTCACCTCCTATGCCAAACCTAGAAATGCCCCCAGTGACCCAGGTTTCTGGTTTTGCTATTTTTTTTTTAAGATTTATTTGTTTGATTTATTTGAAAGGCAGAGTTACAGAGAGGGAGGGAAAGACTGAGAGAGAGGTTTATTTTCCATCTGCTTGTTCAATTCCTGAATGGCTGCAACAGCTAGGGCTGGGCCAGGTCAAGGCCAGGAGCGTAGGACTCCATCCAGATCTTCCCTGAGGGTGGCAGGGGCCTACGCACTTGCACCGTCCTCCTTCCACTGCTTTCCCAGGTGCATTAGCAGGGATCTAGATAGGAAGTGGAGCAGCTGGCACACAAACTGGCAGGCGGCGGTTTAACTCCTTGTGCCACAACGATAGCCCCCTGGTTTTGTCCTCGTCTCTAACTACATTCCTGCCCTCACAGAGGGCTCATCCTGTCCCATTCCTCGAAGGGGCATCTGTTCATTCTGCTGACTCTCAATCATGTGTTCCCAGCCCAGAACTCTTTGATCAGGTTCATTCTTGTATACCCAACTGCCTACTTAACTTCTTGACTTAGACGTCCAAGAGGCATCTCAAAACGAATACACACAGAACAAAGGTACCCATTTTTTTTTCTGTAAGTCTTCCATGCAGCCTCCTCAAACCTTACCTATCTTGGGAGGTGGCACCATTTTCTATCCAGCTTATCAGTCCAAAGACCCAGGATCCATCCTTGATCCCTCTCGTTCGCTCTTACCCAATGTCCAATCCATGATTGTGCTTGTCATTTCTACCCGTGAAAATAGGTCCCATCTCTCCCCATCTCCATTGGCATAACCCTAGCGATCTTCCCTATCATCTCTCACCTGGATTTCTCTGGTGCCCCCTCACCCATGTGCCTCTGGTCTATCCTTCACATGGTAGCCACATGATCTTTATCAACGAGACCATGTCACCCCCACAAAGAAAATGAATATATCATAAAATTCACAGTGCTCACTATGATTTAGGGGCAGAGGGCCTGCGTGATCTCTCTCCCCTCTCCCTCTCACCCACCACGTGCCACCCAGCTGCATTTAGCCCTTGAATTTGTCAGACTTTCCCTCCTCTAGGGTCTTAGTACTTGATATTCCTGCCACTGGGGCCCTTTTTCGCTTCTCAGACAGCTGCCTTTTCTCACCATTCTCTACCTGCCCAGAGAATCTTCTTGGATTCCCAGTGAAAGTCTTCTGCCTGGTCAGTCTAGCCCACATGACCTTGTTTTCTCTACAGCACCTTTCAGTCTCTGAAACGCTCTGACTCAGAAACTAGCCTGTCATGTACAGGTAGTCCCTGCCTTAAAGATGACTCAGCTATGATTTTTTGACTTTATCATGACATGAAAGTGATCTGCATTCAGTCGAAATCACACTTTGAGTGTTGAATCTGGACCTTTTCCCAGGCTAGTGCTGTGCAGTCCAATTCTGTCTCATGCTGGAAAGTGGCAGCAGCCAGAGCTCCCAGTAAGCCCTGCAGTTACGAGCGGATACAATCGATGCTCTACAGTGCACTGCATGATAAGGTGTGATGTGCAGTAGATAGGTAGATTATCTCATTGCTCACTTCCCATGTTCTCAATTTATGATGAGTTTATCAAAGTATAACCCTCTTCAGTTGAGGAACAACCATACATGATTAGAGTGGAAATTTTGTGAATGGGGTTATTGTGTTGGACTTGCTCCTTCTGTGCGTCCAGGAAGGGTGTCTGGTCAGGCTGACTCCCACCTTAAGGCTAGTGGTCTCCAAACCTAGCCACTCATCAGAACCACAAAGGAGCTGTGAGAATTACAGTTCCTAAGTGAATTTTCTCTCAAATAAAACTGTCTTCAAATGTACAGCCCACTAGAGCTCACCTGAGAATCAAGGACCACAGAAAACTCAGGTTGTAATGGATTTCCATACAGTCAGCCAGATGCTATCGTGTGTGACAATCTCACATGAGACCACGACTTGGTGAAGGTCTTGGAAAGGCCTTGGAAGACAAATTGATCTATGGAGGTGGGAAATTGCATCATACTCAGGGAAAGGGTGAGGACAAAGCTTGAAGTTAAGAGTAAAATAACTAAATGAGAACAATGCAGCAACAGTTGTTTAACCAGAAGCCATGGGTTAAAAATAAAAATAGGTTTACATTTTTATTGTTAAGTTCTAAGTGTTCTTTATATATACTTCATGTTAATTCCTTATCATATATTATTTCAAATATTTTCTCCCATTCTGTGGGTTGCCTTTTAACTGTCTTGATGGTTCTTTTGATGTGTGACACTTTCAATTTTGATGAAGTCTACCTCTTCTATTTTTTTCTTGTTTTGCTTGTGCCTTTGGTGGCAAATCCAGGAGATCATCACCAAACCTAATGTCATAAAGTCTTTTATCTTCTAACAGTTTTAGAGTTTAGCTATTAAACTTGAGTCTTTGATCAATTCTGAGTTAATTGTTGTATGTGGATATCCATTTTCCCAACATCATTCATTGAAAGGATTCTTCTTTCCACCATTGAATGGTCTTAGCATATTTGTTGAAAATTAATTGACCATAGATATCATTGACAATTTTTAACCTTGTAAATAATACACATTTCTCATAAGACCCACATCCTATATCATAGTGTCTGAGTTCAGGTCTCAGCTCCACTTCCAGTTCCGGCTTCTTGCTAACGTGCACCCTAGGAGGCAGCAGGTGATGCTACAAGAACTTGAGTCCCTCCCACCCACACAGGAGCCCTGGATTGAATTTTGGGTTCCTGGCTTCAGCTTGGCCCAGTCCCAGCTGTTGCGGGCATTGAGGGAAGGAACCAGCAGATGGAAGCTCTCTCCCTGTCTCTCAGTCTCTCTCTCTGTATCTCCCTACCTTTCAAATATGTAAACATAACTTTAAAAAAAATTTTTTGAAAGGTAAGTTGATTTTGGTGGAAAAAGAATTTGAAATCCATGCATGGTTTTTTCATAATACACATTTCTCATAAACTGTTTAATGATCCCTTGTATGCATGGACTTTAAATTTTTTTGGCACCAAAATAAACCCATCTTTAAACTCCACTTTTCTCACAAACTTTCTGAAGTCCCCTTCCATAGGGAGGGAAGGAGAAGGGGGACTGGATTTCTACACCCTCTCCCCAGTGTGGCCCTGCAGGGCTGGTGTTCCTCCCCAGAGCCTGCAGAATGATGACTGAATGCAAGAGTAATATCCTACCGCTCTATGTACCTCTCCCCCAGCACCCCCAGAAGCAAGCAAAGCAAGATCTGGCTTGAAACATCAGTCCTCTACCTGGATAAAGCCTCCTTGGCCTCCAAATGCTGATTCCATCCCAGGTCTCTGCTGCAGCAGGGCACAAGCAGCTGGATCCTGGGGTCAAGTAGGCCCTGGCTGTGATCTGGGTGGTCTGGCTGGACACGCCAATTCCCTCACGGGACTCAGAGCCTCCCAGAAGCTCGGTGCTGGACACAGGAAATAGTTGAATGAAGAGACTGCAAACTACTGACTCCTCAGAGAGTCACAAACATTCAAGTGAGGCCACTCAGCACAGGGCTTGGTGACAGCAGAAGGGAAGGAGGACCAGCCAGCCTGGAGCCCCCATGTGAGTGAGTATGTGCGCATAGCTCTTCATAGGGACAATGGGCCCTTGGTCGGTGTTGGTATCTCTCCAACATGGCCACAATGCCTAGCAAGAAATACATTTTACATCATGACCCAGAAGATACATGCACATACATAGTAGAAATAAATATTTTATGGAATAACACCTGATGCTTACTACCTAGGCTGCATTCTGATACTTTCTCATCCGGTCTAGTCTGTTCATTTACAATGCTGATTGAAATCCACTAAATTAATGTCATAACCCACCCATGGTTTGTAAAACACTAACCCAAATCCCCCTGAAGGACATGTTGGGCTTTGTGGGGGAAGGAATGCTGAGAACATCTAACAGGCTATGGGGCTTAAGCTAATCAGTGTCACCCAAATCTCCAATGAAAAGTGTTGCGGAAAGGAGCTGGAACACTAAATAGTCCTCAAGTCAGGAGATCAAAATCTCAGGACTTGCTCCACTAATCCAGGGCCCAGGATCAAACTATTAATGACAATATCCTTGCCTTCGTGAGACATTCATTCATTCATTCAACGAACATTTACAGTATGCTTCTTTCTAGAACTGTTGCTGGGAACAAGATTAGCACATAGAGTACCTGAGTATACGAGCACCCATCTCAGGGACCGTATCAGTTTACATCCCTTTGGCTGCAACTGACAGCAAAATGTTGAAATAATAGGGAAATGAATCATCTCACACAGTGAAGTGAACCGAGGGTGGGCAGTCCAGGGCTCCAGGGTTAAGTTCCACAGTTAGCAGCATCTCTGGGCTCAGGCTTTCTGCACTTTGCCATCCTGCTGTCCTCAGCCCCAGCACGTTGCCTGCTTCCTTGGTGGTCATCGGATGCAGCAGTTCCAGGCTACGTGCTTCACAGAGCTGATTCAGGAGCTCTTTAAGAACCTGTTCTTCTCCTCTCTTTTTAAAAGGAAGGAAATTTAACCCAGAAGTCTCCTAGCTTACGACGCAAAGTGTGGTCCTCAGACAGACCCTTTGGCACCACTTGCAACCTATGGAATCAGAATCAGCCTTTGAACAGACTCTCAGGTGATTCACAGGCACAGTCAAGCCTGGAATGTGCCTCTACAGGCCATCTCCTCTCACGGCCAGCCTCGTGTCACACCCAGCCTGGAATCAGTCACAGTGGGCAGACTTGGCTTAGGATAATCAAGACACCACTCAAGAGCTGAGAAGGCCCGCCTTCCTTGAAGCTGGATAGTAACCAACAGCAAGATCCCATCAGTAAGAAGAAGGGAGTGGGGAAAGGCTTTAAGTAGGCAACTAACAATGTGTGCCCCAAGGAAGCAGACAAATAAGCTGGCAAACTATTCTTTGATAGGTAAGAATTTGCAATAAAAAAGTAAGGTATTATTGGTCATTCAACAAATGTTAATTATTTTACTGTTTGCTCTGGCTAAAGGTACCACAATTTGTTTTACTGAATTGAACACAAATAGAAGACAGATTGTGCTTTTAAGGAGCTTTTTAGACAGGTAAGAAGACAAGCTCTTGAAAGACTGCAGGGGCCGGCGCCATGGCTCACTTGGTTAATCTTCCGCCTGCGGCACCAGCATCCCATATGTTCTAGCCAGGTTCTAGTCCCGGTTGCTCCTCTTCCAGTCCAGCTCTGTGCTGTGGCCTGGGAGGGCAGTGGAGGATGGCCCAAGTGCTTGGGCCCTGCACCCCATGGGAGACCAGGAGGAAGCACCTGGCTCCTGGCTTCGGATCAGCACAGCTCCAGCCATTGCGGCCATTTGGGGAGTGAACCAACGAAAGGAAGACCTTTGTCTCTGTCTCTCTCTCTCACTGTCCATAACTCTACCTGTCAAATAAATAAATAAAAATCTTTAAAAAAAAAAAAAAAAGAAAGAAAGACTGCAGAGGATATGTAGTGCATATGTACTTCGCAAATGAGTGCGAGGTAACAGGAGTGGCAGTGTACTGTGGGACAAGGCCAGGCAGGTGCCTTCTGGGAGGATGTTTAGAACGGAGTCCTGAGTTGGATCTTTGTGGAGCCTGGACTCCCATTTATCCTCTGTGTGCCTCCCTGCAGAATTCCAGAAGCAGGTCCAGACACAAGATGTTAAAACAATTAAGGAAATCGGCCCCTTGAGGGTAATTTCAGATCCATGTTTCAAGTTCCAATATGAGTCAATTTGTTCCCACTTTTAATTTTAATTTGAGGCTAAGTAATATCTTTGAAAAGCAATGTAGTATAATGTTCTTTACAAATGAGAAAGCTCGGGGCTGGCTCTGTGGCACAGTGGGTTAAAGCCCTAGCCTGCAGTGCCACCATCCCATATGGACGCTAGTTCAAGTCCTGGCTGCTTTGCTTCTGATCCAGCTCTCTGCTATAGCCTGGGAAAGCAGTAGAAGGTGGCCCAAGTGCTTGGGCTCCTGCACCGACATGGAGACCTGGAAGAAGCTCCTAGCTCCTGGCTTCAGATCAGCTCAGCTCTGGCCTTTGCAACCATTTGGGGAGTGAACCAGTAAATGGAAGACTTCTCTCTCTCTCTCTCTCTCTCTCTCTCTCTCTCTCTCGCTCGCTCTACCTCTCTCTGTAACTCTTTCAAATAAGTAAAAAATAAATCTTAAAAATAATGAGAAAACCCTCCAGCCTCCCATATAATCCACCTCTTAAGCACATATTCAAAGTGGAAGACACTGAACATCTACTCTGTGCCAAGTATATAGGGTATTAGAAGCAGCCAAGAGACAATCTCACTAATTAGCTCACTTCATATGCTTCTGCACATGGAAGAAGACCTTGTGTAGCCATTGCAGTAGGACAGATAAGCTTTCAATGTGTCCTTCATTTGGGAGCCCTCTTTCTGCCTCTGGCAGGAATATCTTTTCCCAATGAGCTTACTATGTGGGTAGAATCACACGACCCAGATCTGATCTCTAAAACGTGACTGATAACCCTCATTTAAATTTTATTTTATCAGAGAAAAAAAGAAAGAGAATGAGAAATCTCTCATCTGCTGGCTAGTTCCCCAAATGCCTGCAACAGCCAAGGTTGGGCCAGGCTGAAGCGTCACGGTAAGAACTCAGCCTGGGGCTACCATGTGGTGGCAGGGACCTAACCATTTCAGTCATCATCTGCTGCCACCCAGGGCACTCATTTGCAGGAAGTCGAAATTGGAAGTGGAACTGGGATTTGAACCCAGGCACTCCAATATGGCATACTAGCCTCCCGGACAGTGACTTAATTGCTTTACTAAATGCCCATCCTAACTCTCTTTTAAAACAAAACACAGCAAAACAGAGTCTAGTAGGGAAGACAGGCATGCAGTGATTATAGCTAATACAGTATGATAGGGAGATTGTGCAGATCCTAGAGAGTGCTTGTTAAAAGATGGTAGCCTCGGGTTTTAAAACAGCAGGGAGCTCACCAGGGCCTGCACATGGGAGAACATTTCTCAAGGGATGAGCACCTTGTGCCTCTGAATAGCATTTATATATTCTGCCCAATGGCTTTCTGCCTTCCTCCACAGTCTCACCACCTGACTGTAGGCTCCCCCAGCACCAAGAGAGCTATGTCTTCATTACTTTTCATCCCATCAACCAGCACAGTGACAATCTTCATTCAATGGGCAAAAGTTGCTTCAACATCCATTTCAAATAGAACTCATAGTGGTGAGTTGGTATACGCAGAACTTATGCAACTTGTTATTAAAAGACAGTGTAAAGTCAAAGGCTGCTTCAGACTTTGGCTCGTTGCTCACTGGGTTGCACAAGTAAGAAAGTTACCCTTCCTGAAACTCGTCATTTAATGAAAAATAAGAAAATCATACCTACTTCACTTGTTTTGAAGACTGACTGATATAATGTGTATAATATGTATAGCATAATTAATTGTTGGCATCTTTTTCCAAGCTAACCTCTCATAGCCACCCATAACATGTTCCTTAAGTGGACTTGGAATTTAATTTTTACATTTGTTGGCAGAAAAACTCAAGGACTTGGAAAATAGCCAATGGAAGAATAAAAATTTTGCTGGTTGATGTGTAAGTATACTTGTATTTACAGCTTCTTACATGTTGTTACCCAGCTGCATACAAGCATTGCAAACAGATAAACAGGATTTAGATGATTCTCTGAGGAAGGGTGCTTTATTGGCAGATGCGATGCCTGAGTCCCAGATGCACTGTGCTGAAGCAATAGCTGGAAATCACAGGGCTCTTTGCAGGACACCAGGAGCATCTGAAATACAGAAAAAATGAAATGTGTACTTGTATTCCGATGTAGAATCATTATAGATAAGTAATAACCTGTAAGAAATATTTGAGAAAATAATTCTTGGGGGAAGTTAAATAGTCTCTCCGTGAATCTGTGCATCAGGAAGAGCTGGCCACTGTTTGACTTAGGCGTGCAGGCAGGGATTAGAGACAGCGTAGGGCCCCCACGTCCCTGGGCAGCTGAGTCTCTCTGGTCGGTTAGACTGAGCAGTTTCAGGCAAACTGGCTTCTACGTTACTGCAAAGTGTTCTTAATCCAGTCTCTTCTCCAGATATTGACCCAGTTTTGAGAGAGGTGGGACATTTAGGGGAATGGTCGGCGTTTGAAGGACAGCAGCTGAAGTATTTGGCCACTACTGGAGGATCTAACAGCCCCCATTTTCCTCGCCTTGCCGCATGATTCGCTGTCACGTCTGGGAAGGGAATCACTGATTCCACACCAGGCTTCTGACCTTACATGTCCCCCAGTTTCCAGTTCCCTGTTGGGAATGAGAGGAGCTGACACTCCAGAGGGCTCTATTCTATAAAGGGTGGTTTCCCCTCCCTCCATCCTGGGGCAGCAGCCTGGGAGAGAGAGCTTCAGGCCAGGTCACTGGATAGAGGGGCATTTCCATAGCCACCCCCGCCTGTTGTCTCCTGTGAGCCCAGTGCTCCAAACATAGGGCTTTAAGTCACTTTGTGCCAAAGCTGACATTCTCCAGCAATGCGTCCTGTCTCAGGAGGGGGTGGGGAAGATTGTCTTGGCACAACCTAACTCTCAGATGTCTCTGCCTCTCCAACCACCTCTCCTGGCACATCCTGTCTCTCCCAACACAGCCTGTGCTTCAGCCACCTGGAGCTGGTGGCAATGGTACACAGAGTTGCAACAGGAAAATACACTGCAAATACATCTGGCCTTTGACACACTATTCCTTTTGCTTGCAATACCCTTCACCCCATTACCTGCCAGGAAGCTCCCCTTCATCCTTCAAAAATCCTCAGCAAATGCTATCTCTTCTGCAAAGTTTTCTTTAGCATCTCAAGGAAGTTAGTCGACGCTTTGGGTCTTAACAGAACCTTCCACATCTTCATCACAGCACGTATCACAGTATTTTGTAATGCAACATTAATGCACTGAACGCTATTTAAGCTTTACATTAATGAGGCCCATAGAGTTGGTAGCCCATTTTATACATGAAACAGAAACACTGAAAGGAGAAATCATTTGTCCAGAAAAAAAGAAAAGAAATAGGACAACCAACTAAATTTAAATTTCAGATAAATAACTTTTTTTTTTTTACTGTAAGTTTGGTCCTACGCTGCATGGTCAAGATGGTTATATTATATTAAAATTTTATCACCCACCAGAAATTTAAATTTCACTGGATGTCCTGTGTTGTGTCTAGCAAGCTTAGCTCAAGATCATATGGTTTGTTAGTAGTAAGGCCAGGGTCAGTGATTTTATCATGATTGAATATTGAAGTGCACACACATTAGTTTGTATTTTAACAAAAGCCAAACTGGTGGGTGGGAGTCAGAAGAAAATCAGTTGAAATGGCAATAATATCAACACGATTTCCAAGCTGTCTAGGAATTTAAGCAATTTATGCCAGAGGAACTAAAATGAGATATTTTAAGAGACATTTTAAATGCAGTGAGAGTCCCAAGCTTGAGCCTAGGATGGAATTTAGGCGACTTCTGATAACTTGTGGGTGGGGCCAGCCCCCAAAGAATTCTGTTTGCTGATAGACTTAGGAGGCCCCAGGCAGAAAGATAACAAGGAATTATTGTGTGCCTATCCCATGGTTCTTCAGAGTTGAACAAGATAGGTATGGCCTCTGCCTTCCAAGGACAGAGAACCCTCCTCAAGAGACCAAGAGACCAAGAGACCAGAACTAGGCTACTTGGCCAAGAAGTCAGGAGTCAGAATCAGGGAACAGCTACGTGAGTACAACAGTGTCCCCCACCCCAGACTATCCCATGTCTGTCTTGGTGGGCTGCATCCCAGAAGAGAGTGGATTGCGAGAAACACAAGAGACAGCAGTCATCAGCCCCTGACTGACCTGTCTAGCCATGCTTCCAAATGTGTGCAAGAAATCCAGCTCTGCTAGAAAGATAGAGTGAGAGAGAGAGAGAGAGAGAGAGAGAGAGAGAAGCTTTATCTCTACACTTCCATAAAGCACCAGAGCTTACGGAGCTTGTGGAGCCCTGCATTCCACCATGGCTCACAGGCTGTAGACAAACCGGAAGGGAGAATTTCCTCCCCCACCCCCCCCCACACACACCACTTCCTCAGGCTGTGATGTAGAAAAGAGGGAAGACAAAGCACAGCTGTTAGGAAGAGGGTTATTTAGGAATACACGAGACCCCAGAAATGCAGCAGCATACACTGGGAGGACTATTCAAAGGCAGAGGTCCCTTGTCAGCAGGTGAGGGCAAGAGACGGCGAAGTGTAAGCTACTGATATGGATATGACCCCATTAGTGCCACGGGCTGATGCATCTTGGGAGTCCTGGGCAGCTAATTAACACTCAGCTGTCAACCATAACATTTTGGAATGTCATCATGTGCGATTTGAACCACGACAATGCATGTAGCAGCTTCTTTGTCAACCCTATCATTCTAAATTTGCTTTCAATGGTTTTAAGTGATTAAAACATTCTTCATCATCCTAATACAAATAATTTTAACTCAACTCTTTCAACGCCTTGGCAGGCACATTAAAGTACAAGATGAAATATTAATATTTCCCAAGATAAGACAACCCCTCCGTTCATAACCTGTTACATATTGTAACAAGACTTTAGAGGGAAATATAATGAGGGGCTTGGCAATGACTTGGAACCCACCTGATCTTGGGCTCTTCTAATGAGCTGCTCAGGACCGCACACCTCCCTCTGCCTAGGCAGTCAGGCACGTCTGCCAGGTGATTAAAGGTGCCTTGGGGGGGCGGGTGATTAGCCTCAGGTTAAGACACCTATCTCCCACAGAAGAGAATCTGGCTTTGGTTCCCAGTTCCTGTTCCTGACTCCAGCTTCCGGCTAATGCAGACCCTAAGAGGCAGCAGTGCTAGTTCAAGTACTGGGGTACCTGTCACCCACGTGAAAGACCTGAATTCTGTTCATGGCTCTTGGTGCTTCTGCCCTGGCTCAGCCACAGCCGTTGAAGGCATTTGAGGAATGAACCAGCAGGTGGGAGTGCTTGCTCTCTCTCTCAAATAAATAAGGATTTTTAAGGATACTTTTTGGGTAGCAGATCAGGTGCTACAGTTAAAATTTTCCTTAGGAATAACATAAAAACCCATAATAGAGTGCAGTTTACTTGCTGGTATTTCACAGGGAAAAATATCTTTTTAACAAAGAATTTGTTAATTCACTAAAGTTACAGACTATACAAAACATAAGGAGCAATTTTTCTCACCTGCAATATAGGACTAATCATTAGATTTCTTAATAGTGACAACATTCTAGTTCCAGAAAATAATATTTAATTTTTGGACATTTGCTTTATTTCATTCTATCTTCTTCCTATAAATATCTCAAAAGGAACTTACACTGTTAGATTTCCTCAATTCAGCTTACCCTCAGGTATAAATACCCAAATTTCCTTAAAAGTATCTCTTCTTCATATCACCACAAGTACCTCAACTGGGTTTCCAAATTTTCCTGCCCCAACTACCCCAATTTTCCTTGTCTTTGGGGAGTCCTGGTCCTGAGGTAGACCTCACATCTGCCATCGTCTTCTGCAGCAACACTCTTCGCTCTCACTCTCCAACAGGGACAGCATCTCAGAAGCTGCGCTGCCTGTCACAGTCTACCTGTGTGATGTCACATCGCATGTCCCCCTCATTCTCGTTATCTGCTCAGACTCACTCTTGGCAAAGGCCCCAGCATTTAGCAGTAAGTTTATATAGAAACGAGGTCAACCATTCTGTTATGCAACTAACATAGACCAAAATAATAACATTTGAATAAATAACAGTCCAAACATATTCAAATACTAATATTTCTGGATCCACATACTGATGCAAGTTTTACATATTCACTGCAAGTACATTGTGATAGGAGATGGATGTTGTAATCCCTAGAGCAAGCACTAAAACTTAATGCAAAGAAGTATACCCAAAGCGCCAACAGATGAACTAAAATGATACTGAAAAATTTCATTAACAAAAAAGATGCAAAAGGAGAAACAGAGAAACAAAAAAAGACATGATGCAAACTAAAAGCAAATATTAGGGGTGTGCATTTGGCCTGGGGCTTAAGTAGCCAGAAAAGATATCCACATTGGAAAGCCTGAGTTTAATACCCGGGTCCACTCCTGACTCCAGTTTCCGGCTAATAGCTCAAGTAATGGAGTTCCTATCACCCATATGAGAGACCTGGGAGTGAGTTCCTGGCTCTGGTCTCTGAGCTGTTGTAGGCATTTAGGAAGTGAACCAGTGGATGGGTGTAAGGGGTGGTGTGTGTGTGTGTGTGTGTGTGTGTACACGTGCGCATGCGTCTGCAGAAAGAGAGAGAAGGAGGAAGAGGAGGAGAAAAAGAAGACGCTTCTGTCAAATTGTAAAGAAGAAAAAAATTCACACTAGTTCTAAAAATAACGATAAAATAGCAGATTTAAATCTAATCATATCATTAATTACAATGGATATAATCACTTAAGAACTCTGATCAAAAGCAGAGATTTTCAGATGGGGTAAAAAAATAACACCCAGCTATATGCTTTCTATCATAGTTCAAATACAGACACAAATAGTTTGAAAGCTGAATTATGAAAAAGATACATCATCCAAACAGTAAACATAAGAAAGATGGGGAGATTCTATTAATAGCAGATAAAATAAATTTAGCACAAAGAAACTTTCCAGGGACATTAAAAACTTGAGATATAACAATTATAACAACAGAGCTCCACAATATATATAGCAAAAGCAGACTGAACTGCAACAGGTCAGAGTTCTGTATTCTTCATAACCTCTCTCAGTAATTCACAGAACAAGTAGACAAAAGATCAGTAAGACTTTTCAAAACTTGCATAAAGCTACCAACCATGTGGACCAAGTCGACAGTTATTTAAATTCTACTCAACAATAGCAGGATTGTTAACTGCATATGGAATATTTACCAAGCTAGACCATAAGCCAGACCAAAGAAGAAATCTCAGTAAATGTAAAAGAACTGAATTCTTATACCACATGTTTTCTGACTCACAAAAGAATAAACTTAGAGCTCAACAACAGAAATATATCTGGAAAATTCCCAAGTATCTGGAATTTAAATGTTACATTTCCAAAGAACTGTCGGGTCACAGGAAGACATCCCAAAACAAATTAGAAGCTATTCAGAAGTAAATGGAAATGAAATCATGAGACATTAAAACTCATGTGATTTAACTAAAGAATGTCTAGGGGAAATTTTATAGTTTTAAATACTTACAGTAGGTATTAATAAAGGCCCCAAATCAATTACTTCTGATTCCTCTTTAAGACTTAACCTTAGAAAAAGAACAAAGTTAGCCCCAAATAAATAAAAGGAAATATTTAAAGTAAAAATCAAACTATAGAGAAAATCAATGAAGCTAAAAATTCCTTGAAAAGATCAATAACTCTGATGAATAAGTAACCAGGAGTGTTCTCCAGACAGTTTGTGGAGCGGCAGACGTTTGTACTGGGGTGAAGACGCTGCGTGAGATGCCTGCATCCTACATCACAGAGCCTGGGTTTCAGTCTTGGCTCTGCTCCTGATTCCACGGTGCTGCTAATGCGCGCCAGGAATGTAGCAGGCAATGGTTCAAGTACGTGTGTCCCTACCAACCGGGGGAAAACCCAGACTGAGGACCTGGCTCCTGGCTGTGGCCTGGTCCAGCCCAGCGGCCAGAAGCATTTGCAGAGAGAGGAAGCAGATGGTAGCTCACTTGCTCGCTCTCTCAGGTACATTTTCTAATTTTTTTAAATTTTGTGAAAAATGGAATTAAAAGATAAGTTTATTTTTGTGTGAAGCTTTTTGAAACCATGCAGTGTTTTCACAGCATTTTCCACAAACTTTTTGAAGATCCTTTGTAGTGATCAAAAGCAAGAGAAGAAACAAATTATCGATATCAAGAGTGAAAGAGAGGACATTACCAGAGATCCTATGAATATTTTTTTTAACAATACAACTCAATATTTATTAATCAGTGCCATACAGCCCTGTGTTAAGCTCTTCCCTTGCACAGTATATCCAATTACTAACCCAATTTATTTTTTTTAAATCTTTTTTTTATTTTTTTAACGCTTTTATTTAAAGAATATAAATTTCCAAAATACAGCTTATAGATGACAATGGCTTCCCCCCCATAACTTCCCTCCCACCCGCAACCATCCCCTTTCCCGCTCCCTCTCCCCTTCCATTCACATCAAGATTCATTTTCAATTCTCTTTATATACAGAAGATCAGTTTAGTATATATTAAGTAAAGATTTCAACAGTTTGCCCTCACATAGCAACACAAAGTGAAAAATACTGTTGGAGTACTAGTTATAGTATTAATTCACAATTAATTAATTAAGGACAGAGATCCTACATGATATATATTTTTTAAATTGATTAATTTTCTATGCAATTTCCAATTTAACACCAAGATTTTTTTTTCATTTTTAATTATCTTTATATACAGAAGATTGATTCAGTATATACTAACTAAAGATTTCATCAGTTTGCACCCACACAGAAACACAAAGTGTAAAATACTGTTTCAGTACTAATTATAGCATTACTTCACATTGGACAACACATTAAGGACAGATCCCTCATGAGACGTAAGTACACAGTGACTCCTGAAGTTGATTTAACAATTTGACACTCTTGTTTATGGTGTCAGTAATCTCCCTAGGCACTAGTCATGAGTTGCCAAGGCTATGGAAGCCTTTAGGGTTTGCCAACTTCAATCTTATTCCAACAGGGTCATAGTCCAAGTGGAGGTTCTCTCCTCCCTTCAGAGAAAGGTACCTCCTTCTTTGATGGCCCCATTCGTTCCACTGGGATCTCATTCGCAGAGATCTTTCATTTAGGTCTTCTTTTTTTCCCAGAGTGTCTTGGCTTTCCATGCCTAAAATACTCTCATGGGCTCTTGAGCCAGATCTGAATGCTTTAAGGGCTGATTCTGAGGCCAGAGTGCTATTAGGACATCTGCCATTCTATGAGTCTGCTGTGTATCTCGCTTCCCATGTTGGAGATCCTATGAATATTAAACAGACAATATAGCCCAAGTTCTTGGGCCTCCGCCACCCACACTGGTCACCCAAATAGGGATTCAGGCGTCTGGCTTCAGCCTGGCTCAGCCCCACCTATTACAGCTATTTGGAGAGTCCCCAGGGATAGAACATCTCCCTGTCTCCCTGTCTCTGTCACCCTGCCTTTCAAATCAATCAACAATAAATCTTAAATATATGTATGCACATATGTACTTATTTATACATAATACATGTCCAGAGAGTTTCAAAGATTAATTCTAAAATTGTAAAAAAAAAAAAAACTTATATTAGACAAAATCTTTCTAAATATATAGGAAAAGGGAAAATACTACCTCTGTTAGTTTTTTGAGGCTTCCACAAAAAAAAAAAAATTACTCCAAACTAAGTGGTTTAAAATGACAGGAATTTATTCCCTACAGTCCTGGAGGCCATAAGTCTAAAGTCATCATTACTAAGCAAAAATCAAGATGTCGGCAGCCCCACACCGCTGCAGAGGACCTAGAGTAGAATCTTTCTCTGGCCTCCTCCTCCTGCTGGGAGCCACAGGCATTCCTTGGCCTCTGCCCCATCACTCTAATCAATGTCTCCAGGATCACATGGTCTTCTCCTTCTCGTGTTCTCTCTGTATGAAATCCCCTCAAATTTATAAGGATTGTGATTGTCTTTAGGGCCCACCTTGATAATTCAGAGTTTTTCTATAAAGTAACATTCACAGATTCTGGGCTTCTAAGGCCTAGACATATCTTAGGGCCCCATTATTTAGCTTACTACACTTAGCAACCTATCTTATAAACCTAGTACTAGCAACACCAAAAACATTCAAAGGCATCAAAAGAAAATAATATCACTAATATAGATACAAATATCCTTTAAAATATATTAGCAGATTAATTCTGCTATGTATACAGAGAATAATACTTTAAAACCAAATAAGTTTTACATTTAGGATGCAAAGTTGATTTAATGCCTGAAAATCAATTAGCACAATGTATCACATTAATACATAAAGTGGAAAAAAGCTGTTGATCATCCCAGTAGATGCAGAAAAAACTCCCCAAAATTAAGAATTCATTCATGAAAAAAAATGTTTTAATAAATATCCATTCATGATAAAAACTCTCATCAAAACAGGAAGAGAGGGAAAGTTCTTTAATCTCCTACAATTGACATATGAGAGTACTACTTCAAAAAGCTCATGGAAAATGGAGTTAAAAGTTAATTTTGGTACTAAAATGTTTTAAATCCATGCAGTTTTTTTCACAATATGAATTTTCCATCAACTTTCTGAAAACTCTAGTATGCAGATTTCAAAAATTTTTGCACCAAAATAAACTTATCTTCTATTTTTCATTATCTTTTTTAAAGACTCATTTAATATTTGAAAGGCAGATTTACAGAGAGAGAGGAGGAGAGACAGAGAGTGAGATCTTCATCCATTGGTTCACTCCCCAAATGACCACAATGACCGGTGCTGCACACGGCTGAAGCCAGAAGCTTCCTCTGGATCTCCCATGTGGGTGCAGGGCTGAGTACTTGGGCCATCTTCTGCTTCTTTCCCAGGTGCACCAGTAAGGAGCTGGATCAGAAGTGGAGCAGCTGGGACTCGAACCATTGACCTTATGGAATGCCTCGCAGCAGACCATGGCTTAACCCAATTCACAGTGCTGGCCCCTCCATTAACTTTTTGAAATATGCTCCTACTTAGTGGTGAAAGACTGAAGGTTTTCTGTTTAAATCAAGAACAAGGCAAGAATTCTGCTCTGCCTACTTATAATAAACATTTTACTGTAGGTGCTAGTCAGAACAATAGGCAAGAAAAGAAAATAAAGAACACACTGTTGGGAAAGCAGAAGTTGAACAATTTGCTATATTTTCAGATAACCTAATCACATGTATAGATTATTCCAAATAAACAACCAAATACTACTAAAATTAGTTGAATTTATTAGGGTCATAGCTATTGGATCATATGCAAAAATAAATGAATAAATATACGACATTTAGGAATGGAAGATTCAATCTTGTAAAGATGCAATTCTCCTCACATTGATCTATCAAAATACCCAGTATTTTACAACAAATCACAAGCTGATTCTAGGATTTGTTTGAGAGTACCAAAGACCTAGACTAATAAAAATATTATGAAAAAGAAGTTGGAAACTTACATTGACTGATTCAAAACACTCTGAAGCTATGTTATTCAACACAGTGTGGAGTTGGCACAAGCTCAAGAGATCAAAGTCCAGAAATAGACCCACATTTACATATTCAGTTGATTTTTGTAAAGTTACCAGAGTAACTCAACAGGGAAAGGATAGTCTTTCTAATATATGATGTTGGGGAAGTTAGATACTCATATGGGAAAAAAATTTGGACTCTGATTTAGCATAATGCATAAAATCAACTTGAACTGGATTCTGAACCCAAATGTGAAAGTTAACATGGGAAATAGTCTCTTTTAACTTGAGGTAGGGACAGGTTATTGGACAGCACATACACATAAAAATGAGTCAAAGAAGAAAATTTTAATGTACTTTACTTTGACCAAATCTAAAATTTTGGTTTTTTGAATGGTACCATTAACAAAAATGAAAACATAAGTCACAAAATGGGAGAAAATTTTTTGTGAAACATATAACTGACAAAGGACTTGAATCCAGAATATCTCAAGAACTCTGCAGAATAACAGTAGATAAACAACCCAATTAAAAAATGAACAGAATCTCAAGGTATGAATAGATGAGAAGATGCTCAGTATCACTAGAGAAATGAACATTAAAACCACAAGAGACCTCTCTCCACATATTAGAATAACCAAATATGAAAGAAATGAAAATAGCAAGTCCCTCTGAAATTTTTAAACAGCTATCCACTATGTGCATTGTTGGTGGAAAAGCAAAATAGTATCAACCACTTCAGAAGACAGTCAATATTTTCCTATAAACTTAAATGTACCATATGACTTAGAAACTCCATTGCATAGTATGTATGCAAGAGGAAAAAAACCACATGTGCACCTGCTGTACAAAAATGTTTATAACATCATTATTAAGGACAGCCCCAAACTGGAAACAACTCAGATTTCCATTAGCTGATAAATATATCCAGTAAAAAAAAAAAGGAAAAATTATTACTATACATATGACACAAATTAATCTCAAAAGCATCAGACAGGAAATAAGTGAGACACAACAGACTACATCCTGTAGTATTTATTCTTCTGTATTTATGTAATTCTAGAAAAGGCAAAAATTTATAATGACAGGAAGCAAATCAGTGATTACTGCAGCGGGAAGTGCAGGGTGAGATTGACTGCAGAGAGGCACACAGAAAGTTGTGTGCTGATGGGAGCATTCTCAGTCTCCATGGTGCTGATTACATGGGTATGCATTCGCCAAAACTCCTCAGACTGTACACTGAGAGTTCACAAATGTACGGTATGTGAATTATTCCTCAATAAATTGTTTACTGTATAACCTAAAGATACACATATACGCAGATGAACCCAGCTGACTAATAATCATGGCTACTACTTACCGAATTTTCTGTGATCAGGAATTCATATGCATATAACTTTACAACTTTGCAAGAGAAAAAAATAACCTGAAAAAATAAAATAAGCTGAGCTATTCAGTGACTGAGACTTGGTCACACAGGAGTGAGTGGCTAAACCAGGGTTCAGATGCAGACTGTTGTGTCTCACCCTGAGGTCCCTGCTGCACCAACCAGGCCTCAGCCTGTCCTGACTCTGAGGAAGCCAACGTGTGCAATGGGCCTTGCTCTGAAGGCAGTCAGCATGCAAAGGGTCTTTAGCTGCCAGGCAGCTTGTGGAGACGCACAATAGACTCACAATAGGAGTGACCGGAAACCCCAGAGAATATGCATTTTCCTGGAGCAGGACACAGGGAATATACGTGCTCCACCCTCCATCAGCCCGATGGTCCAACTCCTGCAATCTGTGTATCACCTTAGGAGAAGCTAATGAAAAGAGGACTGTGATGCCAGCATCCTCACAAAGTGTCCCCAGATTCGTGCATGGAGATGGGTGGAGGACAGCTTTGACACACGACTTCAGCACTGAGCAGAACACATCGTCCCTGAGAGCCAGAGCGCCACAGCTCTGATCCTCCCCCTGCTGTCATCCTGTTCCTGCGGATGTTCTCTGTCCCAGGTCTGCACCTGTGGCAGCCATCTTGGGGCTCGGTGGGAGGCCAGGGGGCACACTGAGGATTGTGGAAGGAAAGGAAAGGAAAGGAAAAATGCACTGGAAACTTGAAGATGCTGTTGATTCCGAATAACCAGCCCTGAACCTGGCCATATGATTTAATAATATGTCGAATGTAGATTTTTCTGTTGCTCGCAGTCTAAAGTATCCTATCTGGTCTTGTTCTTTATCTCTCCACTTTGAGAAGTACCTAATAAAATTAGGCTCTGAATAACCTGGCCTGGCTTTGCTCAATTGTTAAGACAATCTGGATTGAACCAGGATCTTAGACTAATGGTATATGGAGTGAATGCGCTTCAAAAAGTTCACAGAAAAAAAAAGGGGGGAGGGGTAAAGCAATAAATTTATTTTGGTGAAAAAAAATTGAAACTCATGTGCAGTTTTATCAGTTAACTTTCTGAAGTTCCCTCATATGCATGGATTTCACATTTGCAGAAAAACAAGCTGATTTTTAAATTCCATTTCCCAACAAACTTTCTGAAGCACCCTTGTACTTTTGCTGGTATTTCTAGCACTCTGCCATGTTGCTGAGCTGTTTAGGGCAGGGAATCAAACATCTGCAGCCCAGAGCCAGCGCCTTGCTGGTGAGTTCCTCCTCTCCACTTCAAGCCCCAGATGTTCCCTCTCACACACCCCCAACCCCTGGCCCCAGACTCCAAAAACCAGTCCCTGGGACTTCCAGCATTTTCAACTAAACCCCCATGATCAGTAACAAACTTTCGGTGTGACACTTCCCAGGGATTTTGTATTTTAAAAATAATGTCCAAAATTAGGGATAAAAATGGCCAAATCCAAAAATATCCAGCCACTCTTGTTGGGTTCCCTCCAGGACCCTCGGGTCCAAGCCCCTGAATGAACAACCAGGGAAAACCTCTGCACAGATCAAACTCCCAGCACTCCATTGTCTTCCATCTCTAGCACTCTCTGGGTACCCTATTTTGCATCTCCAGTTTTAGCTGTTTGATTTTGTCTTAATCAGCTGCTTTCTTGGTGCTGCTGGCCCTACTCCATGAGAGCAAGGCTTGTTTACTCTGTTAAGTCTTAAATTTCTGTGTTCATCTAACCTCACCACCTTACTTCAATTCCACTGGTACCAAGGATCTGCCACCTCACATAGACCTGAAGCAGGACTAGACCACTGGATGTAGCTTAGCAGCCTCGGGACTCACTTCACTGCAACAGCAGCCAAGATCTCCTGGGACCCCTGCTGTAGACACAGCCCACCTTGTCTTACCATGGGCCTTGAGAGACTGTGGCTGTGGGCTGCATCTGGACAGCTTGGCTCTTCCAGGCTCAAGGGAATGAAGTCTCAGTGGTGCAACTGCTTCGCCTTGACTTTGTTAGTAAGCCTTAGTGTGCAGGATATCAGAGGCCCCAGTTTACCTAATGTGCCTCATGGGATTTTTTTCAATGCTGGTTGAGCTACAGTTAAAGACAGGATCCCGAGGTCACTCTCTCCCATCGCTCTGTCTACCTTCCTTTATGCTGGATGTCACTGTGGCAGAGGCTTGTCCTGTCCATGATGATAGCTCTCATCCCTCCTTCACCTGCCCTTCCAGATCGTGCATGGGTATGCTGTGGACCCTGCAGCTGCAGGAGATGGCCAGACCCTGTCGGCCTGGGTTAGAGTCCACAGAGCAGATCCCGTGGCTCAGGGCGTGGAGGCAGGCGAGGCCTAGAGGAGGCCAGTAACAGCATGGGCAGTTTTTGCGTGTGACTTCCGGGAAGGCTTCCCAAAAGAAGCCTGAATTCTCATGGGGACCTAATAGTGCCTTTTTTGTTTTGTTTTTAAAGATTTATTTTATTTATTTGAAAGACAGAGTTACAGAGAGAGGTAGAGAGAGAAAGAGGTCTTCCATCCACTGGTTCACTCCCCAAATAGCTGCCGGAGCTGCGCAGATCCAAAGCCAAGAGCTTCTTCTGGGTCTCCCTGCGCAGATCCAAAGCCAAGAGCCAGGAGCTTCTTCCGGGTCTCCCACACAGGTGCAGGGGCCCAAGGACTTGGGCCATCTTCTACTATTTTCCCAGGCCATAGCAGAGAGCTGGATCGGAAGAGGAGCAGCCGGGACTAGAACCGGCACCCATATGAGATGCAGGCACTTCAGGCTGGGGTTTTAACCTGCTGTGCCACGGCGCCAGCCCCAGAGAAGCTCTTGAAGCTCCTTCCACCTTGCGCCATGAAGCAAACTTGAGGATGAAAGCCACTTAAAGACAGGAGAGCTGGAAGTCACAAGGAGCCTGGGTCCTTGCACTGCACGGAGCCACTTGGCTCACACCAACACCCACCCTTCTCTTACAACAGAGAAAAGAACCTTCTAATTTGCTTAAGCACCAGACTCAGGTCTCTGTGACTGGCAGCAGAATGCACTATCTAAATGATGCAATTACTGTCTGAAAACATCTTATTATTTCTTCACCTGTGGGCAAATAGAATAAAATAAGCCCTTCTGGAGGAGAGGAGAAGACAAATTCAGAAACATGAGCTTCGATTTCAGAAAGAGAGTTTTAATGAAAGGGAAAGCACGAAGCCAATCAGTTAGACCTGAAGTGCTTTTGTTTATTTGGATGCTCTGCTGTAGAAGCCTTGCTCTGCGCTGATAAGGAAGCTGAATGTGTGGCTTAGCGAGCAAAACAGTTCTAAAAACCATTATTTGCAAACTAATCACCTTGAAGCAAGCGTCTCCTGTAATATGAATCTGACTCCTTTATTCTCCTTCACAAGTCAGATTCCTTCCCTACTGTCCAATGCAAAGAGATAAGGGCCACTTATAAAATCACTTTACTATAAAAGGCTATCTTTACCCCAGTGAAATGTATATTTCCCGTGATTATGAGCGTTACAGTTAGTGAAACAATGTTTAAGTTAATAGTGGGAAATCATGAAACATAGCTAATGTAGGTTTAACGAGAATAGACGAATTTAATTTAATGTTAATTGTCACGTGCACAACTAGCTTAAAATGAACTCACCAATTTTCTTTCTCATTTCCTGACTTAAATTGAGTCACTTATTTTGTATTCACTACAGAAATTCTAGTTGAAATTTTGATGGTTGGAGGAGGCTGTTATTTTGTACTGAATGCCTACTACAGTTATTTTAACAAATGCAAATCAAATAGAAATGCACCCAACAGATTCAAAACCTAAGTCGATATGATATTTAACTCTCCCATACTGCTTTAGATATAACAAGAGCCTTTAAATTTGTAAAGAAAATTACCCTCAAGCCCCACCTATCCCCATGCCCTTAACAGATGTCTCTTATCAACTATTGCATATTTTTCTTGTTGAATTCAACCATGTATTCACAATTCTCCTCAATGCAAAGTTCTCAGAGTGGTTTCCATGAAGGATGACACCTGTCATTCAAGATATATCAGAGAATGTCAAAAAGTTCATGGAAAATGGAATGAAAAGTATATTTGGGTGCAAAAAAACCCTTTAAACCCATATGTACAAGGAATCTTGAAAAATGCATATAAAATGTCTGTTATGAGAAAACTATCCATTAATTTCAAAATTTTTGCACCCAAATAAACTTGTATTTTAACTTTCTTGATTTTCATTTTCTGTGGAAGGCAGAGATGGAAGGGGAGATTTTTCCATCTGCTGGCTCACACCCCATATGTCTGCAACAGCTAGAGCTGGATCAAGCCAAGTCCAGAAGTTGGGAACTCCCTCCAGACCTTCCCTGTGGGAGGCGGGGCCCCAAGTACTTGAGCCATCAGCTGCTACCTGCACATTAGCAGGAAACTGAATGGGAAATGGAATAGCTAGAACTCAAGTCAGACACCCCAATATTGGATATAGGTATCCCAAATGGTGTGACATTATCTTCTTCTACTATTTTTTGTACGTGTGTGTGTATTAAAGTCTCTAAACAATAAAGTTTCAAAGATTTTAAGAAAAGGAATGAAAACACATTCCTATCTCCCCCAGTTAAAGATTGTTGGGGAGTGAACCAGCAGATGGAAGACCTCTCTCTCTCTCCTTCTGCCTCTCCTTCTCTCTGTGTGTATCTTTGACTTAAATAAATCGTTAAAAAAAAAAAAAAAACACAGATCCGAAGAGTGATTCCCAAGGTCGCCAGGAAAACTGTGGTTGGAGGAGGGTTTTCTCAAGACACTCACGATCAACAATGGACAGCGTCAACAGTGTCAGTCCCATAAAGCAGTAAAGGAGCTCAACAGTTCCCATTGCTTGATATTTTTACTGCATCTTTCCTCTGTTTAGATACATAAATACTTACCGTGAGAAACAGGCTCACGCGTCCACTCAAAGGGTGGACTCCACTCAGGAAGCGCAGTGAAAGCAAGACCTTACTAACCACCTGGCAAGACAGGGTGCCTGGTGGCCAGCACACCCAGGGGCCTTTACAGCAAGCTATTTATATCCTAGCATGCAGGTCCCTCGCCCACCGGGTTCCTCATTGGCTGAGTTACAATCGCTTCAGGTGCTTATACCATAGCAGTCTTGCTTTGAAGTGAACCAAATGTTGACTTCTCACACTTACCACCATGTTAGACTTGCCTACAGTATTCAGCATCAGAACCAGCTGTTGTAGGTGGTAGCTTGGGAGCAATAGGTTACAGCCTACAGCCTAGGTATTGAGCAAGCTCTGCTATGATGTTCACATAGGGACAAAGTCCCCTAACAAGACATTTCTCAGAAGGCATCCCTGTGTATTATCTTGGGGATAGGACGATGTACACACATACATTACACATTCACCCACAAAATAAAATACACCTATATATATATATATATCGTAAACAATGATCAATCATGTTTGTATACATTTACATATGCATAGGGCTTTTTGTGAATATTTGAGCTTTTAAAAAAATATCTGAACACAGCTTTTTGGTCTTCTTTTCCTGCATTTGAATGAGGCATTTGGCTTTCCTGATAATGAGTCTGACCCTCCCTGGAGCAGAGGGGAAACCTCTCCGCCAGCTAAGAACGCACACGGCTGGGGCCCAGCCCTGCAGCTGCTGCCTACCGGGTTTTCGCATGGATGGGGGTTCCTCCTCACTCCCAGCACACCTGCCATCCGTGAAGCCCATCCATCAGAAGCCTCAGTCCAAAGGGGACCCCTGAACACCCAGCAGGAAGGGGGAGGAGCTCACTATTCAGGTCCTTAAGGTCAACTGTGACCAGGGTAGCCGCCACCACCACTGCTGTTGTCTTAAGGGCAAATTAAAACCCGCGGTATTAGGTGGGTAGCTGGCAGGACAGGGTTATGAAGCACACAAGTAACAGTTGCCTCAACTTCCTCACTGGTAGCTTGAAAGCAATTATGTTCTCAAAAGCAAACATTGTTGGGGCTGATGTTGTGACACAGCACGGATAGAGCCAGGGCTTGCGATGTCACCTCCCATATGGGCACCAGTTTGTGCCCCAGCTACTCTGCTTCTGATCTGGTTCCCCACTAAAGGCCTGAGAAAAGCAGCAAAAGATGGCCCAAGGGCTTGGGGCCCTGCCACACACAGACGTGGGAAACCTGAGGAAGCTCCTGGCTTTGGCCTGGCCATTGTAGCCATCTGAGGAGTGAACCAGTAAATGGAAGATTCTCTCTCTCTCTCTCTCTCCCGCTCCTGCTCCTCCTTGTCCTTCTCTGTCTCTCCCCTTCTCTCTGTAACTCTGCCTTTCAAAATAAATAAATAAACCTTTCAAAAGGAACCGTTGCTCTCAGAGAAGTTGCTTGTCATTTTCTGATCTTTGTATTAACATTAGTCCGGACTGCTGGGAAGCTGCGCCTTTATATGCCAAGCTAATTGGCATTTGGCATTGCCTTGCTCCTCAGACCAAGGAATGAATCAACTAATTATTTCTGATCTGTAAGGTCCCAGTTGTGGGGGAGGCCAGGGATCCAACAACAATTGAAGTGGAGAAAGTGAAAGGCCTTCCAGTCCCTCAGGGCATCGCTAAGAGACCTCCTCTCCTCACTCCAGGAGAGACAAAGGGGCGGACAGCCACAAGGACTTCTGATTCACTGAGTGCCCCCTTGAAAGGAAACATCACTGCAACATTTATTTATAAATTCTCTTCCCTTCACAGGAACTGCCTTTGGGGACTAATAATTTATGCACCGTTCTCTGCAGACACGTAATTGCACGCTGCAGAAGTGGGAATGAGAGAAGAGACAGCCTCACAGCACCTCCACGCCCGTGTTGTCTGGAATTCTGGCTTCCTGTCTTGTTTGTTATTCATAATAAGAAATCACTCATGAGGAAGAGTGACTATCACAGTGCTCCCCTCGGAGTGGTTTTAGGACTTTTCAAGTTTGACAAATAATGCAGTTAGCAATCCAAGACCAGCTGAACAGTTTCGATTCACCGGCCCACTTTATTGATTCACAACGACATCTAGCATTTACACACTTCCTGGTTTTCTGGACTCCATCAGCCCTCAATTGCTGTCAGCCCTCCAGGGTCACCTTGCTTCAGAACCAACAAATGCCACTGTAGGCAGGAAGTGAGTCGTTTAAAGGGCCAGAGTGAGTCAGCAATGGACCGGGAATGGGATTGAAAACTCTACATCTCCCACGTAGACTGGAAGAAGAGTCTGGGTGGTTACCAGGTAGAGAACGGATGTGGCTCTTTTGTGTTGCCATCATCAGGATGACAGTCCCCAGAAAAGCTGTGACTTTGCCTTTCACAAACCTACTACAAATCACTCATTCATTTGTTCACCAAACGTGTGTTGGGCACATGTCTGCACTATAATCTGTTAGGTGTTGAGGATCAGAAGTGCATAAAGGAAGAGGCAGACACAAATCAGAGTGATGACAAAGCCATAGTGACTGCAAAATAAACTCTGTGCCTGCGCTAAGGGAGGGAAAAGATTCTTCCTCCACCCTCTTAGATTCAAAGGCTAGGACTTGCAATCATCCAGATAAAAGACAGATAAACAGCAGGGGAAAAAAGACTATTTATTCATGCACTGAACATACACACTGGAGAACTCCGTGATGAGTAGCTCAGTGGGGTGTTAGAATTAGGGGCTTATATGCCATTTTCCCACAAGCAATATATTTGTGGAAAAGTGACAGAGAAACAAGGTTGGTCAATAGTGGCATGGCCAACATGTGGTGGAAACTAATGAAAGATAAAGGTTATTTTAATTAACTTCTTTGTGCAGACCAAACTTACTGCCAACTTTCTTTCTTTTTTTTTTTTTTTAGATTTATTTTATTTATTTGAAAGACAGAGTTACAGAGAGAGGTAGAGACAGAGAGAGAGGTCTTCCATCCACTGGTTCACACCCCAATTGGCTGCAGCAGCCAATCTGAAGCCAGGAACCAGGAGCTTCTTCCAGGCCTCCCACATTGCTGCAGGGGCCCAAGCACTTGGGCCATCCTCCACTGCCTTCCCGGGCCACAGCAGAGAGCTGGACTGGAAGAGGAGCAACCGGGACTAGAACCGGCACCCATATGGGATGCCGGTGCCACAGGCAGAGGATTAACCAAGTGAGCCGTGGTGCCAGCTCCTGCCTGGACATTTTCTAGAGGTGATGCTGTTACGGGAAAAATGGCAGAGGAGAAATTACTGTTATCTCAGTTCTTTGTCTCACAAGAAAGAAGAATTTCCAAGCGGACAGCAAAGAGATTTCAAAGTATTTATTAAATCAAGGACCTCCAGCCAGAGTGGCATGGAGGGGGACATTCAAGAGAGGAAAACCCAAAGGGGACTGCTGGCAGTCAGCTTTAAGTATAATTTCCAAGGAAAAAAAACTTGATGATTGACATTCAGTTGGGGGGGGGGACAGAAAAAACATCAAAAGACCTCATTTACAATTCTCCATCTTGTCTGGCATGCTAAGGGTGGGATAGATAACCTGTTTTCATAATTAACTGTGAGCTCTGGAGGAGTTCCCTTGCTATTCTCACAGTAAATTTGGAGATTCTGAAGGAAGGAGGGCAGTTCTTCCTAAAGATAAAGTTTTGGGGAAAGGAGGAAGTATTTTACACCCCAAATTCCACGGGAATCCCCTGACTATCTATTAGCCCGTCTGACTCCTCACAATGCCACATTATCTTGGGCTTTTATGCACCATCAATGTGCTAATGATGCCAAAGTATGTCCAAACATCATGTTGATAGCTCCAGTCAGATACCCAAGAGTCCGTCTCAAACATGCTCAATAGAACTCTTGCCAGTCACTGGCCCACACCCCATCCTGAGTCTTCCTCCTACAGCCTTCCCAGCTTAGTCAGAGCTTCTGTATAAATGGTTAAGAGGACATCACTCTGCATCCAGCCTGCGTAGATTAAATCTCAATCCAGCCACTTGTCGTTTATCTGACATTGATTAAGTTGCCTAACAACTCTATGAGGTAGAATCATGAATGCATGAGCAAATATATGTTTGTGTTACTCAAAATTCCTCTGTTGAAATCCTAACCTCATAAGTCATGATATTAAGAGATGGAACCTCTCATGAATGAGATTAACAGCCATATCAAAGAAACCCCAGAGGATTTGTTTCCCTCTTCTACTATGTGAGGACACAATGAGAAGTCATCAAGTCACCATCTAGGAACCAGAAAGTGGGCCTGCACCAGACCTGAACATGCTGCTACCTTAATCTTGAACTTCCTAACCTGCAGAACATCATGAAATGAATTCATGTTGCTGACAAGCTACCTACTTTGTGGTATCTTGATATAGTAGCCTGAATGGACTAAGACACTACTTCACAGGCTGTTTGTGAAGATTCAGTGATTTAATACTTCCCAAGTACAGGGCTGGCACTTGATAAAGTCCAGTGGAAGCATTTTCTATTATGTGTATGGCCCTAGTCCCAGTTTCTCACACTCTGAAGTCATCCCTGACAGATACTCACTCAACAAAGAGAAGGCAGTCACCCAACAAAAGTGAAATCATAGAGGGCTACATCAGATATTTTTTATAGAAAGCTTTTATTTAATAAATATGATTTTCATAAGTACACCTTTTGGATTATAGCTGTTCTTCCCCCCATACCTGCCCTACCACCCCCAAACCATCTCACCTCCTACTCCCTCTCCCATCCCATTCTTCATTAAGGTTCATTTTTAATTATCTTTATATACAGAAGATCAACTCTATACTAAGTAAAGATTTTAACAGTTTGCTCCCACACAGACACATAAAGTATAAGTACTGTTTGAAGACTAGTTATGCTGTTAATTCTCATAATACAACACATTAAGGACAGAGGTCCTACATGGGGAGTAAGTACACAGTGACTCCTGTTGTTGATTTAACAATTGACACTCTTATTTATGATGTCAGTGATCTCCCAAGGATCTTTCATGAGCTGCCAAGGCTATGGAAGCCTCTTGAGTCCACAAACTCTGACATTATTTAGACAGGGCCATAATCAAAGTGTAAGTTCTCTCCTCCTTTCAGAGAAGTAAGTTCTCATCTCCTTCTTTGATGGCCCCTTCTTTCCACTGGGATCTCACTCACAGAGATCTTTCATTTAATTCATCTTTTTGCTGTAGTGTCTTGGCTTTCCATGCCTGAAATGCTCTCATAGGCTTTTTAGCTAGATCTGAATGCTTTAAGGGCAGATGCTGAGGCCAGAGTGCTGTTTAGGGCATTTGTCACTCTATGAGTCTGCTGTGTGGCCCACTTCCCATGATATTTAACAACTACTTAGTTGAGGGAGGACAATGGAAAGAGCATGCCATTTGAAACCATAAGCATTGATTCTAAATACTTACAAGCTAGATGTCCTTGGACAGTTAGCATTTCTAAGCCTCAATATCTACATAGGAATAATATTCCATACTCCTCAGGGTACTTATAAACTTCTAAGCCTTAATATCTACATAGGAATAATATTGCATACTCCTCAGGGTACTTGTAAACTTTAAATACAATAACAGCTCAGCGCCAGATAACAACTATTATTGTTATGATAAGAGATTTAAGGGATTTGGCTTTTTGAGCCTGGGGATGGAGCTGGGAGGGGAGTAGAACTGTGGCAGCAAATTTGCAGGCCATAGTCCTTAACAAAGCCATTGGTCAGCTGGGAAAACACAAATGCAAAGGCCTTTTGTAAAGTGTCAGGCTGCCAGGGCAGGAGAGCAGCCCAGGACCATGACCTTAATCTCAGGTCATGGGGTGGGGAGGCAACTGACTCTCTCTTTAAGGATCACCTTAGTCACCAGCCTGGACCCCCCAGGCAGAACAAGCTGCAGCCCATGTCCAGCTGTCTGCCTCCAGTTCCCAAGAGCAGAACAGAACCATTAATGTTTAAAATTTAAACAAAAACTTTCCACTTAATCACTTTAAGCCCCAGTGATGATTATTAAAATGTAATGGATAGGATTTTTAAGACTGAGATAGAAATCAGAACAACAACAACAACAAAAATGGCACTCCTGGTTCTCTAGAGTGTTCTTCCTGTGGGCTGAGCCCTGTGGGGAGTTCCTGGCTCCTCAGAAAACTGGGGCTGCTTTTCTGCCCCCTGCATCTTTACCTTTGCAAACCAGGCAGAAGAGGAGGCCCAGGAAGGGGCTGGGACATGCCCCTTGGGGTACCCAGGCTGACATCAGCAGGTTTCTGCCTCAAAGCTGTGGCCAAGGTGTAAGGCCACAACAAAACATACCATGGTAGCTTTGGGATCTGCATGGAAGGAAGGCCTACACTTCCCGGGGTGGAGAGTGCCTACCTGTACTTCTTGGGAAGAAAAGTCCTTGTCAAGGTCCCGTGGGTGCCTAAAGGTCAACCAATGAGGATCAGACCCGCCTCAACCTTTAACCCCCATGCCCTGAATCTATAAAAGGAGCCCTCCCAATCTCTGACGCGCGACTTCCCTGGCCCCAGCTCTGTTGCTCTGTTGGGGCCGTGGAACCTTCCGGGGAGCAGAACCCCGATAAAAGCCTGTGAATTAATTGATTTGTCTGCCTGGGAAGATGGAGCCCTCCCAATCTCTGACACGCGACTCCCCCCCCCCCCCCCCCGGCTCTGTTGGGACCAGGGAACCTCGCCAAGGAGCGGAATCCTAATAAAAGCCTGTGAATTAATTGATTCGTCTGCCTGGGAAGATTTGTTATGTGCTGGACACCTTGCACACCAAACATGGGGTGAAGAAGGAAACGAGGGAGAAGGAGAGCATAAGAGAGACAGAGACAGAGAGACGGAGAGAAAAGAGACAGAGAGAGAGAGAGAGATCAGGAGATGTAGAGAAAGAGCCACGTGTTCAGGAACTGGTCCTTTTAAAACTTGGCTTGGGGGCAGGCAGGGAAGTAGGAGCGGAGCATCGAATCCCATTCAGTGGTTGGGCCTTGTGGCCACCTGGCAGGAGCTAGAGCCTAGGGTGGTGTTGGGGTGTAAATCATGCCATAGACAAGACTGTGTCATTTTCCTGACACAAGGCATGAGGTTTGAATTGCATACCAGCCCCAGCACCAACTCCTGAGCCCTCAGGCACCGAGCACCAGATCCAGCCTTTGGAAGGTGACTCCAGGCACGGGGCAGGGGGAGGGGGAGGTGCTGGGCACTTGGAAATAAGCTCCTATTTTCACTGCTGGTCCTTTCTGTGGAGTTTTGTGAGGTTAATTGCTTCCCCTTATTTACTAGGACAAAGCAGGAGAAGGCAGGGGCATGGCCCAGCCCCTTACTCCCTCACAGCAGGTGTCAGCAAGCAGGCCTGAGCTTGGGTGTCCAGACTATTGGACAGCAGAAGCTGTGTGGCTTAGCCGTCGGTAGAACAAACTGAAGAGGAGCAGATCGGGAGGACTTCCTTTAATAACAACAATCAAAAATATGAAATTCCTAGGAATAACATTTACAAGTCATCGACGGGACTTGGGCGAGGAAAACAGTAAAATTCTACTGAGGGACACAGAATGTTTGAATATGGAAAGCTACACATTTTTTAAACATGTTCTCTGTATTGTAAAACTAATTCTCCTGAAATAAAACTAAAATCAATGCAAGCTCCAAATTCTTTTAGGATTTTTTTTCTTTGATATAGGGGGAAAAAAGATTGATTCCAAAGTTCTTCTGACATAATAAACACATATAAATAGCCATACAGAATAATAAGAATGAATTTGTCCTACTGGATATGAAAACAGAAGTGTCAACATTTATAAGTTATACAATTGTTAGTGAAATGGTGTTGTCTTATCTGAGGCGCCATCTTGAGCCCCAGGCAGCACCTTAGGCACTGGCCCAGTTTCCATCTTGTGCAATAAGCTTGGGTCCTAAGCCCAATCTGCTTTACTAGAAGTCAGGTGACCAAATGGCCCAACCGCAAGTGTCAGCACCACCCCCACCCTAACAGGATTCACTGCTCCCATTTCCTTACCTCTGCAATGCTGCAGTAAGAATCAGAAAGCTCAACAGAACAGAATCAAGAATCAAGAAACAGACTTAAAACACAAATGGCAAATCTCTACACCGAAGAAAATTTCAAATGCAGTAAATATCTAAGTGTAAAAATATGCATTTTAATTTAAATGCTAAAGAAAACCATAGGTAATTGGCTCATAGTGTTAACAGCCACTTTTTAGATGGTCACCTGACAATGTTTTTCAGTCTTTTAAAGTTTGACTAATAATTCCATTCCTAGGAAATTTTCTTAAGGACACAATGGGTCATCATATGTTCACAGAGAAATACACATATTAAGTTCATTAATCATGATAACAGTAAAACTTTGGAAACAATTAACTAAAATATAGCATATTTGTATGATGAAACCCTAAACAGCCAATTAAAATAATGATGTATAACCGTGCTGATATCCTAAAGCCTGATTATCCCCAGGAAACATCATTTTTGTTTATCCCCTACAATAGTTCATGTTTGTGTCTACTGTTCTTTCCAACGGCGGGGGGGTTGTCCGCAGACTCACTATCTACAGCTGTTTTTTCTGCCCATCAAACAGATAGTCCTGTCTTACAGGCACCTGCCATGGTGGTTCACCTTGAAACGACCTTCAAATGCCCACCTGAAACAACTGACAGTCTGAGCAGGGGGTCTGCAGCACCTCACCCATAGACCACAGGCAACTCAGGAAGCAAGTCCCTTCATCCTGGAACTGCAGGCAAAGTTTTGATGTCTATGCAAAGGATTGATCAATGAGAGACACTGGCATCTACTGCAGAAATCTGTGGCCCTTCCATCTCCACCTCCACGGTGAGCTGTGAAAATTATTTGAGTTCAGGCTGTGAAAAACTTAAGCTGCTCCATGAAATGCAAAAATCATGAAGCTTCAGAGATTCCCATTCTGCTTGTGCTGGGACCAAAAACACCAGATGTTGTGCCCAGCAACGACTTCCTTTTCATGCAACTTCAATAAGCCAAGGCAGAATACATTTTCGGTTTTGACCTTGCAGTGTTGTATTCAGGCTAACCAGTCCCCAAGACTCCCTCCAGAGAACTGAGAACTGTCTTCAGTCTCTCCCATGTAGAAGCCATGCACAGCACTCAAGGCACAGACACCTGATTGTATTCGGTTGGTAGAAAAGGAGAGCAGTGTTTTGTGTGATTCGAAGGGGCTGTGGAAGGAAGAGAAGTAGTAGGCTCATTTAGAACTGATGAGATTGCTTCTCCAAAAGATGTCTCAGTTGGGACAGGGTTAAGACATGTAATTGCAAGTAGTGATCTCTGGGTGATTTTTCTTTTCTTGTTTATTTTCTTGTTTGCCAGAGTTGTTCTGATTTGTGAAATAAAGGCACATTTACATAATAAAGGTGTTATAAGTCACTATTGTAAACCTTTGAAGATTGATTATTAAAAATTATCGTTGGGGCCAGCACAGGGACACAGGAGGATAAAGCCCCAGCCTGTGGTGCCAGCATCCCATATTGTCACTGATTCCAGACCCGCTGCTCCATTTATGGTCTACCTCCCTGCTAATGTGCCTGGGAAGGTGGCAGAGAATGGTCCGAATCCTTGGCCCGCTGCACCCATGTGGAAAACCCAGAAGATGCTCCTGGCTCCTGGCTTCAGATTGGCTCAGCTCTGGCCATTGTGGCTGTTTAAGGAGTGAGCTAGTGGACAGAAGACCTCTCTCTCTCCCCCTCTCCTTCTCCCTCTCCCTATCTTTGTAACTCTTTTGAAAAATAAAGTAAATCTGTAAAAAAATTATTGTGGGGTGAGCATTTGGACTAATGGTTAATGTGTCCACGTTCCATATTGTTGTGCCTGGGTTTAATGCCAGCTTCCTGCTCATGCAGACCCTGGGAGGCAGTGGTGATGGCTTCAGTAACTGGGGTCCTGCCTGCCACCCATGTGGGAGATCCAGATTGAGTTTCCCAGCACAAGGCTTCAGCAGCCTCAGTCCAGCCCTGACTATGGCTAGCCTCTGGGGAGTAAAATGACAGACAGGAGATTTCTCTCTCTCTCTCTGTAACTCTCTGTCTCTCAAACACACACATCTTTAACAATTTAAACATTTAAAAAATTGCAAGTCAACCAGGAAAATTTCATGGAAGTCTGAAGTCATGGTAGTTTATATGGAAGTGATTATTTGTGATGATAAAAGGAGAGATTATTCAGGTCATACTTGCTATATATTAATGTTAGCTGTCACAAAACACCGAACAACAGAGTAAGGTTTACTGGGGAACACCCAACAGACTGGAGGGGTGGGGAGGTGAAGGAAAAAGAGACCGCGTGTCTGGGAAGGGGGTCTAATATAGCTTTTCCAGGGGGTGGGCAGTGAGGTAGGAATTAGCCAATCCCATTAGATTGCGGGTGGAGGTTGGCATAGGTAGTTTGGGCCTTGTGGCTACCTGGCTTTCAGTAATAGCGGCCAATATTTGGGGCATAGCATGTAAATCAGGTGTAGATGGCGCCACAGATAAGACTGCACCTGCGCTATTTTCCTAACAATACTGATTCTAGTTAGAGAAGTTAATTAGAAAGACAAGAAAGTTCTGCAAAAATAAAAACTCAGGTATAAACCAGCAATGAATAAAGACACAATTACGATCTCTGCTTTGCCCGAAAGAAAGCACGGACATAGCACACTAGAGCCATCTCTTGAATTAAGTCCAATAACCTCTGAAAACAGAGACACAGAAATGTTCCTGTGACTGTGCACAAAGACCCTCGTGGCTGCTAACAGGGGAACTACTTGAAGACTTTTAGATTCAGAAGAAATGAGCAAGGAACATTAAAGAGAAAGGCAAAATGTGCCATGCGATTTTTTTTTTCTAAAATTCAACTTCAAGAAAATGACTTGCTAACAGTTTTTAGGTTTAGTTCCTTTAAAAGGAGTTACAGGTTTCCTGGTTTTATATAGGAAGTGATTATGACTCTACAAGACTCAAATAAAAATGGATAAAAATGGCTTTCAGATGAAGCATGTGACATCACTTGGTGACAGCCTGCCCAAACTGCAGAGTTACAAAAAGAAAAATCATGTTTAAAAGTTTTACCGTAAAACTAAAGTTATCCTACAGAATAGAGCATTTTATATATACATTCAAATATATACATACAAGGGTACTTCAACAGGTTTGTGGGGAAGTGAAATTAAAAGATAAGTTTAATCTGCTGTAAAAAATTTGGAAATATAAGTATACTGTCTCATAAGATAAATTTCCATGAACATTTTAAAGAGCCCTCACATGCAGGGATTTCAAAAAAAATTTGAACCAGTGGATGGAGTCTCTCTCTCTCTCTGTGCGTGTGTGTGTGTGTGTGTGTGTGTGTCCTCCTCTCTCTGTAACTCTGCCTTTCAAATAAAAAAAAATTCCACTCTTGTGTCTCTCTCTGGGTACGTGTTCTCCCCTCATCTTTTTGGTGTATACACAATTGTTTTGCTTTTCTATTTTATGCATTATCCTCTAAGTACCAAACTCTAACAAAATTGCTGGCATTTAACATTTTTCACTACTAATGCATTCCTTAGGATCTGTATCGCTAGAAACAAATAACTGGGGACAATCCACCTTGCTGACACACAAGGATTCCATCACTGGGTGTAAGAATAAAGATGCTAAAGGAAATCCTCCTCTGACCCCAATTCTGCTACACAGATTGTTACAATAAAGGTCCCCAGGGAATCAGGTATTCCCAAGTCTGTGTCCCTTTGGTCCTCTCATTAAGAGGTAAAGTGTTTCTCCACCATTTAATAGATGGCCTTGGGATCCATTGGACCAACACAAATTCCATAGCCTGGGCCTTAAGCCCCTGAGATGACCATGCTGTGAAAGACAAACAAACAAACAAACCAGAAAACAAAATTCTTTCCAGACCTTTGCAAGATTACGAGACAGCTCAGCTCAACTAGCTCCACTGCTTCTAATGCATGGTACCATCTTAGATCCCAACCCCAAACTGTCAGATGACAGCAGCCATGAGTGAGCCCAAACTAATAGAACCACCCAGATTTCCAACCCTTAGAACCCGACAGATAATATAACATGCGTGTGTTGAGCTCCTAAGTTTTAGCTGGTTTGTTATGCAGCAAGTGATACATTGGGCATCCTCTGAGAAACAATGTTTATGGAGATTCCAGCTTAGTGGTTAAGGCCCTGGTTAAGATGCTCCCACCCCACATCAGAGGGCCTGAGTTCCATACTCACCCGCAGTCCTGACTCCAGCTGCCTTGCTAACGCAGACCCTGAAAGGTAGCCAAGATGGCTCAGGTAACTGGGTCCCAGCCACACAAGTGGGAGACCTGGATTGAGTTCCCTGCTCCTACTTTTGGTCTTGGTCCATCCTCGGCCACTGTGGGTGCTTGGGTAGTAAATCAGCAAATGGAATCTCTCTCTCTCTCTCTCTCTCTCTCTCTCTCTCTCTCTCTCTCTTCATATAAATTTTAATTGATTAAAGTCTGAGAAATAATCATAATGTATCACCCTTCCTTTGATCTGCTCCCACCCTTCTACTGTCTGCAGCCCACCATTGTTCCTGGGTGGAGCCTTTGCCCTAGCTTATCTCTCAAATTACCCAGGAATTCTTCTCACACGTATGTTTTGTGCTGATTAACAAATGTCTGAGGGGTTGGCATAGATGGCTGACCTTGACCTGTAGAGCATAGAGGGAATGTACTGAAAGACCATTGTGTAGATGTCTGGTAAAACCCTGGATGGCAGCATTGAGTGAACATTACTTGGAGATGACAATAGAGGGAAGGTTATTATTAGAGACACTGTCCTGTCTTATTTAGGACTCACTGGGCATCTCGCCCTATGTATTATGGATTCAAATATCTTAAAATCAGAGCCAGCATAGGCCGAGGCAAGACCGGGTTGTAATGTTTTAAGGCTACAGCGAGGAGCACATCAAATAGATTCTGCCACATTTTCAATTTATTCACTTCACAAATATGAAGAACATTAGTAATTTGCCATGAGGGAGAAAACAAATTCTAACAGCATCTCAATGTAGGAGGAGGAAAGTGTGCTTATGGGACAAGTGCCGGATGTCTCTTCCACTGAGGAGTGACATGCAAGACGCGGCTCATTCCCAAAGTTCCAGAGTTGTGCTGCAGAAGTGTGACTTAGAACTGAAAAATCTCCTGACTTCCTTTCTAAAAGCACAGGGAAAAAAATGAACAAAAGTTCCGGAAGAATTCTGGGAAATTCTAGCACAAGAGTCAAACATGCAGAACTCCTGCCTAAGCTAGCCAGATTTTGCAGCCTACCTAGGGAATGGTTAAGAAGTAACAGGGGAGTGATTTTTGTTACAATTATGGCCTTAGTTCCTTATCAGTCAGACTTTGAATGGCAAACCAAACAACAGGCCACACTGACATCTAGAAGCAGTGCTCAAAGTTAGATCACCACTGACATTGGATTAATCCAGTTGAAACCAACTCCTCCTTAGAAATGATCCAAGCCAGGAGTCATTCTGGGTCTCGTTTCCCAGCTATGAATGAGATTCTTACTGCTGTGTTGCTGATGCTGCTGTTACTAGTTTGGTTTTTTGGTTTGGGTTGAGGGAGGGGAAGGTTTGTGTTTTGTTTTGTTTTTTTAATTTTCTTAATGTTCAGAACTTTTTGTGCTTTTGCCAGAGTCAGATGTTGAAGGTTAGTTAGCTCCCCTACAGCTTATATTCTGTAAAATAAGACATAGATCATCAGAGCTATAAATTAATAACAAATCAAATCCACAAAGCCAAGTTGATTAACTTGCCAGGCACAGAAACACTGAAATTCACTGCATAGCCATTTAAGGAGGGAAAGTCATGGAAATATTTTAAGATTTACTTACGGGGCCCGTGCTGTGGTGTAGCAGCTAAAGCTGCCGCCTGCAGTGCCAGCATCCCATATGGGCGCTGGCTTGAATCCTGGCTGCTCCACTTCTGATCCAGCTCTCTGCCATGGCCTGGGAAAGCAGTAGAAGATGGCCCAAGTCCTTGGGCCCCTGCACCCACGTGGGAGACCTGGAAGAAGTTCCTGGCTCCTGGCTTCAGATTGGTGCAGCTCTGGCTGCTGCAGCCAATTGGGGAGTGAACCAGAGGACAGAAGACCTCTCTCTGTCTCTCTTTCTCTCTCTTTGTAATTCTGATTTTAAAATAAATAAGTACATTAAAAAAAATGTACTTATTTATCTGAAAGGCAGAGAGAGAGAGAGAGAGATCTTCTATCCACCGGTTCACTCCTTAAATGGCCACAGCAACAGGATCTGAACCAGGATGAAGTCGGCAGCCAACTCCATCCTGGACTCCCTCTTGACAGGGTCCCAAGTACTTGGGCCATCTTTTACTATCTTCCCAGGCCATCAGCAGGAAGCTGGATCAGAAGCAGAGCAGCCAGGACTTAAATAGGTACTCCATATGTGATGCTAGCATCACAAGTGTTGACTTAACCCTCTGCACCACAAATGTTGGCCCCAAATCAGGAATTAGGTTTTGTTTGTTTGTTTGTTTTTAATTTGAGAGGTAGAGTTATAGAGAGAGTGAGACAGACAGAAACATCTTCCATCTGCTGGTTCACTCCCCAAATGGCCTCAACAGCCAGAGCCGGGCCTAACCAAAGCCAGGGGCCAGAGCTTCTTCCAGGTCTCCCATGTGGGTACAGGAGTCTTCGCACTTGAGCCACCTTCCACTGCTTTCCCAGGCCACAGCAGAGAGCTGGATTGGAAGAGGAGCAGCCAGGACTAGAACTGGTGCCCACATGGGATGCAGGTGCATAGAAGGAGGCTTAGCTCACTACGCCACAGCGCCTGCTACAGGAATTTTTAATCTAGGAAAAATGGATCTCAGTAGTTAAGTTTCGATCAGTAGCACTCTACATAGAATTCAAGGAATTCAACAGCCTGGACCTCATCTAAACAAATCCAGTGAGGAAGGGGGTCTGTGCTTATAGCCAAAAAGGGTTTGGTGTCTCGGTCCACCAGAGCCAGTCAGAACCCACTAGATGAGACACAGCATTGAATGTGGATACCTACTAGGGCAACTGTGGCTCCAAGCAGAAATTGTCCATTACAGTTCCAGCTTGCTCATCCTCCTGAGAAAGTGCCACGTACAACAGATATGTGCATTAACATGATGTATCTCCCGTGACAGCTTTTAGCTTGGTGTTTTGGAATTTTATAGTTACCTTTAATCAATGTAAATTGTGTATATGGTCATCTCTCTCTCTCAGTACTCATGAAGAATTTATTCCAGGACCCCCTGTGGATGCCAACGTCTGTGTAAACTCATATTCATTATAAACAATGGTGCAGTGTTTTGATATCACCAAACACAGCCTTGCACATACTTTGAATAATCTGTAGGTAATCTTATAATACCTAATGCAATTCAAATAGCTGTTTTACTGTACTGTTTATGGAATAATGACAAGATAAAAAATCCATGTCTGTTCAGTACAGGTATAATTTTTTTCCAAGTATTTTCAGCCTGCATTTGATTGAATCTATGGACACGGAGGCCAACTGAATTAATGAATGCATTTTATGAGTTAACATGCTCTCCCTGCCCTACCCTCACCCTACTCTGGAATTTATTTATCTTCCCAAGTTACACATTTATCCAACATATTTAGAGAGCTGAAAATTTTGCTTCAGAATACTTGCAGGACCATAGCTTTAACTTCTTTCTGAACAGCAGGTAAAACACTCTTGTCTGATTGCATTAGATCACAGGGACCCCCAGAATTCTTCATAGGTCTTAGGGACATGAAAACACAAAGGTCAAATAAGATGTTTACATCATAGCGAAAAAAGGAGGAAGGAGGAGCCAGGGGCCAGTGCTGTGGTATAGCAGGTAAAGCTGCAGCCTATGGCACTGGTTTGGACCTGGCTGCTCCACTTCTGATCAAGCTCCCTGCTAATATGCCTGGGAAAGCAGTGGAAGATGGCCCTAGAGCTTGGGCCCCTGCACCCAAGTGGGAGTTCTGGAAGAAGTTCCTGGCTCCTGCCTTTAGACCAGCCCAGTTCCAGCCATCGCAGCCATTTGGGGAGAGAACCAGAGGATGGAAGACCTCTCTCAGTCTCCCTCTCTCTCTCTCTTTCTCCTCTCTCTCTCTCTCTCTTTCTCTCTCTTTATCTCTTTCTCTCTCTCTATCTCTTTCTCTCTCTCTCTCTCTCTCTCTCTCTTTCTGTTGTGTGTGTGTATGTGTGTAACTCTGCCTTTCAAATAAATTAATCTTAAAAAAAAAAAAAAGAAGATAGGAGGAAAGAGAAAAAAAAAAACCATTAATGGCTAGCATTGTGGTGAAGAGAACAGCAGAATTTTTTTAAAGACATCCGACTTAGCCAAGGAATGAGCGTCCAGAGGGGCAGAGGGAGATGGCGGCAGCTGGCAGCAGCTGCCAAGCTAAGCAAGTCCATTTTGCACAGCCTGGGAGGGAAAGCGCTGTTGGCTACAACAGAAAATAGCATGATTTTCTTCCCTGCTGCTGCTTCTCTGGAATCCTGCCAATGCTCTTCCCCGAAGAGGCAGACACTGAATAAATGGACTAATTTATTCAGATGTGTCCCTTTAGTTCTCTCCCCAGAATGGTGTCAACCCTGCCCAGGACACCAGAAATTTCTGTGCTTTGGATGACAACACATTAACCAGCATGTTTCTCTCCATCCCACAACACCTGCCCCTGAAAAGCGCGCATTTGCTTCTTGCATGCAAACTGCTTTTTATAAATGAGGCATCTAATGAGCATTCTCGTGAATTCCCCCAGAGCAGGTAAGACAGGAGACACAGACTCAGAAGTGAAAAAGAAACTCATTATTCGCAAGCCCAGAGCTAAGCATTTGCTAGAGAACAACTGCTCTCGATTTTTCCTGTGAACATAATTAATATTTCTCCCAACCCCTCTGTGAATATTTGCCCATCTGTGGTCCTCAGAGCCTTTCCCCTATGTTCAGATCAGCGTCAGAACTTCAAGAACATGGAGCAGCCATTTAGCCTGGCAGCTATGATGCCTGCATCCCACATGGGTGTACTTGGGTATAACTCCCACCGCTTGGTCTTGACTCCAGCTTCCTACTAATGCAGACTCTGGGAGGCAGCAAGGACTTAGGTTCCTGCCACCCACATGGGGAACCTGGATTAAGTTCTGGGCTCCTGGCTACCAGCCTTGACCAATCTTGGCCGTTGAAGGCATTTGGGAAGTGAACCAGTACATGGGATCTGTCCCGTGCACTCTCTCTCTCCCCCTCCCCTTCCCCCTCCTCCTCCCCCTCCCTCTCCCTCTCCCTCTCCCCCCTCCCTCCTTCCCTCTCTCCCTTCCTCCTTTCTTCCCTCCTCTCCACTTCTCTCAAATAAATAAATCCTTTTCAAAAGAACTGCAAAAATTTTACAGATGATCATAAATACCTTCTTCTTTAAGAAGAGGAAATTGTAGCCTGGGGAAGAGAATGAATTACTCAAGTTTGTACCACTGATTAGGAAAATGTCTCCTAATTTTCAGTGCAATATTCTTTTCACTGCGCCATGCACATGCCCTCATACTCCTGTCCACCTTCATTGTTTCTCTTGCTACCCAAGAACGCTTTTGGCTGCCATAACAGAAACTCTAAAAGATAGTTCAAACCAAAAAGGCAATCATGCTTTATTTGGTGAGAGGCTACAGGTGGCTAGTTCTGGGGTTTGTTCTCAACAATGTATGAAAGAAATATGATAGTTGTCAAAGTCAGGATGCAGTCACTGGTGCCAACATAAATAAAAACAGAGAGATTCTCCAAAGAATAATGACATTTATTTGGGAAGAGCACAGCATTTTAATGGGAATACGCACACCCTATAAACCATGGGTGTTTTCAACAAGGCTGAGACAAAGGGAAGTTTTTAAAGGCAAAAAATGAGGAGGGTTATATCAGATATTTTGAGAAAATTATCTTCGGCCAGGATTATTAATGGCCAGGGTGACATTCGTTCAAGGCTGAGTAGAAGGTTACTGGACAGATGTCCTTGTGGAAACATTTCTTTCATAGGGCTGTGGTGGCCTCTGTGTAATGTAGTTCTGAGAAAATCCTTTTGTTATAGTTATTATCAGATAGACATGCATAAGAACTCTTTCTTCATAACCTCCTGGCTTTATTTATGCATTTTGTGTTGAGGTTGGCTCACGCAGCTCCATCTGGATTATGACAACTTCCACAAATGCACTCAGGAACACAGGCTCTTCTCATCCTTCTGTATGGCATCCCCAGTATGTGGTGGTCCCAACCTCGAATCTCTGATCTCAGTGATAACAAATGGCTTCCACAGTGCCAGGCTTCATGTAGTCACCCCAGTGCCAAGCAGAAAAGAAAGGGATGAGAGGCCAGCACTGTGGCGTAGTGGGTAGAGCCGCCCCCTGCAGTGCCAGCATCCCATATGGGTGCCGCTTCAAGTCCTGGCTGTTCCTCTTCCCATCCTGCTCTCTGCTATGGCCTGGGAAAGCAGTAGAAGACGGTCCAAGTCCTTGGGCCCCTGTACCCATGTGGGAGACCTGGAGGAAGCTCCTGGCTCCTGGCTTCAGATTGGTGCAGCTCCAGCCATTGCTGCAAATTGGAAAATTAACTAGCAGAGGGAAGACACCTCTCTCTGCCTCTCCTTCTCTCTCTGTGTGACTCTGACTTTCAAATAAATAAATAAATCTCCTTTAAAAAAAAAAAAGAAAGAAAGAAAGGGATGAGCAGAAGAGTGCTTTGTCTTATCAGGGAGAAAAATCTTCCTCAGAAATAAGATTTCCCTCCTTGTCTCCTTGGCAGAGCTGGGTCCTGTTGTCCCCGGCAGCTGCGTGAAAATCTGGGAAAGTGCATGCATCTGGTAGTAACCAAAAAGACTGGATCGGCTTAAACCAATGGAGGTACTTTGTCATCATTAACAAAACCAGTATTCCGTAATAAGGAAGAAAGGGTTTGTGGCTGCTAGGTAGGTGCATCAGTTAACTATTTGTGTGTAACAAGCCTCCTCCAAAAATTACTGGCCTCAAACTAAAATCATGTATTTTTTTTCCAGGAATCTGGAGCTGCTGATCTAGTTGGCTCACTTGGGTTGCTGTACTGATATCTGAATTTGTTCAGAGAACTCTGACTTGTTAGGATGTCTGAACTGATTTAAGCTCTACCCACGTGTCTCTCCTCCTTCTGCAACCAATAGACTAGAAAGGAATTCTCTTCTCATGACAACAACCCAGACACAAGAATACAAGAATCATGCAAGGCTCCTGAGTTCGATACTTAGCATGGGGACAGTCACTGTTGTCTCATTCTATTGGCCAAAGCTAGTTATATGCTCAAAGTCAAAACCAGGAATGAGGGTCTGCTCCGGTGGGGGAGTTACTAAGTCCCATGGCACAGAGTATGGGTACACAGAAGGGTGAAAGCATGGAGCCAGTCACACATGCAGGGTACTAAGCAGCTCACGCTGTGCGTTCCTGAGCCCCAGGCCTAACCCCACTCAGTTTCCTTTCGACTTCCTTCTCTATCCCTCCGCCTCTGTTACCACTTTTTCTGCATATCTGTGTGCAGAGTGGGGTGGCCACGGAAGTCCCTGGTGAAAAGCAGATGGGTGTGGGGTGCATTCAGCACTAAAAGGGGGTTCAGAAATTCTCTCAATGGTACCAGCCACAGGGAGCATTGCTCTGGTCTGGCTCAGCTCCCCTGAACATTGAAGAAGGCATGAAGGGGAGTGTGACCTCAGAGGCCAGCTCTTTCCAGGCTTGGAATGTGTCCAGTTTTGCTGGTGTTCCCACCATGGAACGGGCCAGAGGCCTCAGGGATTTCACATGAGTGTTCATGATTGCAAATGGTGTTAGAGGCTTCTCAAAGCTCAGTCCTCCTTTATCTAAAGCCATTCTGGTTGGGCCACCATCCCAAAGTTGAGAGACAGGACCCAAGCCTTGAATGAAAGCCACATTAGATTCTTGTCTCACTGCACATTTCAGATAAGCAGAATGCCCACGAGGAAGATGTCTTTGGCTTGATTGTGGGCCTTACCCTCCTGAAAACAAAGTAACACTCGGGACAGCCTGCTCACCTTGGGCTTACTGGCAGATTTTTTAAGTCTGTTCTCTAGTGGGTATAGTAGTTGTGTGTGTCTGTGCTTTCAACAGAAATGATGGAAACTTGGAGGCAGACCTTGTGAGGGCAGGCCCCATGCCGTGTCTGACAACTCCAGTGAGTCCTCCTGGATTCCCAAGGAACTTTACAAAAGCTGGGCCAGTGCTGCTTGTTCTCGCCTCCCCGCTTCTTTCCTGCTCCTTAGGTTCAGTTTTTCTTGCCATACCCTCATGATCACAGCTATGTAAGGCAACAACGTCTTCACAGCTGTGGCCAAGGGCCCATAATTCAGTCCTGCCGCCACCTAGCAACTCACATACCCCACACTGGGGGATGCACTTGGGACTATTTTCTGTTCCATTTCCCTTTGCTGGGAAGGGATGGCCTTTCACACAACATGCATGGGACCCCATCTGAACAGAGGCTGGCTTGTTGTTGTCAGCCATTCAGCTAAAAGGAGCAGGGACAGTGGGGCTGTAATGGGGATGCTCTCTGGTCAAGGTCCAAGAACCTGGATTCTAACCCGTGCCTTCTCTCTCACTGGTGATGCAAACTTCAGCATATCAATTAGCCTCTGATGGAATGTATAGACTGGCACCCAGGGAACGATCCTCAACATTCATTTTCACGTCATATACCAGGTAAGCAGTGTGAGGCATCAACCATGCAAGTATCTTTTTATAAAGTTGAACATCCAGCTCTAGGGAGCAATGATGGTGTATGGGTCAGCTTTTGGTTACTCTAACAAAATACCTGAGAAAGCTGCTTCTGAAGGAAAGGGGTTCATCTTGGCTCATGGTTCTGGAGGTTCACAGTCCAAGTTTGGGTAGGTGCTAGCGTGTTTTGGCATCCAGTGATGGTGTTCTTGCTGGAAGAGTACTGAGGCAGTCCAGAAATCACATGGCAAGAGTGAGTGTGCTGATGTCCATGACTGTGTGGTCTCTTAGGAAGCCACAAGGATTTAATCATGGGGGCTCTGCTCTGATGATCTCATCCAATCCAATCATTTCCCGAAGGCCCCACCTTCAGATACCATAGTTGGATCAAGTTTCCACCTTCTTGATTTCATACCACGAGACTTTGGGGACCAAGCCTTGAACACATGAGCCTTTGGGGCACATTCCCTATCCAAACTAATGTTCCATCCATAGCAGATGAGCACTTCCCACATCAAGTGCTCGCAACAAGCAATCATCCTACCATAATTCTTTCCATTTTGTTTTGAGGAAAGCATGGCATAGTCCACAAGCAGTTAACAGATTGTGAGATGGTGCTTTTGGCAAACTTGTCAGTAAAATCAATCACTAGTTTTCGTGAGGGCTGGTTCACAGGGGCTACAAGAGGGAGTGTGAGAAAGACTGACGAGCACCTCTCTGATGCGGCTTATGTTCTAATGGCGGGTGCAGGCCAAGAACAAGCAGAGATGCCACCTTCTGCCAGGAACAAGATGATGGAGGTTGGAGCAGTGCAACAGACAGAATTGTGTCCTCTTGAAATCCTCATGTTAAAGTCTAACCCTATGTGATGGCATATGAAAGTGAGGCTTTGGAAAACAATTAGGTTTAGATGAGGCCAGGAGGGCAGGGCCCTCATGATGGAAATTAATGTCCTTGTAAGAAAAGACACCACAGAACTCATTCTCTCTCCTCCACATAAGGGTGCAGCAAGAAGCTGGCTACCCACCATCCAGGAAACCAAATCAACCAGCATCTTCATCCTGTATTTCCCAGCCTCTAGAACTGTGAGAAGAATAAATTCTTGTTGATTAAGCCACCCAGTCTGTGGTGTGTTAATCGTATGGCAATCTGAGCTGACCAACACACATCATTGAGTTACAGAGAATGCATGAGTATGGGGAAGCCTCACTGAGGTATGGATTTTGCACAGACCTCATGAAGACCAAAACAACAACAACAACAACAACAAAACAGCTGGTCATACAAAGATGTGAGGGCAGGTAGAGGAACAAAGTGCCAAGGTCCTGGGCCTTTGGGGAACAATGTAGATGTTTTGGAAGAAGGAAAAAAAGGCAGTGTGGCTGGAGCTGAGAGAGCAAGGGAAAGCTGATGACAGAGATAATCAGATCCTAAATCATGCAGTTGAATAGGCTGAGAGCAATTCCAGAAGAATGCATAAGAAACTATTAATAGTGGCGATTTCTGGATGGTGGGAAGGCAAATGGGTTCAAGATATAAAATGAAAGCTATTTCTTTACCATCTACCCTCCTGACCCTTTGAATGTTTATTTTGAGAATACACTAATTTTATAATAAAGAAATGTTTCATAGATGCCCAAATATAAAATGACCCCAATATCACAGGATCACACTTTCCAATAAAAATATCTAAAAAAAATAGTTGGCCTACTCAAAACACAGCCTAAGTATGTAGCAGAAATAGTTACATGTCTGTTTAAAATATTTAGGCTATTACTTACCCACTTTTGAAAATTACACTTTTTTCTAGTCTCCTATTTAGGCAACAACTTAAGTCAAACTTTTCCATTTCTTGATGCACAAGGTCAGCTTCTAATAAACGACTTTTGCATCAGCTAAAAGAATTTTCCAAAAGATAATCTTTACTGATAGTGTGTGCTGCTTGACATACAGTTCTTTACAGCATCACGCACTCCATGTTAGGAGAGAGTTTTTGTTTGTTTGTTTCCTGTGTGTTTTTTCAGTCCCATAGGAACACGTAGGAGGGAAAATAATAACACCTCCCCCCTTCAAAGATGACCCCGCGCGAATCTCCAGAACCTATGAATAGGTTAGTTCGCATGGCAAAGGGGAATTAAAGTATGAGGGAGAATTAAGTTTGCTAACAAACCTTCATTAAATCAGCACAGGAGCCTAGATTATCCAGGTGTACCCAACGTAATCACGAGGGTTCTTGCATGTAGAGGAGGGGGGTACAAGGGTAGGTCAGAGTGATGCTTTATGAAAATGGTCCAGCTTGCTCTGAAGATGGAAGAGGATGCTGTCAGTCAAAGAATGAGGGTGGTCTCTAGAAGCCTGCAAATGTATTCATTCATGGAGACACAGACCAGCCTACACAAGGATTTTAATGTCTTCAGTCTTCAAACCTCCAGAGCTGTGAATTATAGATCGTGTTGCTTTAAGTCACTCAGTGTATTACAGTATAAAGTGTTTTGTAATCAGTGTGTGGTCATTTGCCATGGAAAATGATGACAATGATACAGTGCATGGTCTTCAGATTCTCCATCTTTGGTATGTATCTCCACAGTCTATGTCACTCAGTCAAGTGAGATTTAAAGGGCTTGCTTGAAACAATATGGAAGACACATTATTGGGAAGTCATTCCTCCCAGGACTAATTGGTAAAATTTAGCTTAACCTCTCTCCTGCCATCTTGTTTTGCCAGATGATTCATATGTACCTAAAACTAGGTCATTTCAGCTAATACTCTATCTCCTCCCCCAAAAAGACTCTTGTTCAAAATAAAGCAGTTGAGTACATAATGTAAGAAACTTCTGGCTGTTTTCAGAGGGTGGTTTTGGAAGCAAATCTTACTTTAGAGTAGTTTTTACTTAATATATTGACTAGAAAGTCAAAGACCCCCAGAAAATCATGCTAGTTCCTCTCCTCTGGCTCTCTGGCCCTGTCTCTGTCACTGTGTTCACTGAATTCCAGGGCTACCCTAATTTTACCAGTATGTCTCTGGGATGTCACAGCTTTACCTCCCAGAAAACCCTGAGCCCCTTAGTCTACTCATCACACCAACAGCTTGGGGAGGTTTCGGGGTGGGGGGCTTTGTCTCAATCACTCAGAAAACGTTTATGGAATGAAGAGGCCACTCAGCCTCCACTAACACTCCCATTAATTCTTCCTGGATTTTTCTATGTACACACCCAAAACAGCTCTCTCAAGCAAAAAACACAAATTTCATTTCTGTTGAGCCACCCTCTGGACAGCCAGCTGGCCATGGCTATTTTAGAGCTTATTGTTTTCCACTGTGTAAGAATTATTTATGAGTGGCTCAATTTCCTCCTTTTGACTGTAAATTACTGGATATTGGGTCCAGTGTATCTTCTTTCCTATCTAGAATATTTACTGATGTTCCAGGCATGTTGGAATTCATTGTTTCACTTTATCCTTAAAACCACCTAGGAATATAAGAATTAATACTTTCCCCTTGCATTTTACAGATAAATGAACAGAAGTTCAAAGAGGAGAAATAACTTATATATAAAAGCATTTGCCCAGCAGGCACTGCGGCTCACTTGGCTAATCCTCCACCTGCGGTGCCAGCACCCTGGGTTCTAGGCCCGGTTGGGGCGCCGGATTCTTTCCCGGTTGCTCCTCTTCCAGTCCAGCTCTCTGCTGTGGCCCGGGAAGGCAGTGGAGGATGGCCCAAGTGCTTGAACCCTGCACCCACATGGGAGACCAGGAGGAAGCACCTGGCTCCTGCCTTCGGATCAGCTCAGCGCACGTAGCTGCCATTTGGGGGGTGAACCAATGGAAGGAAGACCTTTCTCTCTGTCTCTCTCTCTCTCACTGTCTAACTCTGCCTGGAAAAAAATAAAAATGAAAAATAAAAAAAAAAAAGCATTTGCTCAGTAAATAGAAGAGCCCAGATTTGTATTGAAATCTGTCTTACCCCAAAACTAATTCTCATTGAATTATACCTAAGGTGTGAAGATGGTAACTATGGTAACTAAGGGGGGAAAAAAGATGACTTACAAGGGTCCCAGGCATTTTGTGCTTATTACATACAGAGTTTAGCCCAGTATGTTTGGCATATATTAGTCTGAACCACATGAAGTTGTCATTTATTAGATTAAAAATAGTCTTGTGTTGGAAATGTTTTCCATAACTCAATGGAATATCTGGTAAACTGGAATTAATCATACTTGTTGAAATACAAGGGTAGTATGTATATTTAGGGCATTTAAGAGTACCCTCTGTAGTGTATCTAGGTTCAAATTCTACCTCTGCCACTTGCTAGCTATGTTATTTTGGGAAGTCACTTAACCTCTTGGAGCCTTGATGTCTTCATCTGTAAAAAGAGGATAATAACATTACCTACTTTATGGGGTTGTTGTAAGGGTTAAAGGAGTCACTTGTGTAACTCACTGAATAGACTACATGACACCCACTAAGTGTTAACTATTGGTGCTGTAACAGCAATGATCCAATTCTGTCCTTGGGAAGCTGGGTAAGTAGTTGAGGGGGTGGACTTGGTGGAGAACAACAGAGGAAAGTGGATCTGTGAGAATAACAAAGATTATAGAATGAGGCCATTTATTATGACCTTTTTGACCATTTCACAGACCATCTCCGTGGGACCCCAGAAATTGAGACTGACAGAGATAATCCCCATCTGAACTTTCCCACCCACAGCCCCACATCAAGAGACCTAAGATCTCTTTATCATCTCCCCTTTGCTGTTGTCTGATAGGAGACGCCCCAGAGCACAACAAAGACAGCCCAGCCCCCACAAAGAAGCACAGCCAACAGAGAATGAGTGTTTGAGTTGGCGATTTGGGTGAAGACTACTGCACAGGAGCTTGCCATCCTCCCAGTTGGCAAAATCTCGGGGGCTGGAGCACCTGTGCAAGTGCCAGGACTAGGAAGAACTGTGAGTTATCTAAGGTACATCATCGTTTACTAGAGCAAAACCAAACAAGGACAATGGTGTATTGCTTTCCTGGGGCTGCCTTAACAACTTAACCTAAATTAGGAGTCTTAAGAAGCCAAATGCATCTCTCTGCAGTTCTAGAAGACAGATATCCAGGGCCGTTGTCGTGGTACAGCAAGTTCAGCCACCACCTGCAGTGCTGGCATCCCATATGGGCACCAGTTTGAGGCTCAGCTGCTCTACTTTCAATACAGCTCCCTGGGAAAGGACCTGAAGATGGCCCAAGTACTTGGGCCCCTGCCACCCATGTGGGAGACCTGGATGGAGCTCCTGGCTCCTGTTTCAGCCTGGCCCAGCCCTGGCTATTGTGGCCATTAGGGGAACGAACCAGCAGATGGGAGATTTCTTTCTCACTCTCTCTCTCTCTCTCTCTCTGTAACTCTATCTTTTAAATAAATAAAATAAATATTAAAATAAAAGAAGACAGACATCCAAAATCAAAAGGTGGCAAAGCTATTGTCTCTTTGACAGCTCTAACACCCATTCTTGCGTATTCTTAGTATCCAGTGGGGTTACCAGTAGTGCACATGTCTCTGTTTTCTCTTCTATAAAGACAATCACTGGATTAGGGGCAACTTTGATTTATATGACTTATCTTAATCACATATTAAAAACTCTATTTCCAAATAAAGTCACATTCCTTTTTTATTATAAATTGATAAATTATAATTGTATATACTTATGAGATACAATGTGATGTTACTTGCATACAGTGTGGAATGATTGACTCAGTTGATCTGTCATATGATTCCTTGAATACTTACCATGTTTTGTGATAAGCACATTTGAAACATGTCCCCAGTCCCCCACCCCTAGCCTCTGGGAACCACCATTCTACTCTCTACCTCTCTGAGTTTCATTGTTTTAGATTCTACATTCTCATGTAAGTGAGATCATGTGGTATTTATTTCTTTCTATGCTGGCCTATTTCACTTATGTCCACGGGTTCATCCACACTGCTGTAAATATCAAAATTTCCATCTTTTTAAAAGTTAAATAGCACTCCACTGGACACATACTTAATTCATCAATTAAGACAGGTCACACACAAATATATTACATTGTCTTTATCTGTTGATTCCGTATCCTGGCTAGTGTGAATAATGCCACAATGAACACAAGATACAGCGATATCTTAAACATACTCATCTCAAATCCCCAAAACAAGGCCATTATCTCGGGTTCTGATAGACATGAAATTTGGGAGGACATTACTCATGCCAGTATGCATAACAAAAAACACCTTATCAAAAGCAGCACGTATCTTCCAGACATTTCCTTCTCCTTAGAAACAACCCTGCAGTCTGAGGCCTCAGCCGAGAGGGGGCAAGGCAATGTGGGACGTGGAGAGATCCCAGAACACAAAGACTTAAACTACAAGGACTATAACATTGTCATTTGTCAGGAGCCATACGCTAAAACAAAAAGCCCAAGTGGGACAACAGACAATGAAATCCACATCCAAACCCAGGTATGTGAACTATGGAACTGGAAGATGATGAGGAAACTTTCAGAAGAACTGAGCGCCCCGCCGCCTCCTCCCCTGTCGCGCGCTGGGGGTGTTGCTCGCTCCTCCCCAGTTGCAGCCCGTTCGCCGCTGCTCCTCCTCTCCCAGTCTTGGGTTTCCCTGGCGCTGCAGCCGACGCCGCCGCTACCTCTGCGGACTGTATGAGGAGGAGGAGGCGGAGGATGTGAAGATGGTGGAGCTGCTGATGCTGCTGGAAGAGGAAATCCCGGGGGGCCGCCGGGCCCTTTACGACTGTTAGACCAATCTGGAGCGGGTGGCTGATTACTGCGAGAACAACTACATCCAGTCAGCAGATAAGCAGCGTGCCCTAGAAGAAACCAAAGCCTACACCACCAGTCCTTAGCAAGTGTTGCCGATCTGATAAACACCTTGGCCAACAATGTCCTGCAGATGCTGGATATCCAGGCCTCTCCGCTGCAGAGGATGAAATCGTCAATCAATCATATTTCACAAACAGTTGATATTCCTAAAGAGAAAGTTGCAAGAAGAGAAATTGGAATTTTGACTACCAATAAAAACACTTCAAGGACACATAAGATTATTGCTCCAGCCAACCTTGAACGGCCAGTTCGTCATATTAGAAAACCTATTGACTATACAATTCTAGATGACATTGGACATGGAGTAAAGGTGAGTACCAAGAATATGAAGATGGGTGGGCTGCCGCGTACGACATCTCCAACTCAGAAACATCCCAATCCCCCCATGTCAGGGAAGGGGATTCTTGGGAGGCACTCCCCCTATTGCACACTGGAGCCAGTGCGTCCTCCAGTGGTACCAAATGATTGTACCTAGCCCAACCCCTAATGTGGCTCCCTCGCAGCAGAGCCCTGTGAGGACAGCTTCTGTGAATCAAAGAAATCGAACTTACAGCAGCAGTGGGAGAAGCGGAGGAAGCCACCCCAGTAGTCGGAGCAGCAGTCGGGAAAACAGCAGAAGTGGGAGTGTGGGGGTGCCTATTGCTGTTCCTACTCCGTCTCCTGCCAGCGTCTTTCCAGGTCATCCTGTTCAGTTCTACAGCATGAATCGGCTGCCTCTCACCATACTCCCCCAGCCATAGGGGGCTCCTTGCCCTACAGACGCCCTCCTTCTATAACTTCACAAACAAGCCTTCAAAATCAGATCAATGGAGGACCATTTTATAACCAGAATCCAGTATCTCTTGCTCCTCCTCCTCCCTCCATCCTATAGATTCAATATTCAATCAAAATACCAAGGACATTCTTCTCAGATCTCGAAAAAATGATACTGAAATTCATATGGAAACACAAGAGACCCTGAATAGCTAAAGCACTCTCGTACAACAAAAACAAATCCAGAAGCATCAAAGTACCAGATTTCAAGACACACTATAATAAAGATAACTGAAAATGAATCTTGATAAAGAATGGGATGGAAGAGGGAGTGGGAGATGGGATGGTTGTGGGCGGGAGGGTGGTTATGGGGGGGGAAGCCGCTATAATCCAAAAGTTGTACTTTGGAAATTTATATTTATTAAATAAAAGTTTTAAAAAAAAGACACACTATAAAGCAGTTATAATCAAAGCAGCCTGATACTGGGGAAAAAAAAAAAAAAAGATGAGTGGACCAGTAGAACAGAATAGAAACTCCAGAAATCAATCCCCCATCTACAACCTACTTATCTTTGACAAAGGAGCTAAAATCAATCGCTGGAACAAGGACAGTCTCTTCTATAAATGGTGCTGGGAAAACTGGATCTCCACATGCAGAAGTATGATCAAGACTCTTACATTATATCTTACACAAAAATCCACTCAAAATGGATCAAATGCCTAAATCTATGACCCAGTATCCAGTATCATCGAATTATTAGAGAACATTGGTAATTTAGCCAAAGGAAATGAAATCAGCATGTGAAAGGGTTATTTGTACCCCCATGTTTGTTGCAGTTCAATTCACAATAGCTAAGATATAGAATCAACCCATAAGTCCATCAACTGAAGACTGGATAACGAAATTCTGAGATATGTACACTGTGGAATATTGTCATTTGCAACGAAATGGGTGAAACTGAAAAACATTATAATAAATCAGTCCCAAAAAGGCAAATACCATATGCTCTCCCTGATCTGTGGTAACTAATAGAGAACCTAAAAAGTAATATATAGAAGTGAAATTGACACTTTGACATGCAATGGCTTTCAACAGCCCTTGTCTCAATTGTTGAGGAAGAGTTTTTTTTTTCTTTTTTTTTTTCATATTGTTTGTTGAATTCTCTACTTAGTGTAGGGTTAATCTTTTATGTATAGAGTTAATTGAAAATAGATCTTAGTAAAAAATAAGAATGGGAATAGGAGAGGGAGGAGGAAGAAGGGTAGAAGTACAAGTGGAAGGGAGGGTAGTGTAGGAAGATTCACTACATTTCTAAATTTGTATATATTAAATGAATGAAGTTTGTATACCTAAAATAAAAGATTTAATTTTCTACAAAAAATACTTGATGTTATATATCTCCACAAAAAGAAAAGAAAATGATTCAGATGACTTATCTGAAGGTAGAACAAAATCAGCTTCTTCCAAGCAGTCTTCCAGTAACTTTCATTTAAAGCACCACCTAAAATAAGGTTTTCTTTTAGCATGGACTCAGGTTCCCTCCACATGTCTCCTCTACTACTCTGTACTTCTGGGCACGTGTGCATAGTCCACACACACACACACACACACTTTCCCCTAGAAATCCATGTGCTAATCCTGACAATTTTTCATTTCTTAATATCATGCAAGATGGTAAGTACCTCAAGGGGCACTTCCTGTCTGCTCTTTCCCATCATGTAGAACTGATTTTGTCCCCTCTTCCATGAACATGGAACCACCAACACTTTATTGCATTTTCTTACTTCTTGATCTGTCTCTAGCTCTAGATCTGGTATGTGCAGTGGGATCAGGGATGGTGCCTTACTCATCTCTGTGTTCTCAGCTTTTACACAGCACCAGGCACAAAGTAGCACAGGCACAAAAAGACGGCCCTGGATTGGGTACAGGGACAGAGATGGCCATGACAGAAGTGAGGGAAGGACTAAGCAATGAATCCTCCAGAATATCAACCATTATAGGGAGGGAAAAACAGGATCCAGCAAGGGAACCAAGATGAAACAGAGAGAAAAATAGGAGGAGAATTAGGGCATGGGGTTGCAGGCAGACCAAAGGAGAGGAAGAAGGGGGAGCCCTAGTGATAGGAAGGAGACGGTCCCATGGCAAATGCAGCAGAGATGTCCTTCTGAGGTAAGGCTGAAGATAGGTCCAGGAAGCTGACATTTAGGACATCACAAATGACCTTAGAAAGAGCAGTTTAGTGATTACTTGGGAGGTGATAGGAACACCAGATTGCAACAAGATAAAGAGTGAAAGAGAATTGAGACCACACAGGCAATGGGAGCAGCTCTGATCCTCCCAACAGTTGGGCAATAGAAGAAGGAAAGCTGTCAGTCATCCGAAGGGAAGGAAAAGGTCCTTAGATCAGCAGAGCCCTGGATGTGTTCGTGCATGCCCTTACCCAGCCCATAGGTTTCTATGAAGTGCTCAGACTTGGGGCAGGGCAAGGCTTGGGAAGTAAACACTTTGGCTGTGTTTGAAAGGCTCAGATTCACAGCATAACTCCTGATGGCTTCTGGCTCGAGAGAACATGCCTCCCATCTCTAAGACACTTAGGTTAAGAGGAACAAGAAGAAATTTTGATCTCAAAGATGCTCATCTGCAGCCAAGCTGGTGAGACTTTCCATCAGCTGAAACAGGGACAGAGTTCTGAATTCAAACTCTGCCATGTCTCTGCCCTGCTTTAAACAGACCCACGCTGGCGAATATCCACATCCTGCCTCATTTTTGGTTGTGATAGATGTAATTTTTCACACCACTAGAGCAAAATATTTTCTTTAGACACTCTTCCTTTTTGGCTCTTGAAAACTTTAGAAAGTTCCGCGCGAGTGCAGGTTCCACCTGGAGGTACTGAAGGCAGTGAACTTCTAACAGGACTGCAGTGAGGTGTGATGTGCCCCACGCTGGGTCTCTCTGTTCCTTAGCTGATGGACCCCTGCCTTTGAGGAAATGCTTCAGTCAGTTTTCTCCAAACAGCTTAGAATTAGTCATTTCTTCCCATTTGAGGAAATATACTATTAAAGCAATCTCCTAAGTGATTACTGAAATTATTCCGATAGAACTATGAGAGCACATTATAGGCTTGTTACCTAGCAACTGAAGGATATTGAGCCCCTTAAGAATTAAGATGGAAAAAATAAGAAGACATATTTCATTCAAACCCAGTTTTACAATGATCCATAAAAGCAACCAGAAAATCACCATGATGAATAAGGTAATGGCAACAAGATTAACTTCAATTATGTATCCGATGTCCTGCCCAGGCTCTTAAACAAGCATTAGCAGGAGCGTGAGTCGCAGCCCCATCTTTCATGGCAGACCTGTCCACAGGTGGGCAGAGCTACAGATCTTTGGTGTGTGGCCACGGGAAAGTCTCTGATCACCCCTGAGCCTTCTTCCCAGCATCCTCATCTCAGGCTCCTCTATTTCTAAATCCTACTCTCTCTATAGTCTCCATAGACAATCCCTATGATCGTTGTGTGGCTACCCCAGAGGACCTCATCCATTCAGGGACTGTGGACTGGGTACAGCCAGCTTCATATACAGGATGTCTGGAGAGTCCCTGTAATTAAGGTCAATGTGGTGGGTTTTCTCTCCAGCATCTGTTTCATCAGGGGTGCCCTGGTCAAAAGGAAAGCAATATCACAGAGTGTGGCATTCATGCCACATCTGATGAACAAACAACTCAAAGGTCACGTTCACTGGGAGGAGGATTGGTGTAGCAAAGTGGTGGTCGGTGTACCTGTGTCTATGTCTGTGCAAATAGAATTGTTTAAGAGCCTGCTTTGTGCTAGACAATGTACCAGATACATTTTTCTGATCCTCTCAATTGCCTAGAAAGTAAGCACTTTATACCTACTTGTAACACTTCTTAGTTGGAAATACAGGTCTTATTAAGACTGGTTCCAGGACCTCCTACAGATATTTACATCCATGGATGCTAAAGTCCCTTTTAGAAAGTGGCATAGTGCGTGCATTATTTCTATGTAACATGCACACATCCTCCTATACACTTTAAATCATCTCCAGATCACTACTAACACCTAACACAATGTAAATGCTATACTTGTCTTACTGTATTATTGAATCCATAGATGTGCAACCCACGGCTATTGAGGACTGATGATAGCTATAGACTCACAGCAGGTAAAAGAAAAACATACAGGAAAGTCACACATATCCTCCTTTCCCCAGTATTAACCTCTTCCACAACTTTAGCATCACCAATAAGAAATTGGCATAGGTATAATCCATAGACCTTACTCAGATTTCAAAGTTATATGGACCACACAGAATCTCAACATTGGATTGTGAACCAATAGTGAAGGTCCTCGCGGAAGTCAGTATTAGTAGGAATTGAAGTTTGGGTTCATCTAACTGTAAGATCAGTGGAACAGTGAACGTGTCTGGTGCTTCTATCATTAAACCCAGATGTACTGTACAGTGGAAATAGTAACAGAGTAACTAGCAAAATCAACCGTAGTTTCCTAACCTGAAGGCCGAATGATATTACAGTAGGAAGGGTTGAGTGGAAATTCCAGAAACTATCCTCCCTCTGAAGTCCCCACGTTCTGCCAAGATATAAAGGAAAAGAAAACTACTTAACTGGAAGAAACGAAGAAATCTGCGCCACCATCAGACACTTGAGAGACAATGGCATTTGCTCCCATCATGTCCTTAATAACTCACACTCTTGGCTGGCGTGAAGGTCAGATAGATTGTGAAGAATGACCACAGACTGTCTATCACAGGCAAAATCTGATGATGACAACAACCACCACAGCTGCAATTCCCTTCGTAATGTCTTTGTCAGCAGGGTCAACACTGGCCTTCACCCCACTCCTGACCCCCAGGACTCTGTCACCTTTTACATACATGTAGTTGGAGGGATTGTGATCATTTTGCTATCTCACAGAATCTCATGCTTCTGCATTATTTTGATGGCAGTACACTAACTGGTCTTGTGAAGCAGGTCATGTCAAGCACCCAACAAGGAGTCTAAGACGATACCTGCATGACAGAGATTAGGAGACAATCCCTATGACCATTTATATGGGCCTCTGATACTGATGTCTCTAAGGGTCCAGTGCAGTGGGCACATGGGGATTTCCCTCTAAAGGAAGAGCCAAGTGCCTGCACCTTGCACTACCTACCACAATGAAAGAGGCATGACTTCTCTTTTTTTAAGATTTATTTATTTACTTGAAAGTCAGAGTTACACAGAGAGAGAAGGAGAGGCAGAGAGAGAGAGAGTGGGAGAGAGAGGTCTTTCATCCACTGGTTCACTCCCCAGTTGGTCACAACAGCCAGAGCTAAGCTGCTCCAAAGCCAGGAGCCTGGAGCTTCTTCTGGGTCTCCCATGTTGGTGCAGGAGCCCAAGCACTTAGGCCAACTTCTACTGCTTTCCCAGGCCATAGCAGAGAGCTGGATCGGAAGTGGAGCAGCTGGGACTCAAACAGGTGCCCATATGGGATGCTGGCAGTGCAGGTGGTGGCTTTACCCACTACGCCACAGCACCAGCCCCAACATGCATCTTTTCAAAGTCAACAGAGTTGGCATAAGTTTTGCCATAACCTTCATCCAGCTAGCTGGAACTCAATGTCCCTCAGAGTGTGCCACTTATTTCTCAGTGATTCCAAGCTGAAATTCCAGTTTGCTCAGAAACCCTCTCTCAAGTTCTTTTTCTCCCTCAGTCACTGTCCATAGCCCTGGAACCAGCCAGGGTGTCCTAGGGTCTTTGCCAAGGGATTGTCTCTTTGTCTTTCAAGACTCTTGCTCCCTTGATTAATGCGCACAACCTAGGAAGCTGTCAGCCATTGTGGTGACGTCCCTGGTGAGAACATGCACCTTAAAGTTAGCCAAGGCTCTCGGAGCTGCGGCTTCTGGTTGCAGGAGCAGTCCAATCCGAACTGCAGAGTTAAGACCCCCTTCTGGATTTTTCAAGCTATGTTATTGCTGCTTGGGCTTTCATGATCTCTCTTGAGAGCATCTCATCTATCTTCCCAGCCCCATCTGCAGTTCGGCTAACAACCTCTTATCAAACAAAAGCACACGCCTCACCTCAAGAATAACCAGCAGTTTCCTTACACCGAGGAAACTCAATGCATTTAAAACATAAAATGAAATACTCATACAGTTTCTCCAATGGCAACTATATGTGTAGAGTAACAGGTGTGCTTTACACGTACACAATGTGTTTCAATGCTAAGAACCACCACAAAATCTCAACAACTTCTCCAGTTCTGATCTTGGCTTGATATTTACATAATCAAATGGCCCACCGTGCCACAATGCCAGCCCCCCAGCCTCCTTCTATAAGGCATGAGGGAGCCATCTAGCCCTTGGACCAGAAAGACTACTCATCAGCTTGGGTCTACAGTCTGATATGAGGCTAAGTGTAAAACTGACCATGAGCTGGTAGGAATGTGATGAAGATCAGCCATGGCCCATGGCTCTGGGTGATCAGTGTCCAAGGCTAGTCTATCCAGGAGGGTCCTTCCTGCAAGGCAGGTGTTCTCCTTTGAGACCACTGGCCTGGGAAACATCCCCCTGCAGATACCGCTGGTGCCTTGAAACTTGGCCCTGAGGTCAGTTAGAAATGGAATAAATCTGTGTGGGGTGGAGGGAACTGGAGGAGATGGACCGCTCTTCCTGAGTAATTTAGGGTGGGGAGAGATCAAAGTCTTGGCTGCACCTCTAGAAGATCCTTTTGTTCCAATGGATTAAGCCTCCACCTGCAGTGCTGGCTTCCCATATGAGTGCAGATTCAAGTCCTGGCTGCTCCACTTCCTATCCAGCTCCTTGCTAATGCCCCTGGGGAAGCAGCAGAAGATGGCTCCAGTGCTTGGGCCCCTGCCACCCACGTGGGAGACCTAATCTTTCTCTCTCTTTCTCTGTCTGTCCCTCTCTCTGTAACTCTGCCTTCCGAATATATATAAAAGAAAGGAGACTGGGATCATGAAGATGGCAGGGCCAGTCCTAAAAGTGCCCCTCTAGGGGCCGATTCTGGTTAGTTCTCGTCAACCACTCAGTAGGGAAATGACTATTGTCATCTCTCTCATTGTCTGCTCTCTGCAGGCTCGACAGATTTGCTGATCTTTATGAAGTGGCTGAATCGTGGGAGGACAAGTAGGTAAAAGCATTCATGTTCAGTACGAGTTTCAAATCTTCACAGAATCCCTCGGCGATCCAGACTCAGCTAATAGAAGTGGGCCTTGGGACAGTTGACTCATCCTGCCTATCTCTGCTTCCCACTCAGTCATAAATTACTGTGCAGACTGTGCTGGGTACATCGACATTACAAGTTATTAAAGGAATGAGTCAACAGTTTGGAAAATGCGCATTATCACAGGCCTCAGCAGGGCAGGCTGAAGGCCTAAGTTACAGACAGGGCCTCACAGCTCTGAGAGTCGGAAGAAATCCTGCTGCTCACGGAGGCCCAGCTGCTCCTCTCAAGGAGACGGAGCCCTAAAGGAACCCAGTGGTGACTCAGTGCAGCCCTGTCTGTGATGCTGAGTTTAATGGTTGTGGGTTTATGCTTGATTTCTATGGAAATTTGTCTAAGTATGTCTGCCTCTACAAAGAATTTTTATTTTTGGCAGCATAGTGGTAATTAATCTAGGAGTGTGTGTGGAGGGGAGTCCTCCTAACTGTGTATTTAAAAATTTATTTATTACAAAGACAGAGTTACAGAGAGGCAGAGGCAGAGAGAGAGAGAGAGGTCTTCCATCCACCGATTCACTCCCCAAATGGCTGCTTCTTCCAGGTCTCCCATGCAGGTGCAGGGGCCCAAGGCCTTGGGCCATCTTCTACTGCTTTCCCAGGCCATAGCAGAGAGCTGGATCAGAAGTGGAGCAGCTGGACTTGAATAGGCACCCGCATAGGAGCCCGGCACTGCAGGCAGCAGCCTTACGTGCTATGCCACAGTGCCAGTCCCCTTAATTGTGTACTGACAGCTGTAGCTTCTTGTCTGCCATGGCCTATAACCTCTCTACTTCCCTGCACCCTAAAATGACAATTGCTTCTCTGTATTGCCTTGTTAACCATGACCACACCCAACCTACTGCTTTTCTTGCATTTTCTTCTTTTTTAAAAGATTTATTTTATTTTTATTTAAAAGACAGAGTTACCGGCCAGCGCCATGGCTCAACAGGCTAATCCTCCGCCTTGCGGCGCCGGCACACCGGGTTCTAGTCCCGGTTGGGGCGCCGGATTCTGTCCCGGTTGCCCCTCTTCCAGGCCAGCTCTCTGCTGTGGCCCGGGAGTGCAGTGGAGGATGGCCCAAGTGCTTGGGCCCTGCACCCCATGGGAGACCAGGAGAAGTACCTGGCACCTGGCTCCTGCCGTCGGATGAGCGCGGTGCGCTGGCTGCAGCACGCCAGCCGCGGCGGCCATTGGAGGGTGAACCAGCGGCAAAGGAAGACCTTTCTCTCTGTCTCTCTCTCTCACTGTCCACTCTGCCTGTCAAAAATAAAAAATAAAAAAAAAAAAGACAGAGTTACCAAGAGAGGTAGAGACACAGAGAGAAAGGTCTTCCATCCACTGGTTCACTCCCCAGATGGCCGCAGTGGCCGGAGCTACACTGATAAGAAGCCAGGAGCTTCTTCTGAGTTTCCCATGCGGGTGCAGGGGCCCAATGACGTAGGCCATCTTCCACTGCTTTCCCAGACCATTAGCAGAGAGCTGGATCAGAAGAGGAGCAGCTGGGACTAGAACCGGCACCCAAATGGAATGCCAGCGCTTCAAGCCAGGGCTTTAATCCACTGTGCCACTGTGCTGGTCCCTTTACTTCTTTAACTCTTGTGTAGTCACCTAAGCATTTTCTCTACAGAATGTTGCTTGCTGAGGTACCACAACTATCTGGCATGCTTTGTCATGGAAACAGTAGGTGTTCCACAAAAGTAGTTTGCAGGGACATCTGTGGCGCTGTTCCTGAGGCTGGCATCTGGAGGAGGACTGTCACTTCTAAGTTGCTCGACAGGGAGACCACATAGACAGATTAGAATTCAGTATGCAATCAAATGAGACTTGTCTATGATTTAAAATCCAAGCGTTAGTGCCCAGGTTTTCTGGAAGGCTTACTTTGGCCTTTTTCCAGAGAGCTGTCATTGCCAGATGAGTGATCTCTTGATGGTGGTATTTAAGGTTTAAGTCCCTGTTTGCTGTGTGCCAGAAAATATTCCTCAAGTCGTGTGTATTAACCCAGTTATTTCATCCTTGCAACAATTATTTGAGCCAAATTCTTCTGTGTCTATTTTACAGATGAGGAGACTGAGGTACTTAGAGATTAATTCCCTTGCCCAGTTGGCAAATAGGGGCGCTCAGTGTACAATCTTGGTCAGTGTACTATAGAACCTCTCAAAAATTCTTACACACACTGATCCACCCACCCACCTGTCCATCAGACATTTAAACCCCTTTGAAAGACGTGGCTTATATATAATGACTGTGTCTTTAAGAAATCCATTATATCTTCTGTTTCACCCCTCTCCGTAGCCCCCTTCTTAGCTGCCAGACTTGGTAGGGGTCATGCACAGAGAAAAAATCCTCTGGCTAGGGTTTTGAAAGCAATAAAGAACACTGGGAATGATTATAGTAATTTGGAGTCGACTGAGATGATCTTGGCGAATCGAGAGACAAGCCCACTGGAAACTATATACCTCAGAGTACATATGAAAATTACAGGAATCGTTTTGTATTGCAGCATTTGTGTTGGGTGATGTTCAAATGAAGCTTCCCGTTTTTTTCCATATTTTTATATTCCATTTCCCCAAATGTTGTGGAGAATTTTTTTTTTTTTGTCCATTAGGACAGACAAAAAGTTGATAAGGCATCTGCCTGTCCTGTGATTTGAGTATGCATCTGACTGACCCAGCAGTGGCTGCTTAGAAGAGTGGGAGAAGGAAAGACTTGGGCCTGGTCAAGCATGCTTGTCTTTGAGACTCAGTTTCCTCTTCTTTAAAGTGAAGGAGATGAATGAGATGACATCTAAGGCCTGTTTCAGTTCCAGTGCTCAACGATTCTGAGGACTTGTAGCCCCATTGCTGGAGGGAAACCTTTCTACACATTTTGTTTACATGCATAGCAAAAATTTTCATTGTTGGCAGTTGAGTTTTTCACGCAACATCTTCTAACAGTCCTTACTGTCCTAGAAAATAACATCCAGGAAAGGGGTGATTGAATTCTTCATCTGACACAAGTTAAAAATGTTTTTTCTGGGCTTCCAACTCATTTGCTCTTTACTTGTTCTCCTGACTGCTGAGTGGGCAGGGTGTCCCGGTTCTCCCATAACCTTTAAATGTGGAGGACCGACCTGCAGCTGTGGCCTGAGACAGCTTGCACAAATCACTCCGTAGATTAGCAGGTTTTTTAATAGGGATAAAATGCCTGCTGGTCTGTTGGCACATGTCCCGGAATTCTGCTAATGTAGCATTCGTATTCTGTATTTGGATCTTTTGTCCCCATTATCTTAACACCTCTTTGCCAATAAAAGGAAAAAAATCCAATGTCAGTTGGAGTCTAAAACGACCAAGTGTCAAAGCAGTGACTTGAGTAATAAATAATATGTGCTAACATCTATTGAAAAATCACTATTTGTCAGGCATTGTTTTAAACTGCTTTATATACATTCTCATTTTATTTTCTATGAGGGAGGTAATGTTTATGCTTCTATGGCTCCTCAACGGGGATACACAGCAGCTCAGCTGCTTGACCAGGTTACATAGCCAATAGTACTCTAGTTTTCTGAATTTTGACTTTTACAATGAGGGGTGGAGTGGGCAAGATCCTGCTAAAGAATCAAATGCATCTCACTAGATTGGGAAGACTATTTGATGGGAGTTTGGCAACTGGATTCTACTAACTTTAAATCAGCATTTCCTGTGGAGGGATGGAAAATTCTTCTAATCTAGGATACTTCAGAATAGTGGGAATTTATGGCACATTCATTCATTCATTTGTTTAAAAATATGCATGCAAAGGGAGCAGCAAGATGGCGGAATAGGAAGGGAGCACACCGATAGTCCGGGGAGAGACAGTTTAATAAAAGTGGAGATACTGCAGGTTCAAGGAAGAGTAGGGGAAGAAACAGCAGAGGAAACTCTTCCGTAACTACTGATTCACAGTGGACCTGTGTGGAGAGCGTGGGAGCCCGCAGTTCAGGACACCAGCAGCAGACTCAATGCACCAGCGCTGGAACGCGAGGTAAGCCAAACCTCAATAGCCCAAGACACCAGAAAAGAAGCGGAGAGAGGAGACTAGAGCGAACAAGGCTTGAAATCCTGTGGGGAAAAGTTCACCAGGCTAACTAGAAGAGAGAGAGAAAGAAAAAAGTGACCGATATGGACACGAGTTTCTCTCTCTCCGCCCACCTCTCAAAGGTGAGCAAGACAAAGAGCAGGCGCCATTTTGGACATACATCATAAGCAGGGCAACCTCAGGTCTGCACCAGCCCTGAGCATAGCAGAAAAACCTGACTCTGGGCATGGGGGTGAAATAACAGGAGATTAGGACCTAATGAATGTGTGGTGCTAATGAACTGAGACTGAAAAAAAGAGACGGTGGGGGAGAGAACTCATGGAATTCACCACGTGAGTACTCTCCAGAGACACTACAGTTCGGTAGCCTTGGTAGCCCAGTGGTGAGACTGCAGGAGAATTTGAACCCACACTGAGGGCTGCAGAGATTCCCTCTGTGGTCCTTGGGAAAGAGCTTCTGATCTCTGGCTCCTGTGGGTATATCATTTGCCTGCTAGCCACCCCCAATTCCATTCAGCTGTGTGGAATTGCTTCCCTTTTGAATCAAAAATAAAGAAAGAAACAGAGAGAGATTTACCACGCCTAACCTGGGAGTGTCACCTTTGGCACACCCTCAACCCTGAGGAACCAAACAGAGCTATCAGGCCACACCCATCTCAAGCCTCTAAGGCTCCATTGAAAGCAGACAGTCCACTTATCTAGAGTCATAGTATAACAAGAAAAAACACCACAGTGAAGAAACCAATATGCCAAACAACAAACGCAAAAACCGAGGTAACAAGAACAAGGAAGACACTCTGACACCCCCAAATGAAAAAGACACCCCAATTCAGGATTACAAAGATGATGAGATAGAAGAAATGCAAGAAGCAGATCTCAAAAAATTGATAAGAACACTAAGAAGTACTCAAAAACAAATTCTTGAACTACAGAAATCCTTAATGGACAAGGTAGAAAATCTCTCTCGTGAAAATGAAATATTAAGGAGGAATCAAGCTGAAATGAAACAACTAGTAGAACATGAAACTGTGATAGTGACGAGAAATCATAATGAAGTGAAGAATTCAATAGATCAAATGAAAAACACATTAGAGAGCCTTACAAACAGAACGGGTGACGCAGAAGAGAGAGTATCGGACTTAGAAGACAGAGCACGGGAAAATATACAGTCAAACCAAAGAAAAGAAGAGGAAATTAGAAATCTAAAAAATATTGTTGGGAATCTACAGGATACTATTAAAAAAACCAACATTCGAGTTCTAGGAGTACCTGAAGGCATGGAGAGGGAGAGAGGATTAGAATGCCTTTTTAGTGAGAAAATTGCAGAAAATTTCCCAGGTTTGGAGAAGGACAGAGACATTCTAGTACAGGAAGCTCATAGAACCCCTAGTAAACATGACCAAAAGAGATCCTCACCACGACACATTGTAATTAAACTCACCACAGTGAAACAAAAAGAAAAGATCCTAAAATGTGCAAGAGAGAAATGTCAGATTACTCTCAGAGGATCTCCAATTAGACTCACAGCAGACTTCTCATCAGAAACCCTACAAGCTAGAAGGGAATGGCGAGACATAGCCCAGGTACTAAGAGAGAAAAACTGCCAGCCCAGAATATTATATCCTACAAAGCTCTCATTTGTGAATGAAGGTGAAATAAAGACCTTTCATAACAAACAAAAATTGAAAGAATTTGTTGCCACTCGTCCAGCCCTGCAAAAGATGCTTAAAGATGTGTTACACACAGAAACACGGCCATCAACATGAAAGAAAGTAAATGAAGGGAACCTCACAGCAAAAGATCACAGGGAATTCAAAGCATACATTTGGATAAAGAAATTATGGGACGTGTACTCTATAGAATTCTATACAACAGTCAAAAACAATGAAATCCAGTCATTTGCAACAAGATGGAGGAATCTGGAAAACATCATTCTGAGTGAATTAAGCCAGTCCGAAAGGGACAAATATATGTTCTCCCTGATCGCTGACAACTAACTGAGCACCAAATGGGAAACCTGTTGAAGTGAAATGGACATTATGAGAAACAGTAACTTGATCAGCTCTTGTGCTGACTGTTGTTGTACAATGTAATACTTTATCCATTTTAGTATTTTTTTATTCTAGTACTAGTGGTTGAACTCTGTAATTAACAAACAATTATTCTTAGGTGTTTAAATTTTAACTGAAAAGGGATCCCTGTTAAATATAAGAGTGGGAATAAGAGAGGGAGGAGATGTACAATTTGGGACATGCTCAATCAGACGTGCCCCAAATGATGGAGTTAGAATTGTGCCAGGGAATTCCAATACAATCCCATCAAGGTGGCATGTACCAATGCCATCTCACTAGTCCAAGTGATCAATTTCAGTTCACAATTGATCACACTGATAGGTCTAAGAGTCAAAGGGATCACACAAACAAGACTAGTGTCTGCTAATACTAACTGATAGAATCAAAAAGGGAGAGAATGATCCAACATGGGAAGTGAGATACACAGCAGACTCATAGAATGGCAGATGTCCTAATAGCACTCTGGCCTCAGAATCAGACCTTAAGGCATTCAGATCTGGCTCAAGAGCCCATGAGAATATTTTAGGCATGGCAAGCCAAGACACTCTGGAAAAAAAAGAAGACCTAAATGAAAGATCTCTGTGAGTGAGATCCCAGTGGCAAGAATGGGGCCATCAAAGAAGGAGGTACCTTTCTCTGAAGGGAGGAGAGAACCTCCACTTGGACTATGACCCTGTTGGAATAAGACTGAAGTTGGCAAACCCTAAAGGCTTCCATAGCCTCAGCAACTCATGACTAGAGCCTGGGGAGATTACTGACGCCATAAACAAGAGTGTCAAATTGTTAAATCTACATCAGGAGTCACTGTGTACTTACGTCTCATGTGGGATCTGTCCTTAATGTGTTGTCCAATGTGAAGTAATGCTATAACTAGTACTGAAACAGTATTTTACACTTTGTGTTTCTGTGTGGGTGCAAACTGATGAAATCTTTAGTTAGTATATACTGAATCGATCTTCTGTAATAAAGATAATTGAAAATGAAAAAAAAAACTTGGTGTTAAATTGGAAATTGCATAGAAAATTAATCAATTTAAAAAATATATATCGGCCGGCGCCGTGGCTCAACAGGCTAATCCTCCGCCTTGCGGCGCCGGCACACCGGGTTCTAGTCCCGGTCGGGGCACCGATTCTGTCCCGGTTGCCCCTCTTCCAGGCCAGCCCTCTGCTGTGGCCCAGGAGTGCAGTGGAGGATGGCCCAGGTGCTTGGGCCCTGCACCCCAGGGGGAGACCAGGAAAAGCACCTGGCTCCTGGCTCCTGCCATCGGATGAGCGCGGTGCGCCGGTCGCAGCGCGCCGTCCGCGGCGGCCATTGGAGGGTGAACCAACGGCAAAAAGGAAGACCTTTCTCTCTGTCTCTCTCTCTCACTGTCCACTCTGCCTGTAAAAAAAAAATATATATATATATATATATATATCATGTAGGATCTCTGTCCTTAATGTGCTATACATTGTGAATTAATACTATAACTAGTACTCCAACAGTATTTTTCACTTTGTGTTGCCATGTGAGGGCAAACTGTTGAAATCTTTATGTAATATGTACTAAACTGATCTTCTCTATATAAAGAGAATTGAAAATGAATCTTGATGTGAATGGAAGGGGAGAGGGAGCGGGAAAGGGGATGGTTGCGGGTGGGAGGGAAGTTAATGGGTGGGGAAGCCATTGTAATCCATAAGCTGTATTTTGGAAATTTATATTCTTTAAATAAAAGCTTTATAATAAAAAAATAAAATAAATAAAAATAAATAAAAAATATGCATGCAGTATCTGTTATGGATCAAGAAGTCTGTTGGGGGCTTTATTTTTTTCCTCTAATTAACTTACTTATTTTCATCTTAATTGGAGAGACAGAGAGTGATCTCCCACCCACTGGTTCATTCTCCAAATGTATGCAACAACCAGAGCTGGATATGCTGAAGCCAAAAGTCTAGAACTCTGTCTGGGTCTCTTATGTGTGTGGCAGGGACTCAAATACTTGAACCATAATCTGCTGCCTCCCAAGGGGTGTATTAGCAGGGAACTGGAATGGAGAATGGAGCTGGGACTGGAACCCAGGCACACTGACATGTGTGTCTTGGCTTCCCAAGTGGATACTTAATCACTACCAAACACTTGTCCCTGCTGGGTGCTTTCAGAAGAAAGAAGACTGAAATCAGAGAAGATGGCTGTGCCTTCAGAGATTAAAAAAAACCCAAGGATAGGCCGGCACCATGGCTCAATAGGCTAATCCTCCGCCTGTGGCGCCGGCACCCCGGGTTCTAGTCCCAGTCAGGGCACCGGATTCTGTCCTGGTTGCCCCTCTTCCAGGCCAGCTCTCTGCTGTGGCCCGGGAGTGTAGTGGAGGATGGCCCAAGTGCTTGGGCCCTGCACCCCATGGGAGACCAGGAGAAGCACCTGGCTCCTGACTTCGGATCAGTGCGGTGCACTGGCCACAGTGGCCATTGGGGGGTGAACCAATGAAAAAAGGAAGACCTTTCTCTCTGTCTCTCTCTCTCTCACTGTCCACTCTGCCTGTCAAAAAAAATCCAAGGATAAAAATATTTCTGGCCTCAGATGATTTTATACAAACGCATAGGATATGAGAAATAGTAAAGTTTGAAGATTTAGAAATGCCTAGACAAATATCATATCTAAATGATCATGCTGGCATGGGCCACAAATGACACACAGAATAGTAGATTCCAAAGAAACAGCTCTAGTAGGGAGTAAGTGACATTTATTAGAATATCAGGGGGAATGGACACGCAGGAAAAGGAAGACAGCTGACCTGGTATCTATAATCCTCCCTGTAAGGAAGTCACCTATCAACACACAAGAAAAGGTCACAAAATAGGTAATGGGAGCTTATGTCTGGAGATTTCAAAGGGAAGAGTTGACTATGGAAAGAAGCCTCTGAAAATTAAACTTGATCAGTCAGTCCCCAATAACCCATGAAAGAGCAGCTTGAGCAGGCATGTTGTGTAGTAGTTAAGCCCTGGGTTGGGATGCCCATATCCCACAGCAGAGTACTCAGGTTCAAGTCCTGGCCTTGCTCCAGATTTCAGCCTCTTTCTAATGTGCACCCTGGGAGGCAGCAGGTGATGGCTCTCGTTCTTGGATCCCTGGCATCCATGTGGGAGACTGGATTGAGTTTTGATCTCCTGACTTTAGGCCTGGCCCAGTCCCACCTGTTCCAGGTATCTGGGGGAATGAAACAGGGATGAGAGCTCTCTGTGTCTGTCTTTCTGTCTCATAAATACATAAACATCAATAGACAAAGAAGAACTAGCTACCACTGAGAACTTGGTATAGCCCCAGTGATCTTGGGCTTTATAAATGACAAAGTGGATGTTCTAAATTACTCTGAACACCCGGCAGCTAAAAACCAGTTATCTGAATGAAAATAGATAGCAAAAAATACATTTTAACTACAACAGTAGGAAGAAGAAAAGGAAGAAAGCATGGTTTCTACCCCCTCCAGTAGGTGATAAAACAGAAACAGAATCTTGCTGTTTGGTTAAACATACTCAAGAAGCATTGATTGATGGATTGGTCAAAAAATAGAGGGATGACTTGAAACACATCCTTCGTGGATCCATTCTTGGTCCTTCCTTGTCCAACAGTTAAAAATTTAATTTTAAAATATTCATAAAAGAGGAAATAGAGGGTGTAATGCTGCCCCACATGCCCGACACTCAGATTTCAGATGTGTTGTGATTGTACCACATTGACATCATTTGTCCATTCTGTATTCTCTGCTAAGGTATAGAGCCAATCTCAGAAAGCATGTTACTTGGGGTGGGTGTTTTGCCTAGGGGTTGAAACCTGCACCCCACATTGGAGCCCATGGATTCCACCTCAGCTCTGGCTCTAGCTCCTAACTCTAGTTTCTTGATAATGCACAACTGGGGGTAGCAGTGATGGCTCAGGTAGTTGGATTCTTGCCAGTCACATGGGAGACCTGATTTATTGCCCAGCTTCCAGCTTTCGCCTGGCCCAGTCCTGGCCATTATGGGCATCAGGGGTGTTAGCCAATGGATGGGAGTTCTCGCTGCTTGTTTACTTCACCTTCAGTCTCTGTCTCTGCCTTTTATAAATAAGTAAGTATGTAAATAAATAAATCATGCTATTTCATCACTGTTTAATTCAATGGGAATTTCTGAAAATACAACATTTTCCTTTATAACAGAATACAACTGTTACACCAAAAGTAACAAGAATTCCTTGTACTTTGTAACAGTTTGCTTGTGTCAAAAAGAGCTTCCGAATGTTGGTTTTTCAAACTAGAATTTACACAAAGTCCTCAGATCATATTTGGTTCTTATGTCTTCGAAGTCTCTTTTACTCAAGCAGAGTTCCCCTTGTCTCATACATTTTTTAAAAAAGATTTATTTATTTATTTGAAAGGCAGAGTTTTAGATAGAGAGAGGAAGAGACAGAGAGAGAGAAAGAAAGAGAGAGCTGGATCAGAAGTGGAGCAGCTAGGACTTGAACCAGCACACTGATATGTGATACAGCATTGAAGGTGGCCGCTTAATGGGCTACGCAACACCACCAACCCTTGTTTTTGATAAACTCTTTTGTAGCAAAAACCTACAGTCTAGGTTTAATGAGAAATTAAGTAATAAATTTCATAAGGAAGTTGATGATATTAAAGGTATAACTTGTGCCAAATTTGTATTAACATCTGCCGTCTACCATGGGACCTCTACTGATATTCTTTACTACATGAAAACCAGAAGACACACAACTCATGAAGAGGCATCGATATCTACCTCAAAATTTAGTTATCTTAAGGAGTCTGTGCCCAAGGATGTTCATTTTTTAAGATTTATTTGAAAGGCAGAGCCACACCAAAAGAGAGAGACATAGGGAGAGAGATATCTTCCATCTGCTGGTTCACACTCTAGATGGCGATAGTGGTGTAAAGCCAGGTGCTAGGAGCTTCTTCCAGGTCTCCCATGTGGTTGCAGGGGGCCAAAGTACTCGGGCCATCTTCTGCCACTTTCCCAGGCACATCAGCAAGGAGCTGGATTGGAAGTGGAGTAGCTGGGACTTGAACCAATCCATATGGGACGCTGGCATCCCAGGTGGCATCTTTACCTGCTTTGTCACAATGTGGCTCCAAGATGATAATTTCTCTTAAAGATTTACTTTATGTATTTGAAAGGCAGAGTTACAGAGAGAGGGAGATACACACACACACACACACACACACAGAGATCTTCCATCCATTGGTTCATTCCCCAAATGGCTCCTGGTGCCAGGCCAGACCAAAATAAGGAACCAGGAGCCTCCTCTGGGTCTCCCACATGGGTGCAGGGACCCAAGCACTTGAGCTCCTCCACTGCTTTTCCAGGTGCATTAGCAGGGAGCTGGATTGGAAGTGGAGCAGCTGGGTCTCAAACCGGCGCCCATGTGGGATGCCGGCATCATGGACAGTGGCTTCACCTGCTACGCCACAATGCCTGCCCTCTGAGGATGATGATTTATCTGCTGTGGTTGTAGAAGATGCTTTATGCTCAGTCAACCATGATTTTTCATTTAGGTAAAACAAAAGATCTTCTAGATTAATTTTGCTTATTTTCAACTCCAATTTTTTTGCTTCTTTATAGAAAATGAAATGATAGGTATTCATACCTTCATGCCCATAGAAGAGCTTTGTAAACAGTTAAATGAAGACTGCTTCACGTCAGTATTATAAAGTCAGTTCATTCCAATAACATTTGTGTTTTTTCATCTGCTTCATGGAATCAAAATTAAGCTTTTGGAAGGTTCATTCTGTTGAAAGGAACGTTACTGGAAATGCCACAGAAAATTCAGATATAGGTTCAACATTAGAGATAAAATTATTTATTTTTATAATGATCATAACAAATACAAACTTTGGTCAAGCCAATTGCTTTTACTAAATTGAGCAACTTATGGAGCACATACTTGTAACTGATTGTCATAAACCCATAATTTACAATTTCATCCAAATAAGCTGCAATATTTTGTTAATCAAAACAGAAGCTGTTGTTGTCAAAATTTACAAATATTTATCCATTATCACAGTTGCAGTAATTGAGCTATAAAATTTCTGTGATGAAGTATTTTTTTTTAATTCATCAAAATGTGATACTGATTTACTCTCTTTGCTGCCAACTATGACTTAGAGTTTAGTTTCTGCCTGAGTCTTTGAAGGATGACTTTATAAATCAACCCTTGTGTTTCTCAGTGGCATTGAACTTTCTATAAGTGGTTCTGATATATTTCGGTTGCATGTGGTTCCAAATCAGTTGACAGTTTTGAATTAGAGTAGTTATAGGATAACAACCCAAACGTCAGCTTTTGAAACTTTTGGTAAATGGTATTTATTGAGAAAAACAACTTGCAAATAAGAATGCATTAAGAGTTATCTCTATAAAAAGCAAGGGGAAAAGAGAACAAATTAAACAATGACACAACAAGAACTCAGACAGTATTTGTTTATTTATTTTTGAGAGGTAGAGTTACAGACAGAGAGAGGGAGAGACAGAGGGTAATGGCTTCCATTCACTGGTTCACTCCCCAGATGGCCACAACGACTAGAGCTGAGCTGATCCAAAGCCAGGAGCCAGGAGCCAGGAGCTTTTTGCAGGTTTCCTGCAAGGGTGCAGGGGCCCAATCACTTGGGCCATCTTGCACTGATTTCCCAGGTCATATGCAGAGAGCTGGATCGGAAGAGGAGCAGCCTAGACATGAACCCGTATCCATATTGGATGTCGGCACCACAGGCAGAGGCTTAGCCCACTACGCCACAACACTGGCCCCCAAAGAACAGTTAAAATTTAATTTTGGCTTACCCTATTTTCCCCTTGAGATATATTGAATTGTGAGAACATTTTTTGATGGAGCTTTTACTTTAATTAAAACTCTAAATTCCATATTGAAAGAAGGTCTTCAAATTTAGTGAAACCTTGAGGATAATCATAAATAAAGATACGTATTTGAGTTTTGTCTTGTAGAAATATTTGTTTACAATTGAGACAAGTGGAAATTCTCTTAAAAATATTTGGGCTGAATATATTTATACAACTGAAGATGGAGACTTCCAGAGGACAGATGAAGCACTGCGCATGTCTCATCCACAGTCCTGAGAGAAGAGAGGAGGGTTCATACCCTTTGTGTGAATCTCTTCATGTGAGGACAGATGCTATCCTTCCCATAGGATAAACATCATCCGGGGACTCAGTGTTGCCTCTGTTGTTGGCAGGTTGGGTACTCTGGACTGTGTAGCCAGGTTAGTAGTGTTAAAGAGAAGACCATGCTGTTACGTATATGCCTACTGACAGGTGCTGAGTGGGCCATCTGTTCCACCGTGATTAGTGAGACGCTCCCGTCAGGGGTCTCTCTCTCATGACTCTGTGCATGGGCTATGAACATGGTCATACTCCTTGCTCATTCTGCATGTCACACATCTCTACCCCAGACTTCCTTGTCACCAATTTTTCAATTCTCTCCAAGTCTTTGAACAGCAGCCAAACTATTAGCTGTAGTGAGTCATCACATATTTGCACCCAGGCCATTTATCCGTCTATATGAAGTAGATGGTCAGATGTACCACTAGGGTAAGTTCTACATACCAGGACAATTTTCCTTCATCATGTGATTTAGGGCCCTCACTGAGTACAGGATAGTGCTGTAGCATCAACTCCTGGCTAAAGCCAGCAAGCCATGTAGATTCATCCATAGACAAGGACTATACTCTATATTCTCCTAACTGGACACACTGGCCTCACCCTGAAACCACAGGTGTGGCTTAAAGGGGAGGTGTTGAAGCAGCAGGAACTGGAATCTTGGGAATCAGAGCCAGCCAGTTGGAACTGTTTGGTAGTTTTCCTGTGTTTTCTGGACCTGGTTAGAACTGGTCTTCTGTTTCCACTTCCAGTTTGTAACAGAATATTGCTATGCATGGTGGACGGTTAGGCTGTAGTCAACATGGTATTCACTGGTAAGGTGCAAATCCTCTACCAAGGCCAGACATGGGCTGCTTTTAGCATGGAGAACAGTTGTCAGCTGAGGAGGGTGTGGAGGCTTATCAGTCACTCCCGTGGGACTCCACAGACACTTTCTATACCATTGGGTCTGTTGGTAATAAGATTTAAGTGGTAGGACAGCTTGTAGCACAGCCTGAATCTGCAGAATAAGTCTTTCTTGATTTCTGCCCCTATCAAAACTGCCAGTCTTATGGGTTGTCTGTTAAGTAAATTGTAGCAGCATGTGCCAACACAGGGTATGTATCACCTCCCACAACAAAAGACCATTAAAAGTCATGCTTCTGGAGTTGGCACTGTGGCATAGCAGGTAAAGCCGCCGCCTGCAGTGCCAGCATCCCAAATGGGGGCCAATTCGAGTCCCGGCTGATCCACTTCCAATCCAACTTGCTGCTATGGCCTGGGAAAGTAGGGGAAGATGGCCTAACTGCTTGGGCTCCTGCACAAGGGAGACCTGGAGAAAGCTCCAGGCTCCTGGCTTTGGATCAGTGCAGCTCCAGCAGTTGAAGCCATCTGGGGAGTGAACCAGAGGATGATGGAAGGCTCTCTTTCTCTCTCTTCCTCCTCCCTCCCCCCCGCCTCTGGCTCTCTGTAACTCTGCCTTTCAAATAAATAAATAAATCTAAAAAAAAAAAAAAAAGACACATGTCTTCAGAGAACTATTCTATTCCCAGCTCAATTACTAATAGATATTGTTTTAGTTACTTGAGTTTGATTTTTAGTTATTCCCTGTTGGGATCTGTCCACTTGTCCTGGAGACATTAGTGAAAGAGAAAGAACAATAGGAGTCTGTCACCCTGGAAATATTGTTCAAAAGGAAACAATAGAATGGGGAGTATGAATACGAGAGCCGTGCAACAGGAAAATCAAGGTAGAAACACTAGAGGGAACTGTCTCAGCTTGGATTCTCCCAGAGACAGACCCTCAGCGAGTACTGGAGCACAAGTAGTTTATTAGGAAGTCAGAAACAAGTGCAAGAAGCAGGAAGTGATACAGGAAAAGCAAGGCAGCTAATAAAGGGTGGATCTGAAACAGTGCACAGCTAGAGCTCAACCCCACGGGGAACTCAGAGAAACGGTGCCCATTACATGCCTCAAAGCTGTTCTACCCAGCAGACAAGGGAGCCTGAGTGGGTAGATACTACACCACTTCTGTCTGTCATTGGCTGGGGCTGAGCCTGCTTAATTCCGCAGTGCTTCCAGCTTGCTGAGCAGGCAAGCTGAGCAGCCTTTGGCACTTGCAGACAGAGCTCTCTAGTGCAGAGAAGTAGATACATGGGGTTCAAAGTCTCCCAAAACACACTGAGATGATTGGGTCCCAGATACGTGAGCAGGGCACGAACAGAATCCCTTGAACTACCCAGAGTTGTACTTTTAAAATTCCCTCTCTGGCTAATGTGCTTTCAAGGAGGTCACTGGCCACAGCTTTCTAGAGAAAAGGCTTACAATAGGAAGCTGTAGCCCTTCTGCGGCAGTTGGCCACAAGGCTGTAGCGTATTTTTTTACCTCTAAAATCCATCCTGTATCCTCCTCACCCTCAGGCAACACTTCTGATCTAGGTTGCTTGCCCAGCTTGCCCAGGTAGGTGGTTTACCTAATGAGGTAACCCAGACCTTCATCCCTAGTATGTCAAGGTCATTGGTCATCATACCATTGTCAGGCTATGGCCATTTCATCTGACCATTGTGGGTTATTTTTAGTAATGCAATCACCATGAGGCAACTTAGTGAATTCCAGATATACTTACCTTTACCCCCATTAGTGATCACTATCCTATCTCACAATAATCAGGATCGGTTGCTCTTATCAATATGGAAATCCCTTCGTTTTGCCTGCTGATATAGTTTCATGGAGAATCCAAAGTGACCAGGTAGCACCCATAGCTTTAGGTTTAGTAGCACCTCTATTGCATCTCTTGGTAGAACATCTCTAACCTGGGGCCAGGACCTGTAATCCCGCTGATCCCAGGAGCTGGATTTCCCAAATTGCTCAGATGAACCCCTGGAAGTAATAATGAATTCTACCTATGAGAAAAATTGCACTGTAGAACAGTCATTGGTTTAAAGTATTTACTCCTTCTGGAAAGAGAAAATACTTTTACGCCAACCTCTTCGATGTCATCTCAAATGTTCCATTAGGTTGGTTGCTTCCATCAATATGGACTACGGTAGAACCAGTGAATCTCAAAGTCATGTGTTCATTATTATCCTCCTTCACTGTAGAGTGGGCCTCTTGGTCCGAACTACATCAACCTTGCGATGAGGTTCATATAGTTAGGCCCATGTAGAGCCTCTATCTCCTCTCCATGACCACTATGTACATAAACCCATTATGAAAGAACGCAATTGCAGCTACCACTTGATTAAATTTACACTAGCCCACAGTCAGACAGATAAATTAAATGGGTCTACAGTCTAATTTCTACCATCCCATCAAGATGAAAACCTTTTTAGGGATGTATTTATTTATTTATTTGAAATGCAGACTTACAGAAAGAGAGAGAGAGAGTGAGATCTTCCATCTGGTAGTTCCACTCCCCAAATGACCACAGTGTCTAGGGCTGGAACAGGCTAAAGCCTGGAACTACATCCAAGTCTCCCATGTTAGTGGCGGCGGCTAAAGTATTCAGGCCTTTCTCCACTGCTTTCCCAAGCACATTAGCAGGGAGCTGGACCAAAAGTGGAAGAGTCAGGACTGACACACATATGGGATGCTGGTGTTACAGGTCCTGGTTTAACTCCCTTGTGCCTCAATGCCAGTCCCAATCAGGATGAAATTTTGATTTTACTTAATATCTGAGCTGGAGATACTGGAATTTGGAAACAGTGTAGCCTCTGAAGACCCCTTTTAGCCTTCTTTTTGGGTCAAAGGTAAGAAAACCTATCTAAGTGTTATTCTGCCAATGTATTTATATCACACTACGGAACCAGGGAGATGACCACTGGTGAGACAGTGGACTCTGGGCTATCTGCTATGGACATAGATTCCATCACCTGATTTCCAAACGTCTCAAATCTAACAGGGCAGCTATGATGACATACTGGATTTCCTGGTATTATGGGTCATATTACCTAGGAAACGGGCTTTAAGAAAGTCACCTGGGTATAAGAAACATATCAGGGACTGATCTTGAAAACAATAGTATGATGGAATGAGGACACAGAGCTGGGCAGGAGAAGAAGTTGAACTATAAGGAGCTGTGAAGCTGGGATAGCTTTCATAGATGTTACAGATCAAGTATAGTTGGCCTGAGCATTGTGCCACCACCGTGACCAATAATTACATGTGGGCCTCTTCTAGGGCTTCTGCCTTCATAGGCTTACGCTCCCAGCAGCTAGGAACTGGTGTCTTTCAATCCTGGAGGGGAAGGCACATATGGATGAGAAGATGGTATCCACTATTGACCAGCCTTTGTATTGCTTGTACAAACATGATTTGTATAATAAGTTTCCCACCTCTGGGAATAGCTCCTTCAGGAATCTGAATGCTGGTAGGACAAACAGCAGCCCCAACTCCTGCAGGTGAACTCAAGTCACAACTGCTATTCCTCACCTTCCCCTAGTAGCCATCCCACATCTCCCTCACCCCAGCTCAGCACACCTGCTCTTCTAGTGATGTACCTGGTACAGTGAGTCAGAAGTCCATCCCCAGCGTGTCTGCGTCCCTGGCCATGACGACTTTGACGTCACAGGCCACGGCAGCTGCCCTTATCCACTTACTATGGAAATCAGGCCAGGTCTGCCAGGTCTGCAGCCCATCTTGGAAGTGCTGCAGGAGCCCTTTCTGCTCTGGATGTCGCTCAAGGCTGGAAGCTTCCCCTATCCCTCAGTAAACTGGTCAGAGCATCATGTCCCAGTGTGAAACATTCTGTTTTCATAAACCCAAAGGCCACCAAAGCTTTGTGCTTCCCTTCTACTAAGGATACAAGAAGAAATAATCTGTCCTTTATTTTGGCGATATATCCCAGCCTGCCTCTGATCACCGGAAGTGACCAACTTCATTGACAAACCGGTCCTCTGAAACTTTAATAGGTTTCTTCCCCCACCACCCCAAAATGCATTCATCTTACCAAAGCCTCCAACAATTTGCCATTTCCTGCTCATCAGTTCAATTAGCATAATGCCATTACTAGAGTAAACCAATAGACTGTTTTTCAGAATTTCCAGATGGTCTGGATCCCTTGGTATTATAATTACAGGCAGCATGAGTTAACGTGAACCCAAAAAAAAGGTTGCTTGTCTCATATGAATGCAAACTGCTTCTGGTCCTCTTTCCTGGAAAGGAGAGGGATGGACAACACATTTGCCAGATGAATGGCCTTATCCATGAGCCAAGGGCCACGTTAACTTACTCAAGTAATGATACAGCTAATAGCAGCTGCAATTAGGGCTTAGAAGGAGTCCACTCCTAGAATCCATCTGGCTTCATAGAAGGGAAAGTAGTTAACCACATGGACATGTGAAAGGGGTGAGCACCCATTTATCCCTTAGATCTTTTTTGTTTTAAAGATTTATTGATTTATTTGAAAGGCAGAGTTACAGAGGCAGAGACATATATATAGAGAGAGGGAGGTCTTCCATCCACTGGTTCACTCCCTAAATAGCCACAGCAGCCGGAGCTGGGTCCATCCGAAGCCAAGAGCCTGGAGCTTCTTCCAGGTCTCCCACATGGGCAAGGGTTCAAGGACTTGTGGTACCTTCTACTGCTGTCCAGGCCATAGCAGAGAATTGGATCAGAAATGGAGTAGCCAGGACTTGAACCAGTGCCCATATGGGATGCCAGCACTACAGACAGCGTCTTTACCTGCTACACCTCAGCTCTGGCCCCTCCCTTAGATCTTTAAGAGTGTTACTGATCTCTACCATTCACCCCAAGGCACAGTATTTTTTTTTTTATTTTACTGTCATTGGGAGGAGGATGAAAATTGAGAGGGTTTCCCCATCATACAAGTTCTCATAGCATGGTTCTAGCCTAAAATGTGGGAATTCTTTCAACTATCAAGGATGACCATCAGATAAGAGGTTGGGTCTTTTGGAAAAACTGTGAAATGAATCTGAACCAAGACTATTTATTATCTAATCTTCGTATGTCCCCCAGCATCACAGGGTAAGCATGGTGACTCCTCAGCCACAGGTATTAGTTATACAAACCAAATGTCCAAAAATCCTTAAAATGCCTGGGCATTCCCCTTTCTCCAGCGTACAATTACCAAGTTCATAATCATATGTCCCTTTGGGGAAGGACTGTGCGTTAGTCAGCTTTTTGCCACTACAGTAAATGCTTGAGGCAACTACCTTTATAAAGAGAAAAGTTTCATCTAATTCACGGTTCTGGAGGGTCAAGCCCAAGATCAGGCAGTCCCATCGGTTGGACATCTGTAGAGGGCGGTGGATGCCAATGGCCAACCACACACACAGGAAGGGCCCCATGGTAAGCCATGAAGCAGAGAGCTGCTGGGACCAAACTAGGCTTTTATAACAACTCCTTCACGAGAATCCCCTTCCAAGGACATGCCCCAGTGATCTAAAGATTTCCCATTAGATCTACCTCTTCATGGTTCCACTATCTCTTAATATTGCCACAGTAGGGATGAAATCTGTAACACACAGGCCAAGGAGTGACACCCAAACTATGTCTAAACCATAGCTGACTGGGAGACTAATTACCATTTGCTGTTACATTGCAGGGTTGTTCCTCCTAGAGACAGGCTTTCCTTCAGTGGATGGAATCCGGGCCTGAAAATGGGTTTAAGTGAGGAAAAGGATCAGAAATACAATAGCTTATTGAAGAAGATGCCTTCTGCCTCATGGTAATCTACCCCTGGTGGATTTTGCTTTCTGGCAGCTTATCTATCTTGCCCTAAGACACCACGTGCCATTACTCATCTCCATCGCTTTCTGCATATCATGCCTGCAAGGCAGCCACCCCAACCGTGTTGCTCATTAAGAACATTGTGCCATCTGGCTGCTATTACTTAGGATTTGATCTTCCCCATTGCAATCAGGGAGCCCGGTGCTGGAACAGAACCACCTACCACCATGGCTGGTGCTCCTCAGCAGTGTGTTCCTTAGCTCTTCAGTGAGCTTAATGTCCTCTGAGCCCTCCTGGGAAGCAGAGCAGGCTGGTGGGTTTTCTACCAACATGTAGTATATCAGCTTTTTCACATCTGCTTCTCTAAGTCTTTCAGTCTTGGAAAATGGAAGAAGTCTGCTGTCTTCCATGAAAATTTTGTCATTTCTACTTCACTTTGTGTGAGCCATCACTTTTTCCAAGTACCATCCTAGCAGCATGTTAAAGTATTACACGCCGTATTCTGAGACAACACTACCAGATCAGTATATTCTCCTCCTTCAAGCTTGTGTTCTAGGCACATACAGGCTCTCTTGACCCCTGTCAATAAATGTTGCCAGAGCAGGTGCTGTGGCACAGTAGGTTAATCCTCCACCTGCAGCACCAGCATCCCATATGGGCACTGGTTCTAGTCCCAGCTGCTCCTCTTCCAATCCAGCTCTACTGCTTGGGATATCAGTAGAAGATAGCCCAAGTGCTTGGACCCCTGCACCCACATGGGAGACCAGGAAGAAGCACCTGGTTCCTAGCTTCAGATTGGCGCAGCTCTGGCTGTTGCAGCCATTTGGGGAGTGAACCAGGAGATGGAAGACTTTTCTCTCTCTCTCTATGCCTGGAACTCTACCTCTCAAATAAATAAATAAAATCTTAAATAAATAAATAACTAAATGTTGCCTAGACCTGCAGCTCCTTCGGGAAGCACCTTTCCTCCTTAAACTGATCTGATAGTTTTGCAGTCGGATTCTCATGTAACTTGAATGATTATTTGTCTGATGACCTGGAGGGGAGGTGGTAATGCATCCTGAGAGAGGTATATGAGAGTCTTCAAAATGTTCATGGGACATGGTATTGAAATACAATGCCCATGTTCCATGAACATCGTGAAGACTCCTCATATGTTGTATGTTTAAACAAGGAAGTGCTAGCCTTTAACACAGAGTAGTGGGGCCAGAAGGTTCAGGGAGATGTGCTGATTCAGTATTCTCAAGGGCACTAACCTGGATGTTCCCATCTCAAGCCTGAGGGTCTTAACTTGGATCCTGATTTTGGTGCACCAGAGGTGTTGCTCCCACTAACGCATCTCCAGCATATGTCCCATCTCATCTTGCCACAAGTGGAAGTTTTGACAATTACACCATTAAAGCCTGATGGGAGCTCTCCACTCCTAATCCACCAGTGATGGGCTTCTCATTGCCAAGCAACCAAAGCACAATCCAGATCCAAAATCATGCAGTTAGTACTCCCTGTCTTAAGCTGAGTGCCTTAAGAAACAGACTGAGATGAACTTTTTCCTGTAGGAGATTTACTGGGAAATGCTGTGGGAACACCTGGAACACAGAAAAGAAAGTAAAAAGTAGGCCAATGAAGAAATTGACCAGTGGGCTCAGCCAGGAGCCTGCAGCTGGAATGTCCTTTCAGAGTTGCCTCAAAGAGGCTACGATTTTAAAGCCCCCACCTCAACCAGATGAGGCATACAGGATGCCCATAGAGAGGTCTAACTGTGGGTGAGAAGACAATTCTCATAGCGTTATCAGTCACTGATACTTCTGAGAGCTGGGGGAATAAGTGTGGTAGCCAGGAAGGGGGTGCTGGGCAGTGTCCAACAGAACCCTCCACAGACCAGGACAGGCATTGGAGTAAAGTAGTTTGCAAGCTTAAGGGCCAACTAGATCAGAAGTGATCTTAAACAACTCTTATGGAAGAAGTCCTCAGGAGTTTCACCTACTTTTGCAAGCAGTTTCAAACTCAGTATGAAAGAAGGTTACTTGAATCCTACCAGAAAGGTCTATAATGTTCAAACTTGTCTTCTTTGGACTGTAGAACAGAGATGAAATATACCTGCCAACTACTATTACAGACTGGGCTACAAAAACTTGCTCCACAGATTCATGTCTCAATAGATACTTTGAAAACTACATAAGGGGGCCGGTGCTGTGGCATTGTAGGCTAAGCCTCTGCCCGTGGCACTGACATCCCATGTGAGCGTCACTTCAAGTCCCAGCTGCTCATCTTCTAATCCAGCTCTCCGCTATGACCTGCAGAAGCAGTAGAAGATGGCCCAAGTGCTTGGGCCCCTGCACCTGTGTGGGAGGCCCAAAAGAAGCTCCCAGCTCCTGGTTTTGGGTTGGCCCACCTCTGGCCATTGTGGCCATCTGGGGAGTGAACAAGCAGATGAAAGACCCTTCCCTCTATCTCTCCCTCTCTCTGTCTATAACTCTACCTCTCAAATAAATAAATAAAATCTTTTTTTAAAAAACACATAAATAATAAAGTATGCAGAAGGAGATAAGTACTATGAAAAAGAAATAAAAATAGAATAGGGTTGTGGCATTTAGGATCTAGGAGAAAGGTGTATGGGGAACTGTGTAGGATTAAATAGAATGCTCACAGTAGACCTCATTATAAAAATCATTTTGAAGAAAGACTGGATGGATGTGAGGAAGTGAGCCATTATATCTAAGGGAAAGAATTCCAGACAAAGCGAGTACTGAGTACAAAGGCCCTGAGGCGGGAGCGTGCCGAGGTATTTGAGGAAGAACAAGAAGGCTGGCCTGGCTGGAGGTGAGTGAGCAGAGGAGGAGAGCACAGAGGGACGAAGGATGAAGGGCCTGCTTGTGTCTGGTCGTGTCTGGCACTGGACCTGAGGGGATGGCATCCGAGTCCATTTCTGCAGATTCTGGGAATATAGGGAATTGGGGAAGAATTTACCATTCCACATTCACTGATTAACATGACTAGAGTTTGACAGCTTTTTAATACATTCCCCATTTGGATAAACAGAATCTCAGGCAGCCTTTAATATATATTTTAAACTCACAAAATATCAAATATCATCAATAAAAACCAAATCAAGGCAATGGACAAAACATACTTTTGTTTCCAAACTACGCACAGATCCTTGAACGTTCAACACGGCATCACTCTCACCTGTTGCATCTCTTTCCACAAAGGATTATTTGCTCTACTCTCTTCTCTTATGCACCACCTCAGAGGTCTTAAACTGACTCAAATACAGCAGAGTCCTAGCTTTCATGGTGGTAGGCTGTCGATCATACTTTCATTAAGCACAGCCTAGAGCTCTATCAGTAGTAGCCTACTAAATGAGTTACAGATAGAAAGCAAAACTGGAATTCATAAACCAAAATTAACATGTGGCTGGAATATCCTGAGGCTACCCATTCAGTACTCTAAGAATGCTGGCAGCTACACAATGCTTGGCATCAAAAACACACATGGGTAGAGAAGTGTAATTTCCACAACTTTCTGGAAGGACTGAATGCTATTAGTGCTTGATGAGGGCTGTCTTCAGTTGGATAGGTTTCCCAGTTGCTGCTATTCTTGATTTGCAATTATAAATTACAGTTAGTCTGGCTTCATCATTTTCAATTTAGTCTATCATGAATTATTTGGCATACCTGTATAAAAAAGTTGACCTATACCTTTTTAAAAACTATACTTAAAAATTATACACACATTGTAGTTTAAGTGGAAATTATCTATAACCCTCTGCTTAAAACAGTGTAATGAGCCGGCGCCGTGGCTCACTAGGCTAATCCTTCGCCTGTGGCGCCGGCACCCCGGGTTCTATCCCAGTCGGGGTAACGGATTCTGTCCCGGTTGCTCCTCTTCCAGTCCAGCTCTCTGCTGTGTCCCGAGAAGGCAGTGGAGGATGGCCCAAGTGCTTGGGCCCTGTACCCAAATGGGAGACCAGAAGCACCTGGCTCCTGGCTTCGGATCAGCATGGTGTGCCAGCCACAGCGCGCCGGTCGCGGCGGCCATTGGAGGGTGAACCAACGGCAAAGGAAGACCTTTCTCTCTCTCTCTCTCTCTCTCACTGTCCACTCTGCCTGTCAAAAAAAAAAAAAAAAAACAGTATAATGTAACCCATCCAAAATTTGGTAGGCAGACATAATGTCTAATAGAACTAGTGAGAGGGATCTTTGCCTTGTTCGTGATTTTAGGGAAAGGTATTCAGTTTTTCACCACTAAGTAAGATGTTATGTTAGTTTTCTACTCTGTACATATGAGCGTTAACAGATTAAAGAAAGTATCTTCTCCCAGTTATCTAACAGGATTTATCATGAACGAGAGTAGAATTTTGTCAACTGCCTTTTCTGTGTTTATGGAGATGGTCATGTGGTGTATTCTTTCATCTACAAATGCTTGATCAATGTTCAAGCCAGTTTTGCATCCCTTTGATTTTACTTGGTCATGATCAATGACTTTTTGTTGGTGTTGATCTGCCAGTATTTTGTTAAGGAGTTTTGCTTCTCTGTTCACAAGGGATTTGGTTTATAAGTTCCTTTTCTTGCGATTCTTGGTCAAGTCCTGGTAACGGCATTATGCTGGCCTCATCAGAAAGCTGGAGAATGTTCCCTCTTGCTCCACTTTCTGGAAGAGTTTGTGGAGACTGATTCTAGCTCTTCCTCAAGTGTTTGCCATCATTCAGTATTGAAAAGCTATGTTATAAATCTCAAATTTATTATCATATTTTGTTTGTAATTCTCAGCTATTTTTAAAGCAATAAAAAGAAGAAAAATAGTATTTTATATTTAAAAAAAAAAAAGGTACAGGGGCCGACGCCATGGTTCACTAGGTTAATCCTCCACCTGTGGCACCGGCATCCCATGTGAGCACTAGGTTCTAGTCCTGGTTGCTCCTCTTCCAGTCCAGCTCTCTGCTGTGGCCCTGGAGGGCAGTGGAGGATGGCCCAGGTACTTGGGCCCCTATACCCACATGGGAGACCAGGAAGAATCACCTGGCTCCTGGCTTCGGATCAGCACAGTGCCGGCCGTAGCGGCCATTTGGGGAGTGAACCAATGGAAGGAAGACTTTTCTCTCTGTCTCTCTCTTACACTGTCTATCACTCTACCTGTCAAATAAATATATAAAAAAAAAAGGTACAGTCTGCCTTTACCTCTGCCCAATGCCCAAAGGTGATTGCCTTGTATCTTTTATTCAGATTTATGATTGTTTATAGTATAGAAAGATAAATCTAATTACTTTGTTGTAGCTAGAAAATAAAGGCACACATTTAATATTTTAATGTTTACAATCACATGAACTAGATATTATCATGCTCACTTTAAAGATGAAGAAAGTGACTCTCATAATTCACAAATATTTTGTCTTTATTCATACAAGTAACAAGTAGTATAGTCACAATTTGAACCTACATCTTTCTGATGGCCAAAGCTCTGAATCTGCCATTATAGAAAATTTCTATAAATAGGGTATTGGTTTTAAAAATGGTATTTGTAGGGGCCAGTGCTGTGGGGCAGTAGGTTAATCCTCTGCCTATGGCACTGGCATCCCATATGGGCAATGGTTCAAGTCCTGGCTGTTCCACTTCCAATCCAGCTCTCTGCTGTGGCCTGCGAAGGCAGTGGAAGATAGCCTAAGTGCTGGTCCCCTGAACCCATGTGGGAGACTCGGTAAAGGCTCCTGGATCCTGGCTTCAGACAGACCCAGCTCTGGCCATTGTGGCGATTTGGGAACCAGCAGATGGAAGATCTATTTCTCTCTCTCTCTCTCACTGTCTGTAACTCTACTTCTCAAATAAATGAATAAAATCTTTTTTCAAAAATGGTGTTTCTAGTTTCCTTTAGAAAATGTGAAAATCTGTCTAGTCTTCATGCTCAGGTCCTCATGAATTTTTATTTATATAATTAGTATTTTTTTAGGAGGAATAGTTTACTTTGCATAAGCTACTTCAAAGCAGAAACAATTCCCATGCGTCAGGCAGAAGTATCAGAGGGTTTCCACGAGGAGCAAACTCCAGAGCACTTTGGCTGGTAGTCATAGCTGGTGCCCAGAAGACCCAGAGGTGAGAGATGACAAGCAAGAAGTGTGTGAAAGTGAGGACCCTAAAAATACACAGAGAAAGACAAACAAACTAAAACTGGAAGGCCAGAGGAGGAACAGTAAGCACTAAATGGTTCTGTAGATTTTCCACCATTTCCTTGAAGTCTTCAGATAGTGCTAAGATTTTCTCTCTAAATAGAAGAAAGAATGGCCTTTATTCTTAGAAAATTGTAGCATGCTGAAAAAAATTCACAGGAAACATCACAATTTCTGGGTACTGAAATTATTCTTCTTTCCACTTAGGCTTGAGTGTGTTCTCACCAAAGAAACTAGTGTGGAGGCAGAAAAGACTGTCTCCACAACATTTTCTGAGAATCTGAAAAAAGAAAAGCGATGTCTCAATCAGAAAACCAAAAGGATTTCAGGGGAGAGATGATATCTCACTTCAGCCTTGGAGAATAGGCACAGACCATTCACTGAATTTAAGGTGAAGGCCTTCCCAAAAGAGAAGACAGCAGTGAGCCTGAAAACACAAACTGAGGCCAGACAGAGAAAGATATGAGCAGCACGTGCAGGTGTGGACTTCACTGTGTGCGAAAGGATTTTCAGGCATGGAGTGACATGACCAGAACAGCAAGTAGAACTGGCCAGAGAGGAAATAGGGGAGAGAAGTGGAAGATTTTCAGAAGCCATTACAAAGTGTTTCAATAGAGGCCTACTTAGGCAACGCTCAAGCTGCCAAGTCTCACACCTTTACTTCACCAAATTTCCAGTGGAATTCCAGCCACTTGTTCATGAACTTGAACTTGACGCAGAGTTCACTTAGTCTCTTGCTACCTAGAAAGAGCAGTCAGGGGTCTGACGTAGGAAATCCACTTTCTCAGTAACAGTCTAGGAAGTAAGTGCTGCTTCGCACAGTTTGCATAATGCCCTACATGACCAGTCCTGAGCCTCCACCATAGAGTATGTTCTGGAATCCAAGAGTAGCTAAGAGCAGCAGAGCACTTTGCCAGGGGTCTGCTTGTCCCTTCACTCTTCCAGGGATTGTGGGCAAGGACGGGGGTTGCTAAATCCTTCCCTGCAGAGTTTGGCACCACCTACTTCTAACCTTATTGTCACATTTTACCAGTTCTAGAAGGCAACCTCTCAGAAGCATTATCCAGTGACCTAGGCCAAAGGAGCTTCATTCAGCAAGTATTTGGCATCTAACTTCCAGGAATATAAAAGCTGAAAGTAACTTAGTATTACTACTCTTGAGAAGTCCACAGCCTCGTGGGGAAACAAATCCACAGATGCATAATTACCACCCAATATTACTCACAATACTATCTAGATGCATGCTAAGAGCTTACAAGAATAAAATGTCTAATCTTCATGAAAGATGAGGAAGACTGAAGTTCACAGGGTTGAAATTGTCCTGAAATCTGAAGAGTAGAAATCTTGCTAAGGGTTCAAAGTGGTTGCTCTTCCAAAACTCACGTTGAGGCTAAATTTCTCAATGTAACAGTATTGAGAGACGAAGCCTTTATAAGAAGCATATGGGATCATGAGAGCTCCATCTTCATGAATGGATTAATACATTTCACAAGAGACTGTATTAGTTTTCCTGAGACTGGATTAGGCCTCACAGGACTGGATGTGTTGCTGCCACAGCAAGTTGCTATAAAGCAAGTTTGGTATTATCTCCTCTTAATTCAATTATATCTGCAAAGATTCTATTTCAAAGACTTATTTGTTTGTTTATTTGAAAGGCAGAGTGACAAAGAGAGATGGAGAGACAGAGAAAAGTCTTTCATCTACTGGTTCATTCCCCAAATGGCTACAACAGGCAGGTCTGAGCCAGGCCAAAGCTGTGCGCCATCTTCTGCTTCCCTCCCAGGCACATCAGCAGGGAGTGAGATCAGAAGTGAAGCAGCCAGGACTCAAACTTGCACTCCAAAATGGAATGCCTGTGTTGCAAGCAGTGGCTTAACCCATTGTTTCACAATGCCAGCTCCTCAAACCTATCTTTTTGGGAACAGAGATTGACCCACCACCCCATGCTAAGAAGTTTAGGCTTGGGGCCAGCACTGTGGCATAGGCATAGCAGGTAAAGCCACCACCTGTGGTGCTGGCATGCCATAGGGACACCAGGTCAAGTCCTGGCTGTTCCTCTTCCCATCCTGCTCTCTGCTATGGCCTGGGAAAGCAGTAGAAGATACCACAAGTCCTTGGGCCCCTGCACCCATGTGGGAGACCTGGAAGAAGCTCCTGGCTCCTGGCTTTGGATTGGCTCAGCTCCAGCCATTGTGGCCATTTGGGGAATGAACCAGCAAATGGAAGACCTTTCTCTCTGTCTCTCTCTTTCTCTCTGTGTCTGTAACTCTACATCTCAAATGAATAAATCTTAAAAGAAGAAGAAGAAGAAGTTTAGGTTTGAGCAGTCATTTAGCCTAGTGGTTAAGACATTGATTAGGACACCCACATCCCATGGGGGAGTGCCTGGGTTCGAGCCCTAGTTCCACTCTTGATTCCAACTTCCTACCAGTGCAGACCCTGAGAGACAGCAGTGATGGCTCAAGTGGTTGGGTTTCCATCACCCACATGAGCATCCTAGACTGAGTTAAGAGCTCCTGGCTTCAGCCTGGCCCAGGCATTTGCAGAGTGAACCACTGCATGGGAGCTCTCTGTATCTCTGTGTCTCTTCCTCTCAAATAAAAAAAAAAAAAAAGGAAGTTTCTATGTAATTCCACAATCAGAGAAAAAGAAAAGGTTTTACTCAGAGCTGAATCTGCATCTTTAGGTTTTCAAACTATAAAATCACAAAGATGGAGAGCGGCAAGATGGCGGAATAGGAAGGGAGCACACCGATAGTCTGGGGAGAGACAGTTTAATAAAAGTGGAGATACTGCAGGTTCAAGGAAGAGTAGGGGAAGAAACAGCAGAGAAAACCCTTCCGGAACTGGAGATTCACAGTGGACCTGCGTGGAGAGCGTGGGAGCCCGCAGTGTGGGACACCAGCAGCAGATTCAACACACCAGCGCTGGAACGTGAGGTGAGCAGAACCTCAATAGCCCGAGATACAGGGAGGGAAGCGGAAAAGGGAGCCTAGAGCGAACAAGGCTTGAAACCCTGCAGGGAAAAGTTCACCAGGCTAACTAGAAGAGAGAGAGAGAGAGGGAAAAAAAAAAAGTGACCCGTACGGACACGAGCTTCTCTCTCTCCGCTCACCTCTCAAAGACAAAGAGCAGGCGCCATTTTGGAATACGTCATAAGCAGGGCGACCTCGGGTCGGCACCGGCCCCGAGCCTAGCAGAAAAACCTGACTCTGGGTGGGAGGGGTGAAATAACAGGAGATTACAACCTAATGAATGTGTGGTGCTAATGAACTGAGACTGTGAAAAAAGAGACTGTGGGGGAGAGAACTCACGGAAATCACGAATTCATGTGAGTACTCTCCAGAGACGCTACAGTTCAGTAGCCTAGGCAGCCCAGTGGGAGACTACAGGAGAATCTCAGCCCACACAAAGGGCCGCAAAGATTCCTTCTCTGGTCCTTGGGAAAGAGCTTCCGAACTCTGGCTCCTGTGGGTATATCATTCGCCTGCTAACCACCCCCAATTCCATTCAGCTGTGTGGAATTACTTCCCTTTTGAACCAAAAAAAAAAAAAAAAAAAAAACTAACAGAGAGAGATTTACCATGCCTAACCTGGGAGTGTCTCCTTTGACACACCCTCAACCCTGAGGAACCAAACAGAGCTCTCAGGCCACACCCATCTCAAGCCTCTAAGGCTCCATCAAAAGCAGACAGTCCACTTTCTAGAGTCATAGTATAACAAGAAAAAAACACCACAGTGAAGAAACCAATATGCCAAACAACAAACGCAAAAACCGAGGTAATAAGAACAAGGAAGACACTATGGCATCCCCAAATGAAAAAGACACCCCAATTCAAGATTACGAAGATGATGAGATAGAAGAAATGCAAGAAGCAGATCTCAAAAAATTGATAAGAACACTAAGAAGTACTCAAAAACAAATTCTTGAACTACAGAAATCCTTAATGGACAAGGTAGAAAATCTCTCTCGTGAAAATGAAATATTAAGGAGAAATCAAGCTGAAATGAAACAACTAGTAGAACATGAAACTGTGATAGTGACGAGAAATCATAATGAAGTGAAGAATTCAATAGATCAAATGAAAAACACATTCGAGAGCCTTACAAACAGAATGGGTGAGGCAGAAGAGAGAATATCGGACTTAGAAGACAGAGCACAGGAAACTATACAGTCAAACCAAAGAAAAGAAGAGGAAATTAGAAATCTAAAAAATATTGTTGGGAATCTACAGGATACTATTAAAAAACCCAACATTCGAGTTCTAGGAGTTCCTGAAGGCATGGAGAGGGAGAAAGGATTAGAATGCCTTTTTAGTGAGATAATTGCAGAAAATTTCCCAGTTTTGGAGAAAGACAGAAACATCCTAGTACAGGAAGCTCATAGAACCCCTAGTAAACATGACCAAAAGAGATCCTCATCACGAAACATTGTAATTAAACTCACCACAGTGAATCAGAAAGAAAAGATCCTAAAATGCGCAAGAGAGAAACATCAAATTACACTGAGAGGATCTCCAATTAGACTCACGGCAGACTTCTCATCAGAAACCCTACAAGCTAGAAGGGAATGGCGAGACATAGCCCAGGTACATAGAGAGAAAAACTGCCAGCCCAGAATATTATATCCTGCAAAGCTCTCATTTGTGAATGAAGGTGAAATAAAGACCTCTCATAACAAACAAAAATTGAAAGAATTTGTTGCCACTCGTCCAGCCCTGCAAAAGATACTTAAAGATGTGTTACACACAGAAACACAGAAACACGGCCATCAACATGAAAGAAGATAAACGAAGGGAACCTCACAGCAAAAGATCACAGGGAATTCAAAGCATACATTTGGATAAAGAAATTATGGGACATGTACTCTATAGAATACTATACAACAGTCAAAAACAATGAAATCCGGTCCTTTGCAATAAGATGGAGGAATCTGGAAAACATCATTCTGAGTGAATTAAGCCAGTCCCAAAGGGACAAATATCATATGTTCTCCCTGATCGGTGACAACTAACTGAGCACCAAAGGGGAAACCTATTGAAGTGAAATGGACACTATAAGAAACAGTAACTTGATCAGCTCTTGTGCTGACTGTTGTTGTACAATGTAATACTTCATCCATTTTAGTAATTTTTTTATTCTAGTACTATTGGTTGAACTCTGTAATTAACAAACAATTAATCTTAGGTGTTTAAATTTTAACTGAAAAGTGATCCCTGTGAAATATAAGAGTGGGAATAAGAGAGGGAGGAGATGTACAATTTGGGACATGCTCAATCAGTCGTGCCCCAATGATGGAGTTAGAAACAGGCCAGGGAATTCCAATACAATCCCATCAAGGTGGCATGTACCAAGGCCATCTCACTAGTCCAAGTGATCAATTTCAGTTCACAATTGATCATACTGATAGGTCTAAGAGTCAAAGGGATCACACAAACAATACTAGTGTCTGCTAATACTAACTGATAGAATCAAAAAGGGAGAGAATGATCCAATATGGGAAGCGAGATACACAGCAGACTCATAGAATGGCAGATGTCCTAAATAGCACTCTGGCCTCAGAATCAGCCCTTAAAGCATTCAGATCTGGCTCAAGAGCCCATGAGAATATTCAAGGCATGGAAAGCCAAGACACTCTGGAAAAAAAAGAAGACCTAAATGAAAGATCTCTGCGAGTGAGATCCCAGTGGAATGAATGGGGCCATCAAAGAAGGAGGTACCTTTCTCTGAAGGGAGGAGAGAACCTCCACTTTGACTATGACCCTGTCAGAATAAGATTGAAGTCAGCGAACCCTAAAGGCTTCCATAGCCTTGGCAACTCATGACTAGAGCCTAGGGAGATTACTGAGGCCATAAACAAGAGTGTCAAATTGTTAAATCAACTTCAGGAGTCACTGTGTACTTACGTCTCATGTGGGATCTGTCCTTAATGTGTTGTCCAATGTGAAGTAATGCTATAACTAGCACTGAAACAGTATTTTACACTTTGTGTTTCTGTGTGGGTGCAAACTAATGAAATCTTTACTTAGTATATACTGAATCAATCTTCTGTATATAGATAATTAAAAATGAAAAAAAAATCTTGGTGTTAAATTGGAAATTGCCTAGAAAATTAATCAATTTTTAAAAAAAAATATATCATGTAGGATCTGTCCTTAATGTGCTATACATTGTGAATTAATACTATAACTAGTACTCCTACAGTATTTTTCACTTTGTGTTGCTATGTGGGGGCAAACTGTTGAAATCTTTACTTAATATATAGTAAACTGACCTTCTGTATATAAAGAGAATTGAAAATGAATCTTGATGTGAAGCAAGGGGAGAGGGAGTGGGAAAAGGGAGGGTTGCGGGTGGGGGGGAAGTTATAGGGGGGGAGCCATTGTAATCTATAAGCTGTATTTTGGAAATTTACATTCTTTAAATAAAAGCGTTATAAAAAAAAAAGAATCCATTACCTAAAAAAAAAAAAAATTGTTAAGTCAACAACAGGAGTCACTGTGTACTTACATCTCATGTGGGATCTGTCCTTAATGTGTTGTCCAATGTGAAGTAATGCTATAACTAGTACTGAAACAGTATTTTTACACTTTGTGTTTCTGTGTGGGTGCAAACTAATGAAATCTTTACTTAGAATATAGGGAATTGATTTTCTGTATATAAAGATAATTGAAAATAAAAAAAAACTTGGTGTTAAATTGGAAATTGCATAGAAAATTAATCAATTTTTAAAAAAAATATCATGTAGAATCTCTGTCCTTAATGTGCTATACATTGTGATTTAATGCTACAACTAGTACTCCAACAGTATTTTTCACTTTGTGTTTCTATGTGAGGGCAAACTGTTGAAATCTTTACTTAATATACACTAAACTGATCTTCTGTATATAAAGAGAATTGAAAATGAATCTTGATGTGAATGGAAGGGGAGAGGGAGTGGGAAAGGGGAGGGTTTAGGTGGGAGGGAAGTTATGGGGGGGAGGGGGAAGTCATTGTAATCCATAAGCTGTACTTTGGAAATTTATATTCATTAAATAAAAGCTTTTTTAAAAAAAAAAAATCACAAAGATGATAACAAACAGGTAGATGGGGAGAGAATGGGGATGGACTTGAGGCGAAAGGACCGCCTAGAAGGCGGCCAGGCAGCATCTCAGGTGAAACGTTGTGCGAGGTTCTGTCAATCACGCAGGAGAGAAGGGAAAGTGATGCCCTGGGACAGTGACGATGGAGCTAGAGAGGGAGTAGAGGATATGAAAGGAGCAGAAGTGGAAACAACTGACTTGGAGACTGATTCGGAAAGGAGTAATAAAAGAGGAACCATGGCTGACACCAGGCTTCTCATTCGGGTGAGCAGGCAGATGCCGTTAAGGAAGGGAAGAAATAAAAGAGACATAAGACTTGGAGAAGCTTCTGAGTTTGGCTCTGAACATGTGGCACCTGCCGCGTCTGCGGAATTGCCATGTGGATGTGTTCAACAGACTGTTCGGTGTGCAAGACGGGAGTGCAGAAGAAGTTGTTCTAACGTCCCTACGTGGAGCCGTGTGGCCTTCTCAGAGCAGAACCTACAGATGGGCAGTGACAGAGCAGCAGGTGGGTCTCAGGACTCTCGCTCTCCCCTGGGAAGAAGCCACAGGCTGTGTCTGGAGCAGAGGCAACAGAAGGCACTTCTGTTCCACTCCCAGGGGCCAGGGCCCCTGCCAGGAGCCTTCGGGCTGGCTCTGTTGCAGACCTGCTCCTTTAAAGAGCCAGCAAGCAGAAGAAGTGGGCAGCAAAGACTGTGCCCTGGTACAGGGACGCCTTTGGGGACAGAAGGGGGATGCTGGGATGAGGGGCATGAGAAGGCCCAGCCTTCCACTTGCCATCTGACACAGCCCCTTGCCATCTGAAGGAACAGGCACATGGCAAATGTCACAAGTGTGTGTCCTTTCAATGAAAAGAAATAAAGAAAAACTCAATTGGCTCAACAACCCCTATCAGCGATTTCTTATAGATATCCCAGCTTCCAGAGCAGATGTTGTGGTGTAGCAGATTGAGCTACCACTTGCAGCACGGGCATCCCATGTTGACGTGCCTGTTTGAGTCCCAGCTACTCTACTTCTGACCCAGCTTCCTACAAATGTGCCTGGGTGAAAGCAGATGATGGCTCAAGTACTTGGGCCTGCCATCCTCATGGGAGACCAGGATGAAGTTCCTGGCTCCTGGCTTCAGCCTGGCCCAGCTCTCACTATTGCAGCCATTTGGAAAGTGAACCAATGGATCCAGTGGATGGAAGATCTCTGTCTCTCTATCTCTGTCTCTGTCTCTCTCTCTCTCCCTCTGCTTTTCAAATAAATACACATTTTGTAAAAAGAAAGAAATCCCAGTTTCCACCCAGAGCACCTTGTGCAGAGACCCCTGTCTGCAGGATCTGCAGCAGGCCCCCCTCCCAGGCCTGGCCCGCACCCTCCAAGCCCAGCACCTTCTAGATCAGAAGGAGCCCATTCGCATCCTTCTCAGGCAGACTAAGCCTCTTGGATTTTTTTTGTATTTGTCTTGCTTTTTTTTTTAAAAAAAATATTTATTTATTTATTTATTTGAAAGGCAGTCACAGAGAGAGACAGTTGGAGAGATCCTTCATTTGCAGATTCACTCCCCGAATGGCCACAACAGCTACGACTGGGCCAGGCCAAAGCCAGGGGCCAGGAGCTTCTTCCCAGTCTCCCACCTGGGAGTAGGGTCTCAAGGACCTGCGCCATCTTCCACTGCTTTCCCAGGAGCATTAGCAGGGAGCTGGATTGGAAGTGGAGCAGCCAGTGTTACAGGTGAACTGGTGGCAGAGAAAATATTACCTCAGTTATTTGTCTCATAGGGGAGAATTTCCAAACAGATAAGCAGAGAGACTTAAATGCAAGATTTATTAGTCAGATACCTCCAGCCAGAGCTGCACCGAGGGGAGCTCCAAGAGTAGAAAAACAAACATGAAGGAGTCAGTGGTACTGGGCTTTTTAAACACAATTTTGGGGAGAAGAAAAATTTGACATTCAGTTACAAGGCAGTGACAAAACCCATGGAAGAACTGATTTGCAATCTTTTACCCTATCTGGCTTGCTAATAATAAAACAAAGAGCCATTACAAAGGTGGGATACCTAATTTGCTTGACAGTAAACAGGGAGCTCCCTCGCTATTCTCATGATAACATTGGAAGCTTTGAAGGAGAGGGCAGGCAGGTACTTTGACCTTGCTAAAGACAAGAATTTTGCAACATAAACCTCCAGCCCTCCACCTGGACTACCCTGACTGCCTATTAACAGCTCTGACTCCTCATGCCGGGACTCTAACTGGCTCCCACAAAGGTTGTGGGCGGGCGGTACATGCAGCAGCTTTAACCCACTAAGCCACAGTGCCGGCCCCCTCTTGGATATTTTTAAGGTTATTTATAGGTAATTAATATTAATAAGTCTTCCTCCATTTTGTAATTTTCAACAACACCTCATACCTAACCTCCATCACAAATCTTCCTGGAGGTTTTGAAAATGAGCCATGGGGAACAGGAGAGGGTGGAGGAAGAAGGGTGGGAGTGTGGGCAAGAGGGAGGGTAGGGTGGGAAGGGTCATTATGTTCCTAGGTTTGTATGTATGAAATACATGAAATTTGTATACCTTAAATAAATTTTTTTAAAAAAAGAAAGAAAATGAGCCACATGAAGAATAGGTTATTTATTTATGTGAACACTAGCAACTGTACTTGTGGAGTCTTGATCGCTTCAGCAGAGAGAAGGTATATTAAAACGACACTGGGGGCACACTTGACGTTGACCCCTGATGGTCAGCCAGGTGTCTGCATGACAAGGCGTGGGAGGAGAATGATGCCGCTGCAGAAGAAGCCTGACCCAGGGGCAGGAAAAAGAAAGAGAATCTTATTGAGAATTACCAAGGTCCCTGACATCAACAAATAACTCCCAGCTGCCTCCCACTCTTTTCAAAACCTAATCTAGTTTTTCTTTAGCTTTGATGAAAAAGTTGTCTTCCTACCGGGTCTGCATGACTGATGTGTAAACCTCACTGTTATACCTTCAGTGGAATAAAATTGGTTCTTCCCAGACAACCAGAGGCCTGGGGTTTAGACAGGCTGGTGTTCTGCATCCCCTCCCTGTTCCTGGAGGAGCCATTGCCAGTTGGGCCCAGCGGGAGGCTGCTCCACAGGTTCACACAGGGTCTCTGATCTGGTCAGTAGGTGTTCAAAGTAGTTGCTGAACTGAACTTAAACAAGGTCTCCACATGTCTAAGTCCATTTTCTATTGCTAAATAACAAAATACCTCAGCCAGATAATTTATAAAGAATACGTATTTATTTGGCCTATAGTTCCACAGGCTGGAAAGTCAAGGATCTTCATGGCGAGACAGAGCAAATGAACCAAAGACAGTCACTTTTTTTTTTTTAAGATTTATTTTATTTATTTGAAAGACAGAGTTACAGAGAGGTAGAGACAGAGAGAGAGGTCTTCCATCCGCTTTAGACAGAAACTTCTTCCAGGGCTTCCACATGGGTGCAGGGGTCCAAGCACTTGGGCCATCCTCTGCTGCTTTCCCAAGCACATTAGCAGGGAGCTGGATCGGAAGTGGAGCAGCTGGGATTTGAACCCATGGGGACTTGAATGAGTATCTAAACGGGATGCCAGTGTTGCAGGCCAGGACTTTAACCCACTGCACCACAGCACTGGCCCCAACAGCCACTTTTTTTTTTTTTAAGATTTATTTATTTATTTGGAAGTCAGAGTTAAACAGAGAGAGGAGAGTCAGAGAGAGAGAGAGAGGTCTTCCACCCACTGGTCCACTCCCCAATTGGCCACAACGGCTGGAGCTGGACCAATCTAAAGCCAGGAGTCAGGAGTTTCTTCCAGGTCTCCCATGTGGGTGTAGGGGCCCAAGGACTTGGGCCATCTTCTACTGCTTTCCCAGGCCATAGCAGAGAGCTGGATTGGAAGAGCAGCTGGGTCTAGAACCAGCACCCATATGGGATACTAGTGCTTCAAGCCAGGGCTTTAACCCGCTGTCCCTCAGCACTGGCCCCTAGATTATCTAATATTTCATCATTAGTAGACCCTGGTTAAGCACTTTAGGCAAGAGGACTTGATTGGTGAAGTTGTGTGTGTCTTACTCATTTCTTCAGGAGGCATACCACGTGAAGCTGTAAAGGAGACCACTCTTCTAAGTTCGTGCTTGCCAAATCTGTGCATGGAAGAGCATGTCTTCCCTTGGTAATAGGCGGTGATCCATGGGGAGATACCATGAAATCGTGTATCTAGCCCTATTCCTTAACCACTTTTCCCCCAATGGCTTTAGCTTGCACTTATAATCCAATACTGGAATCCATTGCAGGATGGGCTGTTACAATCTCTAGCCTTCTGTAGCATTAATTCTATCATTCACATATGAGGGTAATTCAAAACATTCATGGAAAAAAAATTAGAAGATAATTTATTTTGGTGCAAAACAAGTTTGAAAACCATGCATAGTTTTCTCATCATATACATTTCCATGAATTTTTGAAGGCTCCTTACACACATTTTTGAAGCAAAATAAATTTCTCTTTTAACTTATGTTTCTAGAAATTTTCTGAAGTACATTTTAGAGTAAGAACTAAACGATGGGTAGGGCTTGACCAAGCAAATGGTCAAGAAGTAATGCACAGTGCAGTCATAGAGGGGAAACAGTGACTTTGAGAGACCGAATAAAAAGACCAATATGCTACTCCTCTGCCCCAAAAAGCAAAGGGTTGTGTATAAAATTCAGTGTGGCGAGACAGGAAGGAGGTAGAACATGTGGGACCTCCAAAGTCATATTATTCTATTTCATCTTTATCTGAGAATAAGAGGGAACTATTAAGTCACTTTGAGCATTGGAGTAATGTGATCAGATTTTACTTTTTCATATGTTTTGTCTGGGAGGTGGAGAACTAATTGGAGTGGGACTAGAATGAATGGGGAAAGAGAAGAAACCAATTAAGAAGCTACTAGAGTGGTTCGTGCAAGAGGTGATGTAGCTTGCAGTGCAGGAAAAGAGTCACTAGACAGCCAAGAAAGTGGCAACAGAGCTGGATGATGGATTAGACACAAGGGAAGAGAGACAATGATGTCACGGAAGCCCAGGGAAGAGACTGTTGGAGAAGGGAGGGGTCGACTGTTGAAAGCAATTGAAAGCCAGTAAAATGAGGGTGAAGATGCTCTCTTGGATTGAAGGACATGATGGTCTTAATAGGAGCTCCTCAGGTTGACTGAAGAAGGTTGAGTCACAAGGGAGAGGTAATAAAATAGATACACGTGTAAATCATTCTTTGAAAAAGACTGGCTTTTAAGGGGAGTGGAAAGAAAACTGCAGCGGAGAGATGAATGCGGAATCAGGCATATTGCAGAAGTGTACCGCTATGCTCTGAACATCGGAAAGACAGGCCAGAGTGATCTGTTCCTACAGGGAGAAAAGTGTTACTGCTAGCCTGTCAGTTGCACCCCCAGAGGTAAAGAGCACCCACACAGCAGCTCTTTCCTGCACGCCAGGGAACCTGTGTCAGTCTGGACCCTTTTAACATTTTCCGCTGTTCCTCTCCTATACCCGCCCCCATAGCAAACCACAGGTGAGTTTTGTTCTTGACTATGCACACGATCTGCTGCCCAGTGAGAGTCCCTCTTCTTCCCTTCCCTACAGAAGCCTCGGTGAAGCTTGACAAGGAACTACAGTCGGAGTGCATCTTCTCATCTGAGTACAGCGACATTCTCTGTCTGTACGGAAAGGAGCAGACATCATCTTGCTAGAGGCACAGGATGACTTTAGCTCAGTCCAGCCACGGAGAGCCCAGAACACGTGTTTGTCTTAAATAGAATAATGCCACACATCTTCTGACCTGGGAGTATAACTTAGGAAGTGGTGAGGACGGTATTTTCTACAGATTTCCGAAGGAATGTGCTGTGGAAGGGAAAGTAGAATTTCCTTCCCTTGCTCCACCCAACAGTTTTTTGGCTAGGGTCACTCATCCACCTCTGCCTGGAGACTTTGACCTCTCAAAATCTCTTCACCACTGCTTCCGCCTTCTTGGCTGACTGCCATGTTTACACAAGAAAACTACAAAATACCCCAGCCAAGGATTTCCAAACGAGCCTATCAGAATTAACAACAGGGCTTTCAAATCACACATATTCTTGGTCTCACCCCAGAACCATATTTGACAGACATCTCGGGAGAGTATGAGGTTGTCCAATCTATGAACATGGCTTAGCCCGCAAACTGTGACTTTCCCATCCCTTGGGGCTTCTGGTATTCCTCCAGCCATAGCTACCTTTTTTTTTAACCATCATCTACAATTCTCTATTTCTTAAATTTTTACATATAAAGCATTTGACAATTTTTTTTTAAAATATATAATCCACAATGAATATTAATTTACATCTTGTGACTCCTTTCAAAACAAAAATAAAATATGGGGTGGGAATTTGGTGTACCATAGGAAAACACGCAGAGGTTGGAAATCGCAGAGCACTGAATTGGACTGAAACATGGTTTGTCTGCAGAGGGAAACCACACAGGAAGAATGACAGCCAACAGCGTCTCTCCCCAGCATCTGCTCAGCTTTGCAGATCCAGTGGGAGACAGGCCTTGCGTGTAGGACTTGATATACACAAGAGTATTTCAAAAATTGTATGGAAAAATGGAATTAAGTTTATGATGAGGTAGGCATTCGGAACAGCAACTAAGATGCCACTGGAAGCTCCCAACCCTGGCTCTGCTTCCAACCCCAGCTTTCTGCTAGTGTGCACCCTGGGAGCCTGCAGGTGGGGTCAAGGGCTTGGTTCCCTGTCACCCACACGGGAACCTGGATTAGGTTTTCAGCTCCTGGTTTTGACCTGACCCAGTTCCGGTCGCTGCAGGCATTTGCAGAGTAAGCCAATATTTAGGAGATCTCTCGGAGCTGGCACGGTGGCGCAGCTGCCTGCAGTGCCAGCAGCCCATACGGTCACCAGTTCCAGTCCCAGCTGCTCCACTTCCAATCCAGCTCCCTGCTGTGGCCTGGGAAAGCAGTAGAAGATGGCCCAAGTCCTTGGGCCCCTGCACCCATGTGGGAGACCCTGCCTCTGTCTCTCTGTAACTCTGCCTTTCAAATAAATTAATAAATCTTTAAAAAAAAAAAAAACAGATCTTTTTCTGTGTATCTCTGTCTGTCTTTTTTTGTTTTTTAAAGATTTATTTATTTATTTGAAAGTCAGAGTCACACAAAGAGAGAAGGAGGGGCAGAGACAGAGAGGTACCCCATCCGCTGGTTCACTCCCCAGATGGCCGCAATGGCCGGAGCTGCGCCGATCTGAAGCCAGGAGCCAGGAGCTTCCTCCTGGGCTTCTCAAGCAGGTGCAGGGGCCCAAGGACTTGGGCCATCTTGCATTGCTTTCTCAGGCCACAGCAGAGAGCTGGATTGGAAGTGGAGCAGCCCTTTGGGATGCCAGCACCACAGGCGATGGCCCCTTTGTCTTTCAAATAAGTAAATGAGAATAAAGAGGACACCAAATGGGTTTTCCAGACACAGCAAAATCCCCACACCCTTCACATTTCCCCAGGCCATCCTGAAGTCACTGTGTATAACACACACACACACACACAGACTTCAAAAGTTCATGGAATATGCATAGTATGAAAATACTGTTTCTCTTCTCTGTAAATCTAAAATTATTTTATAATATAAAGAAAGAAGTGTTTGGTAGAACTTCAGTTTCTTAGGGTAGAATGCTAAACTGTTATAAGAGAGCTCAAAGAATATAGTGGTTTAAGACTAAAGCAATGTTTCTCTCACACACAGCAGTCCTGAGGTGCTGGACCCAACTGGCCAGACAGCTCTCCTCTGCACCACCATTTAGGTCCCTCAGTTCCCTCCGACACGCCATAACCAACCACGGGGGCTTTTTTGTCTTCAGAATGGTTGAAGCTGAGTTGCCATGGGTTCTCCAAAACTGGGTGCAGAGTTCTACATGTGTATGTTAGCTATACACATGTAGCTAGCTGGTGCATTCTGCTATTAAAATATCTATAAAGCCAGCAATACCTTGATTCCAAAACCAGACAAGGACACAACAGAAAAGGAACCTATTGAACAATACTTCTGATAGACATTGAGGCAAAACTTCTCAGTAAGGTACTGGTAAACAGGATCCAACAGTACCTCAAAAACATCATCCAACCCCACCAAGTGGGACTTATCCAGGGATGCAAGGATGGTTCTACAAATGCAAATAAAGAAACATAATACATCACATCACATCAATAGAACGAAGAACAAAAATCATATGATCATCTCAATAGATGCACAGAAAGCATTTGATAAAAAACAACATCAATTCATAATTTTTTAAACTGTTATATCATTTGGAATATAGTTATAGATATTGTCTCATTGACTCCTATCATGTACATGATAATATGCCCTTCTTTCCCTAACATTATGATCATTATCATGAATCTCTTACTTTGTGATATTAATATCCCATTTTCAGGAAAAAATAGTGTATGCATGTACTCAATAAGGTCTATATATCATGACTAGGGAAAAATGTTAAACTTTAAAACTAAAAAAAAAAAAACATAAAAAATGAACAAACTAGGCATAGCAGGAACATACCTCAACACAATAAAGGTTATATAAGACAAACTCACAGCCAATATCATATTGAATGGGGAAAAGCTAAAAGCATTTCCAGTAAGATCTAAAACCAGCCAAGGATGTCCACTCTCATGGATCTTATTTAATATAGTTCTGGAGGTTATAGCCAGAGCCATTAAGCAAGAGAAATAAATAAAAGGCATACAGATAGTAGAGCAATAAGTCTAATTATCCCTGTTTTCAGGTGACACGATTCCATATAGAGAGAAATCACCAGACTGCACCAAGAGACTGTTGAAACTGATTAGTGATCAACAAAGTTTCAGAATATAAAATCAACACACGAGTCACTAGCATTTTTTACAGCCAAAAACTATCTCACCAAGAAAGAACTTATGAGAGCAATTCCATTCATATTAGTTAGAAAAAAATGAAAAGCCTTGGCATAAATTTAACATGTGAAAGCCTCTATGTAAAAATTAGAAAACACTAATACAAGAAATTGAAGAAGATATACATACACAAAATGGAAAGACCTCCCAGATTCGTGGATTGGAAGAATTAATATTATCAAAATGTCTATACTTCTTAATGTAATTTATAGATTCAATGAAAACTTTAAAATAACAATGAAACTTTTCACAGAATTAAAAAAAAATCCTTAAATTCATATGGAAACACAAAAGACGCTGGATAGCCAAAGCAATCTTGAACAATACACTTCCTGGAGACATCACAATACCAGATTTTAAGAGAGAAATTATAGAGCTATTGTAGAGCATAGTACAGAAATAAAAATAGGCTCATAGAGAAATGGAACATGGAGCCGGCACTGTGGCATAGTGGGTAAAACCACCGCCCACAGTGCAGGGATCCTATATGGGTACCAAGTCAAGTCTTGACTGCTCCTCTCCTGATCCAGCTCTCTGCTACAGCCTGAGAACGCAGTAGAAGATGGCCCAAGTGCTTGGGCCCCTGCAGCTGCATGGGAGACCTAGAAGAAGCTCCTGGCTCCTGGCTTCAGATCAGTGCAGCTCCCGCTGTTGCAGCCAATTGGGGAGTGAACCCATGGATGGAAGACCTCTATTCTCTCTCTCTCTCTCTCTCTCTATCTCTATCTCTGTCTCTATCTCTCTCTCTCTCTCTCTCTCTTCTTCTTCTTCTTCTTCTTCTTCTTCTTCTCTCTCTGTGTAACTCTGACTTTCAAATAAATAAGTAAATCTTTAAAAAAAAAAAAAAAGAAATGGAACAGAATAGAAACCCCAGAAATAAATTCATGCATCTATAGGCAACTTATCTTTGAAGAAAGTGCCAAAAACACTTCCTGAAGAAATGATGGTCTCGATAAATGGTGCCGGCAACACTGGATTTCCATGTGCAGAAGTTTGAAACCTGACCCCTCCCTTTCAACATCTTCCGAAATCAACTCAAACTGTATCCGAACCATAAATGTAAGACATTAACTATGAAACTACTAGAGGAAAATATAAGGGAAACAATTCAAGACATTGGCGTAGGTAATAATTTTTCACATAAGACTATAAAATCACAGACAACAAAGCAAAAACAGACAAATGGGATTTTATCAAACCAAGATGCCTCTGAGCAGAAAAGCAATCTATCAGTAAAGAGCAATTGACAGAAAAGGAGAAAATGTTTGCAAACTACACATCAGATAAAGAACTAATATCTGGAACAGATAAAAAGCTCAAGAAATTCAGTAACAACAAAACAAACAAGATAATAAACAGGAAAAATAATCTAAATAGACATTTTCCAAAAGGATAAATACAAATGGCCAAGAAACACATGAAGAAATGTTCAGGATCACTAGTCACCAGAGAGAAGCCAATAAAAACCAACAACAGGGTATCATCTCACTCCAGTTAGAAGTCTATTATTAAAAAGACAAAAAAATAACAAATTCTGGCAAGGCACCATCAGTAGGAATACAAATTGGCATAGCCATTATGGAAAACAAAAAGGAGATTCATCAAAAACTAAAAATAGGGGCCAGCGTTGTGGTGCAGGAGGTTAAGCCACTATTCGTGAAATCAGCATCCTATCATTGGCAGGCCAGTTCAAGTCCTGGCTGCTCGGCTTCCAATCCAGCTCCCTGTTCAGAATCCTAGAAAGGCAGTGGAAGATGGCCCAAGCACTTGGGCCCTGCTACCCATATCAGAGACCCAGATGGAGGTCTGGGAGGTCTGGGCTCCTGGCTTCGACCTGGACCAGTTTCAGCCGTTGCAGCCATTTGGAAAGTGAACCAACAGATGGAAGCCATCACGTTCATGGTCTCTCTCTCTCTCTCTCTCTCTCTCTCTCTGTTCTTTTTCTGTTA